>OV049866.1:2400000-3110000 GCA_920104075.1 Melanargia galathea | reverse complement strand
GCAAAATACTTACCTACCTATTTTTTAATTGCATTTGAAACACTTTTTTTTTAAATGGATTTAGTATTTTATTCGGAGTGTAATTTTATTAGTAGGTATATGTAGACCCGAATCTCATGAAAAATAGGAAAATTAAATTAAACACTAGGTTAACTCGGCTGCCCTAGTGATAAACAAAGTACTAAATTTACCAAAAGTGTGGTTAAAAAAACAAAACCTTTTTATAGACATTTATAAATAAATCCAATAAATTCCCAATCTATTTCAAATCTCCCCGCAGGTTGGGAAACTCCCCACAAAATGGCCACCCAGCTCTTGTCGTGTCAAACAACGTTTCATTTCACGCAAATTTTTATCATATCATATCACATATTATTCATTTCAAAAAATATGTTTTAGGTTTGTTTTATTCCTTCATGATTAAATTATTAAACGAAATCAAGCACTTTTTCCCATATTTATCGATTTTTGTTTATTGGAGATCAATATTAAGACCTAAAGAAAGTCACGGACAAGTCATCACATATTTTTTAGGTAAAAAACTAATAGTGGTTCTGCCCCCTGGTTGTGTAACTTTTGACGATGAAATGGTATTCATTTGATGGCCTAAGACCATTAAAGTAAAATATACCTTGAATATATTAATTTAAAGTCACAAATTCAGTACAACTGATTTCAACATGGAGCGTTATGGATCGTATCGTACATACCTAAACGTATAAGAATGGATAGACGAAATTGAGCTCTATTTCAATGATGTTATGGTTTATTTTACTTTGATGCCTTAGGCCATCAAATGAATACCATTTCATCGTCAAAAGTTACACAATCAGGGGGCAGGTTATAGTAGGCTCCTATTGCGAATCCTTAATCCTGAGTCCTGACACTGTAGAATAATTACTTAATGCCCACCTAAGTTATGAAGATTCAGGAAGTGTTCATAGTGAATTAATATTGTAGGTACCAAGCAACAACTTTATGATTAGACTCCAAGTCTTATTCCCAGGTAATGCAGGGTACTGTAGCACCCCTTATTAGCAATTTCTGTCGGGGTTTTATGCCAACGGTAGTCATCGGTTGGTAGCATTTAGGAAGATGGTGGTTGAGATGCCAACTAAGTCCCTCTGTAAGGCCAATTACATGAAATGTTATGTTACGTCATGCAGTCTTGCTTACAATCTTTTAACATTGGGCCAACGATGATGATGTTGATGCTGCAAAATACTGAGCTCCTAAGCCGTAGAGATTCTGACATCTGCAGCATTATTGTGATCGGAATTAACTCAGATACGTTTTTAACCGACTTCAAAAGAGGTTAAGTATCAATTCGACTGTTTATGTAGGTATGTAATATTATTGGAACTGCAAGATATTCACATTTAAAGGTCCGTCCAAACTTGTAACATTTCATCGAACCGAACTGCGTAACCGTGTCAACACCGCGTAGTAGTTACGATAGTGTGGACTCAAACTTCTTATTTTTGCGATGTCTATGTGCTCCCGTGGTCAGATTTTTAAAAGCTTATATATCCGAAACTATAGGGTACAGCCCCATGTTGTTGGTACTCAAACTTCTTATTTTCGCGATGTCTATATGCTTCCGTGGTCAGATTTTTAAAAGCATATATTTCCGAAACTATAGGGTACAGCCCCATGTTGTTGGTACTCAAACTTATTATTTTCGCGATGTCTATATGCTCCCGTGGTAAAATTTTTAAAAGCTTATATCTCCGAAAGTATAGGGTACAGCCCCATGTTGTTGGTACTCAAACTTCTTATTTTCGCGATGTCTATAAATGGTAACGTGGTCAGATTTTTAAAAGCTTTTATCTTCGAAACTATAAGGTGCAGCCCCATGTTGTTGGTACTCAAACTTCTTATTTTTGCGATGTCTATGTGCTCCCGTGGTCAGATTTTTAAAAGCTTATATTTCCGAAACTATAGGGTACAGCCCCATGTTGTTGGTACTCAAACTTCTTATTTTCGCGATGTCTATATGCTTCAGTGGTCAGATTTTTAGCAGCATATATTTCCGAAACTATAGGGTACAGCCCCATGTTGTTGGTACTCAAACTTATTATTTTCGCGATGTCTATATGCTCCCGTGGTAAAATTTTTAAAAGCTTATATCTCCGAAACTATAGGGTACAGCCCCATGTTGTTGGTACTCAAACTTCTTATTTTCGCGATGTCTATATGCTCCCGTGGTCAAATTTTTAAAAGCTTATATCTCCGAAACCATAAGGTGCAGCCCCATGTTGTTGGTACTCAAACTTCTTATTTTCGCGATGTCTATATGCTAACGTGGTCAGATTTTTAAAAGCTTATATCTCCGAAACTATAAGGTGCAGCCCCATGTTGTTGGTACTCAAACTTCTTATTTTTGCGATGTCTATGTGCTCCCGTGGTCAGATTTTTAAAAGCTTATATTTCCGAAACTATAGGGTACAGCCCCATGTTGTTGGTACTCAAACTTCTTATTTTCGCGATGTCTAAGTGCTCACGTGGTCAGATTTTTAAAAGCATATATTTCCGAAACTATAGGGTACAGCCCCATGTTGTTGGTACTCAAACTTATTATTTTCGCGATGTCTATATGCTCCCGTGGTCAGATTTTTAAAAGCATATATTTCCGAAACTATAGGGTACAGCCCCATGTTGTTGGTACTCAAACTTATTATTTTCGCGATGTCTATATGCTCCCGTGGTAAAATTTTTAAAAGCTTATATCTCCGAAAGTATAGGGTACAGCCCCATGTTGTTGGTACTCAAACTTCTTATTTTCGCGATGTCTATAAATGGTAACGTGGTCAGATTTTTAAAAGCTTTTATCTTCGAAACTATAAGGTGCAGCCCCATGTTGTTGGTACTCAAACTTCTTATTTTTGCGATGTCTATGTGCTCCCGTGGTCAGATTTTTAAAAGCTTATATTTCCGAAACTATAGGGTACAGCCCCATGTTGTTGGTACTCAAACTTCTTATTTTCGCGATGTCTATATGCTTCAGTGGTCAGATTTTTAGCAGCATATATTTCCGAAACTATAGGGTACAGCCCCATGTTGTTGGTACTCAAACTTATTATTTTCGCGATGTCTATATGCTCCCGTGGTAAAATTTTTAAAAGCTTATATTTCCGAAACTATAGGGTACAGCCCCATGTTGCTGGTACTCAAACTTCTAATTTACGCGATGTCTATATGCTTCCGTGGTCATATTGTTAAAAGCTTATATCTCCGAAGCTATAAGGTGCAGCCCCATGTTGTTGGTACTCAAACTTCTTATTTTTGCGATGTCAATGTGCTCCCGTTGTCAGATTTTTAAAAGCTTATATCTCCGAAACTATAAGGTGCAGCCCCATGTTGTTGGTACTCAAACTTCTTATTTTCACAATGTCTATGTGCTCACGTTACACATTTTGCACATTTTGCATATATTACAACGCTGTAGTCTGTAGTTAGGCCAACATAGCACCCACAGTATTATTATACCTTGCTATTCAACCAACTATAGCGAAGGTTGGCCCAACGTTTACACATGTTGCATATATTACAAAGCTGTAGTCTGTAGTTAGGCCAACGTAGCACCAAAAAAAGGATTATACCTTGTTGTTCAACCAACTATAGCGAAGGTTGGCCGAACGTTACACATTTTGCATATATTACAACGCTGTAGTCTGTAGTTAGGCCAACGTTGCACCAACAGTATGATTATACCTTGTTGTTCAACCAACTATAGCGAACGTTGGCCCAACGTTACATATTTTGCATATATTACAACGCTGTAGTCTGTAGTTAGGCCAACGTTGGACCAACAGTATGATTATACCTTGTTGTTCAACCAATTATAGCGAACATTGGCCCAACGTTACATATTTTGCATATATTACAACGCTGTAGTCTGTAGTTAGGCCAACGTTGCACCAACAGTATGATTATACCTTGTTGTTCAACCAACTATAGCGAACATTGGCCCAACGATGCATATTTTGCATATATTACAACGCTGTAGTCTGTAGTTAGGCCAACGTTGCACCAACAGTATAATTATACCTTGTTGTTCAACCAACTATAGCGAACGTTGGCCCAACGTTACATATTTTGCTATTATTACAACGCTGTAGTCTATAGTTAGGCCAACGTTGCACCAACAGTATGATTATACCTTGTTGATCAACCAACTATAGCGAACGTTGGCCCAACGTTACATATTTTGCATATATTACAACGCTGTAGTCTGTAGTTAGGCCAACGTCGGACCAACAGTATGATTATACCTTGTTGTTCAACCAACTATAGCGAACGTTGGCCCAACGTTACATATTTTGCATATATTACAACGCTGTAGTCTGTAGTTAGGCCAACGTTGCACCAACAGTATGATTATACCTTGTTGTTCAACCAACTATATCGAACGTTGGCCCAACGTTACATATTTTGCATATATTACAACGCTGTAGTCTGTAGTTAGGCCAACGTTGGACCAACAGTTTGATTATACCTTGTTGTTCAACCAACTATAGCGAAGGTTGCCCCAACGTTACATATTTTGCATATATTACAACGCTGTAGTCTGTAGTTAGGCCAACGTTGGACCAACAATATTATTATACCTTGTTGTTCAACCAACTATAGCGAACATTGGCCTAACGTTAAATATTTTGCTATTATTACAACGCTGTAGTCTGTAGTTAGGCCAACGTTGCACCAACAGTATGATTATACCTTGTTGTTCAACCAACTATATCGAACGTTGGCCCAACGTTACATATTTTGCATATATTACAACGCTGTAGTCTGTAGTTAGGCCAACGTTGGAGCAACAATATTATTATACTTTGTTGTTCAACCAACTATAGCGAACATTGGCCCAACGTTAAATATTTTGCTATTATAACAACGCTGTAGTCTGTAGTTAGGCCAACGTTGCACCAACAGTATGATTATACCTTGTTGTTCAACCAACTATAGCGAAGGTTGCCCCAACGTTACATATTTTACATATATTACAACGCTGTAGTCTGTAGTTAGGCCAACGTTGGACCAACCATATTATTATACCTTGTTGTTCAACCAACTATAGCGAACATTGGCCCAACGTTACATATTTTGCATATATTACAACGCTGTAGTCTGTAGTTAGGCCAACGTTGCACCAACAGTATGATTATACCTTGTTGTTCAACCAACTATAGCGAACGTTGGCCCAACTTTACATATTATGCATATATTACAACGCTGTAGTCTGTAGTTAGGCCAACGTTGGACCAACAGTATGATTATACCTTGTTGTTCAACCAACTATAGCGAACGTTGGCCCAACTTTACATATTATGCATATATTACAACGCTGTAGTCTGTAGTTAGGCCAACGTTGCACCAACAGTATGATTATACCCTGTTGTTCAACCAACTATAGCGAACGTTGGCCCAACGTTACATATTTTGCATATATTATAACGCTGTAGTCTGTAGTTCGGCCAACGTTGGACCAACAGTATGATTATATCTTGTTGTTCAACCAACTATAGCGAAGGTTGCCCCAACGTTACATATTTTGCATATATTACAACGCTGTAGTCTGTAGTTAGGCCAACGTTGGACCAACAGTATGATTATACCTTGTTGTTCAACCAACTATAGCGAACATTGGCCCAACGTTACATATTTTGCTATTATTACAACGCTGTAGTCTGTAGTTAGGCCAACGTTGCACCAACAGTATGATTATACCTTGTTGATCAACCAACTATAGCGAACGTTGGCCCAACGTTACATATTTTGCATATATTACAACGCTGTAGTCTGTAGTTAGGCCAACGTTGGACCAACAGTATGATTATACCTTGTTGTTCAACCAACTATAGCGAACGTTGGCCCAACGTTACATATTTTGCATATATTACAACGCTCTAGTCTGTAGTTAGGCCAACGTTGCACCAACAGTATGATTATACCTTGTTGTTCAACCAACTATAGCGAAGGTTGGCCCAACGTTACATAATTTGCATATATTACAACGCTGTAGTCTGTAGTTAGGCCAACGTTGGACCAACAGTATGATTATACCCTGTTGTTCAACCAACTATAGCGAAGGTTGGCCCAACGATACATATTTTGCATATATTACAACGCTGTAGTCTGTAGTTAGGCCAACGTTGGACCAACAGTATGATTATACCTTGTTGTCCAACCAACTATAGCGAACGTTGGCCCAACGTTACATAATTTGCATATATTACAACGCTGTAGTCTGTAGTTAGGCTAACGTTGGACCAACAGTATGATTATACCTTGTTGTCCAACCAACTATAGCGAACGTTGGCCCAACGTTACATATTTTGCATATATTACAACGCTGTAGTCTGTAGTTAGGCCAACGTTGGACCAACAGTATGATTATACCTTGTTGTTTAACCAACTATAGCGAACGTTGGCCCAACGTTACTAGATTGTTGGCAATACTGCATGACGTAACGTAACATTTCATGCAGTTGGCCTTACAGAGGGACTTAGTTGGCATCTCAACCACCATCTCCCAACATGTTACCAACCGTTGGCTACCGTTGGCAACAAACCCCCAACGAAAATTGCTACTAGGGTAGGAACTTGAAAAAATTCACAGCAGTAGGGTATATAATCAATTTTAAAGGAAAACTATCACGGCTAAGTAGGGTTCACAGGTTAAGGAGTTATATCTGTTTTTCGAGGATTGTGACTACGGAACCCTACACTGCGCGTGGCCCGCCACGCACTTGGCCGGTTTTTTTATTTTAAATCTAAGGTGATGCTTACCACGCGACAGAATAAGTAAGTATAAGAGGCGAAGAATTTTTCTGTAGTGATAATCCGAGTGAGACATTCGTCCGGCTTAGGTCATGTGTTCTACTGCCTACACATGACTGTATGCGTCGACATGCAATTATGCCTCCTGATGTTCTCTTGGTAGGTATACGATCACTATTAGTGAGCACTGATCAAGTTCAGTATGCCTGGAACACGTTGACGGTACCAGCGAAAAATATCAGTAGGAACCGTCGACGGAAGAGCTAGATCTACTTCCTCCCCAAATTCAGTTCCTCTCACAGCTCGCTCGACGGGCATAGTAGCCCTGCCGCGCTGCCTGTAGTGTGACCTGCAACACGTTCTGTGAACATGTTTATGATTGTACATAGATTCGAAAGTAATCGGGCATACTAAAATGGACATTCACATGAGTTTTGCCTGAGAGTTATGATGAGCTTCACTCACAACATTTTAAACTCTAAAACGCTAATATTATACCATACACATAAATGACTCAAACAGAGACACTATCAAATACATAACTAGCTTTTGAAGTTTTAAACGTGCTGTTTAAAATGCTATAATCGCTCGAAGAAACCGGAATCAGTAGATTGGCTTCTTGGCATGCAGCCAGCACACCTAGTAACAAAAACGTAGGATCTGTTACCTGAAACACCTACACGGTTAACCTAACCACACGAGTAGTAAATCTACAGAGAGGAAGCTTCCACAAGCGGCCCGCTGTAGGTATACTCACACAAACACACTCACCAACGGTTCACGGACGCCCGCTCGTTCCACTAACCGGTACAGTTGGTGACAAACTGTGCGCATATGTGTGAATGTACCTACAGCAGGCCGCTTGTAGAAGCTTCCCCTCTGTAGGTACTCTGTGACCTAACCAAACCATCCCTTCTATGTAAAGATAATCTGATAAGAAAGAGGTGCACGTATTGCAAGAGCGTCGTAGTAGTTGCCATCATTTGATAAACGTCTTTTGCTTGATATAGGTATTTTGCATGAATGACCACACAACATTATCTTGTGCATTTTTATCCAGCGGTTGCCAGCGACTCGCTTGAATTTGTCCGTTCACCTAGTGGGGGATTTTCCAACGCTGCACCCACGGGCCCCAACGCCAGTTTCAACCAATCAGTTCTTCGAGTAATCTTCTCCGACTATCCATTTTGACTGGCCCGTTGGCGCGGTTGGCAGTGACCCTGCCTTCCGCTCCGGGGTCGCAGGTTCGATTCCCGCCCCGAGTCTGGGTGTATTTATAATATGTATGTATGTATACCTTTATTAAAATATATATGTATTTATATGTAAATATGTCTATCAGTCGGCTGTTACCTATAACACTGGCATTAAGTTGCCTACTTTAGGAACAGACGACCGTGTGTGTATGTGTGAGTATTTACTATTATTATTTATTATTTCATTTTCGCGACTTGATGAGTGACGGATCTCCTCAGATGCATAATAACTCATCACTAGTAACACGCATTGCTCGAAGACTTCCGTCCACTTGCCAAGTTGGATTAGCCTACATGAAGACCTACCCACCTAGCTGACCCGATTTCAAGATATATTCGTCTACAATATCAAGTGCCGAGTTCTCAACTATTACCGGGTGGATCGAGACATGAACATTAGACACGATTTTTGTCTTACTCGTGTTCATTTTGAAACCTATCTTTTGAGAACTGTTTTAAGAGTACCTGTGGTAGAAGCAAAGGAAACAGAGCACGAGCCACCTGCAACGGACGCGCCAAAAAAAAATTTGACATCATCTGTAGCTGACGCGTATGGTGACGTCATTCGCAAGTTTGTAAACGCTATAATCGCGCGAGGACACCGGAATCGGATGATAGGGCCACTTGGCTCGAAGCCAGCTTTCCTGGTAACGAAAACGTAGTACTAGCGGTTTCCTAAAACACCTACGCGGTTACACGCTGAATGTAAATGATCTCTTCTATGTTCATTTTGTACACGTTTTTAACTCCCGACGAAAAAACGACGGGGTGTTATAAGTTTGACGTGTCTGTGTGTGTGTGTGTGTGTGTGTGTGTGTGTCTGTCTGTTCCCCTGTGGCGTTCAAACGGGTGGGCCGATTTGAATGCGGTTTTTTTCGTTCGAAAGGTGAATTAGTCGAGAGTGTTGTTAGCTATGTTTGATGAAAATCGGTCCAAGATGGTCGCCGCTACAAAATGGCGGATTACTTATTTTTTCACAATTCCCTTAATATGGGTATCACATGAAAGGGCTTGACTAGTAGAATAGCACTATTGCAAATCCAAGATGGCCGCCGCCACAAAATGGCGAATGTCGGGGGTTTTTGAAATTTTAAATTTATTGCTTGGCAGCTCTCTCTACTAGGTACTAGGTGAAAATAAATTTGGTTGCCACGGAATTGAAATACCCGACTTTGGTTCTTCTAATGTGATGAATCTCAATTCTCGAGCTGCTGGGAGCTACGCCCAAAAGAAGATCGTGGTTTGTAGAACATTCTAGAAGAGATCATGTTTAGCAGTAGACGTCGATAGCGAAAATATCGCTCGTAATCAATCATCACGAATCTCATAACGCTTATCGCAACTAAGAAATTTTATCAAATTGGTAGTCTTAACTTACCAAAAGAGCCACAAGTTGTTCTATTTGACGTGAATAATTTAAAATTTTGATATTTTTGAAAAAGTTAAATGACCTACTTCCTAAATGTTATCTAAAATGTACAGTTTGTACATCCGCTTAAAAATTAATAGGTTAGAAATCTTTTAAATGTGATTGTGAGGGTAGGTACTTGTCAAAATATTTAAAAGGAATGTACTTATATACATAAAATTAGGTACAAGTGTGCGAGAAAGATTGCCAGATGTTCTCACTACGATTCGATAACCGACTGCCAATTTATCGATGTAAAATCGCATGATGTACTTAACAAGTATAAACTAAAAATTAAAAACCCCCAACATTCACCAACTTGTGGTGTCGGCCATCTTAGATTTGAAATTTATCAAAATGTATATAGTATTGTACTAGTCAAACACTTTCATTTGATACTCATATTAAGGGAGTTGTGAAAAAATTTATTCCGCCATTTTGTGGCGGCGGCCATCTTGGACCGATTTTCATTAAACATAGCTCAGAACACTCCCGACTAATTCATCTTTCAAACAAAAAAAAATTAATTGGTCCATCCGTTCTGGAGCTATGATGCCACAGACAAACACACACACACACACACACAGACAGACATGTCAAATTTATAACACTACATCATTTTTGCGTCGGGGGTTAAAACAGTCTTTTTTCTAACAATAAAACATCTACAAAGAGTTTGTTGTTTAATGTATCCGTTCTGCCGAACACCTCAATCCTTTAATTTTGTTCTAAGTAAACCTAAAACCGGGGATTTACGATGAACATCAAATAAAACGTTGTTGGAACAACTCATAAAGAAAAGGTTTAAAATCCGCTACACCCTTTTGTTGCTTGGAAGGGTATTTATTCTCTCATTTAAAATCAACTAACTTCGAAAGAAAATTCTTCTTACTCTTAGGCGCAAGGCACACCAACGCATTGCAGTGGCAACAAGCTGCAGAGTCCTAATGATAACACCTTAAACTCTGCTTTACATACGGAAATCCCGAATCCCTAACTAGTTTAATAGGAATATACCTATTTTGAGATAAATATGTAGACCAATCTCTCTCTAGTCGCTCCTTCATTACTGAAGATCGTGGTCCTGGTGAATTTGTAGCCTCGTGCGTATCAATTGTTTCCACCGGCTTCTATCGGAGGCTAGTTTCGCAATTGTGTAAAATTTGCATTTGGACTCCCTCAGCTGATCTGCCCATCTGGTTGGCGAGCGGCCTCTGGATCTTTTCCCTTCGGTGTTGCCAGTCACAATAAGTTTTTCCAAACTCCCGTCTCCCCGTCGCATGATGTGTCCGAAATAGGAGAGCAGGCGTTAACATATGGAGGAGAGTCGCGTTTTCACCCCTAGCTGTGACAGGATAGAAACATTTGTGCGCTTGGCTGTCCAAGGAATTCTCAGCATACGCCTCCAGCACCACATCTCGAACGCGTCTATCCTTCTTTTCTTTTCTCTTTCTCTCGCCTTGATGGTCCATGTTTCTACTCCGTACATAAATATGGGAAAGATCAGGGCACGGACCAGGCGACTCTTTGTTTTGATGGTTATACCACGATTCCTCCATATTCCCGTTAGGCGTGTCATGGCGCTTTTCGCTATTGCAATGCGATGTAGATATGGTCTTAAACTAACAACTTTGTTTTAGATTATAGAAGAAAAAAATATATACATTTTTATATGGGACTCACCTAGAAAAACTATTTTATTGAATTTATAATACAGTATTCGGTTTTGGGTCAACATATAATATGCATACATGTCTTTAAATTATTCAGACATCATTAGGACATTCGGACGGATAGACAGACAATAGAGTGACATTAACAGAGGTTTTGACCCTTGGGTACGGAGCTTTTAAAAGGTAATAATAATAAATGAAGAGATAAGAATAATAAGATCGGTACATTATATACAAGTATAAATTAAAAATATAAAAAACCCCCGACATTCGCCATTTTGTGGCGGCAGCCATCTTGGATTTGCATAGTGCTATTCTACTTGTCAAGCCCTTTCATTTGATATCCATATTAAGGGAGTAGTGAAAAATATGTAATCCGCCATTTTGTAGCGGCGGCCATCTTGGATCGATTTTCATCAAACAACACTCTCGACTAATTCACCTTGCAAACAAAACAAATCAGCATTCAAATCAGTTCACCCGTTTGAGCGCTACAGGGAACACACACACACACACATATTATACACACACACACAAAATTAAAAAATTAAAATATTTAGGTTAAAAATTAATAGACGCGTATCTGCTGCTGCGGCTACTCACGTGGTGACCACATCGGAAAATTGGCAAACTTTTTGCCATCCGTTTTTATTATTAGTCCCCATTTTTTCGCCCACAGTTTAATTTTGGTGAACCACGGAGCGATGTTTTCGCAGTTGTTCTATGCGTTTTTTTCCCCGTAACATCGGGTGAAATTAACTTTTATAGGTCACTGCGGGGCGATGCCTAGGGGCAGGTACGCGGGTAGGTGTAAAGGAAAACAGAATGTGCAAATGGTAATGACAGTCAGGTTAATTTGGTATTTTATGAAGGTAAAGTTAATTGAATTGGTATCGTTTAAAATATTTATACTGTGTAGTCATCAGTAACTGGAGTTATTTTAATTACTGTTTTATTTTTAATCGGACTCGTTTTTTCGATAGATTTCTTTCATGATGTAAATATGCTGATATATTTATTATATTATATGCTTATTTTACAAAATATAGCTTCTGTACGCACAATTTCACACAATTTTAGGCCATTACGTCTGCGTAAAATTTCGTAAGAACGTTATGTTTTCTCGGGATAAATACTAGCCTGGATCACTTCTTGTACAACCCTCTATTTCCCTGTGAAAGTCCTGTCCAGATTAAACTCAGTCAGCCTCTTATTAACTTCTTTAAATTATTTAAATAACTGACTCTTATTAACTTTTTAATACACAGTCTTCAGTTCTTCCATTTTATTTATTTGTATAGACCAATAAATATTAGATACGACGAATTTCCTTGTTGCACCATGAACCCAATTAATCTAAATTACGGCGCACAATGGATCGATGGCGTATTGAAATCGGATAGCGAAGCCTGGCGTGAACTGGAGGGATTATCCTACTGTAATGACACCTCGCGACCTTACACGTTCACACGGGGTTTGATAACTGCTCCCGAATATTTCGGGTGGTTGGTAATCTGTTAAACTCATTACTTGAGAGTTTTGAAAACCTCCTATGTTTGACCCGAAATTTGTGTGGATTTTTAAAGATTACGGGCATAGTGATTTTACACGATTGTACCTACTGTATGATTATCCGACTGTACCTCGCAACCTCAGCGTTCACACGGTGTTAAGGAACTGTTCCTGAATACATTGGTGGTAATCTTCTGAAAACATTGGGTACTTGAAAGTTGAGAGTTCTAAGAACTTCCTATTCTCATATCGAACCGGGGCCCGGGGGCTGTGTGGGTTTTCAAAGGTTGCGGGCGCAGTGGGATCCCAGGGTTGCTGTGTGTCATTATCATCATCATCATTATCAACGCATTATCGGCCCACTACATGGTACGGGTCTTCTCTCAGAATGAGGCCGTAATCCACCACGCTGGCCACGTGCGGATCGGTGGACTTCACACGTCTTTGAGAACATTATGGAGAACTCTCAGGCATGCAGTTCACTATGTTTTTCTGCACCGCTAAAGCTTAGTGATATTTAATTGCTAAAAATTAGAGGTGCGTGCCGAGGACTGTGTTATATAATTGAGTGTGAGGGAATCAATATCATTAGAGTATAATCATAGACTTCATAATAAAATCATATTAATCCAACAAGAAATTAAAAATGTGGCTAAAAGATAAAAGATATTAATTTATAAATTAACGATGACAGCAATGAAGTTAGAACGTGGATGGAAACTGGCTAAAATTAAATAAAATACCGAAGTTTTTACAAATCCTGAGTTATTAAGATGGTCTTAGTTATTAATTTATCAGATCTCTACTTAAAGGGGCCTTTTGTGAAATACGAGCCAGTTCGAGAGTCGTTCGAGTTTTACATCTTAAAGCCAACATCAAAGTGAACACCCTTGAAAAATATAAAATTTTATTTACATCTTTATAGCACTTTAACTTGGAAATTAAGTTATATTTTGCAACGTTTAAACTTTTACGTTAGATTTTACTTATATTTTTACGTATTTAACGGAGCTGGTAATAGCAACATTCAAAGCCTTTAACACAATTTTTGTGATCCTATCCAATATAAAAACTCAAATCTTTACGTGTGCTCTTTTCGAATAATTATAAAGTCAAAGTCAAAAAAAATATCACCTAGTTTATTCAAAGTGCACTTATTCAATGTCAATAATTTTGCAGATTTTATATATGTAAAACCTATACCAACACACAAGTAATATTGCTGATTTGCGACTACTTAAAACTTCTCTGCAAAAAATTTGCTCGTTCCGTGATAGTATCTTATTTGAAATGCACAAAATCTGTACCAAACTACCTATACCTAATGTTCCAAAAAAACACATAGTATATCTTTATTCATATTCTCCACAACGAGGTTGCCTGGAAGAGATCGCTTCTAAGCGATAAGGGCGCCAATTGTACCTATTTCTTTTAAAATGTTTCTTTTGTTTAATTTATGTTTTTTTTGGTGTACAATAAAGTATTAAATAAATAAATATATCCAAATATACGAAAACATTAGAAAAACATTTAATTTTTGTCCATATCTACCTTTACTATCCACCATCTCTACAACCCTGTCTTACTGATGAGCACAGGCGTCCTCTCTTAAAGGAGAGAAGGAATTTAGACATTTATTTATCAGCCGGTAGGTGTAAGCGATCGCGGCACATTATGCGAAGGCACGCGCGTTTTGAACTCTATAATGAATGCTGACGCAGGTCGCGCGTTCAGACTTTTGAACTTCTAATCAAAAAAGGTTTTTGGGGCTTTTAAGCGAATAAATTCACAGATCTTCCGCTTCCTGTAACCAACGAAGCGCATTAAAATACGTGTTGGTGAAATGATAAAAAATAGTTATACAGACATTTTAACATAGTGCTGGCAAGTAGAAATATGCAATGTTGTTGCTCTGTTACCAAAATTAATAACTATTTAATACAAAATCTATACATCATTGAAGGTCATAAATTAAAGTAAGATTAGGTATGTAGTGCAATAAATAAATAATCAATCCATGTAGGTACTCATATTGCGATTTCCAACATATTTTACCAATAATAATTAGTCCTTAGACAGTTGACTACATAATTATTATCTCGATTAATATTTTTACCTTCAATCTGAAAATTTTAGACAAGACAAGTGATTATATTTTACGACCTTAAGACGATACGTGTTAAGGTCGTAAATTACCTATAATCAAATCGTAAGTTTACAAAGCTGTAGATTTATGAGTTTATAGGTATCTACTAAACAAATTCGGTAACGATTTTTAAAAATGGCTGATATAGAATTCACAAGATTAAGAGCAACTCTCTGATGACAAATATGTCAGTCAGCCTGCGCTGAGTGGTTCCTTTTCCATTTATGGTGTATGACAAAAACAACTGAACTTGACCATAAAAAATCGACCAAGTGCGAATAGTTCCTCGCTCTATTAGAGTCCCGTACAAATCCTGTTTACTGAATTGCTCAAAATCCTCTTGCAGGACTTGAAAAACGATTATTTGCTTGAAGTAAGAGCTGTCAGTACAGAAGGCTGATTTTACACAGAACCTTATCACGAAGCAGTAACACTTCACTTTTAGCACAACCAAATTTGAATACTTGATTTAGTAGTGCAGTTTATATCCTATTCTAAATAGATTAAGGTTCATAATTGGATGGAATAATTTTCGCTTCTTGGAGCGTGACAGTATTTTCAGGCTAATCGGCTTATTACGTAATCAGCTTATAGTAAAAACACGATAGACGTTTTTGTAAAAAATAATGAAGTTCGTTTCGAGTTGTATTAAAAAGAAGGATTAGGTGTAATATTTTTAGGGATATTTTAAATTGCACATCTAAAATACTAAACGTACAATAATAGCACTTTTAACACGACTTTTAGAATGGCGATATCTTAGGAATGGTGATCCTTAGGAAAAAAAGTATAAAAAATATTTTTGTAGATAATTTTATACTTAATCTACAATTTTTGCATAGACTACATTTATATGAATCTTACCGTTTTCGAGAAAAAACCAAAAAAAAAACGAAATTTTGACTTTTACCTTGAATAACTTTTTTCGTAGACATGGGATCAATGGGGACTTTTGACAGTTTATTTTTACTGGTAAATACCTAAGGTCTCTACCAAAATTCAGCTCTGTCAGAATTATAGTTATTTGATAACTATTTTTACGTCTAATTATTGACCGGGCTAATAACGCCGCGTAGAAGATACTGCGACCTAAAGATATTACCAATTTATTACAATTCTCGTTAGTTCCGTGCATCTTCACTATCCCATTGGCTAGCAATCGGCTCCAAAATAGCGATATTCAAGTTGCTTCATTTTGATTTTTGACGTAGCCTGTCCCCTGTCCAGCCCATTTTTAACCCCCGACGCAAAAACGACGGGGTGTTATAAGTTTGACGTGTCTCTGTGTGTGTGTGTGTGTGTGTGTGTGTGTGTGTCTGTCTGTTCCCCATGTGGCGCTCAAACGGGTGGACCGATTTGAATGCGGTTTTTTTTGTTTGAAAGGTGTATTAGTCAAGAGTGTTGTTAGCTATGTTTGATGAAAATCGGTCCAAAATAATTTATTATATGTATTTATTATTATATATTTATAATTTTATTTTATCACAACACCCTCAATATGGGTATCAAATGAAAGGGCTTGACTAGTAGAATAGCGCTATGCAAATCCAAGATGGCCGCCACCACAAAATGGCGAATGTCGGGGGTTTTTAAATTTTTAATGTTATTATATTACTAGAGGACGGATAGTTTTCACTTTACCAGGACCAAAAAAAGATAATGTGGCCGATTCTGTTGTACACAATCTCTTAACTAAACTAAAATGACAGGTCTAAATCTATTGCTATCCTTTTCCGCAGTGAGCACTGTGAAAGAGATAGGAATAAATTTAGACCTGTCATTTTAGTTTAATTTAGATAATTGTGTACAACAGAATTGGCCACAATGCCTACCTAACTACCTAAAATACTAAAACTATAAGTAATATCCTCATTTATTTAGTAAGGTGTGTAAAGAGACAACGTCCTTAGCTCACTGCCTTACCAATAATATTCTTTTATTCCAGTTTGATTTATGATATTTACATTGAGACATCTTTGATTAGTGCCGGCAGCCTGTTGATTCAGTATCATACTCGAGTGTAATAATCCTGAACAATATATTATTATTCTGTATCAACGCTGATCCGTGGGCGGAACGAGAAATCAGACACTATAAGGAAAGGAAAAGTGCGCAAAAAATATAACAATTAGGTACTTATCCGATCTCCGGTTATTTGAGATGATTGTAAATATTTTATATTTTTTCATAATTATTTCCGGGTATAACTAATTGGATTCTTTCTTATTACTTACGACTCCAGTACCTATATGGTTCAATATTGGTTCATATTCAATTCATAGATATCCATATTATAATGTTTAACAAGATAATGTTCCTATGTTGTAAACGCTGTTAGAAAATTGCGCGAAGATTGTTTAATGTTTATAGGAATGTGATGATCCACAAAAGTCTGCAAGCTGGCCAGCGCTGGCTGCACGCGGAAAATATACGCAAAGTATCAAATACATAGACCTGTGTGCTTAGTCTAAAGCGGAGCACTCGAAAACGAACTCGAAAACTATTGATCGATTTCAGAGTAAAATAGACCTAAAATGGCTTGTATTAAGGTTTGAGTTCGCCAATACATTCAGCATTCGAACAATGCTTTTTTCTTTTCACACAGAGTGAAGTCTTGGTTATGGAAAAAACTGCGTGCAAAGAACAACCGATCGGCTCATAAGGAGTCGGTCGGCTGCTCTCGATCATTCTCTTGTCACAAACGATTTGAAATGTGAAAATAAACTTTATTTTAATGTAGTAAAACTCTATTTCAAATAAGATTAAAAGTTGCTCTGCTCTCGGTGCCGGTTTATGTGAATGGACACTAAGGCAGTGGCCGAGAGCGTTGAGCCAATGTGTACTTTAGAGGTCGCCTTCTTCAACAGACACATGAGTCAACTGAGAAAGGGGATGCGAGCACACCTGTCTTCAAATTGAAACGCGTCACATGAGCGTCACATACGCGTATAGAACGCGCTCCAAATTTTAACACAAAAAGCTGCTGCATTTTGTCTCCAGTCATGGGCAGTGGACTTCTGGTTTAATTCACCGAACACCTTAAAAATCGTACCTTTACCACAGAATATTAAAAAAGTTGTATTAATTATTTTGTTTCAAAAATATGAAACCGCGGCGCCCCTTCATGAGCATCAGTCTATAAATACACACGCGCTGCTCGACTCATTAAAACTTTAATTAAAGTTTGCCCCACTCGGGACTCGAATGTATAACCCTTGAGCGCGGATATTGCTCCAAGATACAACTCCGTGCCAAATATAGAACTCTATTAACTTGTTACCGCGTTGACTTCATAACGTCACACTCAGAATATACCACAGCGAGATAGCATTATCTGCGTTTTTAATGCTAACATTAATTCATTCGATATTAATATTTATTTTCGCGGAGCATAAAATATATTTCTTTCCGGAAACACGGTTATGTTTTTCACGCGTATGTTGGGTAATGTTTTGACTGGATTCTCATGAGCATTGACGAATCCGGTCAACTTTGGAGCGCTGTACAGCGTTTTAAATGAATGAAATAAAAATAAATTGATTGGTCTGAGGTAATTTTTTTGTAAAATGTATAAAAAAAGTTATAGAGCAAAAAAGATTTTCTAAAAAATTTTCTCACTTTTTGCTTATAACTTCTTTAATTTTTAATTTAGGGCAAAAAGTTATATGAACATATTTGTAAGCAAAACAATTTGCTACAAATTATGTCTTTACGAATTATTTGTGAGACGCATAGTTTCCGAGATATCACTAAAAATGTGTTTTCACCTCTTTTTCCCCTTTCACTCCGTGCCAAATATAGAACTCTATTAACTTGTTGCCGCGTTGACTTCATAACGTCACACTCAGAAGAAACCACAGCGAGATAGCATTATCTGCTTTTTTTAATGCTAACATTAATTCATTCGATATTAATATTTATTTTCGCGGAGCATAAAATATATTTCTTTCCGGAAACTCGGTTATGTTTTTCACGCGTATGTTGGGTAATGTGGGATTTTTTATACCCTCAAAGCATCCCAATCGTTGAATAAATTTTAATCAATAAGTTGTCTATCGATTCGTATAAATCGTGCTGTGATGGTTATGAGCTAGGTTTTGTTTTTCTTTTTAGTTTGCTTTTTTGGGCAGTCGGGTTTTAGTTTTTTTCAATATTTTTGATTGTTGTATCTTTGACTTCCTGGAATTATCCAGTTATTAAACTTACATTGTGATAACTTAAACTGATATTATGAGTATCACTACATATGTACATAGTATAAAACAAAGTCGCTTTCTCTGTCCCTATGTCCCTATGTATGCTTAAATCTTTAAAACTAAGCAACGGATTTTGATGCGGTTTTTTTTAATAGATAGAGTGATTCAAGAGGAAGGTTTATAAGTAGAAAAATTGGACCCGGTAGGTGGCGCTAATAGCGGTCAGGACGACGTCTGCCGCGTCCGCTAGTATAATAATATATATGACTCGTGTTGACAATGTGCTCTGAGGTTTGGATATTTTGGTGTTTTTTCCTATAATAATTGTAAATGACTACATTTATTTTGCTTTGCTAAGTTACCATGCTGCGGGTTACAACCCGGACAGTTCATACAAGCGAACAACGTGACAACGCTATACGTAATATTATACAAGGCGTACTTTAGTTCTATGTTACGGAAGATGGCGGGCGATGATTAGCGGGATGGAGTTAGTTCTAGTGTTGCTTCTTTACATAGTAAAACTAAGCTAAACTATTGCTACTTGCTTGCATCTATCACACTTCTAACACCTAGCGATCTAACAAATAAGGATCGATAAGAAGCAAAAAAATATAGAACTCGAATAAAAAGATTGGTTAAGACATATCCCATTATAACATAAGTTATAATATAAAGTAGCTTGTCCTGACTGACTGACAATCAACGCACAGCCTAAACCACTTTATCTAGAAACTTGAAATTTTCACAGTAGCACACTAAGAAAGGATTATTGCGAATTCCATCCCTAAGGGGGTTAAATAGGGGATAAAAGTTTGTATGAAAGTCAGTAATTTTTCAAGTTATATCCATGAAAATTGGTATTTAGATTTTCGGTTAAAAATAAAGAGTTTTGTGTTCAAGGAATTTTGGAAAAACTACCCCCAAGTGGGTTAAATGAGGGATGAAAGTTTGTATGAAAGTCCGTCATTTTTAAAGTTATATCAATGAAAATCGGTATTTGTATTGTCGGTTAAAAATAAAGAATTACGTGTTTCAGGTTTTTTGGAAATTCTACCCCCAAGTGATATTTATAAGAATCCAAGCGGACAAAGTCGCTGGCATCTGCTAGTTATAACATAAGTTATGACTAGGATTATTTAAAAATTGCAAGGTTCCCAATTCGGAATAACAAATAAAACTAACGTTGCTATAAATTTTTACCTTAAATATCATCGACAGTTTTATGATGCTATCACGGGCCAGGATGTGAAATATACCCGTAATTAGGGAAGTAACGGACGCCAAGCATCTTATTGGCATGAAGCCAATCTACATTTTTAAGAAGTAGGTAAACAATCAAATTTATGACAAATTCTGAATGTAAGACATTTATACTATAATATTATAAAGATGCTTGTCCTGACTGATCATCAACGCACAGCCTAAAACACTGAAGCTAGAAACTTGAAATTTATCCAGTAGCTTTCTTTTATGACGTAGGTGCACACTAAATAGGAATAACGCAAATTAAGCCCGTTAAATAGGGATGAAAGTTTGTATGAAAGTGTGTCATTTTTCAAGATATATCCGTGAGATTGGTATTTAGGCTTTCAATAAAAAATAAAAAAAAACATGTTTCAGGATGTTTGAAATTTCTACCCGAGTGGGTTAAATAGTGGATAAAACTTTGTATGAAAGTCAGTCATTTTTAAAGTTATATCAATGGAAATCGGTATTTGTATTGTCGGTTAAAAATTAAAAATACGTATTTCAGGAATTTTGTAAATTCCACCTCCAGGTGGGTTAAATAGGGAACGAGATTTATAAGAATTCAAGCGGACGAAGTCGCTGGCATCAGCTAGTCTATAAATAAACCGTATTACCTTGACTTATTATGTTACAATTATCTAATACATCTCGTATCATTATGATACAAGAATATTAAGTATGCATATGGAGGGAAAAAGAAGTAGAGGAAGACTAAAAAAAAGATGGAAGTAGTGTGTGAAAGAGGATATGCGTGTAAAAGGGATGAATGATGCGTTGACGTATAATAGAAGTGAGTGGAGCAAGAAGACATGTTGTGCCGACACCACTTAGCATGGGATAAGGACCGGGAGAATCAGAAGATCCTTAAATACAAATAGACGTTAACTTGATTTTACTTGCAATTAAAAAAAATAAAGTATAAACAGAAAATATAGTTGGTACATAAATACGAGTAATAATCAAACTGTAGTCGAAATGTAAAGTATCTATAAACCATGATGACTATTATATATTTTTATATTCAAGTACAAAATAATAGATTACCTATTTGATGTATTTTGCTGAATTTAAAAAAGATATCCAAAAAAGCCATTCGCTGATGAACTGGCCGAGAGCCCGCAGTTGGTTGATGGCCGATATCTAAATAATGCATAGTACCCTCAGATACAGGAAGCCATTTTGTCGATATATGCTCCGATGGCTTTGGCGTGGAATTTCTGTAACGTTTCAACATTAACTAGATTAACCAATTTTCATGTTTGTTGTTGAAGAATACAAAGTTATTATAATAGAACAGCATATTTTACATCTTCATTCTTATGATAACAGGTTCCATTTATTCTTCATTACCCATTTCTAGGAAAAACTTTTTTATAGGGTGCTCCTAATAATAGGTTATAGTTTTCGTTTCCAGATTTTAACCCATAAACTCATAAGACTCCCTGAAAAAAAAATTAATTTAATTTCCAATTTAATATTCGGTTTCATTTGGGAATTCATCAAACATGTTTCTAATTCATACCGTGTATGAGCTAGCGATTTGGACGTACAGACGGACAGACACAGACAGCAGAGTGACATTTATATAGGGCCTCATTTTGCCCTTTGGGTTGTATAATAATAATAATAAAGCCTTTATTACTGAAAAATTTTACAATATTTACACTATACTAACTAAAATAACTTATCATACTAACAATACATTATTAATCTATCATCTATACTATCTATACTAATAAATAAAATTGAAGTGTCTGTCTGTAATATCGAAATAACTACCTCATATTAAGCTCATATGGTTATTTGTACGATACTATAACCGAATCACACGTTTTTAAAATTTTTGTCTGTCTGTCTGTCTTTCTGTCTGTCTGTCTGTCTGTTTGAACGGGCTAATCTTTGGAACGGCTGAACCGATTTTGACGGGACTTTCACATACAAGTAGAGAATTAACCAGGGAGTAACATAGGCTATTTTTTTAACCGACTTTCAAAAAAGGAGGAGTTGTGTTTTTCTACCTATGTACACCGATATCTCCGAGATTTCTGAACCGATTTGCGTAATTTTTTTTTTAATCGATAGAAAAACATTGCGACACTGTCCTACAAAAAAATTTGGATTCCAACTCCTCAATCCTGATGCTGTAGGGGATCTGATCCCCAAAACTAATGGGATTTAGGCACTGTCGGTTATTTAAATTGATATTGGGGATACCAATTAAAGACTTTATTGTTGAATGACCTCGAGTAGGTACATGTCCAACTCCTCAACCCTGATACTGTAAGGAATTGCATTCCGAAATCGTAAGGATCCCACGGAATTTTTCCCTTTTGTGGACGGGTTACTACTTACTACAGATAGGCTACTTTTTGTTCTGGAAAATCAAAGTTCCCACGAGATTTTTACAAACCTAAATACACACGGGCGAAGCCGTGGGCATCATCTAGTTACTAATATAATTTCAATTGTTTTTTTCAGTACGCCCTTTGGACGAAGGCTTCCTCCAGTCGTTGCCATGTTTGTCTATCTCATGTCAGTCTTTGCCATGTGGCTCCCATCATTTTGACAAAGTCATCGCTCCACCTTATTCTTTGTCTCCCTCTTGATCTTTTACCGTCTCTGGGATACCATTCGGTTACCTACTCGTTTTGACCACTTGTATTGTTTCTGTCTGCAGACGTGTCCAGCCCATTTCCATTTCAATTTTCGTATTTTTCTTTGAACGTCTAATAAGTTTGTTTCTTTTCTTAATGCTATTCTATCAATTCTTCTTACATGCAACTTACTACGCTCCATTGCACATTGGCTAATTGCTAGTTTTTTCTCCAATTTTTCTGTTAGGGCTTAGGTTTGACTTCCATATGTTAAAACAGTATATGTTTGTGTTACAGAACCCTAAAAAGGATCCACGAAAGTCAACTGAACGCCCGAGCTGCGTCGGCATTCATTATGGCGTTCAAACCGCGCGTGCCGGCGCGTAATGTACCGGGATCATTTGTGTCACGTGACAGCCATAAGTATCGCTCCAGTCAAGGGCTGACCTGATTAAGGTTTGAGTAAGCGAACACATTCATGAGAGAACTGTGAACTGTAACCCTTATTATGAGCCTGCACATTTCGACAATGCTGCTAAATTTCGCCTTTCCGGCGTCGACTTGAGTACCTTCAAGGTCAGAGTGAATTGATAATTTCTAGGCAAGCGCGTTCCAACTAAGAGCTCATCATTGCTTTCCATCACACATTATTGATGTCAAGTGTAAGCCTATCATAAAATTTCTAATAGGTATTATTTATTTAAATTAGCTAAAAAACGGAATCTACTCTCCTACGCACAAACTAATGGACGAGAACGATTGAAATGTATTGAAACTAGTAATCGAAACCGGAGCGCGAACTGGCGGTATAATCCCACTATAATGACACCCCCGCGAACTCTGCGCTAACACGATATAAACGAAGCGGTGAACTGGGAGCATTTCATGGCAATATATCACTGCTATAGTGATTCTGTCATATAGTGAGTCTGTCATCTATATGACCTTCAAAGAATGTCATCATCATGATTATCAACCTATTACTGACGGCCACTATAAAGCATAGGTCTCCTCACAGAATGAGAAGGGTTTACGACGTAGTCCACCACGCTGGCCAAGTGCGGATTGATAGACTTCACACACCTCTGAACATTATGGAGAACTCTCAGGCATGCAGGTTTCCTCACGATGTTTTCCTTCACTGTTAAAGCAAGTGATATTTAATTGCTTAAAATGCGTGACTCCGAAAAGGTGTTTGTAAGAGGAGCGTGCCGGGGACCGAACTCGGTCTTCCGAATGAGAGGCCGATGTCTTAACCACTAGGCTATCACTGGCTATTCAAAGAATATACAAAATTCAAACTGAAATCATTACCTGTGATAAAATAATGATCAAAGCCAAAACTAGACTTAAAGCTGAAGAAATCTCCACAATTTTTTTCCATTAAAACGAACCGTAGAATAAATGTTTCCAAGTTGATCTTTTTTAATTTTCTACAAGGATATAAGCGGATATCTGACTGGTTGCCAATAGCCTGTCGAACAGAATTCGGTCTCGAGTGGAGGACAAATAATTTTACTTATTTTTTAGAGCTCCCGTTTTTCCTGCCAAATTGTTTGGCTCGACTACGTGATGGCATCTTCAATAAGTAAAAAGTATTCGCCGGGAATGAGCACGATCTCTTCTCGTACATAATTCAAGGATCTCCCTGGTGCAGTGGCCTCGTAATTGGGAGGTCCTGGGTTTAATTCTGGAAACTCAAATGGAATTAATTCGGGTCAAATCTCGTTTGGTAGCAAATGATCACCTCTCTAGTAAAAACCAAACGATTTAGCAATCCAGTATGATGCCGTGTAGAAACCGATTGGTACTAAATCTATATCTATCTTCTTCTATTCTATTCTATATCTATCTATATCTATACATAGAATAAAATCGTAGACTTGCCGTATCTGTACATTAAATATTTTTGCAAAATAATAACTGGGGGATGTTAGGGATAAGTAATAAAACTTAAAACACCTATTTTTGAAATTTTTGTCTGTTTGTCTGTTTGTCGGTTTATCTGTGTCTGTTTGTCTGTTTGTCTGTATGTTTGTGCGCGCATCACGCAAAAACTACTGAATGGATTGAAATGAAACTTGGCATGATTTAAGTTCATACTACGGAGTAACATATAGGATACTTTTTATCCCGAAATTCAGCATGGTTCCCTTGGGAGAGGGGATGAAAGTCAAAATGTGTACTTAGCTGTAATTCATTAACCCGTGGTCCGATTTCATTCATTCTTTTTTTTAACCCCCGACGCAAAAACGACGGGGTGTTATAAGTTTGACGTGTCTGTGTGTGTGTGTGTGTGTGTGTGTGTGTCTGTCTGTTCCCCTTTTTTTTTTTTTTTTTTGACGTGGTGGAAAGCTTTATGGCTACCCCCGTTCTTTGGGCAGAACGGGGGTTATGTGGGACTCCCCCTATGGGTATACCCTAACTAAAACCACCACGGCTGTTCCCTCTCGCTGACTGTGCTGGACGCCTGGGGAACCCGTTGTATACGTCCCAGGCGGTCTGTCTGTTCCCCTGTGGCGGTCAAACGGGTGGACCGATTTGAATGCGGTTTTTTTTGTTTGAAAGGTGAATTAGTCGAGAGTGTTCTTAGCTATGTTTGATGAAAATCGGTCCAAGATGGCAGCCGCTACAAAATGGCGGATGATATATTTTTTCACAACTCCCTTGATATGGGTATCAAATGAAAGGGCTTGACTAGTAGAATAGCACTATTGCAAATTCAAGATGGCCGCCGCCACTAAATGGCGAATGTCGGGGGTTTTTTAAATTTTCAATTTACACTTGTGTTAGAAAGGAGATAGTTTAAAGATTACCGGGTAATCTCTGAAAGGCTGGATTTATTTTGATGGGACTTTCAGTGGTGGATGTTTACATTTATATCTACTTAAACATCCACCAGTGAACTTTTAACAGTTTTTAGCAAGGTATCAGCTCAAAAGAGCTTAAGAAAAACAAAAAGTTCCCGTGGGATTTTTAAAAACCGATATCCACGCGAACGAAGTCGCGGGTGTCCGCTTGTGATTTAATAAACTGCTACGTATAACTCCTTCTAGGTTAACGCACTTTCGATTAATTTCAAAGATAATTGTCATAGCAGTGTTACCTAAAGTCTCTCTCGTAAATTAAACTCTTTTTGGCTGAACTCATATTGATCAGAATTGATTCGCATTTAGTTCAGTAGTTTTAGACTCACTTATGTGCACTGTAAGTATGCGTAGGTATGCATACTTTAGAATACTTTTCTTTTCATTGACATGTGTAAACATCTGCAATTTTTACATGCATTTTTAAAAAAGCTAATGCTAAAAGAAGAATCGATGCGTATCTTCATACATCCAATTTCAATAGATACAATTTGAACCTATTCTGACAATTTAATTTCAGCCTTACACCATAATATCACCACCACGCACACTTTATCGCTGAAAGAAAAAGGGATGAACAATAACAAAAAAAAGTGCATTGGAAAGCGTTTTATTCGGAGCCTCGTGCGGCGCACGTTCGTTAATAACGACAGTGTTCATATCGACCGACTCGTTGATATACTAAACTGAAAGACACACTTATACAGACTCGCATGAAAGTAGCTGAAAGATTAATAGTTTAAGACCAGCATACTTCACTTGCACGCCACGAGATATCTCGCAACGAGAGAGACACGTTGTCGATGTTGACTGATTTCTCGTTTATAAATCGACAACTTTCTCGTCAAACACTTGGAATTCATATTACAAATCTAGCATATGCCGCGCCATGTCACACCAACCGTCTGACAAATAAAAAATCGCTAAGATTTTTAGTTTATACCTACTTACAAATCTATACTAATATAATAAAGCGGAAGAGTTTGTTTGTTTGAACGCGCTAATCTCTGGAAGTACCAGTCGGATTTAAAAAATTCTTTTTGCATTTGGTAGTACAATTTTCTGGGAAGGTTATAGGCTATTTAGTATCCCTAAAATCCTCCCCTAAGGGGGTAAAATGGGGGTAGAAAGTTTGTATGAAAGTCCTATGTTTTTAAAGTTACAGACCTGAAAATCGGCATTTAGATTATTGGTTTTAAATAATATAAACCTGTGTATTTTATTCTGAAAAATCTTCACTTAAGGGTGGTAAAATAGGGGTTGAAAGTTTTTATGTTAAGTTTTAATTATTGTTATTATCAACTTGAAATTTAGAAGATAGGTTCATTCTAGGGCTTAGATATCAGCCTAGAAAAGATTTCACGAAAATCCTCCCCTAAGGGGGTAAAATGGGGGTAGGAAGGTTATATGAAAGTTCTATGTTTTTGAAGTTACAGATATGAAAATAGGCATTTAGATTATAAATTTTAAATAATAAAAACCTGTGTAAGTTGTTCAGGAAAATCTCCCCTTAAGGGTGGTAAAAAAGGGGATGAAACTTTTTACGTGAAATTTAAGTTATTGTTATTATTAACTTGAAATTTGGAAGTTAGGTTCTTTCTAGGGGGTAGGTAGGCATAAGCTAAGAAAAATTTGACGAAAATCCACCTCAAGGGGGGTTTCCTTTCAACATATTATTATCATCGGACATTTAACTACAGATTGACGTGATTTTTTGCAGTCGCATTTTTTTAGTTGAGGACCTGGAAAGTGACAGACTACTATTTTATCCCGGGGAAACAAAGGGTTCCCGTTTAAAATTGTTTAACGCGGACGAAGTCGCGGGCAACAGCTAGTAATTTATAATTTCTTTTGATACGTGCTTCCAAATGTGGTCGCTGTATGAAAAATAATAAAATATAATAATTTGAGCATTTAAACAGTTGTGAGTGTCACGTCACTAAGGACCCCTAACGTATATCAAACTTATTGGATATGCAACAACCAAAATCAAGCGTGATTACAGCCGTCTTTATTAATAAAATAAGTAATAAGCGCTGCATGAAAAATTAGGAAAAATGACAAAAATAGTTAAAATTTTTAATTTTGGAATTTAAATTGTGAACCGTTTAAGTCGTGAACTTCACGTCAATAAGGATCTCTAACGTATGTCAAACTATGGTACATGCACCAATCGAAATCAAGCGTAGGTATATACAACTGAGGTTGATAATATTATGAACTTTTGGAATGTACAAACACTTTTGTATTTTTTAGAAATTACATTTCCAAAATGCTGTGTATCTTGGATTATTTATATCAATGTACTGGCTCAACAAATTGACAGTGCCCCTATTGGCCCAAACACTCATTTTTATTATTGCCCGGTCGCCATTTCATTTTGCCGGTTACTGTCCTGTGTTCCAAACATTACTGTTTTATACACCTTTTTAAGGTCACATTGGCGGATATTAACTTTTATTCGTCTCTATGGGACAGTTTTTGTAGCTGCCTTCAAGCAAAATAGAAATTTTTTCAGTTTGTATGAAATTTTTAAGTAAACCTATATGGAGGAATTTTTCTACGAGATACGATTTTCTTAAACCAATCAATGTACCCGATCTCAATGTGTAATCTACTAATTGTTACCAAATTAGGTCAACATTGCTTAACTTGGACAATCGTCCTATAGATACTGACGTAACTAAGCCTCACGTGCCTTCTCTAAACAAAAAAATTGGCATCTAATAAATCTATAGATCTATAATCTGTAGTCTAATCTATACTAATAAATAAAATTGAAGTGTCTGTCTGTAATATCGAAATAACTACCTCATATTAAGCTCATATGGTTATTTTAACGATACTATAACTGAATCACACGTTTTTAAAATTTTTGTCTGTCTGTTTGTCTGTCTGTCTGTCTGTCTGTTTGAACGGGCTAATCTTCGGAACGGCTGAACCGATTTTGACGGGACTTTCACATACAAGTAGAAAATTAACCAGGGAGTAACATAGGCTACTTTTTTGACCGACTTTCAAAAAAGGAGGAGTTGTGTTTTTCTACCTATGTACACCGATATCTCCGAGATTTCTGAACCGATTTGCGTAATTTTTTTTTAATCGATAGAGAAAAATTGCGACACTGTCCTACAAAAAATTTGGATTCCAACTCCTCAATCCTGATGCTGTAGGGGATCTGATCCCCAACGCTAATGGGATTTAGGCACTGTCGGTTATTTAAATTGATATTGGGGATACCAATTAAAGACTTTATTGTTGAATGACCTCGCACCCTGGGAGAGGCCTACGTCCAGCAGTGGACGGATATAGGCTGATGATGATGATGATGATGACCTCGAGTAGGTACATGTCCAACTCCTCAACCCTGATGCTGTAAGGAATTGCATTCCGAAATCGTAAGGATCCCACGGAATTTTTCCGTTTTGTGGACGGGTTACTACTTACTACAGATAGGCTACTTTTTGTTCTGGAAAATCAAAGTTCCCACGAGATTTTTACAAACCACACGGGCGAAGCCGTGGGCATCATCTAGTAAAAATATTATATAGTAATAGATCTATTTATAATTCTCTTATTTGTTTGAATTTAGATAATATTCATTTTATGCTTAGGATGTACGTTTTCTGAAATTGTTTTTGTATTCAAAAGTTGAATATTATAGTCTGATTTTTAATTCGCTGGAATTCTGAGAGTTGTCATTTAAAAATAGAAGGAATTATTTGTATGAAAAACAGGGTTACCACGTGAAGTTAAATTTTACCCTAAACTAAAGTACCTTAAGTATCTGTCAGGCATTTGTCATATCTACATTCTACAAGTTAGCCCTGGATCTCGCATGATGGTAAGTGTTATTGCAGTCTAAGTATCATAAAACAGAAGAATCACCATACCACCTTTCAGATTTTACAGGCCAGGCGTACTCCGCTTTGTAGGTATGCCGCTACAAGTACCTAGCGCGCTCCGCTTGGTCGGGCCCATTTAAAACCCTTAGTCAGGAGGGATAAGAGCTACGCGATAAAAAGAGAGGCAAAGTTTAGGTTAATATAACGGTAAGTGGTTAGAGCTACTGCAACCTGAATTGCACTTTATTGTGACGTAACAAGAATCACTATTTATGTTTATGCACTTTTTTCTATTTATTTAAATGATTCTACGGAGTAAATCTTCTGTACCCTTTAGGTTCTAATATGTATTCTGTGGCTTTAGTATATCACCTTCAAAACTTTTTACGGGCTCTAAGACCACTTTCCAGAACCACCGTTTCTAGCACGATGTACTAGAAACTTGCATATAAGTATAATGTGCAACCAAACATCGAGCAACTTTACGAACAGCAAACAAGCAAAGTTCAGAGAATTTTCAAAATACAAACAAAAACACTCGAAACCCTCTACAAGATAGGTACTCTATGTCAATAAAAATACAACCTCGGAGAAAAAAAAAATATAAGTAATTTGGGAAGTTTTTATTTCAGTGGCTTCTTCGCAGATTCATCTTTTTTTATATTACGAGTAGGTAGGTATTTTAATTAGGTATTACTGTTTAAATTGATTCGGAGAAAAAAGAAAAAGAAAACAATAATTGCCATCATCTACAGATCATTGCAATGCACTGCTTTATGACTCTTCATTTACACAATCGATGACCTATCTTTTTGATGTAAAATCGATACATTAATCTCTGTAGCTATTTTTATTAACCCCCGACGCAAAAATCACGGGGTGTTATAAGTTTGACGTGTCTGTGTGTGTGTATGTGTGTGTGTGTATGTCAGTTCCCCTGTAGCGCTCAAACGGGTGAAGTGTGAACCGATTTGAATGCAGTTGTTTTTGTTTGGAATGTGAATTAGTCGAGAGTGTTGTTAGCTACGTTTGATGAAAATCGATCCAAGATGGCTGCCGCTACAAAATGGCGGATTACATATTTTATCACAACTCCTTCAATATGGGTATCAAATAAAAGGGCTCGACTAGTACTTAGAATCATCATCATCATCATCATAATCAACCCATTACCGGCTCACTACAGAGCACGGGTCTCCTCTCAGAGTGAGAAGGGTTTTGGCCATAGTCTACCACGCTGGCCAAGCGGATTGGCAGACTTCACACACCTTTGAGAACGTTACGGAGAACTCTCAGGCATGCAGGTTTCCTCACGATGTTTTCTTTCACCGTTAAAGCAAGTGATATTTAAATACTTAAAACGCACATAACTCTGAAAAGTTAGAGGTGCGTGCCCGGGATCGAACCCACGACCTCCGATTAGAAGTCGGTCGTCCTAACCACTAGGCTATCACAGCTATGTGATATCCGCCGGGTCGGGGATTTTTAAAATTTTCAAAACCCCCGCCATTTTGTGGTGACGGCCATCTTGGAATTTACATAGTGCTATTCTAAGTAATAGTCAAGCCCTTTTATTTGATACCCATATTGAGGGAGTTGTGAAAAAATATGTACTCCGCCATTTCGTGGCGGCGGCCATCTTACATCAATTTTCATTAAACGTAGCTAAGAACACTCTCGACTAATTCACATTCCAAACAAAAAAAAAACCCTTAGTGAATTAGTATTCACCTTTCAAACAAAGGAAATAAACTCAAAATCAGTCCATCCGTTCGGGAGCAACGATGCCACATAGAGGCACACACGCAGACACGTCAAACTTATAACACCCCGTCGTTTTTGCGTCGAGGGTTAAAAAGCTGTAACCATAGTAGCACATCGCCCTCGAATTCAACACAATACACGTACACCTCAAAAATCCACATCACGTTCAATAATTAGTTAATAAGAGCCGTAGTTTATCGGGAATTTTCAGAGCCAATCTCGAGGTTCAGTCACGAGCCACTGTAACTGGCGTAAGTTAGAGGAAACTCGAAACTTTTTACTTACAGTGTGTTCGAAGTAGTTTGCTGAAATAAAGTAGATACCGTGGTGGGATGATGCGAAAAGCCTTAAGCAGAAGCGTTTTGAAATTATAGTCTTTTAGTTTCTTAAGCTAAATTTTTGTCGATTTATATAATCAGCCAAAAGCCACCGCAACTAGTTTAAGTTTCACTTAATAAAATAATGATTGTAGAAAATATATGTAAAGTGTAAAACTGCAGCGATGTAGGCATACGTAAACTTTTGAACTATACGTTTTAATTTTTGAAAATCAAGTGACTGTCTAAATATTGGGAGTGAAAACTCTTTTGAAGTAGAGAAGTAATTATCATAGAGTAGAGGCAAATGAGAATAAACCATATCTAAATTTTTATTATTATATTTCTAAGTATTATAATTTCATTTCGCTCTAAACCAAAATGCTGATTAGAGTAGTTTAATGACTAATGTACAACTTTTCTTACGTATTATCTTATATATAAAATTCTCGTGTCACAATTTTCGTTCCCATACTCCTCCGAAACGGCTTGACCGATTCTCATGAAATTTTGTGAGCATATTGAGTAGGTCTGAGAATCGGCCAACATTTATTTTTCATCCCCCTAAATGTTAAGGGTAGTCCACCCCTAAATTTTTATTTTTTATTTTTTAGACAAAATTTTTAGTTTTTATTTTTTTATGATACAACATACAAAAATACATACAATCATAAATTTTCACCCTTCTATCACTAACCCCTATTTTTTAATTGCGATATTAGTACTTTGATGACCGGGTAGGTTGCACTGATGTCAGTATGTCACCGGGCAGGACGACGTCTGCCGGGTCCGCTAGTTTACTTATAGCATTTGACTTCATCTTCACGTGACGTTAAATTATACACCTGAAATAATAAGTTTTTTTTTTTCAAATATAGAACGAACCCGCTTTCTCCTATACGTTGCGCCATCCAGCGCACCAGAAATGGTCACGCAACCGCCCGCTTTTTCAGAGGCGATTGTTTAATAGTAAATTATTACCCACATTTACATATCAAGAATTGCCCTCTGTTGAGTACAATATAAATTGTATTTCGTTAGCTTCTCACTTCTCAGTAATTAAGTGGTACGAGTTATTGCCCACCAGTCCAAACTTTTTAATTTTCCATTTCGTATGAACAAAGCCCTTTTGTTTTCCTTCATTATAGTTTCACTTAATAACAGAGCGAAGTCATTGATGAATCGTATGAAGAAAGGCATTTTTTCATCATTTTATTAACTGATATCAAAAAGAGGGCGGAACCAAACCAATAAATGCCCACTGCTGGACATGGTCTCTTGGAAGGATCGCCACAGCACACGATCTTGTGCCGCCTGTTTCCAGCGGCTGCCAGCGACTCGCTTGAGTTCGTGCGTCCATCTAGTGGGGGGTCTCACTACGCCTCGTTTACTGGTGCAAGGTTGCCACTCAAGCACCTTGGGACCCCAACGTCCATCCCCGCTCATTGCCACTTCAGTTTCGCGACTCAATGAGCTATGTCGGTAACTCTGGTTCTCCTACGGATTCTGTCATTTCTGATTTGATCCCGCAAGGATACTCCAAGCATAGCTCTCTCCATCTTCCGTTTCAACACGTATGTATGTAATATTATTGGAACTGCAAAATATTTTCATGTGATGAAGGGATGTAATATCACGGATATAACTCACGGATTTCTCCAAAACTATTAATTGGATTGTGACCATTATTTTTTACTAGAAAATGCCCGCGGCTTCGCCCGCGTGAGTTTCCGTTTTTCACAAATCCCGAGGGAATCGTGGATTTCCGGTTCCCGTTCCTGCTCCATTTCCCAACCTTTATACCTACTTTCAAGAAAGTTTGCTATAGTAATCTACCTATAGCTGTAGCTATAGATTTCGTCGTTTTTTCAAAATCCCGTGGGAACTGTGGATTTTCCCAGGATAAAAAGTATGTTGCCTAAAGCCTATGTTTTAAGTCAGAGCATAATCTATCTCCATTCAAAATTTCAGCCAAATCGGTTCAGTAGTTGCGGCGTGATTGAGTAACAAACATCCAAACATCCACACTTTCACATTTATAATATTAGTAGGATTGGTTTACAAATATTTTAACTTAGCGAACAATGCAAGTTTCCTCAAAATCAATTTAGTAATTTTAAAGACTGTTAGGTGTGTGGCGAAGTCGGTTTAACGTTTAATCTTTTAGATTATCACGTGTATTGCACGCACCCAGTTTCTATTTAATTGCTACCAAGGGTATTACGTTTTCTTTAAGTTTATTTGTTCAGTTTAAAATTTACAATGTTTGTTTTTAAGTTAAGCTCAACAAAACTTGAACTTATCATTATGTTGTATCTAAATTACTGAACAAAATCAACATAACCCGAATACGGAACGACACTGTGTCATGCAATTTTCGATGTAAACAGTGTAGCGTGTTCAATTTACCTGCCTCGTTGGTCTAGTGGTCAGCATGACAGACTGCAGATCACGAGGTCCTGGGTTCAATTTCAAAAAATTTCGTACCAGAAATTTTCATCGCCAGAGTTGGTAGTTCGCGGTGTTAAACCCTCGTGCCTAGGAAAACGCGTAAAGTTGGCTGTCCCAGTTAGTGTCTATAATGTGACAATATCCCACTTATCTACATCTACCCGTATACTAATTCTTTTTTGTTGTGTTTCTTATTGTCAGGAGAACGACAATTTTTGACGACCTCCGTGGCGCAGTGGTGAACGCTGTGATCTTATAAGTGGGAGGTCCCGGGTTCGATTCCCGGCAGGGGCAATTTGAGATTTTATAATTTCTAAATTGTCTCTGGTCTGGTCTGGTGGGAGGCTTAAGCCGTGGCTGGTTACCACACTACCGGCAAAGCCGTGCCGCCAAGCGATTTAGCGTTCCGGTACGATGTAGAAACCGACGATGTAGAGCCGTGTAGAAACCGATCAGGGGTATGCAATATGCATATTGCATACCTCTTCCAAGTTAGCCCGCTTCCATCTTAGACTGCATCATCACTTACCATCAGGTGAGATTATAGTCAAGGGCTAACTTGTAGTTGAATAAAAAAAAAGAAGGTACTAAAAAAAGAAGGTACGAAGGTAAAAAAAGAAGGTAAAGAAGGTAGAAACTTATTAAATAAAAAAATAAGAAAATTGAGCGGAACATTTTTGAATCCACGCGGACGAAGTCGCGGGCATCAGTTAGTACACAGTAAATCCCGCTATAATGTGACAATACACATTCAAATACAATAGGTTGTTACATTCCCTCAAATATGGTTGAGCGAAGCAATGGCTGGATCATGCGTCATGCTTGTGAACGGGTGCCGCCGTCGGAAATGGGGCTACTTTTGTCTGCCCTTCTTAACGTGTAGAATTGTAAGCACCATTCCGAACCAGTGGTAGATTCATTTGTCGATTCAAAAGCACTTGTAAAAGTTTATCTGAATAAAAAATATGTCTTAGACTTGCCTTTACACAAGTTTAAGAACTTTATTAAAAGTATGCTCATAAAAAAAGCTTATTATACAATTGAAGATTACATAAACGATAAAAAAGCTTGGATTTAACTCGTTCCAGCAATGCGCGAGACGGCATTTCAATCATGTACATTAATAATAATAATTGTTATGTTATTTTTAAAAAAGAGCAACCGCCGAGTTTCTTGCAGGTTCTTCTCGGCTGGAACTGCATTCCGAACCTGTGGTAGACTCAATCGACGATTCAAAAGCACTTGTAAAAGTTTATTTGAATAAAAAACTTTTCTATTCTATTCTATTCTAATAGTCGTTAAAGTCCGCCAAACCGCAATAGAGCAGGTGGCGGGTCTAAGCTCTAAATCCTTCTCTCCTTAGACACGACGCCTGCTGAACGTCTATCTTCAGATCGCCTGTTCTCCAAGTGGATACTTCCAACGCTGCGTTTCCTTGCGATCCTTGTAAGAGACCTTTGCCCAGCAATGGTTCGGTTGAAGCGATGGTGACACCGACAAAGTTACTTTTTCTGTTTCGCTTGTCAAAACTTCTTTGGACTATTTTTTGGCTTTCTAGCGCGTCCCTTATTAAACCTTTTTAACCATTATTTTCACCAGAATTTACTTACAGCACTTACGTTATAAATATTCAATACACTTGTACAGAGCCATTGTCGTGCCAGTCTCGAGGTTAAATCTTTTAGGAAATAAGCTGTACTGTTCTGTGTTACCAATGTCAGCCATAGCTACTAGGTACTATTGACAGTAATCATGATAATGATTAGCAATACTTTCCACCCGCTTATATGCACAATTGATGCACAACATTTAGCATATTCAACAAACTCGCTTTTTTAACCGACTTTCTAAAAGGAGGAGGTTCTCAATTCAGCACGCATTTTTTATATAACAACGATAGTGTTATAAAAATGAACTTAATACCGATCGCAGCAATTAAATAAGAGATTACTCTATCCAAAATTTCCAGTCAAAGTTTCTAAATTAATCAAAGGTATGTTCTGCGCGTTATCAAATCTACTAGACTAAGATTTTGCAACTAGACTATCTAGTTGCAAAATCTACAATTAATACAGCGAATTTCAGTTCCACTGTTGAAATGGATTTTAGTGTTCGAAATTTGTCACTTCTCGTCGTAATTCCCTTACTGTTTGCACTTGAAATTCGGTCGGGGAAAATCGGATAGTGTGAATGTGGCTTAAGCTAGTACGTATCGCGTGACCGCAACCGGTACCCGGTTCAGTCCACTTACCCAATTATCGGGCTTACGAGCCTTGATGGTTTCATTTCTTGGCGATAATCGACGTATATTTTAAAGGAAAATAGTTTTTTTGTAAACATGGTTTAGCTGGAAACCCAGGGTGCATTATTAAGCGACTTTAGACGTTATGATCTCATTGATTTTTTTATTTACTTTAATAATGGGCTTTGCCTTGCCTTCGAGTGAATTGGCGTTCCGATACGTTACCGCGAAAGAAACTGGTCAGAGTTATTCCATATTTAACTGATAAACACTTCCTGGATTAATACTATTTATACAAAAAGCTGGATTAATACAAAAAGCTGTGATAGCCTAGTGGTTAGAGGTCGTGGGTTCGATCCCGTGTTTTAAGCATTTAAATATCACTTGCTTTAACGGTGAAGGAAAACATCGTGAGGAAACCTGCATGCCTGAGAGTTCTCCATAACGTTCTCAAAGGTGTGTGAAATCTGCCAATCCGCTTGGCCAGCGTGGTAGACTATGGCCAAAACCCTTCTCACTCTGAGAGAAGACCCGTGCTCTGTAGTGAGCCGGTAATGGGTTGATCATGATGATAATGATGATGATGGATTAATACGCTTCCACCTTAGACTGAAATTACTTAAGATGTCATCTTATACGCGAGTGAACTTAATGCAAATGTGATGTGGCGCTGCGGTTGCGTGAGTAAGTCGGTGAGTGAGTCGGTGAGTAAGTCGGTGAGTAAGTGAGTCGGTCTGTATAGATAGAATGCATTTGGACTGCACGCCGACTTTAAAATTAATAGTTCTATTTAACCCCCGACGCAAAAACGACGGGGTGTTATAAGTTTGACGTGTCTGTGTGTGTGTGTGTGTGTGTGTGTGTGTGTCTGTCTGTTCCCCTGTGGCGCTCAAACGGGTGGACCGATTTGAATGCGGTTTTCTTTGTTTGAAAGGAGAATTAGTCGAGAGTGTTGTTAGCTATGTTTGATGAAAATCGATCCAAGATGGCCGCCGCTACAAAATGGCGGATTACATATTTTTTCACAACTCCCTTAATATGGGTATCAAATGAAAGGGCTTGACTAGTAAAATATCACTAGTGCAAATCCAAGATGGCCGCCGCCACAAAATGGTGAATGTCGGGGGTTTTTTAAATTTTCAATTTATACTTGTTCAGTTGACAAAATTCCATCAAAACTGTCGCCCGACTACACGACACAGAACTCAAACTACTGTTATAATTTTATAATTAGTTAGCTGTATCCATGAGAAATTTCAATATTTATAGTATTCTAGCCGACCCGACAGACGTCGTCCTGCCCGGTGACATACTGACATCAGTGCAACCTACCCGGTCATCAAAGTACTAATATCGCAATTAAAAAATAAGGGTTGATCGTAGAGAGGTGAAAATTTAGGATTGTATGTATTTTTGTATGTTGTATCATAAAAAAAATAAAAACTAAAAATTTTGTCTAAATAATAAATTTAGGGGTGGACTACCCATAACATTTAGGGGGATGAAAAATAGATGTTGGCCGATTCTCAGACCTACTCAATATGCTCACAAAATTTCATGAGAATCGGTCAAGCCGTTTCGGAGGAGTATGGGAACGAAAATTGTGACACGAGAATTTTATATATAAGATGAGCTCTTTTAAGTTATCACTTATATTGTTCAGGCATCTTTTTTAATTTCTTTAATCTGAAATATTTCAAGAAAACTCTACAAAATATTTTAATACATCATCTATAATATAATAAAACTGTAACAGATCCAATTCTGTACATTGAAGATATTTTGAAATTTTTTATTGGAGGGCACTCTATAATCGACACTGAAGCCAAAACTGCAATTTTTTTCATTTTTGTCTGTCTGTCTGTCTGTCTGTCTTTCTGTCTGTCTGTCTGTCTGTCTGTCTGTCTGTCTGTCTGTATCTTGGCCGCGCATCACGCCGAAACTACTGAATGGATTCGAATGAAACTCGGTACGATTTTAGTTTATACTCCGAGGTAGGACATAGGATACTTTTTATCCCGAAATTCAGCACGGTTCCCTTGGGAGAGGGGATGAAAGTTAAAACGTGTATTTAGCTGTAATTCATTAACGCATTGTTCGATTTTACTCATTCTTTTTTTGATAGAAAGGTAATACTTTATGTATTATCCCGTAAATATTTCAAGGTCATAGGTTTTTTAGTTTAGAAATGACAGACATTACAATCCTCAGTATTGGGTTCAAATAACTTGGGACCCGGATCTTTGAACGTACGGCTTATTTTAAACTGGTGTGCGTTTAAATTTATGTTTGTCGGTCTGTCTATTTATTCCAGCTAATCTCCGAAACGGCTGGATCGATTTTAATGGAACTTTCAATGTTATAAGGAGTAACTTAGGCTACATTTAGTTTAGGTACATAAAAGAATTATGGGATCCGATCCGATCCTATATAAAAACCTATATCTACGCGAACGAAGTTGCGGGGTTCAGCTCGTATTATAATGTTCCTAACTGCAAAGTCGATATAGCTGTCATCTTCAATACCCAGCTGCAGCAGATTACGCTGATTGCATTGGAAGCTGCTTTCATATCCTCGCAGTTTGCACGGGAATTTCGTGAAAAGTACGATATGACTTCAATACTAAGAAACATTATATAAATGATACAAGAATATGGACTTGCTTCAGCTACGCGCGAAACGGGAATTAATTGTGCACACATGGCATAATATAATCTTCTGAATATATAAAACAAAAGACTAAATAAGTATATAAAAGAAAAGTTGACTAACTGACTGACATGCCTTTGCCGTGGAAATAAAGGTACCTATTAAATATAGCCGAGATCAAAGCATTCGACTGGGTACAAAATCATAGACGTGAGGTAAGTTCCAAAATATTGTTTCCTTTTCCAACATAATTTCAACGGTAATTCCAACAGGTTGTACAGTTAAAGGTCAAATTTAGCACTAAAAAATATCAATTTATGTACCCCTGGTTAGAAAAATAAAGTTTGCAGAGCAAAACGGAAACCGTGTGGCTTTCAAAATTGACTTCTCACAAGTTACTGACTCACAAGTTCCAGTCACAATGATTAAAATCCTTCACTACACACATCTATAGATGCGCCATATAAAACTATATATAAATTGTTAGACATAAACCGAGGATTGTGGCCACCGAATGCCCGATCAAAGGGGTAGTTTTCGAAATAGTTGGCGCCGGTTTAAACCAGTTTCGAGCGGAGGAATCCGGATCGTTGCGGCGCAAGTGAAAATAAGTGGGAATTTAGCCACACGCCAGCGACCACACGCGAAAAGGCAAAGTATAGCGTTTTGGTGTTTGCCAACTTTTAATTTGAATGCGGGAATTTTGTTAATTTTCCTCCTTCGAAATTCGAATTGATCTGCGTTATACGCCTGAGTGATGAAATTTTTGCCGTCATACCAAACGGAAATATCATGTTATTGTTGTCTAGTAACCAGCGTATATCAATCGATTGTATTGATAGGGACATTGAGTGGATGAGGCTTTGGACGTCCGAATATGGCCTATACCCACCTTTAAACAGATACTTAACTTATTAAAAACTTCAACTTATTAAATAAATTAATCCATGTAATTGTTACTAACACTTGATTATCTTAGTGCTGTATGGATTTGCGAGCTCACTGCGTTATTATACCAAGAAAATCCCCACCAGTGTCTGAAATTAATGGAAAGTGTTAAAATTTCCAGCAATGAAAATTATAATGCAGGCTTGAACTTAATATAATAAAGCGGAAGAGTTTGTTTGTTTAAACGCGCTAATCTCAAGAACTACTGGACCGATTTCAAAAATTCTTTCACTGTTGGATACGTAAGTGATCCTTGAGTACTATAGGCTATATTATATATACCACGGGTGAAGCCGGGGCGGACACGCACGCGTACACACACACACACACACACACACACACACACACACACACACACACACACACACACACACAAACACACACAAACACACACACATAATACAGTGCAGGTGTTCAGTATTTAAATTTATTTACCTAATAATATTTTTATATAGGTTTCCGCTCATAGCTCACCCCTTAGTCCAGGCATTGGTTGTCCCAACTTTATTCCCGGAATTCGGTGCAGCGGTTAAGTGTTGTTTGATTTATAATTCAGTAGCGAACAATATTTATTGTTCAAAGCTGATTATTATTCATAGTTCGGATGGTGGTTTTGTAATAAATAGGTATCATTTCTATAAAGTTGCATAATGTGCCAGTAGTAGCAGTAGTATTCGAAAGGAGATTTTTATTCATAGTATCCAAATAGGTATAGGTAGGTACACCTCTAAAGTGCTTTAAATTTTCATACTAATTGTTATTAGGTAGGTAGGTACTTATCTAGATTCTAGACCTGTAGAAGTCTGAAGGGCCACTAGAGCCGCAATATCCGCAAGAGATGCACGCAAAACATTTTTCCATACTGAAAACGCGTGTGACGTAAGTAACAAGATTCACCCACATCGGCCGCATCGAAGGAATGCTAGTAACGCTCATGCAATTTAACGGGGCTGCCGATGCTGCTGACATTATTCGACGTTAGTGCGCAGCTACGTTACTCGCGTGACTCCGGTGTCACGAGTAACTTGTTACCTAAAAATCAGGGCACAAAAACTTTGCACTTAATTAAAATTATCTATATAATTGTGTACGTTCACTTTGCAATGTGAAACCAATTAAAGTAACAACTAACACGCAACCCCGAGAACTTTTGCATGAATCTTTCACTGAAACTCAGAAGGCGCATGTCGATGTGGTATCTAAAGTTATATAACGGTAGTTATATAAAGGTAGTTATATAAAGGTAGGTATATAAAGTTATTTATAGGTAGGTAAAAACCTACGAAACGGCTGATTCTGGGTTCACGGGATAAATAGCAACCAATCATATTATCACATCTACCATAACTAAATATTACAGTCTACCTGCGCTAAGTGATTTCATTTCTATCTACCGCGCCTGACATACAAGGTAAGATAACCCAAAAGGGCCGGGAATCCAACCCCTAGGTTGGATTCCCGGCCTCGTGATCTGCAGTCAGCCACGCCAACCGGTAGACAACAAAGGCAGTAAATATATGAGGATAATTAGTATATTTAAGTAAATAAATACTTAGTAAATATCAAAAATAATGATTAGTTGACTGATTAAGTCATAACTAACAAAAGCTATTACATTCATTAAAATAATGAAGTGGAAAAATCCCAACCTTTTCAGCAAATTATCGCAACTCACTACAAATAATATAGGTAGGTATATTTTTTTTGTAAAAAAGTGATGCGAGAGTCATGGTTGCTGACACGATAATATCAGTAATAGTCGGCTATTATGTTTTTCAGTTACACGAAAAACTTTTTACGATGCCACCTATTTATGCACTGCATTCCAACTCTTATGTTGGTTGCAGTAACATACATTTTTCCCTGTATTATATTATTATATCATGTGTATTTTAATCGATCGCCCTTTTAATTTCCTTCACGTGAATGACATCATTAAGTTGTTGTTTTCATTTATATTCATTTATCTGAAACTCTATTAAACGACCATAATTTTTTTATGTTGCATCCAACATAAAATTATAATTGTTTTATTGTAAACAAGTGGCCGGCCTTGGCTTCGCACGGGTAATAATTACCCGCTATCCTATCTATCCCACCATACATTACCTTGTTATAATTATCTCAAAGAGATTATGCAGCGTTTTCGATGAAATCTCCCAGGCGGCTTAACTTTTAAGGTAAGGTTCCCTACCCAAAGGGTAAAAACGGAGTCCTATTAATGTCACTCTGCTGTCTGTCTGTCTGTCTGTCTGTCCGTCCGCCGGTCACAGGTCTCTAGTTCGTACACGAAATGAGTTACAAACCTGAAATTTTGGTATTTGGTGTAAAACGTTGATCCAAAATCAAATATTGAATTAGAAATTGAATTAAAATATTTTTCAGAGGGGCTGCCTTACATGAAAAAGGAGCCGGAAGAAAAAAAATTCTTACCCTAACTTGTGGGATATCATTGTTTTGAACTTATTGAGCAGAGTACGAATATTATTAATTTTTTGCTCAAAAAATAAGGAAATGGGGGGCCATCAAAGTTGTCAGTTTTAGACCATTTTTGTGACGGGGGCTATCTCAAAAACTTAACTAGTTAGGAATATGATATTTCGGTATATTATGTACCATATGCTCTATTTGAACAAAAAATTCTGAAAACAACGATTTATAAAATAGTTTATAAGCTGTGACCAAAACAAATGAACATTTTTTTAGTTTTTCTTTCACGGTTTGCGATGTCTAGCTCGGAAATTAAATAATTCTTAGACCTAAAATATTGCATTGTTTATTATGATGTACGGAACCCTTAAAGAGCGAGGCTCGACTCGCACTTGGCCAGTTTTTATTGTAGAGAACAGGATACTGTAGCGAATTGACTAATCAAATTAAATCAAATCAAATTATTCACACGCTCGTTTCTCGTACATAGAATATTTAAAACTCTTAAATTTTATTTTTGGCGCTGATGCTTTTGCTGTTGTTTCAATTATTTATAAACGCTTTCGATACACTGTTTTGCTTTAACGTTTTAAAATTAATTTAGTTATTTTAAGCTCGACGTTTCAATCGGTTAACTATTGTATTGTTAAATAGCTATTTAACTAGAGAGTAAATTCCCATTGGAGCAGAGTGGATGGCGGATAGCTCTAAATATGCTCTTTTATAACAGAAAAGACCTGTGTCCAACAGTGGGACATTAGAAGGCTGTAGTGGAGGTATAAAGGATCCGTTATTTCATCTATTCATTAGTTGTGGCTTAGTGATATTGCTCAGTAGAAAGGTTAAAGAAAATCATTTATTTGAGGTTCAGTTGAGCGCAGCAAAATATAATAAACAGGCAATTTTATCTTAAACTATCTTACTGATATAAGTAGGTACGTTTCAACCAAGAAAAAGACATTTTTAGTTGAGAAGCACACTTCAAAAGCAAACTTAAAAATCATTTTAAACCCAGAGCCTAATAATACACGTCCATGGCGCAAAACAATCCCAAAAAGTGTATCGCACCAGCATAATGCAAAGGTTCACAAAAACAGACTTGGTTCACTAATGAAAAATTTTGTGTGTGATCAACCCATTACCGGCTCACTACAGAGCACGGGTCTCCTCTCACCGTTTCCTTCACCGTTAAAGCAAGTGATATTTAAATACTTAAAACGCACATAACTCCGAAAAGTTACAGGTGCGTGCCCGGGATCGAACCCACGACCTCCGATTAGAAGTCGGTTGTCCTAACCACAAGGCTATCACAGCTTTAATGAAAAATAGATGCATATTATACCTATCAATCTCCTTTCAGCATCAATTCAGTTTTGCATTTTTATATTATTTGAAATGTATGCTAGTGAGGCCCTCGATTTTACATTTTGAACGACACTTAAATCTGTCAACGTCTGAAAGAGTATGCTTAAGTGCGCGAGCACAATATATACTCATGGGAATCGTAAGCAATAAGCATATTATGCTTATTGCTTACGATTCCCATGAGTGTGTATAAAGCTATCCAGCTATACGAGGATAAACCGATATAGATACTTAGGACAAACAAGGACAAACCGATGCTGGATAAAATATGTGATTTCAGCATGATGTGTACCTTTAAACCAGTCTAATAACGGTCGTAAGGGGACCGTTTTCGGAAACGAAGACAGGTAAAAGTAGTGATGATTACTGAAAAGATACCACAAGAATACGCGAAAAAAATATTTTCTGTAATTTTCGTAAGTATTTCCTGTATTTTTCGTAAGTTCGCAATGTAACGCAATCAGCTGACGTCCAAATACTTAGGCCAGGCGAATGCTGAAAAGCAGGCAACGCAGCACAGAACAGTACAGCACAGTGCATGGCAGGGCAGTTGACGCAGATATGTGCCCTCTCCGTATGCTGCGACGCAGCTGACATTCGCATCCTAGCTAGTCCTCACCAATAATAACTCTTTCAATGTCTTTTTTGAATAGTCTGGATGATTTGTATCATACAAACAAGGTTCACAACGAACTAATTCAATTAAATATTCTGTCATTGCAAAAAAACTATAAAATATTGTTAATAAATACGTCTCGACGTGCACGCGTCGCGCAGAATTATGTGCCGGCGCCCGGTAGTACAACGAGACGCAGAGCAGGACAGACACGTCATGTCTGCGTCGCACGTGCCTGCGCCGCTGCGTACGTAGTTCAATGACGTTCCATGCTTTACAAAATCTGCTCTGCTCTGCGCTGCATGGACCTGCGTCGCCTGCGTTTCAGCATACGCTTAGCCTTAAAGTTGTGGCCGCGCGCCCGCCACTCGCGAGGTCAATTCCCCGAGTTTTACATGTTACACATCGCCTTATTGAAAAATATTAAATAGGTACTAAACCACTAATACTACAAGTATTAGGTACATAAGTCAAATCGTTATTGGTATTGGGTTATGTTTAGTTAGTACCTATAATAATAGCGCTAAGTTTTCGTTACTAGAATTTACCATATCGAAATGCGAACAACACTACTCATATACATAGCACTGTCCCAAGCATAGTTTGCTGTAGCGGCGTGAATCTGTTCTTTGTCGATTTGTCTCCCAAACGTACCGAATCTCAGTTGGTCCACGGCCAAATGTGATACTTGAACCAAATTACTAATACCGTCCGTGTAAAACTTATTCCTAGCCAAATAAGGTTGCAAATGATGCGGTTAAACTCTTTGATAAGTTGGTAACCCCGTAAATCTAGTAGGTCTCCAAGGCAGTGTCACAGGAAGTCAATTGTGTCAGATCCATCTATGAAAGTAATAATATTTTACGAGTGCTTTAATACTTCATATATTGTAATTGTATTTTGTAGAGGTGTTGGAGTTATAAATCGGAATAATTGTTTATTTTCATTTAGATAGTTATTTTTTAACACCTAAGTAATAGTTATTTTCTTTTCTTATTTGGATTGTTTACAATATTAAGCAACTTGAAACTGCATTAAAAACCTTTTATGATATCTATTAATCGGATCATGTTTGTTTAGATTTTCTGCCAAGTTTATAATTCGCTCTGAACTACGTATACATTTTGATTTTATAGAGAAATTATTGTTGCCCGTATTTTTCATATACTATTCCAAACAGTATACACAGCAAGTCACTTAAACACGCAACAATTGAAATATAATTTAATACCGGTCGTGATAAAGTTTAAATTTCAATTTGTAAGCCTCCGGAGCTCGGTTCCGGTTGAAATCTTTATTTTTCCACCGGAGCGGTTCACATTTTTCACAATTACTTGGACGTTTTCGCGCTAAGACCGACGCGATCGTCTGGCGAACTGGCATTTATGTAACAACTAATCCTGTTGGACAAATTGATCAAGTGATCAATTCCAACAGCTTTACGATTTTACGGAACCGAATGAAGCTCAAAAGATTGTAGTTTTATACCTTACTCGTTGCACTATTGTCATAACTGCTTCTAGAACTATTTGTTTGCACCTAGTTACACGGTAAAGAGTTATAATATTAGTCACGTTTAAATATGCCCACTATTCTTGAATTAATATTAGTAAGTTTTGAATGAATCACAAAGTTTTGAATGAAGTTGATAGGAGACGCAAAACTGCGCCTTTTAGCATAAATGAATAGGGTACCTAATATATCGATGCACACGGAAACTGGATATATTGTTATAATTTTTAATACTGTATTTAGTCAGTGACCTGCTAATTTTGTCAGTGTGCGTGTTCGCCGGGGCCAGAAACTGAAATGTCATATTTTTAAGTTACTGCGCCACAAGACGGGTTGAGCCACTGCCATATTGGTACTCAAAGCTTGGACGTTTTCGCGTTAATCCATCTCCTTTGTCTCCCGGTTGGATTTCATTTGTGGAACAAATTGTAACGTTGACTTGCTTTGTTTAAACTGTGAAGCGAATTAGCCGCGGCGTTGATGTGATGAACTAGATATCTGAATAATCAAAGCCTTTGTTACGGTGAAATTGGTTTAATTAATGAATATAATATTTTTACAGTGAATATATCTAAATCCTACTAATATTATAAATGTGCAAGTGTTTGGATGTTTAGATGTTTGGATGTTTGTTATTACTCTATAACATCGCAACTACTGAACCGATTTGACTGAAATTTTGAATGGAAATAGATTATGCCCTGACTTAAAACATAGACTACTTTTTATTTTGGAAAATCCACAGTCCCCGTAGGATTTTGAAAAACCCAAAAACTATATCTACAGCTATAGGTAGATTACTATAGCAAATTTCCTTGAAATTAGGTATAAAGGTTGGAAAAGGGAGCGGAAATGGAAACCAGATATTCACGATTCCCTCAGGATTTGTGAAAAATCCAAATTCAGGCGGGCGAAGCCGCGGGCAGATACTAGTAAATAATAATGCTTATTTTATCATCAGAACTAGCTGCGCTCCGCGGTTTTACACGCGGCGAATAAGTATTTGAACAGGTCTGTCAGCACTGTGCTTTCCGGTGCGAGGTCGCCATTCCAGCACCTTGGGACCCCAACATCTATCGATCTATGAGTCTATGCCCTGTCCATTGCCTCTTCAGTCTCGCAGTACCCTCGACTTTTTAACCCCCGACGCAAAAACGACGGGGTGTTATAATTTTGACGTGTCTGTGTGTGTGTGTGTCTGTCTGTTCCCCTGTGGCGCTCAAACTGGTGGACCGATTTGAATGCGGTTTTTTTGTTTGAAAGGTAAATTAGTCGAGAGTGTTGTTAGCTATGTCTGAAGAAAATCGGTCCAAGATGGCCGCCGCTACAAAATGGTGGATTACGTCATATTAACTCCCTTAATATGGGTATCAAATGAAAGGGCTTGACTAGTAAACTAGCACTATTGCAAATCCAAGATGGCCGCTGCCACAAAATGGCGAATGTCGGGGGTTTTGTAAATTTTTAATTTATACTTGTGATTTGTTGAGTTGAGTAAGTACTACGTCCTCAGTCCTGGTGCCTGCACCGCGTCGCGTGATTATTCTAATGATTAAGAGTCCCGCATGAGTTCAAAATTAGTCGGACACGAACGTACCTAACTCGTAGATAAAAAGTGAATTTAAAATTCAAGATAGCAATATTCCTGCAATAGGCTATACAGGAGTTTGTATATTAAATCTGCAAATCCACACGGACCCAACTTTTCCACACAAATTTGTCCCGGACGAGATAAACAAGCCCGCCCGGAGTCCCGGGCGATACAACGCGGCCGCTCCATGAATATAAACAGTGGAATTAGGAGGGGCATTTAATAATATGATATACAGCATACGCGGTTAATTTAATTCCACCCGCTTAGCGCGGTGGGCTATCTAGTTTTTTGCTAGAGTAAAAACTTAGTTCGAGCATTTCATGTTTTCAAGCAGCGGGAAGTTAATTCTGACGAGATTTAATTTGTAAGAACTATGTCAGTTATTTGTAAGGACTATGTTTTTGCGGCACTTGCGTTTGAGACCCTGGGCCTATGGCACGGGCCTATGGTCATCGGACACGAAACATTTCGTCAATGTTGTGTGTCAAAAATCGATCCATGCGTCAAGTAACCCAAGAGCTGGCTCGTATTTTGCCCAAAGGCTATAGGTACAAAGAGGCAATAGCGCCAGTGTCTTGGGCACCATGCCCATGAACGATCATTTGGACGGTATATATTTTTGTAAATATTATTTTAATTATGTTATGTGTACATAGGTATTTTATATTAAAAAATATGCATCTATTTAAAAAAATTAGAGTAATGCTATGATTTTAACTAAAACTGCAAATATTCCTCTATTGTTCCCCGAGTCGCGGCGGGACTACATAAAGCTATCGGTCCGGCACCTGATTTCTCTTCGATACTGTAGTATTGGCGTCCCATCAGACTATGAGAGTGAAGGAATTGAGAGTGCTCTTGCGTCGTTGGTTAGTATCCGCCTGTGTTGAAATTGGCTGTCGGGATCGAAATTCACGCGGGAGGACATTATTATTATTTCTCTACAAATAAATTGTAATTGAAATTATAATAATAGATTTCTCTTCTAATAGAGTTCTACATTCTGTGGTCACATTTATACATACTGTTCTAACTTTGATCAAAATTAGTCTATTAGAAACTTTTTGATCTAGATTTCACGCGAGAGATTCTGTTGACATCATTGTATTTACTGCCCGACCCCAACTCATTGCATCATTTCGCGGTTTAAATTAACTAAAAATCATACAATGAACACAAAAATACTTTGCTATAATCCGCTAACAGTGACAAATTTGTAGGCACAACACCACACAAATTCACCACAAACTCGACGATCGTTTCGCTCCGACACCGGAGCATCTTCAGGAAATGTCGACTTCACAACGGACGATTACAAAGTATTCAACATTTAACTAAAAATCCGCAAAAAAGGGAATTTGCACTGATAATGCCAAAGACGATGGGCTGTTGAAAGAACATAATTTGACAAAAAATGCTGCAACTTTATTGTCCACTTCGTTTTTCGTAATCTTGAGATGTTTAAAAATACGCCCAGAACAAAGACATTTCGCGAGGAGGCGCAGTCTCACGTCTGTCCGCTGTCACTGCTTAATAGCTAGAACAGGAAACTCACGTTACACGACACGGCGCGGCGTCCGTAAGGAAACTAAAATAGCTTGGCGGAGTTGCTATTATGTCTCCTTTAAGCGTTATAATATCCACTGTGCATTATTTACCTTTAAAAGCTTTTATTCACTTTTGCATTTAAGCTACAAAGTCATTCACACTGTAGCCATATCACGCTTGTGTCGTGATTTGTGTTAATTTTAGTACTTATGATTAATTTTATTTAATGTTGGTTTGCTCTATTGTGTAGCCTAATTTTGGTTTGTACCTCCAAATGTCGATGTCGTCAGATTAGGTTGGATGGCGATGGATCGGCTATAAAGGGAGGATAGAGGCCAAAAGTTACGTTAGGTTAGTTAGTTCCATGTTTGACTGTAAGCGCTATCGTGACACGAATTGACTGTGAGCGAATTCTTCACACTTGATTGACTGCTCATAATCCGTATCCCTATCCAAATTATTTGGCCCGTGTCTAGGTCCGTTGGTTTGTTTAGTTAAGTAACTGGTTTTAGTTTGGTTTGGTTAAGTACTTCCTTTTTCTAAACTTATTTTATTTATTGAGGAAAAGTTCAGCTTTTTGTTCTACATATTTAACTATTAATTACATAAAATAAATAATTATGCTGAAAACGAGCAAAAATCCACTCTAATAGCAATAATAAGCTCGCAAGCTACGACGCTAGTTTGCTGCCGCTACGGTTATCGCGTAGACACTAGACAGCGCGTGTCAGGGGCCATCCATATTTTAAGTCACACAAATTTCATAATTTTTACCCCCTCCCCCATTCTTGTCACACATTTGTGAGATGTGAGTTCCTCCTCCCTAGTGTGAGTTCACATATTTTGCAATTTTACATCTAGACATTGAATCAAAACAACAGTTCCAAATATTTTTATTTTTTTATTTTCCATATTTCGTGTTTTAATATACTTTACCTACTTTAAATACATTAGATTTTTAAATGTGACGTCACAAAATTTAGGGCCCCTCCCACCCCCTTGCCACACAATATCACAATTCGTCGACCCCCTCCCCTCCCCTTAACGTGTGACGTAATTTATGGATGGCCCCTTAGAATAGCTCGCGTCATTCAGCACGGCAAAACAAGAACACCAACTTACTTGATTTACCACGTAGAATTGGATTAAACTGGCTATCTCATATAATAAAACCCTTTAAATTGCGCTGCTTCAAGACAGATACCGTCTTCGCTTAACTCTTGAGAAAATCCAAACCCTTTTATTATTCCGCTCGACGCTCCAGTATCGACCCTAATTCGATTACAGTTCAAACAGAAGGAAATCGCAATTTGTTCAAATTTACAAATGAAATCCATCCGTGAGACAAAGAAGACGGATTAACGCGGAAACGTCCGAGTAATTGTGAAAAATGTGAACCGTTCCAGCGGAAAAATAAAGGTTCCGATTGATCCGGCTATGGACGTTCTCATACCGAAACTTTGGTAATGTGCTTCAGTCTTCGATTTTTGATTCGGTGGAATTTTGACAGTTGTTATTTAAAATTAGAATGAGTCGTTTGTATAAAAGGGTTACCACCTGTACGGTTAGTCTAAGATTTTACATATATAAATAGTTTTGCGACTCGTTTGCTCACTCGTTTTAAGAAACTAAACCCAAACACTCTTATTTTAAAGTCGTAATTCCATAGTTCAAATATGTATTTTACAACATTTCTGCTTGGGGCGCTCGCTGTGTTCGAATGCTGAATGTATTGGCGAACTCAAACCTTAATGAAAGCAATTTTAGGTCCATTTTACTCTGAAATCGTTCAATAGTATACTACAAAGTTTTGGAGTGCTCCAAACTTAGACTAAGCACTCTGAAGTTCGATTTTATCCCAAACTGAAGTACCTGAAGTATCTGTCAGGCATTTGATAAATCTACATGAAGCAATTAATTTTATGTAAGTTTTGAATTTATTATCGTTTTTGTGGGAACTGTTTTATCTCTAGTAACATTAAGAAACATCAGAGTTCTACGGAATTAAAAATCAGAGCATAGATATGCTGTCGGTTGTCAAAAAATGTCCGTGATTTTAATACACCCGTGATTACGAAGCTTTTTTCAGTGAGAGATATTACCATTACCATTTAGATTTACCAAAAAAGGAGGTTCTGTATTTGTTCCGTATGTAGGTATGTATGGTCGCGATTATATCAAAAAGCGATGAACCGATTTTGATGATTTTTTCACTATCACTACATACTTTCAGAAAGTTTTTAGTATATAACACACCTAGTTATCATTCTTATGTACGAATTTACATGCATAACTGTTTATCCCGAAAATTTTTGATTGGTACACCGATTTCTCTGAGATTGCTGGACCGATGTTGGTTTGATTTTTTCTAAAATATAGCTTGTTAAATAGTATGATTTGGGCGTTATATTAATCCATTACAATCCATTAAAAGTACAAGGGAACCGACTGAATATAGAACACAATAAACGCACATTACCTACAACGCCGTCGGCCCAACAATACATTAGGTATAATGGCGCTAATAAAATATCATTTCCATAGAAAGATCACGAGAGACACTTCAGTCCGTATGGCACTGTCTCGGGGACCAAAGATTTAAGGTATCATTCAGCAAGATTACGATGCACTTGTATCAAACGATTTTCAGTCGTACGCGCTCGTACTAAAGATTATGATGACGGTATATCAATGTTGGTGTGAGTTGCATATTTGGCAGGTTACCAGTTGAGATTCGTAGCGTCGCGAGACAAACCGGCGTAGGATTCACGCGGCTATAGCACACGAGTAGTAAATCTACACAGAGGAAGCTTCCACAAGCGGCCCGCTGTAGGTATACTCACACAAACACACTCACCAACGGTTCACGGACGCACGCTCGTTCCACTAACCGGTACAGTTGGTGACAAACGTGCGCATATGTGTAAGTGTACCTACAGCGGGCCGCTTGTAGAAGCTTCCCCTCTATAGGTACTCTGTGGCTATAGTATCGCGAGCCACTGCTTTATAAACTATCGTCGTTTGATTCTAGATAAGCAATTTACATGAGAGAAGGAGAAGAAACTACATAAAACAACATAGTGTACAGCAAGCGTATTTTTGTAGTGTATGAATTTCGGAAAGCGCATTGTTGGCGGACCCCGTCATTGGTGGACTGACGACATCAGAAAAGTCGTAGAGATACAAGCGGCACAAGACCATGGCGTATGGAAGTCCCTACAAGATACCTATGTCCAACAGTGGACATCTATCGGTTGATGATGACGACGCCAACGACGCTATATTTCAAGACCTGAAATTGGGTTAATATATGCAGTGGTAGCCAGCCTATTGCTACCTATAATAATATTATGTTTTGGTACTAGGTAGATACAGACGTTTTTCTGGAATCTTACGTTTTACACTGACATACTACCTCATGCATGAAAGGTAATGCGATGTAATCACACTTATATTATAAAGGCGAAAGTTTGTATGTATGTATGTATGTGTGTATGTTTGTTACTCTATAATGCCGCAACTACTGAACCGATTTGGCTGAAATGAATATAGATTATGTCCTGACATAACACAGGCAATTTTTTAACATGGAAAATCCACAGTTCCCGCGGGATTTTGAACAAACTGAAATCTACAGCTACAGTTATAGGTAGATTACTATAGCAAACTTACGAAATCCATGATTCCCTCAGGATTTGTGAAAAACCGAAATTCACGCGGTCGAAGCCGCTGACAAAAGCAAACTTACCTATTTGATAAAATGCTATGAACAAAGTTATTAATGGTTCACGTCTTGATAACTGCTATGATCGTATATTATAATACAATATCACACCCCAGACACTTTACAAGCAAATCTACTATTGACAAGAACAACGCTATACGTAAGTCGAGTGGGACAAGGAAATGCTACACGTAGTACTACTAGGCGTACTTCTACGTTGCGGGTGACGTTGGGTGATGATTAGCGAGTACCGCTTTACGCAGTAATAGAAGGTAGATATTTGCTAAGATTTTATGAGATTAAACGTTAACAACATTTATAGTAGACCTAGCCGAGATATGAAACAAGTTACTGTCGATGTTCCGACAGGAATTAATCGGCAACCCCTTACACGGAAGCGAGTATAACAAGTCATCATCATCATCATGATCAACCCATTACCGGCTCACTACAGAGCACGGGTCTCCTCTCCGAGTGAGAAGGGGTTTGGCCATAGTCTACCACGCTGGCCAAGCGGATTGGCAGACTTCACACACCTTTGAGAACATTATGGAGAACTCTCAGGCGTGCAGGTTTCCTCACGATGTTTTCCTTCACCGCTAAAGCAAGTGATATTTAAATACTTAAAACGCACATAACTCCGAAAAGTTAGAGGTGCGTGCCCGGGATCGAACCCACGACCTCCGATTAGAAGTCGGTCGTCCTAAGCACTAGGCTATCACAGCTTGTATAACAAGTATAAATTGAAAATTTTAAAAACCCCCGACATTCTCCATTTTGTGGTCGCGGCCATCTTGGATTTGCAATAATACTATTCTACTAGTCAAGCCCTTTCATTTGATACCCATATTGAGGGAGTTGTGATAAAATATATAATTCGCCATTTTTTAGCGGCGGCCATCTTGGATCGATTTTCATCAAACATAGCTAACAACACTCTCGACGAATTTACCTTTCAAACAAAAAAAAAACCGCATTCAAATCAGTCCACTCGTTTGAGCGCTACAGGAGAACAGACAGACACACACACACACACACACAGACACGTCAAACTTATAACACCCCGTCGTTTTTGCGTCGGGGGTTAAAAAACAATAGCAGCATGACGCTTAATAAATACCTATAACAGGGCTAATTGTGTGCCAACAACCAAAAAAAAAAAAAAAAAAAAGAAATTCTTCGGCAAAGCAAAGATTACCTTCGATAAGGGCCCATTACCGTAAACTTTGAGTGTTTCGACTGAAACTTCGTACACACGGTCCTATATTTAACAAGTTCTAACGAGTTCCCTTTTATTTTATTTTCGCGTGCACGTATTCTGGTTGTAGTGATTGCTAACCAATTTAGGACGACCCGTTAACAGCTCTGTTTTAATCACACCGCGATACGTTGATTGGGTTCAAGTGATTATGGCGTGAGCTTCACTGTGGTTGTGTTTTAAAAGCTCAATCACGTTCCCATTTAGTAGGAAAGTATACTATACGAAAATGTTTGGAAAATGGTAATATGAAAATATAATCTTATCGAAGAAAATTTATTATGTGAACTTTTTCTTTTTTGATCGAATATTTCCGACGAGTCATCTGGACTCCTCAGAAATTTTCTTTCTGATGAAAGTGTAATAAGGTACAAACTGATTTGGAGGTTACGCCGTAACGGTAAACTCCAATAGCGCAATGGTCAAGGCGTGGATTGAAGACCGAAAGGTCAACGGTTCAAATCTCATCCATTGCACTATTGTCACTATCGTACAAAATAAGCGCTAAGCTTGTGCTAAGAGTAGTTATACTCTTAGCACAAGCTTAGCGCTTATTTTGAAGGGGAAATGGGAAAATTAGTCGTGTTCAGCATGACAAAATCGATTCTATCTTATAAAAAATAAACATCAAAGTGCCTTATCAAACAGAAACCGACTTGTCCCATAGGTTGATGATCCGTTCATTCAATTTTCTACTAGTGAAATGTCACAACAGAATTAAATCCACTTCTGTTCGCTAGGATTATAGCTTATAGTCAAGCACAGGCAAAGGTCATAAAAAAACTGTTTTTCAAGGCAAAGTCGCGGTTTACTTCAAGTATGCCATGAAGGTAGTTATTAAGTAGGTAGCCAAGTGTCGGCAGTAAATAAACGGAGCGTTTACCCACGTCAAACAAATGTCATGTTATGAAACTCATCGCTCAGGCTTTCTCATTAAAATAACTTCACGTGAAAGTTATTTTCGGCTTTATTGAACAATCAACATCCATATTTAATCGATTTCAAAAATGTCGGAGGGTCTTAATTCAGCTGCATAGGTATATCTTTTTAAATTAAGGCGATGTAGAATTCTTTCGAGTTCTATTATTTACAACATAATTAACTAATATGTTATACAAATAACATAAACTAACATTAACTGCACTAAAAATATTAAGAGACAAGTCTGCTGGTGGGAACTCTTTAATTGTGTGGGATAAAAAGTAGCCTATGTCCATTCCCGTGATGTAAGCTAGCTCTGTACCAAACATCAAGAATGGTTAAATTGTTGGCCCGTAAAAAGCTAGCAGACAGACAGACAGACATACTTTCGCATTTATAATATTAGTATATGGATGGGATAGAGCTACAAGCTCTAAAGTTCTCAAAATATAATCACAACATTTTATTGTACAAGCGAACATCAAGAAAGAAATCCAATTCCGAAATCATAAGTTACACACCAAATCGCTCCGGAATCATCCATCTAGCTTCCATTCGCAAGACGCGCTTTCAGGCGATTGCATTTCGCAGTCCGCTCAGGGCTGTCACACGCCCAGTTAGTTACGCTCCGCTCCGCTTCAGAGATATTACCGCAGTCTACGGACTAGACAATTGCTTCCCGTTGTTTAATCTCGGAAAATCCAGATGGTTATATTACTGTTGCAGGCAATTGTATTTTAATGTTTTATATAAATTAAAAAAAAATATATACATTCATTTACTTAATCTATTTCTGTCACAATACTTCGGTGAATATTTTCATTGATATTTACAAATGTTTGCAGCTCCTCAGTGGTCTATTAAGAATAATAATATAGCTACTTATACTGGTAGTATAGGTACAAATAAAGTAAGATTGTTTAATAATGGTTCGAAACAAAAGTTGATTTATTGAGAAGAATTTCAGTTTGAAACTCGGCAATCTTTATTTTCACGTTTTTAATAGGTATAGATATTATATTTCAAGAATATATCATAAAATACCTATAATTCATAATTACCGATATGTATTACTTTTAAGAGTTTACTTCGGTATTTCAAGATATTATTTACAGGTTTTTTTTAACGTTATTTAATTTGTCGTTTACATACAAATCTTCCAATTCAAAATATTTAATTTTACATAAATTCTTACGTCAGTTAATGGTTCCTATAACATGTCAAGACTCTACCACTGGTAGCAGTATATCAGATTCTACTGAAAAAAGTCATCAAAAACAATCAGTAGTTACTCTTTTCAAAAGGGACCATGTTTCAATCGCTAAGAGTAGGTATATAAAATACTAGTGTTGCGCTCGGTGCGCGAGCTGCAAGCAGCTCGCGTGCCTTGTAGTCTTTTCAATATTCGTAAAATAAAGAAATGGGAGGCCATACCAAATACCAGAATATACTGGAGAGTCTCTTGAAAGATAGAAAGAAATATTGGTATCACGTTTCGTATCTTTTCTGAAAGGGCACTAATCAGTTCTATGCATGCGTTTAGTGGAAAAAAAGGATCTATACAAAAATGTTCTGGAGATCCACTTGAAAATTAAAAAGAAATTTTGTATGGACACGATTTTTTTTGTTCTGTAGCTATCTTTTTTTTACTGGCTCACCAAAGGGCCTAAGGTCTTGAACATTTTTAGTTTCAGGACCATGCCTCTATGATTGATAGTTTTTGAGGGCCGTTAGGGTTCTCTGGTAATTTTTCCGCATTCACTACGTTTTGTGAAAAAAAATCTTTAAGTTCTATTTATAAGTGTAGTAGGGGGAAAATTTTTCATACAAAAATGTCTAAGAGAGCCTCTTGAAAAGAACCCAAAAAATTTGTATGGAGAAAATTTTTTTTGTTCGGCGGCCATCTTTTTTTTACCGGTTCACCCAATGGTAGAAGGTCTTTAATAACATTTGTTTGGGACCATGTCTGTATGATTGGTAGTTTTGGAGGACCCATGGGGTACTCTGGTAAATTTTCCACAATCATGACGTTTCAGAATTTTTCTGAAGGAAGACCCATAAGTTCGACGTATGTAAATAGTGAAGGGAAAAGGTTTCATACAAAATTGTTCTGGAGAGCCTCTTGAAAAGAACTCACTAAATTTGTATGGAGAGAATTTTTTTTTGTTCGGTGGCCATCTTTTTTTCACCGGTTCACCTAATGGCCCAAGGTCTTTAATAACATTTGTTTGGGACCATGTCTGTATGACTGGTAGTTTTGGAGGACCCATGAGGTACTCTGGTAAATTTTCCACATTCATGTCGTTTCATAATTTTCTGAAGGAAGACCTATAAGTTCTACGCACATAAATAGTGAAGGGAAAAAAGTTCCATACAAAATTGTTCTGGAGAGCCTCTTGAAAATTACCCAAAAAATTTATATGGAGAAAATTTTTTTTTGTTCGGCGGCCATCTTTTTTTTTACCGGTTCACCTAATGGCCCAAGGTCTTTAATAACATTTGTTTGGGACCATGTCTGTATGACTGGTAGTTTTGGAGGACCCATGAGGTACTCTGGTAAATTTTCCACATTCATGACGTTTCATATTTTTCCTGAAGGAAGACCCATAAGTTCTACGCATATAAATAGTGAGGCGAAAAAAGTTCCATACAAAATTGTTCTGGAGAGCCTCTTGAAAATTTGCAAAATTTTTGTATGGAGACGAAATTTTTTTTTGTTTGGTGGCCATATTTTTTTCACCGGTTCACCCAATGGCCCAAGGTTTTGAACATTTTTTGTTTCGGGACGGTACCTTTCCGACTGATAGTTTTCGAGATCCCTTAGGGCACCCTAGTCAGTTTTCCACGTTCAGCTCTCTCTATAATTTTGTAGACCTTATATTTTTGAATTTTACACACATGAAAATTATGGTGAAAAAGTCCCATACAAAATTGTTCAGGAGAGGTGATCAGTACCTGACTTCAAGTAGCTTTATATATATAACTAGTATGGCGCTCGGGTGCGCGGCCCGCTAAAGCGGACCGCGAGGTTTCGTTTTTGGGTGTTTTTTTGTTTGAGCAGCCTCCACCTATCTCTCCCATATTCCTAACCCTCGATCATTATCACCCTCCATAATATTTTTTCTCCGAATCATTTGTCAGAATGAGAGTTCTTCCATAAAAAAAAAATTTGAAAAGGTACTGTATCATAAGTCTTGCATATAGTTCCCAACTTATATTCTCTTCAATATTCGCCATATATTTTGCATGGAAAATAAATTCCGCCATCTTGTTTTTTTTTCTGTTCATCAAATAATCACGTCTTGACCATCTTTTGCCAAATAACTACTCTTCCATCTTTTATACTCAGTGAAATAGACACCGACGAAATTTGTATGGCCGCAATCTTAAATCCGCCATTTTGGACTTTTTTTTCAACTCACTGACAATTAGATGAGGTTTCAAGTAATTTTTGTTCGAGCACCTCCCACCTATCTTTAATACTCTGACCGTGCTCCTCATCCGTCTCAAAAATCTTCAATGATCAGCTCTTTCCAGATTTTTCCTCGGCATGAAAACCAAAAAACCACTCTTCTATCTTCTATACTTGGTGAGATAGACACCGACGAAATTTGTATATCCGCCATCTTGAATCCGCCATTTTGGGTTTTTTTTCAGCGCAGTGCCAATTGGATGAGGTTTCGAGTAATTTTTGTTTGAGCACCTCCCACCTATCTACAATATCCTGCCCGGGCTCCTCAAACATCTTCCAAACCCTCAATCATCATGTCTTCCCATATTTTTCTTTGAGAGTTTTCCAAAGAACCGCATCAAAGCCTTGGATAGTTCACAACTTGTAGTCTTGTAGTCTCTTCAATATTCGCCATACATTTTCTATGGAAAAATAAATTCCGCCATTTTGAATTTTTTTTCTATTCATCGAGTAGACCTTCGGATCTTGATCATCTTTTGCTAAGAAACTATTCTTCCATCTTTTATACCCTCCGAGATGGAGACCGACGAAATTTGTATGGCGGCCATCTTTTTTTCGCCATTTTGAATTTTTTTTCAGCTCACTGCCAATTGGATGACGTTTTGAGTGACATTTGCTCGAGCACCCCCCACCTATCTTCATTACCTTAAGCGTGCCCCTCACCTATCTCCGAAATCCTCAATCATCAGCTCTCTCCATATTTTTGTTCCTAATGAATTTTTGTTTTCTATACGAAACCATTGTTGAAAAAAAAATTTTTCATACAAAATTTTACAGGAGAGGTGATCAATCAGTCAGTGAATCAGCACGAGCAGCTATATATATATACTAGTACGGCGCGTGGGTGCGCGGCCCGCAAGCGGACCGCGAGGATTCGAGTAGTTTTTGTTTGAGCACGTCCCACCTATCTTCAATACCCTCGCCGTGCTCTTCATCCGTCTCCAAAGTCTTCGATCATCAGCTCTTTCCGTATTTTTCCTCCGCATGAATTTTTGTTTTCTACACGAAACCATCAAAAATTTTTTTTGTGTAGAAAAATAAATTCCGCCATCTTGTTTTTTAGTTCTTGATCATATTTTTCAAAGAAACCACTCTTCCATCTTTTATACTTGGTGAGATAGACACCGACGAAATTTGTATAGCCGCCATCTTGAATCCGCCATTTTGGTTTTTTTTTTCACCTCAGTGCCAATTGGATGAGGTTCTGAGTATTTTTTGTTTGAGCAGCCCCCATCTATCTACAAAACTCTGCCCGGGCTCATCAATCATCTTCCAAACCCTCAATCATCATGTCTTCCCATATTTTTCTTTGAGATTTCTCCAAAGAACCGCATCAATCGCCTTGCATACCTAGTTCACAACTTTATACTCTCTCTCAATATTCGCCATACATTTTCTATGGAAAAATAAAGTCCGCCATTTTGAATTTTTTTTGTATTCATCGAGTAGACCTTTGGATCCTGATCATGTTTTGCTAAGAAACAACTCTTTCATCTTTTATACCCTTCGAGATGGACACCGACGAAATTTGTATGGCGGCCATCTTTTTTTCGCCATTTTGAATTTTTTTTCGGCTCACTGCCAATTGGATGACGTTTCGAGTGACATTTGTTGGAGCACCCCCCACCTATCTTCAATACCTTAAGCGTGCTCTTCAACCGTCTCCGAAATCCTCAATCATCAGCTCTCTCCATATTTTTCCTCTTAATGAATTTTTGTCCTCTATACGAAACCATTTGTGAAAAAAAAAAATTTCATACAAAATTTTACAGGAGAGGCGATGAATGAGTCAGTGAATCAGAACGAACAGCTATATATATATTAATTAATGTAATGTAACAAAATAACGATATACCTACATTATTTCAGGAAACTGAGTGTAAAACTGATTGCTGTCAGGCAACTTATAACCCGACTACTCATAAATAATAATACCCAATAGTGTAAAAGCGCAGGATAAGCAGTTAGTGGCGCCATCTGTTATGCATACATACATACATACCTACATACAGAGTGTGCTAAAATCATAACCCTTCCTTTTGGCTTTGCCGTAGTCGGGTAAAAAATCTCGTCTATTGATTAGAGCACAGCCCTAGCCTGCCCCCGGGCCATGTGTTGCGACTTACGGCTGCGCCATTGCATTTTATTTATTTTGGAGGTGCCATGAAATCGGACGAGTGAAATAAACGTGCCGATAAAAGTGCATTTTATTAATGTTTATCGGAAGTATAGGTGTTAAGTTACATTCCTTAGATTTTCCTATATGGACTTTTTATTACAAACCTATGAGTAGGTACAGATACGCTGCACTGGCTAATAAATATCATGATACAATTTGACTTTTGGCCATTTTATCGCTGATTGCTATGAAACGGAAGAGGGGGTGGGGTATAATTTCTCTTAGTATGAAACTAACTATGAAAGGTGATAGGTGCGTGAATTGAGTTTGTATGTCACATGACCATTTAATCTCACGCCCATTTCTTTTCTTTTTAAGATCAAAAAGAATAAAAAATATTTTTCACTCTATTAAAATACGAGCTCTGGAAAAATAACACCCCACATGCTAGGGTAAAATATTTTTGGGAATTTTTCATATGCCTCACTAAATTCCCTAAAAATAAAAATTTTATTGAATTTATAATTTAATAAGTACCTACTTACTCGGGTTTGGGTCAACATGCTATATAAAATATCCTAACTGTTTGTCTAACTATCTGTCTGCAGCTTACTGTCTGTAGCTTATTCCGTTTGCAAGATAAAGATCCGTGACATACAGACAAATATCAGAGTGACATTAATAGAGCTTTGTTTTACCCTTCGGGTCATCATGATCAACCCATTACCGGCTCACTACAAAGCACGGGTCTCCTCTCAGAGTGAGAAGGGTTTTGGCCATAGTCTACCACGCTGGCCAAGCGGATTGGCAGACTTCACACACCTTTGAGAACGTTATGGAGAACTCTCAGGCATGCAGGTTTCCTCACGATGTTTTCCTTCACCGTTAAAGCAAGTGATATTTAAATACTTAAAACGCACATAGCTCCGAAAAGTTAGAGGTGCGTGCCCGGGATCGAACCCACGACCTCCAATTAGAAGTCGGTCGTCCTAACCACTAGGCTATCACAGCTACCCTTCGGGTACGAAACCCTAATAGGTAGTTAGGTAGAACGTACATATTAATTTTAACACTATAAATTAAATAGTACAAGTGCCCAAAAACCTCCTTGTGGCACGCGTCTGTTGTAAAATACCTTTTTAATGTGACCCATTTCACTTTAAATTGGATAACAAAAACGTTCGATACAATTTTATTACCAAAATATACACTATAACAGGTGATTAAAATTCCTCCTGTAACCCTGACATCATAAATTTCGACGTGTTTACTAAAAAGCTATAAAATCACCATAAACGGTAACAGTGCTCGCATACTATGTTAACCGAGTACAATACGACATAAAACATGACAAGTATAAATTAAAAATTTAAAAACCCCCGACATTCGCCATTTTGTGGCGGCGGCCATCTTGGATTTGCATAGTGATATTCTACTAGTCAAACCCTTTCATTTGATACCCATATTAATGGAGTTGTGAAAAAATATGTAATACGCCATTTTGTAGCGGCGGCCATCTTGGAGCGATTTTCATCAAACATAGCTAACAACACTCTCGACTAATTCACCTTTCAAACAAAAAAAATCGCATTCAAATCGGTCCACCCGTTTGAGCGCCACAGGGGAACAGACAGACACACACTCACACACACACACACAGACACGTCAAACTTATAACACCCCGTCGCGACGCAAAAACGACGCGTCGTTTTTGCGTCGGGGGTTAAAAATAATGGCGCTTAGTTCATTATATGCAGACTCATCTCTCTTCTTTACTCAAGCTTATTCACTGTAAACTTTTGCTGTATGTTATGGTCTAATAATTAGACCATAACATACAGCAAAAGTTTACAGTTTTTATTATAATAATATTTCGCTATTTATTATTTGTATATGTAGTAAGCTGTGATAGCCTAGTGGTTAGGACGACTGACTTCTAATCGGAGGTCGTGGGTTCGATCCCGGGCACGCACCTCTAACTTTTCGGAGTTATGTGCGTTTTAAGTATTTAAATATCACTTGCTTTAACGGTGAAGGAAAACATCGTGAGGAAACCTGCATGCCTGAGAGTTCTCCATAACGTTCTCAAAGGTGTGTGAAGTCTGCCAATCCGCTTGGCCAGCGTGGTAGACTATGGCCAAAACCCTTTTCACTCTGAGAGGAGACCTGTGCTCTGTAGTGAGCCGGTAATGGGTTGATCATGATGATGATGATGATGAATTATTATTTTATGCGACGGGCTGTAGAGTAGTTTAGAAACTGTAAAAACAACATAATAATTGGAAAATAATAGCGGTTAAAGTAACTTTCACGCACTGTCTGAACTAATTACCTATAAGTACACCTACATCTAAACTGTTTTGCGAGCCTTAAGCCATTTTTATTATTATTTTTTTCGCTGACGACTAGGACGCCTGGTAAGAGTATTAGTGCGCGATCACCATAACTAGTAAAGTTAAAAATTTCACCCCGACCCCATTTCACCTTTCGCGTGAGAAGCGGACATTATACCCCCCGTGGTTTTAATTTTCACCTATCACACATATGCTGTGCATTTGGGAAACACGCGGCTCCCTTATTGCTGTTAAAATAGAGTTCGTATTGAAAAAAAAAATAAGTGGCTACCAGTTGTATTATTACAGTTCGAGTGATTTTACACTAACCGATTAATTTAGGCGATGATACGTTCCCGATTTCCCAATTCGATTTTGTCAATAAGTTATCGTTCAAATCGAATCATACCTTTATTTTTTAATTGACTCTTTAACATACTTTAGTTGTTTTTTTGATGGTTTCAAATGTTGAGACTAAAAAAATGGAACACAAGCGTTGTAAAATATTACATGTCTTTGTTGTTATTTGGATCGAAAAAAAATTTACAAATATGTTCCAGAGAACACTTTTAAGTGTACCGTATACATACTGGAACAACGAGAGCTGTCGGTTGAGTCGGTGTTTTAGGAACGTATAATGTTGGCTTTCAGCGATATAATATCAATGCTTTCATTTGCATTTGCAAATCCATCCACGTCACAGTAATAAACTTGTTGGACCAGTGATAATTATCCAAAGAATAGCTAAAATAAAAAAGACCAATATTACATTGTCGTATCGGAATCGTTGGGTATAAAATCAGTACGGTAAGGGTTCGTTACGACTTTCTCACGGGGATAAAGCGAACGCGATGTCAGTATTTTTATAACTCTGTTAGTTTGCGTTTAATGTATTTTAAATTGCTCGTGCGCCCGTTTTAATACAACCCATACAAGTTTACATAAACGCTCATAATAATTAAATTAAGACAGAGTTGGTCTAGCCAGGGAAATGACACTAACGGGTGAACGATGCAATTGGTTTATCGCGCAGGTAAATACGTCAAGTTTTTGAAATGAACAAGAAATGGAGTAATTAAACGTTTTTGTTTATTATAGCAAAAAAAATACCGTTTTTATTTCACTTTCAGAGTTAGCTGATGCGTCATTAGTTTAGCCAAATGACAGCTCATCTCGGTGAAGGTCGTTGTATGGCGGGATCCTATACTATTAGACCAATTAAATGAATATCTGTCTGAGTGGGGCAGTTAGCAGTAGGTAGATGATGCCAATTATTGTAACTTTAGAATTCTACGATTAGCTAGATTATCTCACGTTACCTCGTGTGGAAAGGCTTTAACGTATTAAGGTTAAGTCTTCCTTACCTTTTACTAAAGGTTAATACGACTTCATCCGATCGCGTTGGCATTTCAATGGCGAGTCTTACACGGTCTTACTTGACGAAAACTTGTTTTCAACGGCCAAAGACTTTTAAAAGTCTTGAAACAAAGATGTTGTATTCTCTCTAGTATGCTTGATCCTAGTGTTGAAAACATTCGGACTTTTGTCATAGTGTCATAACAGATTTAGGTACGAATGTGAAAAAGCCTTTATTTAAATTTCATCACACAAACGCCTACAATTATGTATTTACATAATCAATCAAGACATAGAGGTATGTCCACTTTCCAAGTTCGTCCGACGAAATATATCCTTGACAAACTGGGACAAAAGTTTAGTAAAGTTTAAATTAATTTTAATTCAATCACTCTTGTTACTAAGTTCAGTTTACTAAGTTTGAGTTTAGACTCCAGTTGGACAAAGGCAAGTTTCAATGTTATCTATTGTTGGCTTATATGAATGAATTTCTCAAGTACACATTTCAGGATTATAATGTAGATACGCCATTTTTGGTAAGATAACTTCAAAACTATAAAATATTGTCTCTCAGCTATAAAAATAAAATTTATAACAAGTCATCATGATCAACCCATTACCGGCTCACTACAGAGCACGGGTCTCCTCTCAGAGTGAGAAGGGTTTTGGCCATAGTCTACCACGCTGGCCAAGCGGATTGGCAGACTTCACACACCTTTGAGAACGTTATGGAGAACTCTCAGGCGTGCAGGTTTCCTCACGATGTTTTCCTTCACCGTTAAAGCAAGTGATATTTAAATACTTAAAACGCACATAACTCCGAAAAGCTAGAGGTGCGTGCCCGGGATCGAACCCACGACCTCCGATTAGAAGTCGGTCGTCCTAACCACTAGGCTATCACAGCTACAAAAATTTCAATTAAAAATTCAATTAAAAATTAAAAAAAATCCCAACATTCGCCATTTTGTGGCAGCGGCCATCTTGGATTTGCAATAGTGCTATTCTAATAGTCAAGCTCTTTCATTTGATACCCATATTAAGGGAGCTGTGAAAAAATATGTTATCCGCCATTTTGTAGCGGCAGCCATCTTGGGCCGATTTTCTTCAAACATTAGCTATGTAAACAACACTATACAACACTCTCGACTAATTCATCTTTCAAACAAAAAACCGCATTCAAATCGGTCCACCCGTTTGACCGCCACAGGGGAACAGACAGACAGACACACACACACACACATACACACACACACACGCAGACACGTCAAACTTATAACACACCGTCGTTTTTGCGTCGGAGGTTAAAAATTCTTTAAAAAAACGACTTAAAAGACCACTAAAAAGTATGTATAAAAATCTTTGATAAAAATAAACTGATAATATGAAATAATATGAAAATACTGTTTGTACACGTATGTTGAGGTTGGGCGGGCATTAAAAAAACGACGAAACCGAAGCGCAACTCGCCGTTCTTCGTTGCGTGCTCTGTTTATGCTCGGTTCAAGCGTAGATGTAGCTTAGAAATCGTAATTTTTAATCTGAAACAGATATAAATAGGTTAAAAGATTGTGAAAAATTAGCTTCAGTTTTACAATTGACAAAAAATAATTTACATAAAAGAATAAACGAAATCCAGGCTAAAGAAAGCTATTTGTAAGGAGAAATAAAATAAATAACATTAAAATGAATACAGAAAGCAAAGAGATAAAATAAAATATAAGAACTCACGTTAAATGGGGTCGTCTCTAGTACATTATTTTCTTGACACAGGGCTACGAGAAGAGCGATTACAAAGTTTGTGATCATAATGTGTGGGAGTTTTTATCTAGATCATTATATACATGACATGTTGTATAGAAGCAGACTCTGAGTAAGTCCATAATACAAGGGAAAATAAGCTTACTATTTCATCTTTTTTCTGAAGTACCGATGCTGAAGTAAATATGTTTTAATGGCCACAACTGTCGTAAAGAAAACACAAAGGAACAAACAAGCAGTACATTTTTGCCGTCAAAAACAACTCCTACAACATAAATTGTATTATTCCATTTCGCGCGAGACGTTATGGTGTTTTCGTATGGAGTGTTCTACTCGTATGTGCTTTGACAGTGACTTTTGTGACGGAAATAGGGGCAGAGTCTCTACTTTGAGTGATTCAATAAACAAAATACAATACGTTGGATGGTTACTTTACTTTACGTCGCAAAATATAGTATTATCTGCGCGAGAAAACTGTTTTTTTTATTTCGTAGTTACTTCACGTAATTAAGTACTTTCACTTAGATACTTACACGTAGGTACTTTCGTGTTAATAAAATTGGTGGTCATGGTTTTCAAACCACGTGGTTTTCACTACGATATAAATCATCATGGTTCTTCTAAATAACAGTATGCCATTTGTATATTCATAATGACGGTGCTATTTTATAATATTAGTATACTTTGCGCCGTACAAGAACAAAGTTTCCCTCTCAAGTCTATGGCGCAAACAGATGCAAGTTTAATGTCTTCCACGACTTTGCTACGGTCAGCAGCAAAATAATATTTTTTAATTAGGTGTTTATAATTATTAAATTTCTTTTACAACAAAATGATGTATCGTTATTTTGAGTCTTAAGTACATAATATAGAATGTTTTAGTCAAACGCTATATTATTTATAATTAAAAATGTATAGCACCTTCCTGTATTATCTACTTGTAACTGTTCTTAGTAGGCATATCACTATACACTAGTAGTTAAATCTATAATATAATAAAACTGTAACAGATCCAATTCTGTACATTGAAGATATTTTGAAATTTTTTATTGGAGGGCACTCTATAATCGATACTGAAGCGAAAACTGCAATTTGTTTCATTTTTGTCTGTCTGTCTGTCTGTCTTTCTGTCTGTCTGTCTGTCTGTCTGTCTGTATCTTGGCCGCGCATCACGCCGAAACTACTGAATGGATTCAAATGAAACTTGGTACGATTTGAGTTTATACTCCAAGGTAGGACATAGGATACTTTTTATCCCGAAATTCAGCACGGTTCCTTTGGGAGAGGGGATGAAAGTTAAAACGTGTATTTAGCTGTAATTCATTAACGCGTTGCTCGATTTCACTCATTCTTTTTTTATTAGAAAGGTAGTACTTTATATATTGTCCCGTAAATATTTCAAGGTCATAAGTTTTTTACTTCAGAAATGACAGCCATTACAACCCTCGGTATTGGGTTCAAATAACTTGGGACCCGGATCTTTGAACGTACGGCTTATTTTAAACTGGTCTGCGTTTAAATTTATGTTTGTCGGTTTGTCTATTTGTTCCAGCTAATCTCCGAAACGGCTGGATCGATTTTAATAGAACTTTCAATGTTATAAGGAGTAACAGGCTACATTTAGTTTAGGTACATAAAATAATTATGGGATCCGATCCGATCCTATATAAAACCTATAAACACGTGAACGAAGTCGCGGGGGTCAGCTAGTAGGTATATAAAATCACAGTTTTGAATAAGCCTTTAAGATGAATGAGATGTGAAAACAAAACAAAAAGCCTTTTTCCTGGTTGGTAGTTTGGCGGATCATATTGTAAAATAAGGTCCTTGTTAAGAATAGCTATAAAACATATTTGAATTGTCTTTTTTTTAACTGCAAATACTGCGAATAATCTTGAGGCAACTCTGTGCAAAAGAATGTAGGCAATAATTTAATGATAATAATGGCCAAAGTGTAATTAAAGTTTTGTCCTGAATTTAGCTGCCGACTGTACCCGTTCATGACACATTAGGCAAAGTGATGTGAGTCTCAATTTCAGCGAGTACTCAGTAATCTACGTAACTTGTAACAAATGGTTAACGTTTTCAAACTTAATGTGTTAAATTGTTTTATTTTGACTTAGGTACCATCTTTTAGCTAGACCTTAACTTTTGCCCATAGTAGAATTTAGCAAAAGTTTTCATTATTATGCTACTATTTTCGGTATCTATTAGAAACTTATCAATATCGGATTAGCTAAATATACACGTCACTTATTAATTATATTGAAAGAAGAGATGAGAAGAAAAGTTTTTTTTTGTGGCGAATCACAAAATAACATGCTTAGGTACAGGCTTTATAATGTCAAAGATGCACAAGTTTTACCTTTTTATGTAACATAATCAGAATAGATTTTTAGAAATCCAATCGAAATATACACAACATTTTTGGAACGATTTTTCAAATTTTGAAATGCTTTTGCACTGAATAAAAAAGCGATAAAAACATGAATGCCGTGCCAAAAACGATTTAAAAAGTAAAAACAATAGCCAGTGTCACTCGAGATGATGTAAGGAATCTAACGTCATAGATATCCAAATCTATTTCGGCATTTCGAAGTTATGGTGGAATAAAGAAACTCACATATATACCTACATGAATCCTGAAAAAATTTATCACTCCATTGACTAAATACTCACAACTATGAGCTAACTGAATACTAACCATTTACCATTAACCAATGTCCAGCAATCATGGACGTCTATTGGATAACGATGACGACAAAAAAAATGGTTGTCTGTAAAGTTGGCTTACGGACGATAAAATTTTACGTAATAATGTCGTAAGAAAACAAAGAGAGATAGATGCGTCACAAGCCGAACGCTTAGTTCCGCGCTACGAGCTACGTTCTGCGCTACGCGCTACGTGCTACGCGCTACCGCCTGCGGTACGTGACAATGAGTCATGCTTTTTCGTGCACGTAGCCAGCATTCATCGATTTATAAGACGTTATCACGTCAAAATGAATGTAATTCGCGGTTCAAAATAAAATAACCCACTTACACACAAAACATTAATATCGTGCAATGCTGGGATAACAAGAAATATGCTATCCCCGGGGCATCATTTCGGTGAGTTGGTACATTAACTTTTATCTTGCTTAAGTGCGTTGGGTACGGAACGGATAAATATTTTGATGACCTTTGTGGCGTTGTAGTTCACTATAGCAAGGAAACATGAAAAATGTTTTGGATTTGATTATCGAAAGTTAATTTAGGAAATAATCTTGACTGCGCAGCGCCTAGATTGAAAAAAAAAATTCAAAATGTGAGTTCACCTGATGTAGAGACGACCTCCCTGGCGCAGTGGTGAGTGCTGTGATCTTATAAGTGGGAGGTCCGGGGTTCAATTCCCGGCAGGGACAATTTGGAATTTTATAATTTCTAAATTGTCTCTGGTTTGGGCTAGTTACAACCCTACCGGTAAAGCCGTGGTGCCAAACAATTAAAGGTTCCGGTACGATGCTGTGTAAAAACCGATTCTCTGGTCGGTTTCTATACCTACTGGCAAAGTCGTACTGCCAAGCAATTTAAATAAATAAATAAATAAATTTAGTGCTTGGCAGTACAACAATGCCGGTAGGGTAACTAGCCGCGGCTGAAGCCTCCCACAAGACCAGAGACAATTATTTTTTTTTAATATTAATTGCGGGCAAACGAGCAAGTGGGTCACCTGATGTTAAGTGATTACCGCCGCCCATGAACATTTGCAGTACCAGAGGAACCACTAATGCGTTGCTGGCTTTTAAGGAGTTTGTTGATCCGCCCCTTGAACAACCCTATGTCGAAGCTATATGGAAACACCTCCGATGGGAGTTGGTTCCGTAATTTTTGAGTGCGCGGAAGGAATGACCTCGCGCAACGCTTGGTTGATGTATGCCAGTGATCCTGGTGGTGAGGATGGTAGCATTTACGGTGGCGTGCGGTGCGGTGCTGGAAATTTAGAAATTATAAAATCTCAAATTTCCAGTCCCGGGAATCGAATCCGGGACCTCCCACTTATAACACCACAGTGCTCGCCACTGCGTCAGAGAGGTCTCATACCAATGTTTGCTCGGGTCGTCCAACCAGCGATACCTGGGACGTCCCATAGGTATCCAATTGATATTCAGATAAACACCGGGAAGATTCTCGCTAATTTAAAAGCGGCAGTCTATTAAGTGTACCGAGAAATCTGTTCTCCACAAAAGGTAGGCGCGCAGAAACACGGGAAAATACGCATTCCGCCCCTAAATCATAGCGAGACAAGGTTAATGGGGTTGAAAACCCAGCCCGCGGCCAGTCACGTAGCTTGGGCGAAATTAAATGAATTCTTATTTTTTATTATAATTATTTAGGAAAATTCTACGCGGGCGCACAGTGGTCAGAAATTGTGGATTTAGACTGATGGAGTTTATGAGGAAAATTAGTCATTACATTGGACGGCAGATTATATTCTATTCTTACCTACCTATATTTGATTGATTTTAGTGGTTCTCTTGTATTGTATAATGCTCGCGCAAACTAAGGCCACACTCCCGACATTTCATACAAGCGAGAAGGCCTACTACAATCTTTAATCTAACGATCCAATTCCGATGCTATTCAATATCGGCGCTTAAAATAAATCGCATTGAATTCGTACCATGAAGTATCTTTTTGTTTCTATATTTTTATACTAGGTTTTTGTTTCGTTCATGACGTCATGACGTCTATTGGTCGGATAAAGGAGCTCATGGTACGAAATAGCGATTCAGTTCAGTTTAGGTCTTTAATTGAGTCGCGATTATAGTTGATGGTAGACCCACAGAGGTTTAATCACCCACTAATAACAACAAGGACAGCGCTATTCTTGATTCGAGCGGAACAAACCTATACAAATGCCTTTTTAAGTGAGGTATTTCTAGACGTAGTTCTACAATGAAAAAGATGATGTATGTATAAACCCCGGCACGTAAGCCGAGCGCTGACCTTCAGGTGCGCGCAACGTCGTACGAGTAAGCGGGACACAATACGATTGGAGAGCCAATCAGCGCTTACGAGGGATCCGCGAGAGCTAATCAGTGCTTACGAACGATCCCCACGCGTTCCCCGCGACCGCTTCACCACCCGAGATATCTACTTTTTGACTTTTGCGCATAGAAGGTCAACGCTAGACTTATTTGCCGTGACTTGTATTATATGTTAGTATTCTGTCGAAGGGCGGATTGCAAAGCAGCGCACTGACCTAGAGCCTAATCGATCGATTAGGCTCTATTTATGCTAATAGACATGGGCTTCGGCGCGGTTTTGCAATGCAACGCTATGCAGCTCGCCACGGCTGTAATTTGGGCGAGCCTTTATAAATATATTTAAGACTAGATGATGCCCACGGCTTCGCCCGTGTGGATTTAGGTTTTTAAAAATCCCGTGGGAACTTTTAATTTTCCAGAACAAAAAGTAGCCTATCTGTAGTAACCCGTCCCCAAAACGGAAAAATCCCGCGGGATCCCTACGATTTCGGAATGCAATTTCTTACAGCATCAGGGTTGAGGAGTTGGATATGTACCTACTCGAGTTCATTCAACGAAGTCTTCAATTGGTATCCCCAATATCAATTTAAATAACCGAAAGTGTCTAAATCCCATTAGTTTTGGGGATCAGGTCGACGGTCCCTACGTACAATCCCTTAATTACAAAACACAAATTTTTCAGGAGAGCGTTTTAAAGTTTCAAACACGTGTATTTCATGATCTACTAAATGCTGCGTCATGAAATTTGGTATGAAGTTTTAATATGTGAAATACTTTATAAAAAATTAAAAAATATGTTATAAAAATAACGTTTAGTGTATTATTTGTCACTTATGTTCTCATACGTGGGATTCATCTCTATTGCAAATAACTTATGTGGTACTTACTGACTTTTACGTGGTAGAATTAAATTTAAGCAAAGTCGTAATTGCCATTTAAGAAATTGTACGTGGGGGTGCATGGTATAAAATTATGTTGTTAGTGTTTAAGTGTTGAATACAACTTTACTAAATGAGCATGAGTCGGGAAATTTCTCTTATATAATATTGCGCAACAGCCTATGTAACTTTATTATAACTCGTCGTCGACGTCGTCATCAACCAGTAGACGTCCACTGCTGGATAGGTAACTTGTAGGGACTTCCAAACGTCGCGTCGTGGTCTTGGGCCGCTTGTATCCAGCAGTTCTCTGCGACTCTTCTGATATCGTCGATCCACCTAGTGGGGAGTCTGTCAACACTGCGCTTTCCGGTGTGAGGTTGCCTGAGCACATTGGGACCTCAACGTCTATCAGTTCTCCAAACTATGTGCCCCGCCCATTGCCACTTCAGTTTCGCTATACTATGTCAGTGACTCTAGTTCTTCTACGGATCTCCTCTTTTCTAATTTGATAGCGTAGAGAAACTCCATCGCTCTATCAGTGACTGAGCTTTTTTGAGGCTCATAGTTAGCGACTATGTTTCGGAGCCGTATGTTATCACTAGCAAGACGCACTGTTCGAAGACGTTGGTCTTCACGGCTTCAGGCACTAAGATATTTTGGACGAGAATACATCGCAAAGCTTTCCGAACGCTGCCCATCCGAGTTTGATTCGACGGTTGACCTCTTTCTAGAAATTTGACCTATCTATCTGGACTGTGTGTTCCAGGTCTCTACAATACAATACGATACTGGCCCACCTATCGAGAAACCCTGCTTAGGTCGTTGAGCATTGTATTTAAGTCTTCCAGAGTATTTGCCATAACAACTACATCAGTACGTGAGTGATGTACTCACCGTTAATGTAATGTCAAGTTCGGTTTAATTTAGAAGCTTAAAGATGTCCTCCAATGCAACTAGTAGCAGTAAAAGACCTTCGAAGAGATTACGTCTCCATATCGTACTTCTCGCTGCAATCGGATTGGTCTTGTAGTCTGATCCTGCATATTATGGACTGACAATATGGTGGTGTTTTCGTACAAACACTTCAGCACTTAGATATAGGATAGCCGATCCGATATCTCTGTAGTAATCTTAAACAGTCCACGTTTCCACCAAATCAAAGGCTCTCTCAGAGTCCACAAACGCCAAGCAAAGTAGCTAGTTATACTCTTCGGTCTTATGAAACTGCCGCAGCGTATGCATGTGGTCTATGCTACTGAAGCCTTTTCGGAATCCAGCCTGTTTGCAAGGTTAGAAGTCGTCGAATATAATATCTCTGGATAATTAATTATACTTTTAAGAACCTTGTCGTCTGTGTTAGGTCGTAAAGCTGAAGTCGAGCTTAACATGGATGAAATAATTATTGTTGGCTGCGATGATTTGAATACTTCTATAATCATTGAATTGGAGAGATCAGTTACATTAGAAAAGCGAAAACGGGTATCTTCATGCATTAAATCCAGGGTAGAATCTCCATTTTTACGAAATAAAGCGACGACTTCAATTATATTGTCTTGTGTTTACTAACATCAGTAGATTCCCTTCTACGCGGTGCTGTAAGAAGCTTTAATTTAAGAAAAATTCATCCGACTTCAATATACAGAATTAAAGAATAACTGAAAAAGAAAGGTACGCATATCTTCAAAAGTAATGAATAAATTTTGTTAAAACTCAGAGTGTTTCTTAAGTTGAAGTAAAGGTTAGCCTATAAAAAAATAGTCAAAATTTGATCAATAGTTTCGGAGAAATGCACGGACAAAAATACATACATACACACAGCTATAAAATTATATTTATTTGTTTGGAAGCCCTAGTAGATTATCGTAATATGTGAATATATTACAATTTTTATTATATTACATACATACGTGTCGAATTGATAACCTCCTTATTTATAAAGACGGTTAAAAAGACATTACTCATTTAAAAAAATGACATAACTGTTAATTATTTACGAGATTGAAATAAAATTACCGAAGTAAAACGTCGTAAGTAGTAGTTATGTATTAAATCTGTTTTTATTTTCCAGCGTAAAGTTACTTATTTACCACTTCCTGCAACTTGCATTTCAATTTTCCGATGTAACATAACGTAACTACCATATACGAACAGTTACGTTGGAATACTCCGAAATTAGTTTATTTCGTTTACCTGTACGAGTTATAACGGAATCTCTATTTTTTATAACACGGCCGTCTCTTCTAGGCCGGCACGAGCTCAATGGCCCGTAAGTGCCAGTTGCGTGTGAGACCATCGGGGTTACGATTGATTGTCCATCGTAAAATTACTGAATTACCACTACTGCTGTTCTACTTCGGAAATTTTAGTAAATTTTGTAGTTATGGGAAATGTCGTGTGTGGATTTAGAGTTGAATTTGCCAACTTAATTTTTTTTTTATTAAACTAAACGATAATATAGGTTGTCCTGAAGGTTATGAAAACAAAACATGCAAATCACGGATCTACCACTTAGGGGATTGTACGTAGGGACCGTCGAGGTCCCCTACAGCATCAGGATTGAGGAGTTGGAATCCAGATTTTTTATGGAACAGGGTCACAATGTTTCTCTATCTATAAAAAAAAAATACGCAAATCGGTTCAGAAATCTCGGAGATATCGGTGTACATAGGAAGAAAAACACAACTCCTCCTTTTTTGAAAGTCGGTTAAAAAAGTAGCCTATGTTACTCCCTGGTTAATTCTCTAATTGTATGTGAAAGTCCCGTCAAAATCGGTTCAGCCGTTCCGAAGATTAGCCCGTTCAAACAGACAGACAGACAGACAGACTTTACCGATAACTAATTTTTGTTAGTAAAAAATAAAAAAATAAAAATACGAAACTAAACGTATTTCATTCTTTTATCTCAATTCGGTGCGTATTTGTTTTTTTCTTTTCCTTTCTACAACAGGATATGAAACTGGTTAGTACCTCCTATGCAAATTTTTATAATTATTATTTTTTGGGCACCTTCGGTGTCTATTCTAATTTTTAATTCTCAGGACTGAGTTAATGAAAACACCAGCTTTGGCACTAAATTTGCAATTTATTAGACAATAAATTTAAACAAGAGCCAAGCGAAAGCGGCTAAAGGCTTCAAAATCAGTGGGGGGCAGGCAACGGGCAGCTAAATGGAAACCTAGACTAGAAACACGCCAGACTAGCTTCATCATCATCATCATCATCATCATCATGATCAACCCATTACCGGCTCACTACAGAGCACGGGTCTCCTCTCAGAGTGAGAAGGGTTTTGGCCATAGTCTACCACGCTGGCCAAGCGGATTGGCAGACTTCACACACCTTTGAGAACGTTATGGAGAACTCTCAGGCATGCAGGTTTCCTCACGATGTTTTCCTTCACCGTTAAAGCAAGTGATATTTAAATACTTAAAACGCACATAGCTCCGAAAAGTTAGAGGTGCGTGCCCCGGGATCGAACCCACGACCTCCGATTAGAAGTCGGTCGTCCTAACCACTAGGCTATTACAGATTTTTAAATATTAATAAGTACTAGGTCACAAGCATTAAAGGTACTTACTACCTTTGTGCTTGTGACCTACTTCTGTACCGCTAGGTTCAGTGCACAGCGAGAGCAGCGCAGAGCAGAACATTATCTGAAAACACTAAATAATTATCTTTACGCCAATTGACATACAGTGCAAAATTTAATGTACCTGCTTCAAAATGCGACGCTCGACCTTAATGGTTTATGCCGCGTTTGGAAGTAAGTTCAGGGGGGCTGATTTCGTCTATCAGGGCATTTCCGCCTTTTTGTTATTATGCTCGCTCGCTATAATCGAAGAAGACCCGCACAAGATCGCTGATATAAAAATCAAAGGTGCAGCTTGATTATAAAGACCCTGATAGACGGAATTAGCCACCTTGACCTTACATTCAATTTTTTTTGCAAATTGCAATTTTGCACTGTACATCAACAATCGTAAAGTTAATTATTCTGTGTTCTCAGCAAATTCTCTGATCTGCGCTGCTTTTTGTGTGCGCTGAGCCCTACAGTTACCCGTTCCCTAGTAAGTTCCCGTCATTAACGTCAGTAATCGGCACTCCTCCATTCCGAGAGTTAATGGCTCTATTCGACGACGAAAAATGAACACTCAAATGGGTCGACCGCCTCCGCGCAGCTCCATCGGAATGTCTTTAACGGTAACTAGCTCGCAACCGATACCGTCGCAAAGGCCTCTGTGGGGACAATGGTACTTGATCACTCTGCTCCTATAGAGTGATTGAGTTAATTTTGAAGCGTAAAGAGATTTTTGTAAAAGTGTCAAGATAGACTGACTAAGATTAAACGCTGATTGCACAAGTATAAATTTAAAATTTAAAAAACCCCCGACATCCACTATTTTGTGGCGGCAGCCATCTTGGATTTGCATAGTGCTATTCTACTAGTCAAGCCCTTTCATTTGATACCCATATTAAAGGAGTTGTGAAAAAATTTGTAATCCGCCATTTTGTAGCGGCAACCATCTTGGACTGATTTTCATCAAACATAGCTAAGAACACTCTCGACTAATTCACCTTTAAAACAAAAAACACACACACATACACACACACAGACACACACAGACATACACAGACACACACACAAAGACACACAGAGACACACAGAGATACACAGAGACACACACAGCGACACACACAGAGCTTCTTGTCATCAATGTCTGATTTCAAAAATGGAAGAGGTTCTCAATTCTACGCGTATTGTTTATTGTGATCTTTTCCAGGGGATTTTTAAAAATAAATACACGCAGGTACAAACATAAATTACAATTAACAAAAGCTAGGACTAAGACTTATGGTGCTAAAACTATACAGTTTGAGGGAGTGCTACTGTACAACAGCCTACCAAAAGAAATACTAGAAGAAAAATCGTTTTCACAGTTCAAATCTAAATTAAAAAAACACTGTCAAACAAAATATTACGTAGTTTTAATTGCCGCATTGTGTAAATTTATTTGGTTAATTTATTTTGATATGTTTAAAGTCACCATATTAACTGTAAATTAGTGTAAAATAATAATAAGTTTAGATTAAGTTTCTCTGTAAGCAAACTTTTGTTCTTTGAGAAATAAAACTCTTAAACCTCAGGTACCAATTCACGAGATAAGTCAATATATACTATATACGAGAAGTTGCCAACTCTATGATTCCAGAATTAAAGAGATACTTATCCAAGCTTCGACGGGGATCGCGGGACGATATATTGTGTGGCTGGATCCTACTGACAACCTGTCTCGTCACTCGCGGGCTTTGCTTGATCCGATGTCAAATGGAGGCTGAATAGTTTATTGTGAGATTACTTACGTCTTCTGAAAAAAATATTTTTAATCTATTTTATTAATAATATTATAACAACGATATTAACATTTCGACTACGTCCTTGGTCTAGTAGATACGGTCTTATCATAAACCAAAAAAAAAAAAAACTAAGCACGGAATTAGGAACATCTTTCTTTTTGAAAGTCGGTTAAAAACACAAATAATTGCAATGAAAAATTCAAGCATTATTTTGTTACGAAAATTGCTGATTTATTATGTACAAGAGACGCACGTGAATATTAAATACGTTATTGTTTTTGATATTACAGAGTGTAGATAAAGATGATTTTTCATTTTTTTTGCTTTGGCGTATTTTTGCAGTAGGTACTTTGGCGAGTAGCAAATATTATTTAAAAGAAATCATTTTTGATCGAAATTCGAACACACGATGTTTTCTAATCATCTGAACGGCATTCCGAACCAGTGGTAGATTCAATTGACGATTCAAAAGTACTTGTAAAAGTTTATTTGAATAAAAACTTTATTCTATTCCGTTCCGTTCCGTTCCGTTCCGTTCCGTTCCGTTCCGTTCCGTTCCGTTCCGTTCCGTTCCGTTCCGTTCCGTTCCGTTCCGTTCCGTTCCGTTCCGTTCCGTTCCGTTCCGTTCCGTTCCGTTCCGTTCCGTTCCGTTCCGTTCCGTTCCGTTCCGTTCCGTTCCGTTCTATTCTATTCTATTCTATTCTAACTATTTAGCGTTAAACACTGAACTATCAAGGCACTTTATGTGTTGGATAATTTCAAATACATCGTATATCTATTGAGGAAAAGATACAAAGTTACAGCAGAGCCTAGACATAAATTAAATAAATTAATATCTTTACTAAACGAGAAAAAATAATAAACTCTTAATTGAAAAGTCTCAATTTAAATTATTGCCGCCTCGATTGTCGTTCCATTTTCTGAACAAATTAACCGTTAACTATCAAGAGTTATTATCGTTTAAAGACTTCGCAATTGAGGTATTCATTTCTTGGCGTCCGCGTCCCGATGAAAATGAGGTTGTTATTATATCACAAAGGAAAATTATTAACTTTTTCGCAGAGGACTGTCAATTAGTCGTTGCTATTGATGAAAAGGTATTTAACTCTTTTTTGAAACTCACATTTTTGATTAAAAATCATCGACGTAGCAACAAATCGTAGGATCATCGTACATACACCCTTACTACAATTTAACGCTTAGTTAGAGAAATCCTCCACCACCACTACAACCTTTTAACATCCTACTGCTGGCACAGGCCTACTCTCTCATTAAAAAACAGCTTAGACCCGCCACGCTGCTCCAATGCGGGTTGGCGCGATTTTACGACTATTGTCACAATATGATAGTGATAAAATAACCGGGACCGACTGCTTAACGTGCTCTCCGAGACACGGGGCTAAAACACCGTCAATTATAAACTCCGGGCCAGCATTGAGAATTTCTCGAGAGAAAACCCCAATACCCAACAATGAATTATTTTCCCGACCCGGGAATCGGACCCGGGTCACGAGGATCTGCAATCGAATATGCTAACCACTAGACCAGTGAGACAGTTTTTAGTTAGAGAATCAAATCACTTCAAATACTTAATGTGTACAAGACTTCTCAAATAAATTATCTACTCCTTATTCTGATGGCAGCTGCAAGAGAGACTATGCAAATGCCAATTAATATACTATAAGATTTCCTCGAGAACGAATTAGGAGAATGTAGACCACTTCTGTCCTTGCTACTACATTACACGAAATCTTACTTCAAATGGAGAGCTATTGAGGTGCACCGGGTCGCTTTTCCTAAGATGTCCGTCATAAAGGCGTCTTCACAATGAAGTTCATTTTATTAACCCCCGACGCAAAAACGACGAGGTGTTATAAGTTTGAAGTGTCTGTGTGTGTGTATGTGTGTGTGTGTCTGTCTGTTCCCCTGTAGCGCTCAAACGGGAGGACCGATTTGAATGCGGTTTTTTTTGTTTGAAAGGTGAATTAGTCGAGAGTGTTGTTAGCTATGTTTGATGAAAATCGGTCTGAGATGGCCGCCGCTACAAAATGGCGGATTACATATTTTTTCACAACTCCCTTAATATGAGTTTCAAATGAAAGGGCTTGACTAATAGAATAGCACTATGCAAATCCAAGATGGCCGCCGCCACAAAATGTCGAATGTCGGGGGTTTTTTAAATTTTTTATTTATACTTGTAACAGACTTCAGTTTCCCAATACGACGCAAATATTTTTATGCATTGCTGCGTACCTACTATCGAAGCGAACATACCAGCGAATTGACTGAAGCTACTTGGTTCATCTTCATCTTCACACTGGGCAGGTATTCGCACTTAAATTGTGAAGGTTGGTTGTGCGTGATGTGCTTCTCCAGCCATCCAAGGTAATTCCAGAAGCCTAGAAGACCGCCCAGGTTGCCAAGGATGTCTTTGAGTGAGGCTGGTGATCCCAGGTATGTAAGTATATCTCGCGTTGTTCAGACACGCCCGTGCACTCCAGGAGCACGTGCGTTGGTATTTGGACACCTATAACTAAAAGGTGTGTTTGTTTAATGGGCTGTGCATTGTTATGAGTTCCACCACCTTCCTGAGTCTCTATCTAGACGCAGTAGTCAGTTACTTACATGTTGGTTCAAAGTAGGAAAGGCTACCTTAGTCTTACGGCAGTCAGTAGCTTCTTTATTCTTCCATAGTATAGAATGTTCCAAGCTACTTGGTTTGGCTATATTGTCGATGATTCAGAGTAGAGTAAGATTTTTGCTAATTTATCTACTCCTACTGTAAGCGTGTTACATAATACAAGTTCTATTTCACACAACAAAAGTATAAATTAAAATTTAAAAAACCCCGAAATTCGCCATTTTGTGGCGGCGGCCATCTTGAATTTGCAATAGTGCTATTCTACTAGTCAAGCCCTTTCATTTGATACCCATATTAAGGAAGTTGTGAAAAAATATGTACCTACTCTGCCATTTTGTAGCGGCGCACTATGGAAAATAAAGGTGTGTTTCGGATCAAAAATCGATAACTTTTTTATTACTAATAATTTTGCTGTGAAATTTTGCACAAATATAGAGTAGTATATAAGGCTTCAAATGTGATGTGTTTATAACATAATTTATTTTAATAAAAAATATTAAAAAATTAAAATAAAATTCAGAGTGCCCAAAGTGACCTTTATTATTATTATTATTTTTTATAAATTATATTTATAATGTGTACCAAACCTAATTATTTTATTCCTAATTCCAAAATTACAAGCTATAGGTATTAAAAAAAAACCGATTTCAATATACCATAAAATTTGAAGAGTTCCATCGATTTCTCTAGGATACCATCATCAGATCCTAACCTGATGATCGTCGAACCACTTGTGACTTGTATGTTCTTTAAAACAAAAGAAAAATTTGCCAAATCGATCCAGGAGTTTTTGAATAATCGTTTTTTTTTTCGATGATTAATTTAAGCTTTTAATTTTGCAACTACTAAAAATTTTAGTAAAAAATTGAAAAATGATTTTTTTTAATTTTTCCAACGGGGATCTATTTTGAAGCTTTTCAACAATAGCTCCAAGAAAGGAAAAAAATCTCAAGTTTATAGTTTAGCAATTAGCAATGTTCATTTTCAAGCAGCAGAAATTTATTAATGAAACTATTGCTTATCTAATTGAAAAATTGTGATAAAAAAAAATTCGCACGGAATATTGTTCATTTGGCTATTCAGTAAGCCCCTGATTTGTTTTCATTTCTTAAATTTTATATTTAGTATGTTTAAATAATTGTTATTGATAAAGTATCCAAAGTAGGCGTAGCTCGCGCACCCGTTTTTAGACGTATTTTCATTCCTCTGGGAACATTATAAATATTGGTCTTACAGTTCCGGAAGTTAAAATTTTTTTAGTAAATTTCTAGTTCTTTTTGAATCTTTTTCTAAATTGGAATAATCTTAATTGGTTTTGAGATATTTGCAAAAAACTAAACCCTCCTTTTTTAAGTTAATTGTTTACAACTTTTGCAATTTTTGTAAACGAAACTTGATTTCCGTTTTAAATCAACTAGGTACATGCTATTCCGAATCAAACGATACCTAATACATATTTTTCCAAGACTCCTGAAAAAAGTTGGCCTGAAAAGAACTTGTTGACTAGACTAATAATGGTTTCCCGTTTTCTGACTTCTCTCATATTTTCACCGATAGCTTCAAAAGGCGCAAATATGCGCAGCTAATTTTAATAAATGTTTCTTATGAATAACTAGGCTATAAAATAACATCAAATGTAAAGCGTGGGGAGACGTGGGTAACTGTTAAAAGTCTCAATGAACTTAAGAAATACTTTTTTTTCACCCTATTTTATTTAACAATTATTTTAACATTAACGTTAACATAAAAGTATAAAAATTTTAGTTGATTAAATATCTACAGTAAATAAGCTTTCTGGAAATGTATAATACTTAAGATATATTCCTACAAAGTTTTACTTAAATATCGCTTTGAAAGTGATGAAGTGAACAGGCATAATATGGACGCCGGTAAAAGAAAAAAGATTGTGACCTTGGGAAAAAAAAACTATACATAACTAGTGCAAAATTTCCACATTATAGTTTAGCTTGACTCTTAAGCTTTTAAATAAAATTAAAAAATTATGCCCATTGCGACATCGATAAAACTATTTATGAGCCGCTGTTGTTCTACCATTTTCCATAGTGCGGCGGCCATCTTGGATCGATTTTCATCAAAAATAGCTAACAACACTCTCGACCAATTCACCTTTCAAACAAAAAAACCGCGTTCAAATCGGTCCACCCGTTTGAGCGCTACAGGGGAACAGACAGACACACACACACACACACACACATACACACACACAGACACGTCAAACTTATAACACCCCGTCGTTTTTGCGTCGGGGAATATTTATAGAAACTCACCTCGGAAACAGTTGGGAAATAACTAGTGCTAATGGTAGAAACTATTTCAGCAGTATACGTATTAATTCTAGATCGATGGTCACCGTTCGACCGCGAGCAAGGAAATGTATTCAGCGCTACACAAACCATTCTAGATTAATCACCTCATGCGATACTTGATGCTTGACTTGATACGAACGAATGGACCGTATTAGTCAGACATCGGACAGCAGTGAGGCTAAAATTATGAACCAGGTGAAGGTAAATCGTTTACTATATTAGTGAAGCGGTGCTCATACTAAATGCATATTGGGCTACTCTTTGGGCTACTGTTATATCAAAATATACAATTAAAAATTGAAACGTTTATCTCATTTTTCCTGATGTACTTTTGTTTATCATATTCACCATAGGACAAAATATAATCGAAAAGTTGGATTTTTTAAGACGTCATAGAAACCATGACATATTATGGAACTCTAAATCCCACAAGTGGAGCGTAGTCACAGCTTCTTTTTGATAACATCTCACCCTCAGCTTTATTTTCTTGGTTTGGACTGTGATGGTTTCTGACCAAAAAAATCTATATAAAATGAAAAAAAAAAAAATTAAACATTTTTTATTTGCCACAAAGTTTCTAAACCATACTTTATGTAGCATTGCAACGCATGGCGGGAACATCTAGTTCTAAGTAGAAAGAAATTAATTAGCCTAGACTATTTCGTAATTAATTTTACCATAACATGACTAATTTCAGTTCAGCTAAAATATATACATTGCAGTGGCACGTTGAATTTAATGCTCTTCCAAACTCCTGTGATTACAAAGCAAATATAATTAAAGCTAATTAAATTCATATATAATTCGCGATTCGTAATTGAGCGGCTAATTTTACACAAGCTGTCAAAGCAACGCCACCCGCAACTATTGGAATGAGGGTCATTAATGAAGTAGGTACTTTATGAAAATGTATATCCATTATCCAATAAAATTATCCGAAAATAATTTATTTTACCTTTTAATTTTAGTTATTGTGGTTTTGATGACCGTTCCAATGCGGGGGGCTTACTAACGGTTAAACTCTAAATTAAAACTTTTTTATTTTTTTAAAACTCTAAATTAAATTGAATAAATTAAATTCTAAATTAAATTATTTGGTGAATAGCTACTATGATTAGAATCAAGTAGATCTCATTGAATTATAGTAATTAAAATTATAGTGCGTACGTTCCCGTCGAATGTCAGCTAAATAGGGATGAAACAATTTTATTTGTTTGTATCTATAGATTTAAACAAGATATTATTATAATTTAAGAAAAAATTATCCGGCTTCAATGTACCGAAATAAAGGTACAAGGGAAAAGTGTGGGAAAGTGAAACTTCTGAATTTAAATTTAGATGAAATGTGCACTTTTCCCTAAGTTATTAGCGAATCTAAGCCAATAAAAAAGAATGCCTAGAAAAACATACATAGTAAATACAATATACATACACCTATAAAACCTTGTATATCGTTTTAGGAAGCCCTAATAGATTTTATCATAAGTGAATATAATTATTACATACCTACATACATACGTGTCGAAAAGATAACCTTATTTTTTAAAGTCGGTTAAAACCATTCATTTCGAGAATACTAAACAGTTAACAGGGGCACGTCCCAGTGTCCCGCTGATACTCCGCGCCAGAGACTCCGGAGAACACCGTTCCGCGCAATCTGTGCCCCGGGGAAATTGTTCCCCGTTCCGTCCTTCATCTGTGTTGTGACGACGGAAAACTGAACTGAAAAACACGGACTTAAGTGATTGCGAGTTTTATTTGTGAAAGTTTTGTGTTGGTGTTTCATAACGATGGATTTTTTATTACAATTATGTATGAATTGCCTCGTTGGTCTTGTGGTTAGCATATTCGACCGTAGATCATGATAGATCACGGGTTCGATTCCCGGGTCGGGCAAATAATTGTTAGGTATTGGATATTTCTGTCAAGAAATTCTCAGTACCAGCCCGGTGTTGGAAGCTGGCGATGTTTTACCCCCTGGTCTCGGAGAGCACGTTAAGCAGTCGGTCCTGGTTATTATCATATCATGTGACAATAGTCGTTAAAGCCCGCCAACACGTATTGGAGCAGCTGCAGCGCGGCGGGTCTAAGTTCTAATTCTCCTATGAGAGAGGCCTGTGCCCAGCCGTGTGATATTTAAAGGTGGTGGTGATAATAAGGATAAGCCCGTATCATTCTACTGTGGTACATCGGCGCAACCCGACGTCGTCGGTGCGAATTATGTTGCCCGGCCGCATCCAATAAGATGACCCGTTAGCATCTTAAACCGCATCATCAGTAGGTACTTACCTAACCACCAGGTGAGAATGCAGTCAAAGGCTAACTTGCCATCAGAAAAAACAAGTCATTTAAAACTTATAAAACTGTAATGACCTGCTGGGCTATTCTGTAACTTGATTACCAACTGAAAATGGTTGCCAACGTATTATTTTGATATACATTGCTGCTTTACTGTGTGAAATTATGAAAACACATAACACAAACACGTTGGCAACCATTTTCAGTTAGTAACTAAGTTACAGAATAGCCCAGCTGGCCTGACTTTAGAGTATATCACAGAATGAGCTTATAATATATCAAAGAAAAAATGGTCGGCGTTTGGCTGGAGAGGTTGGCCCAGTGGTATTTGGTGGTTTGTTGGGCAAACAAATAATATTGCGGCCAGCGTTGGGCCTGTGGAGCCGGGAGACTATTGTAACTCGATATTGATGTTGCCGAGACGAATAAGAATGTAACTAACGGCCTGTTTCACCACCTTCTGATAAGTGTTGGATAGCCTATACGTAAGTTTTGTCACTTTCTTACTTTATGACAAGTGACAAAAACAAAAGTTGTAGATATCTATCCAACACTTATCAGAAGGTGGTGAAACAGGCTCTTAGTGATGTTAAAAACATTTCTTTATAGCAAAGAGCAATTTACTTTTACTTGAGTAAAACATTTCTAAGTCGCTCCTAAGCTCAAGTTGAGTTCTAGAAAAGATTTTAATTTTTTATTTCTATCAAAAAAAAATTAAAACTCTTTATAATAATATCCCGGGCGTAATAGAGGACCTTGACGGGACGCGTACCTTCACTGTAAAGAGGGCGCTATAAAAGAGCGGGATAGCATTACAAAATTCAAGGAAGTCAGACTGAGAGGGGAAAAGAATTAAGGCTCAATTCATATTTCCTCTCAAATGTGACGTGTGCTCTGACAAAAGTAGATTAGTGATGTAAAAAGCTGTTTATATGGGCCTTTATGTTTGATGAAGATCGTGATAAAATTTTAATGGGGGATGTTAAACACCTTTGTCTATAAATTACGCGAGCTTCTTTATGATGTTGGCGTGTTTGCGTGATCAGGAACTTTAAATTATGGGTATGTGATAAAGCAGCATTTGTTTAAAATACGTTATTTTTTTTTTAATTTAGCTTTTGATTTGAATTTGACCGAAATGACAGAATACTTAATAGCATCTACTATAATTGGTACAGAAAATAAAGAGAAGAAAGAAATTCCACACAGACATTTATTACAAAGCGCTCTTTATCTTCACCTACAAAGCACCTCTCTTTCTTTTGTTCTTCATCCATGGAAAGGTGTATTTATAGCAGTTTCATTATTTCATAGCTATAGTTGGTTTATACACGGTATTCCGGAACGCTAAATGGTAATGCAACACGTCTTTGCCGGTAGGGTAATACATAACTTGTACATAACTGAATTTCCACGTGCGAAACCCTCACCAAACCAGACCAGAGACAATTTAGAAAAAAATATCCCATTTTCCGTGCCGGGAACCGAACCCAGGACTTACACACACCGCCGAGTTTCTTGCTGGTTCTTCTCGGTTGGAATGGCATTCCGAACCAGTGGTAGATTCATTTGACTATTCAAAAGTACTTGTAAAAGTTTATTTGAATAAAAAACTTTTCTATTCTATTCTATTCTATACACACAGTTCTAACCACTGCACCAACGTGGCCGTCAAAGGAGTCGTCTTTATAGTATAGGATCCCGCCATACAACGACCTTCATCGAGATGCTTATTTGATGAAACGTATTTTATATTTAATTTAATACGTCAAAAAATATATTGCATATGTGTTGCCTAACAAATTCCAGTCCAGGATGATATAATTAATTAATAATTGAAAAAAAAAATGTTTTTTAATCATTTCACTGGTTTGATTTATTAGACAAAGTCATAATGAAATCATCTTTATTTTCATTTAATTTTAATTCAATAATCAGACCGGTGCAAAATGCTAGTATCGATTTACCTGTTTACACCTACCCGAGAGTTGTGACCGGAAAAGAACAAGCAACCTAACGTTTGCATATTCTATGGGCATCATACTTTCGATTCTTATAGAATTTGTCTAATAATCAAACCGGTGAAATGTTAAATTTTTTTATTTATTTTTTATTTCTTAATTAATCATATCCTGGACTAAAATTTGTTAGGCAACCCATATGCAATATATTTATTGACATGTTATATTAAATATAAAATACGTTTCATCAAATAAACATCTCGGTGAAGGTCGTTGTATAGCGGGATCTTAGACCATTACAAAATTCAAACATTTTCCGCACGGAGGGCGATGTTCTAAACGGCGGCAATTATAAAACAATTAGAAGCGTCGCGTGCAAACAAGCTTGTCGGAGCGATGCAATTGTACCAAATTCGAGCTAATTTTGGAATTTCGCTAATTCTCCACTTTATTTTCCAAAATTGTTTGTGTTGTTTGCTAAATAAAATATGTTTATAGTACCTAACTACATTGGCTATATATTATAATCGTTATATTCAATTCTATTCGTATATTTCTTGTTACTTAATTAATCCTGGTACATAATGATTATTATTCTACTACTTAATCCATAGTACCCGTTTACTATTGTAACAATATCATCTGATAATACTCACTAGTGAAATCTAAGGAGTCCACTAAGACGATAAGTTATAACAACCATCAAATTATGATTGCCATGTTATGAATTCTTTTGGCTCTCCAGAAAGGTTAGAAAAAACACCTTCGGCCCACATGCCTATGAGGTGCAGAATTTTTAATAGTCCCCGGAAATCGACGAGGAATTTTCCTTTGAAAACTTTATAAAGTGAACTGTGATTTTCATCGCAAACGGCAAACGGGAGCTGAACGATTGACGTCCATTCCACGTAATATTGCTTCATCCATTGCAGACGGCTTACACGGGGATATGTGAAATTAAACTTTTATTGACACGTACTGTATGTCGATACTAAGCTTACGCTATATTCGGTGATATAGTTACTCGTATTATTTTGAAGGAAAGAGGATTTTTAGGAGACATCGTTGACTGCCTCGTCAGTCTAATCGTTTGAGTTTTAAGTCTTGCCCGTTATAAAGTTAGAGGTTGTCTATCAAAAAAATCTCTACTCCGTGCTTCAGAGAGAACCTAAAGCTGTTTTTTTTTTATTTTTTTTTTATTGCGAAATAGGCTTACGCTTGACGACAATCAAGCCTGAACAGCAATGATGAGGTCTAAGTTGGAACGCGCTTGCCTAGAAAATGCCTATCACTCTTGCCTTGAAGGTACTTAAGTCGAACGAGGCGGGAAACACGGAAGCCGGAAGGGCGTTCCACACCCTAGCGGTTCGTATCAGAAACGTCGACCGAAAGCGCTTTGTGCGAGCAGACTGAACGTCAACCACATAGGGATGCCATCGCTCTCGACTTCTCGCTGTTCTGTGGTGAAATGGTGAAGGAGGAACTAGGTTAAAAAGTACCTGTTGATCTTTTTTAGTGTTCCGTACCCAAAGGTTAAAAACGGAGCCCTATTAATGTCTCTCAGCTGTCTGTCTGTCTGTCTGTCCACCGATCACAGGTCTCTAGCTCGTAGACGAAATTAGTTACAAACTTGAAATTTTGATATTTAGTGTAGAACGTTGACCCAAAACCAAATCTTGAATTAGAAATTGAATTAAATTATTTTTCAGGGATCAATCTGGGGGTTAATCTTAGTATCGAAATTTATATCCAAATGTAAACTTAAAATATTATAACCTACACATAAATTATTATGCTTTTAAGAAAATTACTAGCAGGTTAGGTATAGAAAGTGTTTATTTCTATATCTAAGGCCTATATTTTGGATAAAAGTTCTCTAATTAGTAGGCATGCCTATTATTTTCCCCATAATGGAAAAAGCAAATTGTTTTGTGATAACAGTTTAGATACGTTTTAAAAACTGGGTAAAAGCTTTTTGTTAATGGCTTATATTATTTATTAAGAAAGTTTCAATTGTAAGGGTTATGGCACACAGCACGTCGCGGTGTCGCAACATGTTATTTTATCGGAATTTCATGCCACATTACTGGACTCATTGGACTCATTGCAGCATCACGAGGATTTTTTATACAGCAAGAGGATAGATAAAAAAATTCAGATTTATTTCGAATTTTAGTTCTTCGGTTTATTGACACATACAATTATTTTTTTGCCATTGCATTCTATTTAAACATTTTATAGAGTGATTTTGTATGTTTACTTATTTTCAATAATGATCTATTTTGATATACATTGAACATAAAATTATTTTGCTATAATCCGCTAACAGTGACAAATTTGTAGGCACAACACCACACAATCTTGTAGGCACAACACCACACAAATTCACCACAAAACAAACTCGACGATCGTTTCGCTCCGACACCGGAGCATCTTCAGGAGATGTCGACTTCACAACGGACGATTGCAAATTGTGAAGTCGACATCTCCTGAAGATGCTCCGGTGTCGGAGCGAAACGATCGTCGAGTGTGTTTTGTGGTGAATTTGTGTGGTGTTGTTCCTAGTGCCTACAAGATTGTGTGGTGTTGTGCCTACAAAGTCACTGTTAGCGGATTATAGCAAAATAATTTTATGTTCATTGTATATCATGGAATTCCGCAAAGTAACGCCTGCTTCCATTCAAGATCTATTTTGAGTAGTGTATTAACGTGACATTAGGTATCACTCAGTGGTTCTACATTAACTAACTTGCCCTAGTTAAAAGCTGAATACATAATCCGCCTTCAGTGAAGTACTCTACCAACTTAATAGTCTCGAAGGGCGCATGGAGCAGTATTATAAGTCACGGGAAAGGAAGGGTAGCCATCTTTATACAAACAGACCTGAGACAAAAAAAATTGTAGTGACATGTGTAGTGTATTGACTAGAATGATTGGTGTCTCATGCACACCAATCATACGCGTCGTTACGTCACCTCGCTACGTCACACGTGCGTAGTCGAGGAGGGGAGTTAGTCGTGGTCAGACAGCGGGACGGGGCGGTTGTGCAGTGCGACAGTGTGAGCCCTAAACACCCAAGACAATACAACATGGATGATAAGAAAGCAGCAAAATAATATTAAAAATTTATTATTTAAGTATGATGGATGGATTTGTGACATTAATATAAATAAACTAGCTGACCCCCGCGACTTCGTTCGCGTGTTTATAGGTTTTATATAGGATCGGATCGGATCCCATAAATTCTTTTATGTACCTAAACTAAATGTAGCCTGTTACTCCTTATAACATTGAAAGTTCCATTAAAATCGATCCAGCCGTTTCGGAGATTAGCTGGAACAAATAGACAGACCGACAAACATAAAGTTAAACGCACACCAGTTTAAAATAAGCCGTACGTTCAAAGATACGGGTCCCAAGTTATTTGAACCCGATACTGAGGGTTGTAACGTCTGTCTTTTCTGAACTAAAAAACCTATGACCTTGAAATATTTACGGGACAATACATAAAGTACTACCTTTCTAACAAAAAAAGAATGAGTGAAATCGAACAACGCGTTAATGAATTACAGCTAAATACACGTTTTAACTTTCATCCCCTCTCCCAAGGGAACCGTGCTGAATTTTGGGATAAAAAGTATCCTATGTCCTACCTCGAAGTATAAACTCAAATCGTACCAAGTTTCATTCGAATCCATTCAGTAGTTTCGGCGTGATGCGCGGCCAAGATACAGACAGACAGACAGACAGACAGACAGACAGACAGACAGACAGACAGACAGACAGACAGACAGACAGACAGACAGACAAAAATGAAAAAAATTGCAGTTTTAGCTTCAGTACCAATTATAGAGTGCCTTCCAAAATAAATTTTCAAAATATCTTCAATGTACAGAATTGGATCTGTTACAGTTTTATTATATTATAGATAGATAAAATTGGAGTATTTTTTTTGTTATTGAGACAAGTGGCTCTTATTGAGCTCAATTTATTTCAAATGATAGCAATACCCAAACACTTTTTATGATTTTGTCTGTGTGTTTATCTAGATTAATCTTAAGAAAGGCTGAACCGAGTTAGACGAGACCGATTTCCTGTAGGGCATTTAGGTAATAGGTATTATGTATCTATTTTAAGTCTGAGTATAGTCGACTCTATAGATCTCAATCTTATTAGATTAGATTGTTGATTGTTTTATTGCAGAAGGATTTGGCAGTCCATCGCAAAGAAGCTTCCTCCCATTATATTGTGATCAATAGAAAGGATTATGACCCTCATAAATGAATAATACACGCAGAGAGAAAGAGTCCCTCAAAAAGTTATAGAAAAAGAATAACGCTTATTTTCGTGGACAGACCATCAAATAATGAATCCATGGCAACCCTGCACAAGGGATTTTTGGGGTCATGCTTTATTTGTTCATTGACTTACTTTACGACTTATAAACTTAAATGCCATCGATAATTTTGACTGTCACTTGTCATGGAAAGCTGTCGTGACATATTCTAATCAGCCACATTTTTATGATACCCCGTTTTATGATTTCAGTAGAAGAATGTACAATACATAATGAAACTTATTATACGTTTATACTTGTCATGTAAAGTGAATAATTTACGTTTATTGAATAAAGAGTTGCTTGCTTCGTGCAGATTATTTACCAGACTGCAAGTTTTTTATTCGTTCATTTGGCAAAAGACCTTTGATTTGATTTATTGTTTCTCTTACTGACTTCAAGAAAAAGGAGAAACAATAAAATATTATTATTTAATGTAAAATTGAAAAATACTTCCGTAGGCATACATACGACTCAACTAAAATGGAAATATGGAATTTAGACTCTTTGGTTAAACCAAATGAAACGATTACTAATTAGACTAAAATAACTAATTCGCACCCCCAAAGTCGGTCACCCATCCATTTATTGACTTGAGTCAACGTTGCTTAACCGCATTCTACCTATGTCGCAACTAGGCCACTCTCCCCTGGTTAAATTAACATCAAAATGTAACAGTAAAAGAAGTCCAACGTATAGATTGATCATAGATTTAAATCGCACTAATTATTATCAACATCTGTTATCGACGTATTTTTTTTCGCTTACCCACTAATGGACCCATGTTACGGCGCGGCGCGGCCGGTTCAATCGTTAAATTGAATTTGCCCACCCGCTCCATTCGATGTTGGACTTATTTTTATTTCATACCCGAGTAGAAACAAAAAGAATTAGATTTTATACCCGGGTAGAAGCGAAAAGAATTAGATTTCAGAAATGATTCAGATATGGAATATATAGAAATTATGTAAAGCCACTATTTTATAAAGAAAATTCGACCTTTTCACTCAAAAGTTTGAATTTCAACCCCCAAATTTCAACTCCCGCCGGGTCACGGCTAGAAATTGATCCCTTGCTTTGTGCGATCCCTATTTGCGCATATGCAGGGAATTACTGTACGTGCGTCGTGTACTTCTCTTACCAGGGTATCAAGCTAAGGGTAGAATTTCTAAAACCATGCAAGCGAATCCGCGGGCGGTCGCTAGTGTTACATTAAAAAAAACATGTTACTCGTAACATAAAAAACGTGGCCTACGTTGGAACAAGAAAAGGGAGAAGCGGAAAAAACTTCCGATCGGAAAACGTAAATCTGGAGCGTCTTAAATTCAAATAGTTTACGAGGCAGTAAAATCGAGGGCCGGGCGTAAAAGGCGTGCACCCCCCTGTCGCCGCAACTCTACAGCAGGCACAATTAGCTAGTTACTTTGCATAAAACACACCAGTGTGCTTTGCTGTGGTGCAAATCGTATGATAAAGCGGATTCCTTATTCGTACTATCTCGACTGGTGGAGAATTTAGCGTTAAACAAGTATAAAACCCCCGACATTCGCCAATTTGTGGCGGCAGCAATCTTGGATCGATTATCATCAAACATAGCTAATAACACTCTCGACTAATTAACGTTTCAAACAAAAAAACCGCATTCAAATCGGTCCACCCGTTTGAGCGCTACAGGGGAACAGACGGACAGACACACACACACACAGAGACACGTCAAACTTATAACACTCCGTCGTTTTTGCGTGGGAGGTTAAAAAACCATTTCGATGGCTATGGAGTAGACCGTATTGGAAAACCTTTGAAGAGGATCGCAGAACAGAAGGAAAAAGTGCGAATTAGGTACATAGATGATTCAAAATATATGTAGAAAATATAGTAAATACGCCTTTTTGCACTATATATTTTAAAGTGCACTCGTCGGCATGCGTAATTAATAGAAAACAATTATGTGTCAATACAACGGAACACATAAACGATTTACACACACTTCAATAAATTCATTGATCATGAATGCGTCCCTGAAATTTCGCTTGTCTAAGGCTTGTCTATTTTTTAAACACCAAAAAAACCTATTTTTCAATCTACAATTAATGGATAAGTAGTATAAATTTTATTTTGCTTGCCTAAGGCTTGTCTATTTTTTAAACACCAAATAAATCTATTTTTCAATCTAGAAATGGATTGTATAACTTTTATCACAGCAATCTGAGCAAATGCTGCATGACCAATTTACATTTCGTATTTAGATACTACCTATATTTGCACATCTATCTACTTATATATACAAGTATAAATTAAAAAATAAAAAACCCCCGACATCCGCCATTTTGTGGCGGCGGCCATCTTGGATTTGCAATAGTGCTATTCTACTAGTCAAGCCCTTTCATTTAATATCAATATTGAGTTGTGAAAAAATATGTAATCCGCCATTTTGTAGCGGGGGCCATCTTGGACCGATTTTCATCAAACATAGCTAACAGCACTCTCGACTAACTCACCTTTCAAACAAAAAAAAACCCGCATTAAAATCGGTCCACCCGTTTGAGCGCCACAGGGGAACAGACAGACACATACACACATACACACACAGACACGTCAAACTTATAACACCCCGTCGTTTTTGCGTCGGGGGTTAAAAATGAATCCCTATTTCCCCTGTCACGACATCACGCGTGAACATCATGATCAACCCATTACCGGCTCACTACAGAGCACGGGTCTCCTCTCAGAGTGAGAAGGGTTTTGGCCATAGTCTACCACGCTGGCCAAGCGGATTGGCAGACTTCACACACCTTTGAGAACGTTATGTAGAACTCTCAGGCATGCAGGTTTCCTCACGATGTTTTCCTTCACCGTTAAAGCAAGTGATATTTAAATACTTAAAACGCATATAACTCCGAAAAGTTAGAGGTGCGTGCCCGGGATCGAACCCACGACCTCCGATTAGAAGTCGGTCGTTCTAACCACTAGGCTATCACAGCTTTATTTGGTCCAGCCGTTCACGCGTGAACGGCTGGACCAAATTCGCATTCTTTTTTGTTGTGTTTGTTATTGTCGGGAGAAGGTTCTTATGAAATAAAAAAATAAGACAGTTGAGAGGAACATACTTGAATCCACGTGGACGAAATCGCGGGCATCAGCTAGTCTCTCAATAAAAATATTTCATCATTTATTTATTTATTTAATGATTTAACTAAAATATTAAACACGCTAAATTAGTAAACTTGGACCAAACAGTCACGTGTACTGATCCACGTTGATTGTAGAACCTTTAACGTCACGCTATTCTCTACATCGTGTTAGCAAATGTAGGGCTATCTAGAAAATAGTCTGCTCGAAAACAAGTACGTACCTAACTGGGAATCGATATAATATCTCTAATTATGTCACACTATATCACACTATCATTGTTAACAGAGGTTTTAAAAAATAGTTGTTATGGACAATTTAATAAATACTCATTATGTCATTAAATAAAAAAGATGTGTCATGTTATTAAGTAGACAGTTTTTCGAAATAATAAAGAATTATTGATTTCTAGTTGGAATAAAAATGTGGTTTTAATTCGCTTAATAATACTTTAGAAGATAAAAATATTCGCCTAAAAGGCATAACATAAAAATGGACCTTATCGAGCCGGATTTTATATAATATGGATAGCGTAATGGAAAACATGAAATAAGTAAGTTAAGGTGACACAGTCCCAAATATTTTTATTAAAACGAAAATAAAATTAAACATAAAATATTCATAATGGAGAAAGAGCAAATAATCATACAATTAGAAGATATCTGTCAACAAATTCAAAGAGCGCAAGTCAATTTTAAGAAAGCACCAAAAGTTAGACTTACCCAAGCATATGTTAAGGTGAGAACACAATGTTTGGAAGAATACTGGATTCAATTTAAAGAACTACATGCACAGTTGTTGCAAACAATTAAAAAAGAGGACAAAGATTCTTTACCATATTTTGAGAATAAAACATATGAAATATATGAAGAACAATATTTGAATTTAAAAACGGATATGGAAGATTTAATGAATACAGTTAGCGAAGAAACTTTTCATAATGCATCAACAGTAAGTGCTTCTTTTCCTACTACATCGGTTAGGGAAATTAAACTACCCAAGATAGACCTACCAAGATTTAATGGCGAATACGAAGATTGGCAAATATTTGAAGATGCGTTTGTGTCATTAATTCATAACAACAAATCATTAACGGATGTTCAAAGACTCCAATATTTGAAATCCTGCGTAATTGGGGAAGCATCAACAACATTAAAATTTTATAAGGTCACAGAAAATAATTATACTCCAGCATGGGAAAGCTTGAAGAAACGATATTGTCATAAACGCCTCATTGTTAATGCTATATTTAAACGGCTATTTTGGCAAAAAAAGTTATTAATACAGTCCGCTAATCAATTAAAAATATTTATTGATAAAACGAAAGAAAGTATAACAGGTTTAAATAATTTGGGCATATCGACGACGTCATGGGATCCAATTTTAATTTTCATAGTGGTACAAAAACTAGACATCGAGACGCATAAGGAGTGGGAAGATTTTGTTAGTAGAGAATATCATAATGAGTTACCGTTGTTTAAGGATTTATTAAATTTCTTGGAAAGTAGGATTTATACTTTAGAGATTACAGCATCTTCATCATCAAAAGGTAATAAAGAGATTGTACGTTCTTTTCATGTAGGGGCTAAAGAAAGGATGTGTAAGTATTGTAATGAAGTTGGTCATGCTCTTTACTTTTGTAAAGATTTTGAGCAGCTAAGTGTTGATGATAGAAAGAATTTTATAACTAATCAAGGATTTTGCTTCAATTGTTTGTATCCTGGTCATTCTGCTTATAACTGTAAACAAAAATTTAGTTGTAAATATTGTGGTAGGCGGCATAGTTCATTATTGCATGACTCAAAGATTTCTAATAATCCAGATGCAGGAGAGGAACTTCAGGTAAGTAAGGCTGTTTCACAGGAAAGTTATAAACAAAGTGAGGAATTAAATGAAGCAACAAATTTTGCATTGACCTCTCATTTTGCCTTAAAAAGAACTACAGCCTTGCTTGCGACAGCACTTGTACCAGTTAAAGATAAGTTTGGTCAATTATTTTTTCTAAGAGCCCTAATAGATCAAGGCTCCCAAGCCACTTTCATCACTGAAAGAGCAGCACAGCTCCTGAAATTAGAACGTTATTCAGTTAAAGGATGTATAACAGGTGTAGGCAATACAAAAACTACAGTTAAACATGCTATTCAGATTGAACTTCTGTCAAAGTATGAGAAGGATTTTAATATTAAGGTAAAGGCTTATATTATGTCGGAACAAATTACTACTCTATTACCAACGAAACCAATTGAACGACGTCCTTGGCCGCATATAGAAGGTTTGCTACTCGCAGACACTAATTTCGATAAACCAGGGAAAATCGATTTATTATTAGGGGTAGAAGTTTGTGCACAGATATTACAGAGTGACGTAATAAAAGGTCCTATAGGAACACCATGTGCACAGAACACTATTTTAGGTTGGGTTTTATTTGGGGAGGTGGCTAGTAGTAATGTTCGCGAAGAAATGATGGTTGTGCACCATTGTACTAAATTAGAAGATAATATTAAAAACATGTGGGAATTAGAAGAAACAGAGGAACGTTGTCTTACAGTTGAAGAAAGATTATGTGAGAAAATGTTCACGGAATCCTATGCAAGGACATCTAGTGGTAGATACATAGTAAAGTTGCCTATGAATACAAATTTGCCGCTTTCGACTCAAGCAGGAACTAGAGAATTGGCTCAAAAGAGATACGCTCAACTTCAAAGAAGATTTGTTAAAAATCCAAAGTTAAAATTACAATACACGGAAGTGATGGAAGAATATATAAAATTAGGCCATATGGAATTAGTACCACCAGAAGATATGAATAAACCAGCAGTATATTTACCTCATCATCCTATTATTCGTGAAGATAGGGAAACTACGAAAGTAAGAGTTGTATTTGATGCGTCATGTAAGGGTGCTGATAATAATATTTCTTTGAATGGGGAGTTGATGATTGGGCCGAAAATTCAAGAAGATTTGCGAAGTTTAATAATGAGGTGGCGTATGAAATCTGTGTGTTTCATAGCAGATATAAAGCAAATGTATCGGCAAATTTTAATAGCTCCAGAAGATGTCGACTTTCAAAGATTAATTTGGAATGATAAAGACTATCGCTTACTAAGAGTTACGTTTGGTACTGCATCAGCGCCTTTTCTTGCCGTCAGAACGTTACAGCAGGTGGCAATAGACGAAGGCAAGAAATATCCAAAAGCAGCAGAAATTATTACAAAAGACTTTTATATGGATGATTTAATGTCTGGGAGTGATACTATACCAGAAGCATTAGAACGAGCACGTGAAATTAAAGAAATACTTGGAAAGGGTGGATTTGAGCTACAAAAATGGGCTTCAAATAGTAAAGAATTTTTGGAACAGTTTGAAGCATCCGAAAGAAGTAATTATGTGCGGATTGATTTAAAGTTAGACGGTATTATTAGAGCATTAGGTATATCGTGGGATATGGGACAAGACTTATTAATATATAATTTTCAGATACAGAAGAAGGCAATAAAGATAACAAAACGGAATATTTTGTCTGAAATTCAAAAAATATTTGACCCTTTGGGGTGGTTGGCTCCTTACGTAGTTCTTACAAAAATTTTAATGCAAAAATTATGGATAAAACAAGTAAACTGGGATGAAGAAGTAGAGGATGATATTAAAACAGAATGGTTAATTTTGAGAGAAGATTTAATGGAAATAGAAAAACTTAAAATAAACAGATGGATTTTTACTACAGAAAAAAGAATGTTAGGGACAACCATTCATGGATTTTGCGATGCATCTATTAAGGCTTATGCTGCAGTGGTGTACATAAGAGTAGAAGACGAAGAAGATATTAAAACATACATGATTGCAGCAAAAACTCGTGTAGCACCAATAAAATCGTTATCTCTGCCAAGACTTGAGTTATGTGGGGCTGTATTGTTAGCTAAGTTATTAAAACAAATTAGCAAGGCTACTAGAATTCCAAATAATAAAATTTATGCATGGACAGACTCCAAAATTGTTTTATCATGGTTAATGGGTGATCCTCATAGATGGAATGTATTTGTGAATAACAGAATTATAGACATTCTTGATAATGTTGGTAATGAGAGATGGTATCATGTACTCTCGGAAGATAACCCGGCTGATATAGCGAGTCGAGGGCTAAGATTACCTCATTTAATAAATAAACAAATGTGGTGGGAAGGGCCTAAGTGGCTGCGTAACAAAAAGATACCATTTGAAAGAGTATCTGAGTTTGAAAGTACAGATGAAGAAAAAAGGAAGGATATATCAGTGAACACAGGAATTGAAAATGATGAAATGATTAATTTTGATAATTTTGATACTTTAAATGAACTACTTAGAGTTATTGTTTATGCTAAAAGATTTTTAAATTATAAAAAGAGTAATATGACAATGAAATTTATTACAACGGAGGAATTAGAAATAGCATTACTCACGGTAATCAAAAATGTACAAAGAAGTGATTTTCAAGATGAAATTTCTAAGATAATGAGAGGCAAATCCGTGAGCAACAGAAGTAAAGTACTTTCTCTTAATCCAATTTTAGACAAGGATAATATTTTATGGGTAGGAGGACGTTTGAGACAAGCGAATATGGACCACAGTGCTAAACATCCTATTATATTAAGTCATGATAACGGTCTTGTTCCGTTTTTAATTGCAGATGCTCATAAAAAAACACTACATGGAGGAAATCAATTAACAATGTGCTATTTGAGATCAAGATTTTGGATATTGCGTGTGAAAAATATTATTAAAAAATATATACACAAATGTCTAATTTGCGCTAAGAAAAAAATTGCTGATAGAAAACAAATAATGGGTGATTTGCCTAGTGTGCGTGACACTCCAGCTCGTGCGTTTTTGCATTCTGGAGTAGATTTTTGTGGACCATTTAACATTGCCTCCACGAGAGTAAGAGGGGTCAAATATGTTAAAGCGTATATAGCTGTATTTGTATGTATGGCTACCAAGGCACTTCACTTAGAATTAGTGGGAGACCTAACATCAGAGTCATTTATCGGTGCATTCAAGCGTTTTGTGTCAAGAAGAGGAAAATGTAGTCATTTATGGAGTGATTGCGGGACTAATTTTGTCACAGCGAACAAAGAATTAAAAGAATTATGGGATAAGGCTAAATTAGATATTCCTGGTGACTTAATAGAAATTTTAACTCAAGATGGAACTCAATGGCATTTTATTCCACCGTATAGTCCTAATTTTGGAGGTCTTTGGGAAGCTGGGGTAAAATCAGTGAAATATCATTTAAGGCGTATATTAAATGGATTTTTGACTTTCGAAGAAATGACTACAGTATTATGCCAGATAGAAGCTTGTTTAAATTCTAGACCTCTTTGTCCTATTGACACATCTGATACGGATAATTTAGAAATATTGACACCAGGACATTTCTTAATTGGAGAAGCTCCTTTAAATATACCAGAACCGGACCTTCAAGAAATAAAAATAAATCGCTTATCTAGATGGCAATACACTCAAAGATTAGTTCAAAATTTTTGGTTTCGTTGGCAAAATGAGTACTTGTCGAGGTTACAAGAACGACCAAAGTGGCAAAAAAGATGCAAGGAGTTTGAAATAGGAGATATTGTAATGGTGAAAGAAAATTTACCGCCGGGTAAATGGGCGATTGGTAGGATAGTAGATAAACATCCAGGATTAGATAATGTGTGTAGAGTATACAGTATAAGGTGTAATGGCAAAGTTATTAAGCGGTCAGTATCGCGATTGTATGAACTGCCAATAGAAAAATAAGTATGTTATGTTGTTTTATCATAGATGATATTTTGTTCTAAATAATATTTCAATGAATAATATAATATTATAAACAGTATTAAAGTTATGTTTTTTTTTATCTAGTTTTTTTACACACTGATGTTGTTATAATTATAATTATAAAGTGTTATGGAAGTTTGAATTGTTATAAAAATGTCATTTATTTGTTAGTCGGTGCGTCAAGATATAAGATTTGTTAATAATTAATGGTTATTATTAGAAGTAGCTATTAAAATAATATGTTAAGGTATAGTAAAAGGAAAAAAAAACAAGGTTTTTTGGGGGGGAGTATGTTAAGAGAGGTTTTAAAAAATAGTTGTTATGGACAATTTAATAAATACTCATTATGTCATTAAATAAAAAAGATGTGTCATGTTATTAAGTAGACAGTTTTTCGAAATAATAAAGAATTATTGATTTCTAGTTGGAATAAAAATGTGGTTTTAATTCGCTTAATAATACTTTAGAAGATAAAAATATTCGCCTAAAAGGCATAACAATCATAGTATAGGATCCCGCCATACAACGACCTTCACCGAGATGCTTAAGTATTTGATGAAACGTATTTTATATTTAATTTAATACGTTTTTGAATGTTTTATTTTAACTGTAAGTACCTTTAAATTTTTTTTTTTTTTAGATTTATAAATTTATTTAATACAATAAATACTTAAAAATAAAAATTAAAAATTACAAATCAAATAAAACATCCAAATCACTGTAACGAGGCAAGGTGCCCAGAACGCTGGCTGCGTTACCTCGTTGAATGGCCAGACTAATATGCTGACCGAGGTAACTGCCAGCCCTCCGGTCACCCGTGGACTCCACGAGACGGGATGATAGGTCCTTAAAAAAGGACGTCCTTCTTTTATCGTGTAGGCAACCTTTCGCACTTTTAGAAAAAAAAGAATCTTATTTAAATTTTTTCTTCATGTGAATTGGTTATGTGTCAAGTCGTCATTCTTTAGAGTAAGTAAATAACCACAAGGAACAAAATTTTCCTGGTAAGGGTTTGGGTGGGAGGGAGTCTATATCTTCGAATGAAGCATACTCATATAATATCGATCGAACTTCACTTTGCAAGTTCGTTTGATCATTAATATATATACAGGAAAAATTTCTATTGAGCGCCCAAATTTTTTTCGATGGTTCAGTATCGTTAGTAGAATAAATCGCCCTTTGTTTCTGTACTTTTTGTTTAAACAATGTTTTGTCTCGTATTCGAGCATTAAAATAAACAAAACATGGACACACTAAGTGTGTGATTACATTACGAATCCTAATGTACGAATAGGTAATATTCGTTATGTAAACAAATAATAAAATCGGCGCGAGCGGTTTCTCTGTACGGTGCCGACAAAGGCACCGCGGTCGTAATTCAGTCGCGCGGCGCGGCTGAAAGATGACCTCGGCAAGCTTTGTCGCGCTGAAGTGGGCCGGAGGTCCGAAAACATAAGACGCAGGTCGCGGGCGGCGGGCCGCGGCTACTTGCCAGTTGCCAGTTAGTCGCGGACTGCTGTACGACTCACGTCGGCGTCGTACAAATCACGATGTCTAACTACTCAAATCGCGAATTTTACGAAATGGTGCGAGTGTATTTACTTAGCAATGAAAGCCTTCGAGCAGCTCAAAGAATGTACGAAAGGGAGAGTGTACCACGTCTGCGAGCCCAAGGAATCCAGAATCCCACAGTACCTAATAGGAGGACAATTTTAGCAGCCAATCAAAGGCTGCTCGATTATGGCCAGTTCACGACTCCCAGTCATGCTCGAGGGTCTGGCAGACCTCGACTGGCGGTCGATGTTGAGGATTCGATATTCGATTTTTTTGAAAGAGATCCGAGAGCCAGTACATACGACGCAGCGCGTCGCTTCGGCGTCAGCCAGTACGCAGTCTGGAAGCTGTTAAATTCAGCCGGACTACATCCGTACCACTTTCAGCCAGTCCAAAAACTCCACGACGCAGACCCAGCACCGCGTCGAGCCTTGTGCGAGTGGCTCATTAATCACGCCGATGCCAACATCTTATGGACTGATGAGGCGCTATTTACTCGTGTGGGGCTCTACAACGTCCATAACGAACATTGGTGGGCGTTCAATAATCCACATTTAGTGAGAGAAACGCACCACCAAGTGCGTTTCAGTGCAAACGTTTGGGCGGGTATTATAAAAAATAAAGTGATCGGACCCTTATTTATCGAGGGAGCTCTAACAGGACCACATTACTTAGAAATGTTACGAGATACGATTGAAAATTTGATCGAAGAAGTGCCGATTTCGTATCTTCGTAACTTTTACTATCAACACGACGGCGCTCCACCTCATTACGCAATTAGTGTAAGAAATTATTTAAATAGTACGTACGGGGAAAGATGGATAGGTCGCGGTGGACCGGTGCAGTGGCCGGCTCGGTCACCGGATCTTAACCCCTGCGACTTTTATCTCTGGGGTGAAATAAAACGGAAGGTGTATGTCGAAGAAGCCCAAAGTCTAGAAGACTTAAAGTCAAAAATAATTGACGCCTTTACTGAAGTGAAAAATGACACTAGTGTTTTAAATAAACTTAATAACAATTTGTTAAAACGTGCACGTTTATGTCTTCAGAGGAATGGACTCCATTTCGAACAATTACTAAAATACAGTGATTAGTGACACTAATGCATAATGCATTTAATTTAAATTGAACATTTTAAATCAGCAATTTTAGGAAGTAGGTAAGTGATTTTTGATTAATAATCAAATACTTACGTCTAGTGGTTAGCATGTTCAACTGCAAATCACGAGGTCTTGAGTTTGACTACCGGGTCGGTCTAATAATCGTTAAGTGCTGGGTTTTTCTGCCAAGAAATTGTCAGTCTAGCACTGACAATTTCTTGTCATGTTCTTGTCTGACCTGGAGTTGGTAGGTAGCTAGCGGTGTCTCACTCCTGTGCTTTGGAGAGCACGTTGCCGTATTCGGTCCGGTTATTATCACTATTATGTGTGAAAAGTCGTCAAAGCTCGCCAACCAGCTTTGGAGCAGCGTGGCGGGTCTACGCTCTAAATCCCTCTTTCCCATGAGACAGGAGGCTCTGTCACAGAGGAAAAATTTCCTCTGTGGCTCTGTGACCAGCAGTAGCTCTGTGACTACAGTTAAAGGGCCGTAATGGATGGTGACAAAAGTATCCACCACCACCACTACAGCCTTTTTTAACGTCCCACTGCTGGGCACAGGCTTTCTTTCTCATATGAATGAGGGATTTAGATCTTAGCCCTGCCACGCTGCTCCAATGATGGTTGGCGGGCTTGCGGGCTTTAACGACTATTGTCACATGATAGTGATAATGATCGGGACCGACTGCTTAACGTACTTTCCGAGGCACGGGGGTGAAAAACCGCCAGCTACCAACCCCGGGCTGGTACTGAGAATTTCTTGAGAGCAAACCACAATACCTAAAAATTATTTGCCCGACCCGGAAATCAAATTCGGGACCTCGTGATCTGTGTTCAAATATGCTAACCATTAGACCAACGAGGCAGCAAACAAAAGAATGCACAATTCTAATCGTAGGTTTGAATAAATAAAGAGTCATTAGCCTTTCTAGGTATTTTCTGTATTTTGAGTTAAGCCCACTAAAGGAAAATTGAAATTCAGCCTAAAAGTTTAACGCTTTTTTAATTTAAAAAGTCAGTAGATAGGTACGTACCTAACTAGTTCGCATCTCGAAAATGAAGTTAGCACTCAGAGGTCATTGGCCGCCGCGCGTGTCGTCAGGTGTGAGTAGGTATGTAAGTTGACTATTCTACCAAAACAGCTGATAGGTTAGGACTTAGGTAGGTTAGAGTGATAGGTATGCTGCTAATCCTTGTATTTAAATAAAGAAAAATCATTAATCTTTTTTTTATGCACTCACTTTAATTTATTATTATTAGGTCTATGCATTATTTTCTACATTTTGATGTTCCTAAACCTATTTTTTTTTTGAAAATTGGCTCTAAAGTTAAACGCTCTTACGTTAAAATTTATGAAATTAGGCGACACTCAGAGATTTCTGGCTGTGGCGGGTATCGTCAGCTGATGTGAGTACCTAATAATTATGGTGACTTTTTTTTAATTAATCTACAAGTTAGCCCTTGACTGCATTCTCACCTGTCGGTAGGTAAGTCTAAGGTAGAAGTCGATTAAACCCATACACCTGATTGGTTTCTACGCGACATCGTATCGGAACGCTAAATCGCTTGGCCAAACGCTTGGCGGTAGGGCTGCAGGGTAAGGCGGTAGGGCGGCAGGGTAGGGCGGTAGGGCTTTGCCAGCCTCGGCTGAAGCCTCCCAAGTCCCACCAAACCAGACCAGAGATGATTTAGAAATTATAAAATCCCAAATTGCCTCTGCCCGGAATCGAACTCGGGAGCTCGGGAATTCAGACGACCGTAGCACTCACTGAGTGCTACGGTCTTATGAGTGATGATGTGCAACTATGACGAACTCCCTAACGCAGTGGTAAGTGCTACTCACCACTGCGCTAGAGGAGGTTGTTAGAGTAGGGTGACCATAATAATCCGTTTAAAAATAAATAACTTTCGTGAACGATATTTTAGGTATTCTTTAGTAAAATAAAAAATAAAAAAATACGTGTTTATTAAATTTTGATTATTTATAACATATCAAGATTTGGGCACTCGTCACAAATTTTTCCTGTATAGCTGCTCGTGCTGATTCATTGACTGACTCACTGATTGATCACCCCTCCTGTAAAATTTTGTATGAAATTTTTTTTTTTCACTAATGGTTTCGTATAGAGGACAAAAATTCATTCGGAACAAAAATATGGAGAGAGCTGATGATTGAGGATTTCGGAGACAGGTGAGCAGCACGCTTAAGGTATTGAAGATAGGTGGGGGGTGCTCGAACAAATGTCACTCGAAACGTCATCCAATTGGCAGTTAGCTGAAAAAAAATTCAAAATGGCGAAAAAAAGATGGCCGCCATACAAATTTCATCGGTCTCCATCTCGGAGGGTATAAAAGATGGAAGAGTGGTTTCTTCGCAAAAGATGATGAGGATCCAAAGGTCTACTTGATGAATTGAAAAAAAAATCAAAATGGCGGAATTTATTTTTCCATAGAAAATGTATGGCGAATATTGAAGAGACTACAAGTTGTAAACTATGCAAGGCTTTGATGCGATTCTTTGGAGAACTCTCAAAGAAAAATATGGAAAGACATGATGATTGAGGGTTTGGAAGATGGATGAGGAGCCCGGGCAGGGTATGTTAGATAGATGGGAGGTGCTCAAACAAAAATTACTCAAAACCTCATCCAATTGGCACTGAGCTGAAAAAAAAAACAAAATGGCGGATTCAAGATGGCGGCTATACAAATTTCGTCAGAGTCTATCTCACCAAGCATAAAAGATGGAAGAGTGGTTTCTGGGAAAAAGATGATCAAGACCTAAAAGTCTACTTGATGAACGGAAAAAAACAAGATGGCGGAATTTATTTTTCTACACAAAAAAAAATTATTGATGGAAAAATACGGAAAGAGCTGATGATCGAAGATTTTGGAGACGGATGAAGAGCACGGCGAGGGTATTGAAGATAGGTGGGACGTGCTCAAACAAAAACTACTCGAATCCTCGCGGTCCGCTTGCGGGCCGCGCACCCACGCGCCATACTAGTTATATATATAAAGCTACTTGAAGTAAGGTACTGATCACCTCTCCTGAACAATTTTGTATGGAACATTTTTACCATACTTTCCGTGTGTGTAAAATTCAAAAATTCTAGGTCAACAAAATTATAGAGAGAGCTGAACGTGGAAAACTGACTAGGGTGCCCTAAGGGATCTCAGAAACTATCAGTCGGAGAGGTAACGTCCTGAAACAAAAAATGTTCAAAACCTTGGGCCATTGGGTGAACCGGTGAAAAAAATATGGCCACCAAACAAAAAAAATTTTCGTCTCCATACAAAAATTTCCTAACTTTCAAGAGGCTCTCCAGAACAATTTTGTATGGAACTTTTTTCCCCTTACTATTTATATGCGTAGAACTTATAGGTCTTCTTTCAGGAAAATTATGAAACTTCATGAATGTGGAAAATTTATCAGAGTACCCCAAAGGATCTCAAAAACTATCAATCATAGAAACATGATCCTGAAAGCGAAAATGTTCAAGACCTTGGGCCGTTTGGTGAGCCAATAAAAAAAAGATAGGTACCGAACAAAAAAAATTTTCGCGTCCATACAATTATTTTTTTTAATTTTCACGAGGCTCTCCAGAACATTTTTGTATGGAACTTTTTTCTATCTCTAAGCGCATGCATAGAACTCATAAGTGTCCTTTCAGGAAAAATACGAAACGTTATGAATGTGGAATATTTACCAGGTTGCCTCATGGGTCCTCCAAAACTACCAGTCATACAGACATGGTCCCAAACAAATGTTATTAAAGACCTTGGGCCATTGGGTGAACCGGTAAAAAAAAGATGGCCGCCGAACAAAAAAAAATTTCCTCCATACAAATTTTTTGTGTTCTCTTCAAGAGGCTCTCCAGAACAATTTTGTATGGAACTTTTTTCCGTTCACTATTTATGTGCGTAGAACTTATGGGTCTTCCTTCAGCAAAATTATGAAAAGTCATGAATGTGGAAAATTTACCAGAGTACCTCATGGGTCCTCCAAAACTACCAGTCATACAGACATGGTCCCAAACAAATGTTATTAAAGACCTTGGGCCATTGGGTGAACCGGTAAAAAAAATATGGCTGCCGAACAAAAAAAAATTTTCTCCATACAAATTTTTTGGGTTCTTTTCAAAAGGCTCTCCAGAACAATTTTGTATGGAACTTTTTTGCCTCACTATTTATATGCGTAGAACTTATGGGTCTTTCTTCAGGAAAATTATGAAATGTCATGAATGTGGAAAATTTACCAGAGTACCCCAAAGGCTCTCAAAAACTATCAATCATAGAGGCACGGTCCCAAACAAATGTTGTTAAAGACTTTGGGCCATTGGGTGAATGGGTAAAAAAAATATGGACGCCGAACAAAAAAAAAATTCTCTTCATACAAATTTTTTGGGTTCTTTTTAAGAGGCTCTTTAGACATTTTTGTATGAAACTTTTCCCCCCCACTTCACGTATAAGTAAATAGAACTTAAAGATTTTTTTTTCACAAAAAATACAAAACATAGTGAATGTGGAAAAATTACCAGAGTACCCTAACGGCCCTCAAAAACTATCAATCATAGAGGCATGGTCCTGAAACTAAAAATGTTCAAGAGCTTAGGCCCTTTGGTGAGCCAGTAAAAAAAAGATAGCTACGGAACAAAAAAATTCGTGTCCATACAAAATTTCTTTTTAATTTTCAAGTGGCTCTCCAGAACATTTTTGTATAGATCTTTTTTTCCCACTAAACGCATGCATAGAACTCATTAGTGTCCTTTCAGAAAAGATACGAAACGTGATACCAATATTTCTTTCTATCTTTCAAGAGACTCTCCAGAATATTCTGGTATTTGGTATGGCCTCCCATTTCTTTATTTTACGAATATTGAAGAGACTACAAGGCCCGCGAGCTGCTTGCAGCTCGCGCACCGAGCGCAACACTAGTATATTATATTTCGATGCTTCATGTCTCAGATATATGAACGACATGGTAGATGTTTAGAGAGGAAAATTTTGTAAAATTGAAAAAATAAAACAGCTCCATGTTTAGCTAAACATCCCACCTTTTATATTAACAAAATAAACTTAATACATTTATTTCATAGACAAAAAAGTAAATATTAATTTAATCAATTCATTTATTATCATTAGTAGATAGGTACATTTATTTTCTATTTTTTAAATTAATAAGTACCTGTCGCTAGAATAATTACGTCTGTCTAGGTAATAAGATAGACCTGGCAAAAATACCGTCATCTAATATTCTACGATGGTAAAACTTGGCGAAGGACAGAGATCTGTTTGTCCAACCTGCAATTTTCCTAATGGCATCTATCGAAATACCGAAGGTGCACGCTGCGGAAGTGGCAGCGTTCCGCGTGCTGTGCGCGCCAAATATCGACACATCCACGCCGCTTTCGCCTAACACTTGTTTAATCCATCTGCTGATGGTTTGGGACGTAGCCGGCTTGAATGGTCGTTTAAATGTCAATATCAGATTATTAGAATCTACTGGTCTAATATTCTTGGTGAGAAACATATAGTCCTCTATGACTGTAGCTGGACAAATTGACCTGTGTGCTTAGTCTAAAGCGGAGCACTCGAAAACGAACTCGAAAACTATTGATCGATTTCAGAGTAAAATAGACCTAAAATGGCTTGTATTAAGGTTTGAGTTCGCCAATACATTCAGCATTGTTCGAATGCTGAATGTATTGGCGAACTCAAACCTTAATACAAGCCATTTTAGGTCTATTTTACTCTGAAATCGATCAATAGTTTTCGAGTTCGTTTTCGAGTGCTCCGCTTTAGACTAAGCACACAGTTCTGCTTAAAATATGGTAAAAACAATACCGGCTGTTCACGTCCAGCCGCAGAAGTTTTAATCACATCTGATATCCCTATATTAACTCCCGTGGGACCTATCAATATGTTATCTAATTTTATCAGCGAAAAAGTTTGAACTCTATGTGCTGTGCACAGAGCCAATAATACCACCAGTTTTTTGGTGATTTTTTCTAATGAAAGATCTCTATTAGGTGTCCAATTCGCTATAAAATTTAATACTAGCTGTGGGTCCCAAGTAAACGAATACTTCGGTGTGGCTGGTCTTAATTTATAGGCACCTTTGAGTAATCGCTTAACTTGATCGTTGTTAGTTAAATCACTACCTAAAAGTAAAGACAGCGCGGAACGGTGGCTGCTCAAGGAACCGTATGCGGCGCCTTTCCTAAATTGTTCCGTTAAAAATATCATTATAGACGAAGCCGAACACTTGTACGGGTTGAGCTTATTACTGGTGCAATGTTAGATGTTTATTTGATGAAACGTATTTTATATTTAATTTAATACGTCAATAAATATATTGCATATGGGTTGCCTAACAAATTCCAGTCCAGGGTATGATTAATTAATAATTGAAAAAAAAAAAAAATTTTTAAACATTTCACTGGTTTGATTATTAGACAAATTCATAATGAAATCATCTTTATTTTCATTTAATTTTAATTCAATAATCAGACCGGTGCAAAATGCTAGTATCGATTTACCTGTTTACACCTGGCTACCCGAGAGTTCTGACCGGAAAAGAATAAGCAACTTAACGTTTGCATATTCTATGGGCATCATACTTTCGATTGGTATAGAATTTGTCTAATAATAATCAAACCGGTGAAATGTTAAAAAAAAAATATTTTTTATTTATTAATTAATAATATCCTGCAGGGCTAACATGCGACGCACGAGAAAATTATCTCTACACTTTTTCTCGTCGAATTCTATTGTATTCGACGAGAAAAAGTGTAGAGATAATTTTCTCGTGCGTCGCATGTTAGCACTTCTGGACTGAAATTTGTTAGGCAACCCATATGCAATATATTTATTGACATGTTAAATTAAATATAAAATACGTTTCATCAAATAAACATCTCGGTGAAGGTCGTTGTATAGCGGGATCTTAGACCATCACTACACACAAATAATAATTATTGTCTGCAAAATAATAGTCCCTCTACTTTCAAAATAGTACGGAAAATAGTTGAGTAATAAAAATAACACTAAATAGTTTAACTATGAATCTAAATAATATACTTAGATGTACTAGACTAATCAGGCAAGATTTTTAATTGGCCTTGCTGTGATATGATATGATTAACATTGTATGAAGTAATTCATCAGGCATGAATTACTTCATACAATGGTATAATTCTAGCCCTATGCCCTGTTCGAGCGCAAATGTTTCGAAGATTGTATGGGCACGGCACGGCTACTGTTTTTATATTTAGCACACTACACATTGCCTAATAATTAATGTTACTATTTTCCTAAAAAAATCTCTACGTATTGCTGAAAATAGATGATTTGCAATAAACATACCATAACAAATAGTTAGCAAAACAACAACCGCTTGTTTTGAATTTGAATTTTCGTCCAAATGACCAGCTATCCGGTAAAAAGCAACTTCCCGAAATACCAGTTTCAACAGAGGTCCAACTTTCATTTTGTTGTTTTGTTTAGTTTCGTATTTGGCTATTTCGCTATTCGCTAGATTTAACCGTATAATTTTAAGTAGGTATATATGTACTTTTTAGGGTTCCGTACCCAAAGGGTAAAAACGGAGCCCTATTAATGTCACTCGGCTGTCTGTCTGTCTGTCTGTCCGTCTGTCCGCCGGTCACAGGTCTCTAGCTCGCAGATGAAATGAGTTACAAACCTGAAATTTTGGTAATTGGTGTAAAACGTTGACCCAAAATCAAATATTGAATTAAAAATTGAATTAAATTATTTTTCAGGGGGGCTCCCATACATGAGAAAGGAGCCGGAAAAAAAATTTTTTTCTTACCCTAGCTTGTGGGGTATCATTGTTTAGAGCTCATTGAGTAGAGTACGACTATATATTTTTTTAATTTTTTGCTTAAAAAGTAAGGAAATGGGGGTCATCAAAATTGTCAGTTTTAGACCATTTTTGTGACGGGGGCTATCTAAAAAACTAAACTAGTTAGGAATATGATATTTCGGTATATTATGTACTATATGCTCTATTTGTACAACAAATACTGAAAACAACGATGCATAAAATAGTTTATAAGCTGTGACCAAAACAAACGAACTTATTTTGCGTTTTTCTTTCACGGTTTCTTGCGATGTCTAACTCGGAAATTAAATATTTCTTAGACCCAAAATATTATATTGTTCATAATTATGTACGGAACCCTGAAAGAGCGAGGCCCGACTCGCACTTGGCTGATTTTTTTCTATTAGTAATTAGCAGTGAAGCTCACAGTCAATGGTTTGTAGCCCTCAAGTCTAGACAATCTAGGCAAAGACAATAAAAGTGAAATATTTATTTGCTATGCTTATTAGGCAAAGAGTAATTAAAAGAGTCACCTTCGAGCACCATATGTATGAATGTAATAAAGATATTTTCTGCCAAATTTCGAGATCCTTGCGCCACCCACATGCGCAATTTATATGTACCTACCTGTTGAGATTGACCACCGTGACCGAAATTCAATCGAAGTTCGAAACATCGTAAGTCTGAACACTAAACTCTGGGTTGAATGATCTTAACTTTTCTTAAATCTATTTTTAAGTGTGTTGAAGTTGAAGTGTGAAGTCCAGTGTATTTACGAGTCAACTACCACGCACGGTAAACACCCCCGAAATTAAAATAGCTCAACCGGTAACTAGGGATGAGAGCAAGTGAATTCGATTTAACGGTTCAACCAGCAGCGTGCCGCTCCATTACGGTGAGCAAGGGAAGAAAAACGTCCACAACAGATGTTAATTAATAGTTTTGATGATAGCTGAGGCCTGGGTTGCTGTTGACCAAGGAGTTATGAAGATGAATTTCAATCCCTTATCTGAAGCTACAAATTATCGTCACTACATTTTATACAAGTATAAATTAAAAATTAAAAAAAACCCCCGACATTCGCCATTTTGTGGCGGCGGCCATCTTGGATTTACATAGTGCTATTCTACTAGTCAAGCTCTTTCATTTGATACCCATATTAAGGGAGTTGTGAAAAAATATGTAATCCGCCATTTTGTAGCGGCGACCATCTTGGACCGATTTTCTTTTTTTCCGATTTCAAACATAGCTAACAACACTCTCAACTAATTCAACTTTCAACCAAAAAAAAAACCGCATTCAAATCGGTCACACACACACACACACACACAGGCACGTCAAACTTATATATAACACCCCGACGTTTTTGCGTCGCATCGTCTCTCTGTCTATTCGCGATAAACTCAAAAACTACTGAACGGATTTTCATACCGATTTTACCAACAGACAGAGTGATTCATGAGGAAGGTTTTATTGTATAATTTATTAAGGTTTTGTATAAATTGGTTGAAATATGACGATAATTGTTGAAAATGTCGGAAAAAGTAAAGCTTCCTTTCATCGAAAACGCTGCCTAATCTCTTTGAATTATTACAAAATAATGTAGTAGCGGGTAACCACTAGTCGTCCGAAGCCGGAGAGGATCATCAGTAAAATATAAAGTTGTATGTATGTCTGTGTGTCTTATTGGTCTAGCAGTTAGCATATTCGACTACATGAGTTCCTGGATTCGATTCGTTAGGTACTGGATTTTTCATTCTTTCGTAAAGCATTACTCTCTGAACACTTTGTAATGCTTTCAGGAGTGAGCTTATATCGAGCAAAAAGAGGACGGGCAAAAGCATTTTTAGCTTAGATAATATAAAGCTAATCCATTTCCAATTACCATTATGTAGTAAGAAACATTACGTGTCACCCAATAATTTTCATGTCAATTTTATTTTCTAATGGCATAAATTTCATATTGCACCGCAAATTATAGATTGAACTGATTAATATCCAATTTATTACCATTTCTAATATACTAATGGTAAACCGTTTTTCAATATTTCGCCACTAGTATACATAAAACCCAAGATATAACTATGCTTTATTTCGAAAGATCAACGCTGCATAAAGTTTCACGATGAGAAATAATTAATTGTGTAGGTATGCGTGCTTTCTACTGTTTTTTGTATTACAATGCTGCTGTTTTGAGTCGTTACTATCCCCACCACACCTTACCTTGCATTAATACATTAATAGACGCAAAGTATATAAATGAAGTCGTGACGCTGTGATTTTTAGTAATCTTATGTACTCAGTTTTATTTACTTGAGTATAAAGAAGAAATAGGCGTGCCTTCGAGTCCTTGCCGCTACGTCAAAATAAATAAATCTGAGTTTGAATTGTAATCAAAACAGACATGCGTCATTGCTCCACTCCATTGGTGAGTTGCATCTAACGGACATCTATGGCACTGTATATCTATGTTTTTAATGTCAACGTTATTTATATCATTGATTAATTAAACAGATTACAGTCGTCAGGCACTTGGGTGAGCCATATTGGTGGAATTCCATATTTTCTCCGTTTTTCCACGCATATTAATTACACACAGTTAACGTGCGGCGCGGCAGGGGGGGGGGGAGGGGCGCGGGGGCACATTAGCTTAATTCGATAGCGGAGACCGTTTCGATTTTATTAATTTTTCCCGTTAACAGGGGAATGGGACGTAGAGACACTAGATATGTATGTCTAGTGTTATCTGTATATCTCGTTTTTATCATATCATAACAACTTATGAAAGGACAATAATTCTGTTTTGTAGGTAGGTAATAAGATTATATTATTATTTCTAAAGGATATTCGAAAATTTTTAAATTATAATTATAGTTATAATTTTTTATTTTTTATTACAAAAGTTAACTCCACTCTAGCTAAAACATGCAGTGTTTATTTATTTACTAGATGATGCCCACGGCTTCGCCCGTGTGGTTTGTAAAAATCTCGTAGGAAACTTTGATTTTCCAGAACAAAAAGTAGCATATCTGTAGTAAGTACTAAGTAGTAACCCGTCCACAAAACGGAAAAATTCCGTGGGATCCTTTCGATTTCGGAATGCAATTCCTTACAGCATCAGGGTTGAGGAGTTGGACATGCACCTACTCGAGGTCATTCAACAATAAAGTCGTTAATTGGTATCCCCAATATCAATTTAAATAACCCACAGTGCCTAAATCCCATTAGTGTTGGGGATCAGATCCCCTACAGCATCAGGGTTGAGGAGTTGGAATCCAAATTTTTTGTAGGACAGTGTCGCAATGTTTCTCTATCGATTAAAAAAAAAAATACGCAAATCGGTTCAGAAATCTCGGAGATATCGGTGTACATAGGTAGAAAAACACAACTCCTCCTTTTTTGAAAGTCGGTTAAAAAAGTAGCCTATGTTACTCCCTGGTTAATTCTCTACTTGTATGTGAAAGTCCCGTCAAAATCAGTTCAGCCGTTCCAAAGATTAGCCCGTTCAAACAGACAGACAGACAGACAGACAGACAGACAGACAGACAGACAGACAGACAGACAGACAGACAGACAGACAGACAGACAAAAATTTTAAAAACGTGTGATTTGGTTATAGTATCGTTCAAATAACCATATGAGCTTAATATTAGGTAGTTATTTCGATATTACAGACAGACACTTCAATTTTATTTATTAGTATAGATAAGACACCGATTAATTTGACTTCTTAAGTACCTATAGACGTTGGGGTCCAAAGGTACTCGAGCGGTGACCTCGCAGCAAAGCAGCGATATAAACAAGGTTTGCGGACGGCTCCAAAAAATTCACTGGCAGCCGCTGAATACAAGCGGCACAAAATCGTGTCGTGTGGCGATCCTTGCAAAAGACCTAATGTCACTCTTTGAAACTGTCTTTCGGTTGTTATGATGATGACGACGATCAGCACTTAAATGATTTTATTTATTTCTGAAGACATTTTTCAAATGTGAGAGATTATTCGCACGAACGAGTATCGTGTCTCGTCCAGTCACACGACACCAGTGTGAGGTTGCACGGGAGTTTCACATTATGGATTCCCGTCGGCTGTATAATATGACGTGGGTACAGCGAGCGGTATCGGCGCGTCACAAATATGTTCCGTGTGTGTTTTATTGGCGCCGGGGCTCGGTGTGCTGACTGCTGACATGTCAGCGCACCTGTGTGCTGTATTCGTAATTCCGTTGTTTTAGGGATCCTTGTGAAATATCTAAATATATCATCGTCATCATCATGATCAACCCATTACCGGCTCACTACAGAGCACGGGTCTCCTCTCAGAGTGAGAAGGATTTTGGCCACAGTCTACCACGCTGGCCAAGCGGATTGGCAAACTTCACATACCTTTGAGAACGTTATGGAGAACTCTCAGGCATGCAGGTTTCCTCACGATGTTTTCCTCCACCGTTAAAGCAAGTGATATTTAAATACTTAAAACGCACATAACTCCGAAAAGTTAGATATATATACACTATCAATAGTGAACTCGCATAATAAGCAATGTAAGTTTTAAGTATTTTTAACACAAAAACGACGGGGTGTAATAAGTTTGACGTGTCTGTGTGTGTATGTGTATGTGTGTGTGTCTGTCTGTTCCCCTGTAGCGCTCAAACGGGTGAACAACGGGTGGTTTTATGAATTTTTCACATAAATTTTGAGGTTATGTGAAAAAGTGTAAATACAAAAGTTGTAGATCTTTTTATTACCTACAACTTTGCAATTTAACTTTTTTCCATAGACTTGTAATTTTTGACAAGACTTGTAATTTTGCCGGAAATCGATATAAACCGTTTTTTACTCTTAAAACTCACCCCCTTCCCCTTTCCGAGCTCACATCGCCCGTAAATTATTTTTCCTTTCATTTTTAGGGTTCCGTACCCAAAGGGTAAAAACGGAGCCCTATTAATGTCACTCGGCTGTCTGTCTGTCTGTCTGTCTGTCTGTCTGTCTGTCTGTCTGTCCGTCTGTCCGCCGGTCACAGGTCTCTAGCTCGCAGACGAAGTGAGTTACAAACCTAAAATTTTGGTATTTGGTGTAAAACGTTGACCCAAAATCAAATATTGAATTAAAAATTGAATTAAATTATTTTTCAGGGGGGCTCCCATACATGAGAAAGGAGCCGGAAAAAAATTTTTTTTTCTTACCCTAGCTTGTGGGGTATCATTGTTTAGAGCTCATTGAGTAGAGTACGAATATATATTTTTTTAATTTTTTGCTTAAAAAGTAAGGAAATGGGGGGTCATCAAAATTGTCAATTTTAGACCATTTTTGTGACGGGGGCTATCTAAAAAACTAAACTAGTTAGGAATATGATATTTCGGTATATTATGTACTATATGCTCTATTTGTACAACAAATACTGAAAACAACGATTCATAAAATAGTTTATAAGCTGTGACCAAAACAAACGAACTTATTTTGCGTTTTTCTTTCACGGTTTCTTGCGATGTCTAACTCGGAAATTAAATATTTCTTAGACCCAAAATATTATATTGTTCATAATTATGTACGGAACCCTGAAAGAGAGAGGCCCGACTCGCACTTGGCTGATTTTTATAATATTCTCCTCCTTTTCCAATGGGTTTCATCCTACTATTATTATTTTTTTCACTTTTGTGTGTGTGTGTGTGTGTGTGTGTGTTTGTTTGTTCCTCTTTAACGGCGCAACTACTGAACCAATTAGGCTGAAATGGAAGATAAATTGTCCCCTGACGTAACACATAGGCTTTTTATCCCGGAAAATTATTCCTGTGGGACTAAAATAGATTTAAACTTCCAAAAACGCGATAGATGGCGCTGACTGTTCTTAGGTAAATCACGCTCACAAGGCACATTTTTACAATAGTTGCGTGCATCTGTATGCGTTTGCGCTTTTTATCCTGAAAAAATCCACAGTTCCCACGGGATTTCGAAAAAACCGAAATCTATAGCTATAGATAGATTACTATAGCAAACTTCCTTGAAAGGTTGGAAAAGGGAGTGGAAACGGGAACCGAAAATCCAGGATTCCCTCGGAATTTGTGAAAAACCGAAGTTCACGCGAGCAAAGTAGCGGGCAGAAGCTAGTATTTAATACAATCAAATTTGCAGCCACGTAAATATACTACCGACGCGGCCTATCTGAAACTAATCTAATCGCATCTGTAATTGGTTTTCAAAGTGCCACTTTGAAATTTAATAAGTGAAGCCGCGGGTTTAGATTGCCCACGTAATTAAATTTAGCCGGCTTCTTGGAAGCAACCCTCCAGACCTTGTACTAAATCTTAGAAGGGAATTCTCTTTGTCCTATAAGTTTTTGCATGGAAACGCAAAATTAGCTTTCTCACGTACCAAGACGTAATAGCATTCAGCTGCCCACAGGATAAAGCAAAGTAGCAATTTTGTTATCACTTATTCTTTAGAAATACTTAAGTTTTGAATAAGAATGAGCTTAGAACTGTTTTGCATAATAAATAATTAGAGTTACTTAATATCTTAATACTGTTTATACTGTAATTTTTAAAACTTTTCATTACGGAACCAATATGCAAAGTTCGACTCAATTTACAACATTGGTAGGTTTATTGAATACATTGAGTAGAATTATTTGGAGGTCGGTAACAAATTTTGTTAGTGCAGCAATTTCGTAGCAGTTTTTAAAGCTTCAATATATTCTAAGAGATCATAACTTTGGCAGCAACCTACTAAATGGCATATTCTGGGTTTACTTCTGTAAACCCTCTCTCTTTCTAAAACTCTTTTTCTAAAGAGCAATTCTCCGACGCCCATGCAAACAACATATGTGGCGTCTAAATACAACATAGCGGAACTAAATAATATATTTAAAGCAACTTAGTTCTTAGTTAAAACTTTACTTTACTCGGTGGGTTATGTTGAAGTAAATATAACAAAAATTTGTATCCGCAGTTTTATAAAACATGTATGTTAGTACCTAAATTATATTTTCTAAGTGGTTACGACAAAAATGTCTGTTTTCCATGTCCTTAATAATTTATTAAGTTCGTGTGAAAAATGAGGAATATTTGCATAGTACGGTAATACTTAGTATAATCAGGAACAAAAGTTTTAAAAATTTGCGAATAATTTGTTAAACATTATTCTTAAGCTTAAATAACCTTAAATAAGATCGGTCTAATCTTATTCATCACTTGGCCATCCATGTGCATGCAAATGTTCATTATCTGATTTCTAGCTAGTTTAGCAATCACTTTGACTTTTGCTCTAACTAAAATTCTGGCTGGCAGCTCAACAATGAAGTGATTTAATCCCATATGGTATTACTTATGCTAAAGTAACTATGTCTCTCCGTCTGTTTGTTCCATTTTCACGCCTAAACCGTTTATCCGATCTCGAAAAAATTTAGAAATATTTACCCAGTCGATCTGTAAAATAAAAATAATTTATAATGACATAAATCTTTCGTTACAAACATCTGTACCGTTGAAATTGTTGCCACAATCTGTAATGTACGTCGATTATTTCTTGTGAACTCAAAATTACACATTTCTCTCCACTTACCGCAAATGAAGTGATTTTGCGTGTTATGATAACAGCGTAGTCGAATGAGTTAAAGCATAAATCATCCAAACAAAAGTAAACTCTACGTTTGGAAGTTAAAGTTCATTATTTATTGCAGTGCAATGAAATAGTGGAATTCCTAACGAGCGGTCGAAACGAAATGCATATTTTTGTTTTATTCGTGATGTAGGAAAAAGAATACGGCAAACCACAATACGGCAATACAATTATTAATGGAAGAATTTTTCAATATTAGGTTTAATGACCTTTTCTTTGTTACCGAATAATATATTTTATAGCTCAATTTTTAAACTATTGGCGCATGCTCTACCTGATTCTAGGTTTTGGCGTTTGGTGAGGAAAAGGAACTAGATGATGCAGTTTCAATGCAAGTTTCAAGTTTCAATCGTACCAATAACGGAGTCGCCTATTATTTTAATGATAATTATAGGATTAAGGCTTTATTGTACTTCTAGAAATTATAATTAAATTAAATTAAAATTCCACGCTATCCCTTTGCTATCCTCAACTATACCCGTGAAATAATCACGTCAATACGTAGCTCTGTTACAGCATGATTGAAAGACAAACCAACAAACGAACATTCCTACTTTTCTTAGATTTCCTTGTTAGATGTTATATGTCATCATAGTTATACTACGGGAGGTCGATGACCAATTGAAAAAGTCATTTTATACCGACTGGAAATTTTAACAATAATAGTTCAGACCTAACCCATCACAGCTCCGAACGTCAGCTGCCGCACCAGTGGTGGAGTTAAGAGTGAGAGCATGTGAAAGTGCTTGAAAATCAAAGCGCTCCGAGTGATTTTATCCCGGACAAAAATGGTCTTAAATCATTGTTTCGATCATTTTTGATACAGAAACAATCGTCAGCTGCACCGCCGAGGATGGGTTATACGTCCGCTACGCGCATGAAGTGCATTAAAATTTTGACAAATAAAGTTATTTTATACCTTATGAAATTTATGCAGCAGCATTTCCACACTTTTAAAATAATAAAGAAAATCGTCAGCTGCACTTCTAGTGGGGGAAAGACCGTCAGTCAGCGTGATAAACATTTTGAGCGCTCAGTGCATTTAGCCTAGTAAATCTAGGAAAACTATCCTATAGTTTTAAAAATTGGCCAAATATATTCTTTGGATCTTCCTCTTGAATATATCCAAAAACCCTATATGGGGGGTGCGTAACCAGCCGCCATTTTTAATTTTGCCCCTTTTTTTGGTTTTTTTCTCATATCACGAAAATCTCTACAAATAGGATTATAATTACTTCTGTCAAAAGTTTAGTATACAATTTGCCACAAATATGGTCTCTTGCATTTTTACTCTAAGTTTATTACTTTAGGAGATATTGGGTGTTTAAGGGTATTTTAGGTACCTTTTTAGTTTTTTTTGCTCATATCTCGAAAATCTCTACGAATAGCATTATAATTATAATAGTTCCGTTCATTTTTACTATAGGTTTATTACTTTAAGAGCTATAGGGTATTAAAGTTAATATTTGAGGTCCTTTTTTTGGTTTTATGCTCATATTTCGAAAATCTCTACGAATAGCATTGTAAGTGCTCTTAAAGTAATAAACCTATAGTAAAAATGAACGGAACCAAATTTGTAGAAAATTTTATACAAAAACTTTCGTCAGAAGTAATTATAATGCTATTCGTAGAGATTTTCGAGATATGAGCAAAAAAAAACGAAAAAGGGACCTAAAATACCCTTAAACACCCAATATCTCCTAAAGTAATAAACTTAGCGTAAAATTTAATATTTTTTTTAAATATTTTATTTATAAATTATTTGTAGAGATTTTCGTGATATGAGAAAAAAACCGAAAAAGTGGCAAAATTAAAAATGGCGGCTGGTTACGCACCCCCCATATAGGGTTTTTGGATATATTCAAGAGGAAGACCCAAAGAATACATTTGGCCAATTTTTAAAACTATAGGATATTTTTCCTAGATTTACTAGGCTAAATGCACTGAGCGCGCAAAATGTTTATCACGCTGACTGACGGTCTTTCCCCCACCAGAAGTGCAGCTGACGATTTTCTTTATTATTCTAAAAGTGTGGAAATCCTGCTGCATAAATTTCATAAGGTATAAAATAACTTTATTTGTCAAAATTTTAATGCACTTCATGCGCGTAGCGGACGTATAACCCACCCTCGGCGGTGCAGCTGACGATTGTTTCTGTATCAAAAATGATCGAAACAACGATTTAAGACCATTTTGGTCCGGGATAAAATCACTCGGAGCGCTTTGATTTTCAAGCACTTTCACATGCTCTCACTCTTAACTCCACCACTGGTGCGGCAGCTGACGTTCGGAGCTGTGATGGGTTAGGTCTGAACTATTATTGTTAAAATTTCCAGTCGGTATAAAATTACTTTTTCAATTGGTCATCGACCTCCCGTAGTATTACATAATTACTTATGTAACTTAAAAACATTGCGAGCGCATTCAGTCAAACTTTCGGCGATGTTGTTTCCGCAGGTGTGACTTGACACTAAACTTACACAAGTATCACGAGTGAGTAAAACACGGAGATATTCCACTCGGAGGCCGCGCTAATTGGGCGTGAATCGCGTTCAGTCCGTCAGGATAGTTAAATACAGGTAATTACAGGATGGATGTACGGCTGATATACATAAAAACCTAGTAAGTACACTAGGGCATATTTTCCGAAAAGTGATGAAACACGAATTGATTACATGGTTTGCCAAAGTTTTACAATACTTTCTTAAGTATATAATTTTAATCCAATAAATTATAATGTCTTCCAACTGAATTTCGGCCATGGTGGCCAGTCTCAGCCGAAGCGGAGACTAGCTAACTACGCAGGAAATACTGGAATACAGGAAATATAGTGCACAAGTGGGTACACAGTTGCATTATCTATTCCTTCAGTCTGATGGAAGTCAGTCTGATGGAAGTCAGTCTGATGGAAGTCAGTCTGAAGGAATATATATTTTTTTTATTTTTTTTTATTGAAAGCTAGAGCCTATCAGGCTTACGCTTGACGACAATCATGCCTGAAAAGCCATGACGAGGTCTAAATTGGAGTGCGCTTGCCCAGAAAATGCCTATTCACTCTTGCCTTGAAGGTACTCAAGTCGTACGAGGAGGGAAACACGGAAGCCGGAAGGTCGTTCCACACCCTTGCGGTTCGTATCAGAAACTTCTTTTTCTAAGAAATCATCTTATATCAGTCTGATAGTCCGATGCAACGCTAATGCGACACGATCGGCGAGAGATCAGGTACAGGACCGACGGCTTGACGACCCCCGTGCCTCAGAGAGTACGTAACTCTCTGAGGCACGTGGGTGTATCTAACACCACCAAAATCCAACTTTGGGCTGTCACTGAGAATTTCTTGACAAAAAAATCCAATACCTCATAATTTTTTGGCCTGACCTGGTAATTGAACCCAGGACCTCGTGATCTGCAGACAAACACGCCTACTGTTAGACCACGCTGCACACCAACTCGATTTAGGAGGAAGAGTTTCAGAAAGTTATATTGACAGAAAAGTCACTTACCTGACTTTGTTCTACAGCACAGCGAGATTAGCAGTAATTAAGAAACTGTTAAATAATCCAGCTACCTAGTACCTACACAGGAGGCGAAACAGAGTGCTTAGTCTCAGTTTAGAGCGCTCCAAAACTTTATAGTATACTATTGATCGAATCACAATGACTTCAGAGTAAAATGGACCTAAAATTAAAGTCTTTGGGTTCATTTTGCTCTGAAGTCATTTGTGATTCGACTCATATACTTATAGTATACTTTTAGTTTTGGAGCGTTTCAAACTGAGACTAAGCACTCAGAACTGCCAGAGCTATTTGCAGCGCGCAGAGACGGCGCACTTGATTATATTTTACAGTCTGTATTCCTGTGCTCTGACTACAATTAGAACGGAACAATTTCATAGAATTGTTTAATTAAAGCAAACTATTCCGAAAGCTCAGTACCTACCTAATCTTAGTACGCTTGAGTAATTGAAGTTTATATTAATTAAACTCCAAATCCTTAATTTGTACTTAATACTAATATTTCATGTTAAAATAAAATAATATTATATTTTTATTTCAACATTTTCAACACACACGTGAAGCCAAATAACTTAATCACATTCCATACATAATAAAAATAAGGTTCGATCAGATTGATATTTGATGTATGGATTGGATATGATGACATAGGAATCCGCTAAGAAAGAATTTATGAAGATTCAAAACAGAACAAGTATAAATTAAAAATTTAAAAAACCCCCGACATTCGCCATTTTGTGGCAGCGGCCATCTTGGATTTGCATAGTGCTATTTTATTAATCAAGCCCTTTCATTTGATACCCATATTAAGGGAGTTGTGACAAAATATGTAATCCGCCATTTTGTAGCGACGGCCATCTTGGACCGATTTTCTTCAAAAATAGCTAACAACACTCTCGACTAATTCATCTTTCAACAAAGAAAACCACATTCAAATCGGTCCACCCGTTTGAGCGCCACAGGGGAACAGACAGACACACACACACACACACAGACACGCCAAACTTATAACACCCCGTCGTTTTTGCGTCGGGGGTAAAAATAGAGGTTTTTTTGTATGTACAGTTCATTAGTTTTGAAGTTAGAATCACGAAATTGAGTAGGTAATCGAAAATAACGTAAGCGAAGCCGCGGGTGAATGCTATCAGCTTGTTGCAACAATGCAATTATAGCCAATAGTGAAAGAAAGTCAGGAGTCGGCCAATCAGAGGTGATTGTATACCGTATACCTACGTTATACCTGTGTAAGTCATATACAAATTGTTCCCAGCGTGAGTATTTGTGTTTACCGTTGGAGTCCATCAATGTTGGCTGAACGTCAGCATTGCAAATTGCCCGAGCCAACAAGATACGCCAGCATTGCCTAAGCGAAAGCACCGAGTTCCTGCGCTGCATAACTTATGGTACTAGGCTGGTTTGTATTGCCGATATATGCTTAAACACACAACAGCAAACAAGGTGTAAATTATAAATTTAGATCAACCCCCGACATAATATGGAATGTGGTTTAGTAACTATATAATCCGCTCGGAGTCACTCAGAAAGCGATGGATAGCTACTATCTCCATCGCTGAGGTAGATGCTATCTGACTTAACACACACCCCCGACATTCACCGTTTTGTGGCGGCGGCCATCTTGGATTTGCATAGTGCTATTCTACTAGTCAAGCCCTTTCATTTGATACCCATATTAAGGGAGTAGTGAAAAAATATGTAATCCGCCATTTTGTAGCGGCGGCCATTTTGGATCGATTTTCATCAAACATAGCTAACAACACTCGACTATTCACCTTTCAAACGAAAACACCACATTCAAATCGGTGCACCCTGCTGCTGCTGAGCGCTACAGGCGAACAGACTGACACACACACACACACACACACGCACACCCACAGACACGTCAAACTTATAACACCCCGTCATTTTTGCGTCGGGGGTTAAAAAACATATTGCGATATAAAGCTTCCGTGTGGCCGAGCCTTTACGCTGCAAACTTTATGCTGCAAATTATTATTATCGAAAGTCTTGACGTTCACAATTATTAATGACTAGCTTTGTGACGTCACTGTCGACTTGTCACACAATTTTGTTTTACAGCGCCTTAATTAGTCCTGAGGCGGAACGCTAGGGCGTAATTAAAAACTAATTAGTTATGCAAATTAAACATAATTATGGATAAACATAATAATTTTCATGGCCCCCGTACAAGTGGGAGTCTATTAATCTTTGTTTCTGATGTTTAAAGCCAATTGTGTTTCAAGCTTACGATATTTCAGAGGCGTTGTACCTGCAACGTAAGGTTCAACGCCCACGAGTGGAACCGCTGTGCATTACCTTTTTTTCGAACTCAGCTTTATTAACTTTGGCATACGATTAAAATTGGTTTAGTGACAAGATAAAATATAAAGTTCAAAGACTAGAACCCGACTACTACTCTAAGTAATATAACTTTCAGCTTTTTTAGGTATACTATACCACGGTCCACGACAAACGGAAGAAAGCGTGGGGCAAGCAGCTAGTGGCGCCATCTGTTATGTCTATTGGGGAATAAACCTTCGCGAACATACACAAAAGTTTCATCACAATTGGATCAATGCTTTAGCAGCGCATTGAGGAAAAACTGACAAACATTATTTTTTATTTATATAGAAGATTAATGTCATAATATTATGGTTTTTACAATTTTAATCCTTCTTATATAGCTAAGAGTAATTTTCTTAATATATATATATATATATATATATATATATATATATATATAAGTCTAGGTGATAGCAGAAGTCGCCTCCTTAGCGTAGGCTTCTCCCAAATGCAGCGATCGGTAATAAATAATTAACAGAATAATAATTATTACATTGCAACAATACGCGTTTATGAGCACAGTTACACCAATGCAGAAATTAGACCTACGACCACATTTCGCATGATCATCTAATATGCGCTAATTTTCAATGTCCCGCAAAACTAATTTACATAATAATTAATTCACACACACACACACACGCCACGGTGAAATATTAAAATGGCGGGTCGGCACTCGGTCCCTTCATTTAAATTTCTAAATCGCGGTAAAGGATTACCGGGTAGAGAGGGCCGAGGAATTTTCTTGTTGTTGTTGTTTCTGAACGCAGCGCCCCTTTTCTTTATTACATGCTTACCTGTCAAAAGAGGTCACATAGGAAGGTTTTAGGAAAAATGCCAACACATAGGTACAGTCAAGAAGGTTATAAGTATATATTATATGTATGCACTGGAGACTGCGCCTAAAACATTGTAGTGAAGATAAGGTCACCTAGGAATTTTTTTTGCTCTAGTTTTTCTATACCTCACAAACTCTATTTAAGTACCTACTATGTAGGTGAGAACGAGACAAAAATATCCAGATCTGTTCAAGGTTCAAACTTTGTTTTAACGTTTTGTTTGGAGCGCAAATTCTTTTGCTTTTATGTTTCTAAGGTACAGTCCTAGAAACTTATCTGACCCGGTGGCGGAAAGTGGAATTAATTGGCAGATTTTCAGGAAGGGAAGAATATCGATTCTCTACGGAGTAATGTTTTAGTATTTGCCGCAACATTGAAGTAAGTAAGTAAAATATTGTATGACCATCGGATATTACAATTTTTTAATACGAGTTAAATTAATGTGTAATGAACACAACGCTATTTTTTGCTCTTTTTCCGGCTATTTTTCCTCCGAGGATTAATTGTGGAAACGCATAGATTCCTCTGTGAAGATATGTGACCGAAAAGCCATCTTCCTATTCAAATAAGTTGATATAACCAAAAAATACACATGAAAACAAAAATTCTTAGACCCATACACAGCTTGCTTTATAAAATACACTAGAATATTTCCCAGCAAAGGAAAAGTAGTAGCCTTGTAGGAGCATTAAAAACACGCCTTTAATTAGCGGACTGTAATAAAATCGTTTGTCGAAAGACTTAGTTTAATCCGAAACACTCAACTCAAAAGGCGTAAGACAGCAAAGCGCAATCCCAGAAAGACCTTTGATCAGCGAAAGTGCACCTTAAAATAAATAAAACTGCAGACCAATTAGACAAAATGTTTCACAAACCCACGGGAAAAGCGACTCTATGCGCAAACGGGTTTAATACAGAAATACGTGGAAATTTGCTTGCAGTTTTCTAATTTACCGTGAATTGCATTTCAGTCTGTCAGAGGGCTAAATAGAAGGAATTACAAGGTGGATACGCTGCAGCGAGATTAGCAGTAATTAAGAAACTATTAAGTAAGGAACGGGTAAATGGAATGGAATTTTGTCACTTCTATTTTATAATTATGTATGCAATAAAGATTATTTGGTGGCGCAATATTGTGACCGTAGAACATATTATCTTCAAGACACGATAGACGTTGGGGTCCCATGTTGCTCAAATAGTGACCCCGTACCGGCGAACGCAGCATTGGTAGACCTCCCACTAGGTGGACGGACGATCTCAAGAAAGCCGCTGGCTGCCACTGGATACAAGAGGTTTATCGGTTATCCCCACAAGCGTGAAAATTCACGTAACTTCTCCACACATCCCGCGTCCTGTAATCACGCACGATATTGAAATGTTGCGTGCGTGCGTCATAAAAATATACTCATATCTATACATATATAATAAAATCGTAGACTTGCCGTATCTGTACATTGAAGATTTTTGCAAAATAATAACTGGGGGATGTTAGGGGAGATGTTATAAGTAATAGAACGTAAAAAAGCTATTTTTGAAATTTTTGTCTGTTTGTCAGATAAACAAAGATAAACAGATAAACAATCTGTTTGTCTGTTTGTCTGTATGTTTGTGCACGCATCACGTAAAAACTACTGAATGGATTGAAATGAAACTCGGCATGATTTAAGTTCATACTATGGAGTAACATATAGGATACTTTTTATCCCGAAATTCAGCACGGTTCCCTTGGGAGAGGGGATTAAAGTCAAAATGTGTACTTAGCTGTAATTCGTTAACGGGTGGTCCGATTTCATTCATTCTTTTTCTGTTAGAAAGGAAATACTTTAAAGATTACTGGCATATCTCAGAAAGGCTGAACCGATTTTGATGGGATTTTTACTGGCGGATGTTTACATTTTGATCTACCTAAACATACGCCAGCGTACTTTTAACAGTTTTTAGCAAGGTATGAGCTCAAAGGAGCTTAGGAAAAACAAAATGATACTCACGGGATTTTTAAAAAACCAATATCCACGCGAACGAAGTCGCGGGTGTCCGCTTGTAATATAATAATTATGTGAAAGCGTCCTAACATCATGAAAAACATCAAAATTAACGGCAGTGAAACTAATTCGGTTCCACACAATCTCTAAACTAAACTAAATTGACTTCAAATATTCCCTGTAGAAAAGGGAATTCCATCCTTTCCATTTCATCCATCCAGCCGGGAACACTGTGATAAGGGTAGGACTATTTTTAGACCTGTCAATTTAGTTTAGAGTTTGTGACCAACAATGAACACCATTAACGTGTGAACGTTTGCAAAACTTAATTACTGTAGATGCATGAGTAATGTATGTAAATAAAAGACATGAGTACCTATTGTGTATATAATACCACGTTTAAAATAAAAAATACTAAAAATAAATTTAAAACTTAAGCTAAAAGCATAATATTTTTTAAGTAAATTATAGTTCTTTATGTATTACCATCTATATAATTTTTATATATATTATGTCATGTGTAATTATTGTTGTATGGTAGGTATATTATAATCTATGTTTATAGTCGGAATGGCAGGCAATTTTAAAACTTAGTAATTTTTCGTCGTGCTCATAGGTTAGTTATATATATATATATTTGTTTTTATGTTGATAACAAGCATAAGAAATGAATATTTACCGAACTATAATAATACGAAAATTAAGCTAAGCTTATATTCGTATATATTGCTTACTCTATGCAAAGTTTCAACAGCTTCTTAGTTTATGTTTTAGGAACATGTCTCATGACATGAGTGTCTTTAGCCGGAGTGCGAACTTTTATCTCAATAACTGACAAAACTTTTTCTTCCTGCTTCATCTTTTACTTAGCTCGAATCTTCAAGTTCTCAATATCATGCCTTACAGAATATTTAGAATTTTATGTTACCAAAAATTTCGCAGCCATCTTGAATTTAAAAATAACCCGAATAACAGTTTGGAATCCTCGTAGCTTTACTTTTAAGGTGTCGTAAATCTATTATCCTGACTGACTGACAGTCAACGCACAGCCAAAACCACTGAAGCTAGAAACTTGAAATTTTCACAGTAGCTTCCTTTTGTGACGCAGGCGCACACTAAGAAAGGATTATTGCGAATTCCACCCCTAAGGGGGTTAAGTAGGGGATAAAAGTTTGTATGAAAGTCCGTCATTTTTCAAGTTATATCCATGAAAATTGATATTTAGATTTTCGGTTAAAAATAAAGAGTTATGAGCTTAAGGAATTTTGGAAAATCTACCCCCAGGTGAGTTAAATGGGAGATGAAAGTTTGTATGAAAGTCCGTCATTTTTAAAGTTATATCGATGAAAATCGGTGTTTGTATTGTCGGTTAAAAATAAAGAATTACGTGTTTCAGGAATTTTGGAAATTCCACCCCCAAGTGAAAATAAGAATCCAAGCGGACGAAGTCGCTGGCATCAGCTAGTAATAATATAATTATCACTCTTTATCTTTGATTTCAAAGTTGTTATTGCGTCTGGAATTTTTATATTTGTATGTATGTATATAGTAAAAGTCAATTGCAGATTCATAATCACTCTAATAATATAACGCGAAAGTTTGTGTATGTGTCTTTGTTACTCTTTAACGCCGCAACTACTGAACCGATTTGGCTGAAATTTCGAATTGAGTTAGACTATGCCCTGACTTAACACATAGGCTACTTTTTATACTGGAAAAATCCACAATTCCCACGGAACTTTGAAAAAACTGAAATCTATAGCTACAGCTATAGCAAACTTCCTTGAAAGTAGGAAGTAGGTATAAAGGTTGGAAAAGGGAGCGGGAACGAGAACCGGACATCCACGGTTCCTTCGGGATTTGTGAATTTAAATCCACGCGGGCGAAGCCGCGGGCAGAAGCTAGTAATATGTAAAAATACCACATATTAAATTATTCAAAACAAAAAAACCGTTCACTATAAGAAAAAGGTTAGGCTACTCGAAAATCGTTTCGCCGCCCGTAAAAAAGTAGAGGGCTACCATTCGCTTTACGGGTACAAGTATTTGTTAGAAAAAGGTTTATTAAAAAACAAATACCCGCCAACTCCACTTAACGTCAACGTTTGGACCCAACGCTAACGAGATAACCATAACAATTAGAACAGAGTTTCGTCAAAAAGTTTTAATGGCCTTCCATTTTGTTAAAAGGGGGAAAAAACGATCGAAAACAACTCTGCAGCCTAAACGCCTCGTACCTGCCCTTGCCACTGTTTTTCGCCGCTAAAAATGCCCTCTTTAGTGGAAGACTGCATAAACGACACAATGTCGGCCAACAAAAAGTTGTCATTGTTATAGAGATACCTACCCCAAGTGCAAGACTTACTTTTTTTAGGGTTCCGTACATAATTATGAATAACATAATATTTTGGGTGTAAGAAATATTTCATTTCCGAGCTTAGACATCGTAACAAACCGTGAAACTAAAAATCTAAAAATGTCCGTTTGTTTTGATCATAGCTTATAAAAATACTTTATGAATCGTTGTTTTCAGTATTTGTTGTTTAAATAAAGTAATGGTACACAATATACGGAAATTTAATATTCCTAACTGGTTTAGTTTTCTAAATAGCCCCCGTCACAAAGATGGTCTAAAACTGACAACTTTGACGACCGGGGGGTCGTTAAAATTGTCAGTTTTAGACCTTTTTTTTTGTTGTTGTTGTCAGTTTTTGAGCATTTTACATATATAGATATTTATTACACATTTGCTTATTTTATATGAAAGAAATAAAAAAATATAATATTATATTTGGACTGTACCTACTCAGTGAGTTCTAAACAATGATACCCCACATGCTAGGGTAAGAAAGAAAACTCCCTCCGGCTCCTTTTTCGTGTATGGGAGCCCCCCTGAAAAATAATTTAATTCAATTTCTAATTCAATATTTGGTTTTGGGTCAACGTTCTACACTAAATAGCAAAAATTCAGGTTTGTAACTCATTTCGTATACGAGCTACAAACCTGTGACAAACTGACAGCTGAATGACATATTATAGGGTTCCGTTTTTACCCTTTGGGTACGGAGCCTTAAAAATCATCCGACTGTGCAACATTTCCATATTATACAATGTACATAAATATAATTAAAATAATACACAATTATTTTGTTCACGCGAACTCCGTCTACATTTAGCCAGTCTGTGCTATACAGTGCGGTAAAACAATACTGAAAGATATCGGGCAAAGTGAGTTCGAATAGAGCCGTCTCTTGTTATCTCCGGACTTGTGGCGGCTGCAGTTCGCGCTTGACCGCTCGCGTTTGTACCGAGCCATTGACTTTAAAGACTACAAATTAATATCGATGTTAGAGTTTATAAAACACCATAATAAATATAATTTTTTGCAACATAATAATTACTAGAAAATTACAAAATAATAGCCTTTCAAAATGTCGCCGTCGCGTCTATCAACACAGCATTTCTCCACTTGATCTGAAACTTGTCACAGATGATAGCTTGCATCCTGGAGATACGGTTTATGGATACTTTTCATCCTGGATATTAGTTCCTCCGGAAAAAAGTAGCGGGCATCAGTTAGTTAGGTATAAATTAAATTAAGATGTGTAATTTTTTTATTTCAATATTTTTAAATAAAAAGTGTTCGGGTCTACTTATTCATAACTGAAAAAGAAAAACATTGAAATTAATAAATTCTATTTACTGATGTGAACCGTCAACTTATAGGTATGTACTATGTAGGTATTAAATTATTAAGGGTCTGTTTCACCACCTTCTGAGAAGTGTCGGAGAGCTTATTCCTAACTTTTGTCTTTGTCACTTGACATAATGTAAGAAAACGACAAAACTTACGTTTAGGCTATCGGACACTTATCAGAAGGTGATCCTTAAAGAGAATCCTTAAAGGCGCATTTTTTTATTCAAATACATATCTTGAAATAAAATTTGTTCCTAATTATTCATAACTGAAAAAGAAAAACACTGAAATGAATAAATTATATATTTACTGATGCAAACAGTCAACTTCCATTATGTACCTAACTAGGTACGTATATAAAATGTAACAAAAAATTTAAATTCGACCGAATAAATTTGGGAGTCCTTGATATCGCGAAGTCATGAAAACCGAAGTTACTGCGCATTACGCGTGTTATGTAAATCGGAAAAGTTGAGCCGAAGACGAACTCGCTGAAAGCATCTCGCGGAGTTGTTTAAAAATTCAGCGCTATGGAGTGATGATAACCTATCATTGGAGAGATGAGAATATTTCGGACGCGGAGATAAAAAGCTAGTGAAGAAATATCTAGAAAATCAATATAGTTACCATGAGTGTTGATAGCCTGGTGGTTAAGACCAGCCTCCATTTCGGACGAACCGAATTATATTTACGTTACGCACCATTAACTTTTCGGAGTTATGTGCATTTTGAGCTATTAAATACTTATGACGCTAGAGCTTGCATGCTATAGCTGAAGGAAAACAATGAAGGAAAACATCGTGAGGAAACCTGCATAACTGAATGTTTCTCAAAGGCGTGTGAACTCTACCAATCCACACTTGGCCAGCGACTACGGCCTAAGCCCTTCTCATTTTGAGAGGAGACCTGTGGGTCTACCATCAACTATAATCGCCACTCAATTGAACTGAACTGAAACGCTATTTCGTACCATGAACTCTTTTATCCGACCAATAGATGTCATGACGTCATGACGTCTATTATAGACGATATTATAGACGAAACAAAAACCTAGTATAAAAATATAGAAACAAAAAGATACTTCATGGTACGAATTCAATGCAATTTATTTTAGGCACCGATATTGAATAGCATCGGAATTGGATCGTTAGATTAAAGATTGTAGTAGGCCTTCTGTGCTCTATAGTGGGCCGGTAATGGGTTGATAATGATGATGGTGATGCTGATGAAGACGATGATGATGATGTTGTAAGGCGCAACATGGTGTGGTTGAACAGAGCAGCAGCATTTCAACTCAAAGTCTATAACTTTGAACACTAGCCTCTATTAATATTAAGTAGGTACCTACCTACGATGAAAATATAGTCTATCGTAGGTTATTATTATCATTATCATGTCGTTTATACTCGTAGATGTACCTACGAGTATAAACGACATGATAATGAGACAATTTGACAATCGCTATTTTTAGTGTTGATTGCTATGAGAAGCGGAAGTGAAGGTACTCGGAACTGGACTCTCTCTGAAACTGCAGATTTTCCAATAAAATTTATCATATTTCACATTGAATTGTGATAAATTGGGAATGTCTTTAGTTCTCGTACGCTTGGTGGGACGCGCGAGTGCTTCGAAATTGGCACAAAAAAGAAATGTCATTTTCTATGGCACAGCATCTACACTTGATCCAGCATATACAGAGTATCCAGCGCATACATATTACTAGGGGTAAAACATCAGTAGTTCAGAGGTTCTATAAGTTTAAAGTTATAATTACAGGTTTGCATACGTACAGTTAACTTTAACTTAGAAATTTACTGTCCTAACTCTGATCCATTTCAGTTTCCGACAGCTTCTAATTTCCGTAAATCCATGTCACCTCCATGATTTCCGAATCGTTGTTACTCGCGTTACATTCCAGTTTAGCGCGTCAAAACTTTTCACTCACCGATTGACGCGTCCCAGATACCCACTGTACCCACTCCACGTTCCCCGAGCTATTTAAACGGACCAACTTTTAAGAGGTGGAAATAGAATATTGTTCTATTCTGATTGTTATTCAAATTGAGATACCTATTGATATTACTTACCGACGATTGTAAATGATAGGTACAGAGAGAACGCCTTCCATCACGAACTCACGAGGCAGGTGATTAGACCTACATAAATATAAAGACCATTTCACCCAATTCCCCAATACAATTTTAAGTAAACTTAAAAATGTACTCTATAGAAAAATCTATTAGTTCTTCTTTACCTAGTTCTTTTCTAACTATCTTACAGTCAGTATCTACAAAGGGTTCACAGCTATGAAGCTGATTTCTTTCTTATTAATCCTCCGTAAAATGTTAACTAAGGCTATATATTTTGTGTTGTTCTAAACAGCACAATAAAAAGATCACCGCTGCATAAAACCGAATCTTAAGTATCTACTTATTGTATTATCATAATGGTCTCAACCGACAAACTCCACTGCCAGACATTCCGGAATTTTCAGAATCCTCGGTTGTCTAGTATTATATTTTATACTAGATCATTATAATATTATTTTAATTCTGTAAGACCGTGTGATATAATATAAAGTGTTACAAATTGAATAAAGTAATTAAAAATTAAATGGAATTTAATATAATTAACAATGTGTAGGTATACAATGAGTCGACGACAGCACATTTCACAACATCGTGCGGAAATAATACGGCGTGAATAAATCAGCGGCGAATCAGTTAATTCCACGAAACATTCGTTGTAATTTACATACGCCATTTACCGGCAAAAGAGTGCGTTACGTTACGACAATCGAAAATGTCCCATTTAACCCGAACAATTGCTAAATAGGCTTTTCAGTGTCTGGCGTTTTATATTTACGTAAGCTTTTTGACGTGAATACGTCTTTAATGCTTTCATAGTGGGAGGTGATTCAGAAAAGTGATGGTAACGAATTTGGGGGGTAGAGATTGGTGTTGTAGCATATTAAAAAAATTAATTACTTACACCATAATTTATAAAATATAATTACAAGAATAAATGATCAAAGAATTTATTACGTTGAGTGAGTACTGTTTTGAGGTCCGTTCGCTGCATCACATAATTTCCGTTTAGTTAACATACTTACATTACACGTAATTCACTCTAAGAAAATATTACCTGTTACTTACATGTATTTACATAAAATTCACGGAGTGTAGACACAGCCAAACTCCGATTTTTTTGGTACGGTTAGGTTTCATCCCGACTGAGGATAACATAAAATCTCTCGATGTACCTAACCTATCTAATAACAATATGCTTTCGTCTGATTACCAATGCCTCTATAAACTCTTGACTCTAATGGACATCAATTACTCAATTGATTTCAAGGAAAATTGAGCGACAGCAGAAGTGACTTGGTAATACAAAGTTATTTTACTGCCAGCTCACGTTCACAATGTAGGTAAGATGTGTTTTTTGACTGTAAATAAAGTTCTAAACGTATTAACCTTTATTAGAAACAAGACATAAAACTACTGCAGCTGTAAGAAATAAATAATCGTAGTTCAATGGAATTGGTCCCAACCGTACTTAATCAATTGTATAAAATTAATAGATTGGGATCTAAACTTCGAAATGCCTTTGACCGTTCAAACTGGACCGGTTTATAAACATTTAGAGTTTACCAACAGAACAATATTCATCATCTGTCTTTGATACAAGAGCTGGTTCACATGAATACAGTAATAGCTGTTTCTATTCAGCGATCTACTTCAGAGCTGTAGTTATCGGAATAATTTAAACTGCGTTTTGATACGTGGTATATGTCAATATGCGGTACGCGACAATGAGTCATGCTTTTTCGTGCACGTAGCTAGCGATCATCGATTTATAAGACGTTATCACGTCAAAATAATCCAATACCAATAACCTATTGTCTTATACTTGTAGTATTAGTGGTTTAGTATTTAGTATTTTTTAAACCAGCAATGAACAGCATGCAAAACGTGGCAACAACTTTAGGTATTTACCCAACGTTCGCTGAACTCGAACGTCAGCTGATTGTATTACATTGCGAACTTTTAAAAATGCAGAAAATATTTTAATTTTTTTTTTTGTGATATCTCGTCCGCTGATTGTATTATATTGCGAACTTTTAAAAATGTAGGAAACATTTTTGTTGTGATATCTTATCCGTAATCATCTCTACTATCTGTTTTTGTATCCGAGAGGGGTCCTCTCACACCCGTTATTCTGTTGAAGAGCGACAATGGTGTGGTCCAGCGACTGGCTTCATGTGAACGTGTGATTCTAAGAGCGATCGCCGCAATCAATAAAGCAAGGACTATCAATTACTGGAGTCAGCGAGGCATCGCCGTAAGTCCATTGCGATGTCTATTAGCTGGGTCCACACCAGACAATCCGTCGCGCTCCGATCGCACGCGGCAGGAGCGCGATCCAAATGTGCAGGCGGTGTGGACGTGCCGCGCGCGATCCATGCGCTCGTATTGTATTGTACACCGCCTGCACATTAGCTGGGTCCACACCAGGCGATCCGTCGCGCTCCGATCGCACGCGGCAGGAGCGCGATCCAAATGTGCAGGCGGTGTGGACGTGCTGCGCGCGATCCATGCGCTTGTATTGTATTGTACACCGCCTGCACATTAGCTGGGTCCACACCAGGCGATCCGTCGCGCTCCGATCGCACGCGGCAGGAGCGCGATCCAAATGTGCAGGCGGTGTGGACGTGCCGCGCGCGATCCATGCGCTTGTATTGTATTGTACACCGCCTGCACATTTGGATCGCGCTCCTGCCGCGTGCGATCCGAGCGCGACGAATCGTCTGGTGTGGACCCAGCTATTGACAATTAGTTCACATTGACTATTCATAGCTCGATACTCTAGATACTAGTATTCTAATATCACTTAATATACGCATTAATTCTTCATGAAGGCATATCAATTTACAAAGAACTTATTATACAGACTTTATTCAATATTCGATACCATCATAATTGCTAAACTTTAAAATAATCTTATTATTTACAAGCGGAAACCCGCGACTTCGTTCGCGTGGGTATATATTGGTTTTTAAAAATCACGTAGGAATCATTTTGTTTTTCCTAAGCTCCTTTGAGCTCATAACATGCTAAAAACTGTTAAAAGTTAACTGGCGGATGTTTTGGTAGATCAAAATGTAAACCACCGCCACTGAAATTCCCATCAAAATCGATCCAGCCTTTTATAGATTAGTCGGTAATCTTTAAAGTATCTACTTTCTAACAAAAAAAGAATGAATGAAATCGGACCACGCGTTATTGAATTACAGCTCTCCCTAGGGAACCGCGCTGAATTTCGGGATAAAAAGTATCGTACCAAGTTTCGTTTCAGTCCATTCAGTAGTTTTTACGTGATGCGCGCACAAACATACAGACAAACAGATAAACAGACAGACAAAAATTTCAAAAATAGCTTTTTTACGTTCTATTACTTATCCCAAACATCCCCCAGTCATTCTTTTGCAAAAATCTTCAATGTACAGATACGGCAAGTCTACGATTTTATTATATGTATAGAATAGATTTTTTATTTATTAGACTTATAGCTACACTAGCTGAAACCAGTGACTTCGGTCCCAAATGAACTATTTCCGGGATAAAAAGTATCCAAGATAAAAGATATCCCCGTATCAAATTTTAGTTCAAGAGGATCAACGACACGCGAAATCATAAAGCCAGATGAACAGAGAAACTTTTGTTTTTATAATAATTTACTTATAGTGTTGCCCTTGTTAGTAAGTAGTTTGCTTGTTAGCTCGGCATGTATGATGATTACAACTCTTTCAACTTTTTGAATCGTTATATCTCAAAAACGGTGGCTCTTATGTAAAAAGTATTTTGACATTTTTTTATAGATATAGATTTGATTTACAATTTTTGTCTGGGTTAATTTTATATTAAAACTTACCGTTTTGCTGAAAAACCCGTTTTTGTGAACTTTGACCCCGAGTACCTAATTTTTTTCCAGGTGTCGGATCGATGAGGACTTTTCACATTTCATTTATAATAGCGTTTTGAACAATTCTACCAATTTTCAGCAAAGTGTGAATTTTTATAACCTTGGATGTCTAAATTGACCGGGCTATTTATGAAGTTTTGAGGCGATGTGAATACGTCATTATGGCTAGGCATTTTGCATCAAGTAAGCATTTCTCATAGATTTTTCAGCGAAGGGAGTAATTTTCTTTAGTTTATTTTGGTTTCTGTATATGTATCTACTTTTTAAAATTATTTGTATTTTAGGTTTACTAATATTTTTGTGTAAATAAAGAATTTATTAATTTATTTATTTTATAGTTCAGTAAATGTAATTTCGTATTATCCACAGAACTGGCGATAAAAAGAACTACATTAATTCTTGTCTACATTGCATAGCTACAAAATGTAGGTTAACCTACCTTGCACTTAAAAGCCACCGACAGAAGTAACTTCTGGCTGGAATGGCTCACTAATTAGAAGTCACACGCGGTCCTGCTATTCAATTTAGCTGAATGAACTCGACGGACGCTCGCTCACACGCTTAGTGCAAAATGGATCCTAATGAAGTCTTGAGATGAAATATGGAGTGATTCAAATGCAGAGCTTGTGTGAGTACCTTCATTATAATACTAGCTTTTTCCTGCGGCTCCGCCCGCGTGAATTTCGGTTTTTCACAAATCCCGGAATCGTGGATTACCGGTTCCCGTTCTCACTCCCTTTTCCAACCTTTATGCCTATTTTCGAGAAAGTTTACTATATTAATCTACCTATAACTGCAGCTGTGGATTGCTATAGCAAATTTCGATTTCTTGAAAATCCCCGGGATCTGTGGACTTTTCAGGACAAAAACTAGCCACGACAAACCTATGTGTTAAGTCAGGGCATACTCTATCTCCATTTTAAACAGCCAAATCACTTCAGTAGTTGCGGCGTTAAATAGTAACAAAATACACACAAACTTTCGCCTTTATAATATTAGTGTGATTACCTACTTATTTGCTGTAGAACGTCAATTATTTAATTCCCATTTCAGATAACTTGTGAATAATTGCGCGGTTGGCACTACCGCGCGAGGTCTGTGCGATTGGTCGGGGTGGTGACGTGAGTGCCCCACCATGGAGTCGGTAGGTACAAGTATAAATTAAAAATTTAAAAAACCCCCGACATTCGCCATTTTGTGGCAGCGGCCATCTTCAATTTGCACACACACACACACACACACGCACGCACGCACGCACGCACGCACGCACGCACGCACGCACGCACGCACGCACGCACGCACGCACGCACGCACGCACGCACGCACGCACGCACGCACGCACGCACGCACGCACGCACGCACGCACGCACGCACGCACGCACGCACGCACGCACGCACGCACGCACGCACGCACGCACGCACGCACGCACGCACGCACGCACGCACGCACGCACGCACGCACGCACGCACGCACGCACGCACGCACGCACGCACGCACGCACGCACGCACGCACGCACGCACGCACGCCCGCCCGCCCGCACGCACGCACGCAAGCACGCACGCACGCACGCACGCACGCACGCACGCACGCACGCACGCACGCACGCACGCACGCACACACACACACACACACACACACACAGACACGTCAAACTTATAACACCCCGTCGTTTTTGCGTCGGGGTGTTACAGTGTTTCGGAGCGGCAGTCTTAAAGTAAAATTAGTCTGAGTAACATAGCTAGCGGTCAAGTCATTTGGACGGAAAACGAAATGAAACAAAAAAAATAGCATTTCATTGAGCAATCTCAGATCGGGCCATTAAATATTTCCCCTTAATTTCGTTTACCAATTCAAATAAATTTCTATCGGTCAGTTGCCGGTTGGCCTCTAGATCATTCATTCACCAGTTAATTTATTCGCGTCTAATTTATTCATCATTAACTAAGCAGCAATTAAACTTGAAGGAGCGCTGGGCATGACTTGTAATAGTATTCCGTCTAAAGCAAGGAGTCTATTTTTATTTAAAGCCCGATGTAAAAGGGTTATGATTTAAGCAGACTGCAGTGTTTAATATGTATGTAACTGCTAAAATTAGGTAGAGTGATTTGGTTATGCTCGTTTTGTGTCTAATTTTTCTTAGACTTCAACAAGTATAAATTAAATATTTTAAAAACCCCCGACATTTGCCATTTTGTGGCGGCGGCCATCTTGGATTTGCAATAGTGCTATTTTACTAGTCAAGCCCTTTCATTTGATACCCATATTAAGTGAGTGGTGAAAAAATATGTAATCCGCCATTTTGTAGCGGCGGCCATCTTGGACCGATTTTCATGAAACATAACTAACAACACTCTCGACTAATTCACCTTTCAAACAAAAAAACCGCATTCCAATCGGTCTACCCGTTTGAGCGCCACAGGGGAACAGACAGACACACACACACACACACACACAGACATGTCAAACTTATAACACCCCGTCGTTTTTGCGTCTAAAATGGAGGTTATCAATTCTCCACCTAGGCATGTATGTATCGGCTGTGACATTAAGATGGACAGATATCACGAAACTACGAGTATATAGGTAGAGTATGTGTTTTGCTGCGGAACCCTTAAAAGATCAGCAAGGTTAAGTTGCAGTGGGCAGCAGGGTTATTCTGTAACTTAGTTACCAACTGAAAATAGTTGCCAACGAATTAGTTCGATATACATTGCGGCTTTACTGCGTGAAATATAAACAGTGATTTCATTTCACACATTAAAACAGGAATGTATATCGAACTAATTCGTTGGCAACTATTTTCAGTTGGTAACTAAGTTACAGAATAACCTTGTTGGTCATGTTTGCGGTAGATCCGACGCGAGCTATTGGAGTAGATATGTTGATAATAATATCCCCCTGACCGAATTGCGGCCACGGCCGCTTGCAAGTAAAGAAGTTCCACAATTTCTTGCTGAAGTCAATATCAGATTAGCCCAAAACTTGCAGAATTTTACTTACTGCGAGTGTTTTACACAATGTGGCCAATTCTGTTATACACAATCTCTAAACCTAAACTAACTTGACGAGTTTAAAAATAGTGCCATCTTTTTCCGCGGGGAGTATTGTGAAAGAGATAGGAATATATAGCCCTGTCATTTTAGTTTATGTTTAGAGATTGTGAACAACATAAGTGGCCACATTACCTACCTACAAGTGATGTGACAGAGCTGGCTTCTGCTAATTTCATTGCTAGTGGACACTTGATAAAAGACGCGCACGCGAGAATCAAACTTTCGTATCCTTGGTAAAAACTTTCTTGCTAAACCAGAATCACCGAGGCGTTTCCATTTTCTTAATTAAAATTAACCAAACTTCCTGGGGGAAAGCGAGTTTCGCTCGGCAGTGAAATATTTTGATTTAATGTGTTTATCTAGTTACGCCGGGGACAGGGGAAATGTTCCTACATATTCTGCGGACGGTACTTAATTAAATATACCTGATGTTAATATTTTTACTGTTTGGATTGAGTTCTGCTAACGTTCTCTTGTCTTTATAAAATATTTATATAACAAACTAGCTGACCCCCGCAACTTCGTTCGCGTAGATATAGGTTTTTATATAGGATCGGATCGGATCCCATAATTCTTTTATGTACCTAAACTAAATGTAGCCTAAGTTACTCCTTATAACATTGAAAGTTCCATTAAAATCGATCCAGCCGTTTCGGAGATTAGCTGAAACAAATAAACAGACCGATAAACATAAATTTAAACGCACACCAGTTTAAAATAAGCCGTACGTTCAAAGATCCGGGTCCCAAGTTATTTGAACCCAATAGTGAGGGTTGTAATGTCTGTCATTTCTGAACTAAAAAATCTATGACCTTTAAATATTTACGGGACAATATATAAAGTACTACCTTTCTAACAAAGAAAGAATGAGTGAAATCGAACAACGCATTAATGAATTACAGCTAAATACACGTTTTAATTTTCATCCCCTCTCCCAAGGGAACCGTGCTGAATTTCGGGATAAAAAGTATCCTATGTCCTATCTCGGAGTATAGACTCAAATCGTACCAAGTTTCATTTGAATCCATTCAGTAGTTTCGGCGTGATGCGCGGCCAAGATACAGACAGACAGACAGACAGACAGACAGACAAAAATGAAAAAAATTGCAGTTTTGGCTTTAGTATCGATTATAGAGTGCCCTCCAATAAAAAATTTCAAAATATCTTCAATGTACAGAATTGGATCTGTTACAGTTTTATTATATTATAGATAGATTATAGATTGTACCGCTCCCGGTGGTTACGTTGATACTACTACACCATAATGTCGTCTGTGTGTAAAGTGTAGAAAGAAATCTTTTGTGAGTTCCTGATTATAACACAGAACACAGAATACTAAACGTAGAATCGACAGAATGTTTAGATTTTGTTATTGCACAAAAACTAATATGTTTTAAAAACAATTGATTAAATATTGGTTATTAACTCATCATCATCATCATCATGATCAACCCATTACCGGCTCACTGCAGAGCACGGGTCTCCTCTCAGAGTGCGAAGGGTTTTGGCCATAGTCTACCACGCTGGCCAAGCGGATTGGCAGACTTCACACACCTTTGAGAACGTTATGGAGAACTCTCAGGCATGCAGGTTTCCTCACGATGTTTTCCTTCACCGTTAAAGCAAGTGGTATTTAAACACTTAAAACGCACATAACTCTGAAAAGTTAGAGGTGCGTGCCCGGGATCGAACCCACGACCTCCGATTAGAAGTCGGTCGTCCTAACCACTAGGCTATCACAGCTTTTTACCACTAGGCCACTATCACAGCTTTTTGTTATTACCTACACTGTGCATTAATTTCTTAATGACAAAGTTGCATGGATTTGCTTTGCATTCAGCTGTTCACAAGATGGAGTAAAAATATGTTACATCCGGAACACCCCCTCCCCCAATAGGTGGGTGGACGATCGCAAGCGAGTCGCCAGCAGCCACTGGACACAAGTAACGCAAGATCATGTTCTGAGGCCGTTCAAGAGACCCATGTCGTCTATCGTTTGAGACGACAACATTGTGTTACTTAACTTGATAAATAATTATACAAGTATAAATTAAAAATTTAAAAAACCCCCGACATTCGCCATTTTGTGGTGGCAGCCATCTTGAATTTGCAATAGTGCTATTCTACTAGTCAAGCCCTTTCATTTGATACCCATATCAAGGGAGTTGTGAAAAAATATGTCATCCGCCATTTTGTAGCGGCGGCCATCTTGGACCGATTTTCATCAAGCATAGCTAACAACACTCTCGACTAATTCACCTTTCAAACAAAAAAAACCGCATTCAAATCGGTCCACCCGTTTGAGCGCCACAGGGGAACAGACAGACACACACACACACACACACACAGACACGTCAAACTTATAACACCCCGTCGTTTTTTCGTCGGGGGTTAAAAATAGAGAAATAGTTGTACTAAATCTATTTTAATGACAAATCTCAGTTTTAACACAAATATAGGCTTAGTCTTTAAACGCATAAAACGGTCCGCCAGTAAATAAGACTCAGCCGGCGGCGCGCAAATACGCCGCGTCTAATAGGGCCTTAAAATTTTCTTTATGCGAGCGCCGGCACCGGAAACCATATTTTCCCGACCTTTGATACTTAATCTGTTTGTTTTTTTTATGTATCTCTTTTAAGTTAACGGTGCAGCAACTAGCAAACTTTTTAGATTCTTAGTTGAGTCAGTTTAAGGTCTAAGTTTTCTTAAAAATTTATTGTCTCAATTAACAACCAAAATTCACAGTTTTATTTCCTTGATAAATCTGCTGAAAATTTTCGCCCGTGATCCGAAACTGAATAAAGGGATTAATTAGCAATGATTCAAACTGAGCCGTGACTGGTCCTTGCACTGACAAAAGCACTGCTTATATACTTACTATTCAGAGAAATTAGAGAAGTTTAATTTCTAAGTAATTATATTTCAACCCTTTACAAGTGTACTGGACGCGGTTTATGACGTGCTAACGTTCATGATAATTTTTATATAGGTAGCTAAAATTCAATACAGTTGATATAAAGATAATGTCGCGGCCGCCACTTTTCTGCGAGTTAAGCTAAACAAGTGAAGTATTAGGCTAGCTCCTAAATCGGCTCCTAAGGTTTCATATTTTTAGGTAAACATACTTCACTTTAAGAAGAACCTCCAAAAATAACATAAAGTGCGCAAAAAAGACACGTTGGTTAGGACTATATTAAAATGGGTCATGTACGCTTAAAGCGTTATGTCCGTAAATCGGAATCCCGCCGGCGGCGCGCAAATAATGTAGCGTCTAATAGCGCCTTAAAGTTTTCTTTATGTGCGCCGCGGGACCCGGAAATCATATTTCTCGGCATTTAATAGACTCGGCTTGTTTGCAGTATTTTCATGAATTAGCCCTCTCTAATGTAAGTTGGTTCAAATTCTATATATTAGCTAACTATATTATCATTGTATATACATTTCGTGATTCTAATTCGTAATCATATTACACAGAATTGAAGATTATAGAAATGATAAAAAAGCGTGGATTTGACTCGCTCCGACAATGCTTGAGACTGCAATATGAAAAAACATAAAATTTTTATTTGAATTTTTTTAAAGAGCTGTTGCTCTTTTTAACCAACTTCCAAAAAAGAGGAGGTTCTTAATTCGGCGCGTATTTTTTTTGCTGGTTCTACTCGATTTGAACGGTATTCCGAGCACACATACACACATACACACTTGACGTTTCAAAAGCACTTGAAAATTTTATTTGAATAAAAACTTTCCTATTCTATTTTATTGTACCTAAATGCGGATATCCAATAAAAATAGCTCGTAAAAAGTTACAACTTAGCTTATACTATGTACGGGCAAAACAAGACGATTTATAGTAACTATCCGGTTCTAATTGCGTTTGGAAATATTTCAGTGCACAAGAATACTCCCAAACGTTACTCGGTACTACAAATGTCAAACCTCTAAATCCAATGCGCCTGTAGACTGATCAGTCGGTCAGTCAATCAGTCAGTCAAACAGTCACGATTCTGTGTCATAAGTGAACGGACCTTAAATAACCGTTCCGGTACATTACGCGCTCCGTGCCAAAATGTGGTGCGAATAAATCCCCAACAAATCAGTTAATTCCGCAAAACATTCGGCGTAATTTACATACGGCATTTACGTTGAAAGAGTGCGTTTCGACGTCCGGAAATGTTCCATTAAATCTGAACAATTGCTAATGGGATTTCCATTGCAAAGTGTTTTTTGTTTAACGTAATCCGGATTTTTTGTGAGCATAATTACACCTGCTGAAACATGTGGCAGCTGAAACTGCACAAGTATTTATTACTCTCTCTTTCTCTCTTTTTCTCTGGTCGTTTATTATCTGCTGGAGAACGTGTTCCTGGTGAAATACTCACCTCAACCTGTGCCTCAACAGATAAATAAATAAATAAACTTTATTGCTTCACAAAGATTAATTAATATTTTGTTTCCACCGAATCGTGTTGGTTGTCATTTTCACGATTTTGAATTTCACACTCTCGGTTGGTCAGAATAGATAAAAATACTTAATAATATCTAATATTTTATCATTTATATAAAACTACAGACTCTGGAATTTATTTAATTGATAACAACAACTACTTTAAGATAAATATACTATATCTATGTATATCATGTATGCAACAATAACATTGTGTATGCGATCCCTGCAAAATATAATGTAGGAGTTGCATAAAATCAAAAGAGCAAACAGAAAGAAACCAAAGTAATTAGGTGATCCAAGTACCGCCCTAGAACAGTCTTCGACAATCTTGTCGATGGAAGAAATGGAACAAGTATAAATTAGAAATTTAAAAAACCCCCGACATTCGCCATTTTGTGGCAGCGGCCATCTTGGATTTGCAATAGCGCTATTCTACTAGTCAAGCCCTTTCATTTGATACCCATATTAAGGGAGTTGTGAAAAAATATGTAATCCGCCATTTTGTAGCGGCGGCCATCTTGGACCGATTTTCATCAAACATAGCTAAAAATAGCACAAAAAAAAACCGCATTCAAATCGGTCCACCCGTTTGAGCGCCACAGGGGAACAGACAGACACACACACACACACACACACACACACACACAGACATGTCAAACTTATAACACCCCGTCGTTTTTGCATCGGGGGTTAAAAATACAATAAATCAACGGACTCTTATTTATTAGGAACCTGTGATCAGATGAACTTACATATATAAATTAAATTAAAAGCCTTTGCTTTGGTAAAGGAAAGTAAAAGTAAAACACACTTATTTATACACCAAAATATTTTACAGACATTTTAAGTAAACGAGTAAGAAATAAGAACAACAGGTGGTTTTTTAATTAAAACAGCAATCTCTTGTAATTTAGAGTAAAGCGAGATTTTCCTTAAATCTTAACGACAGCTAAAAATAGAGTTGCAATAGTAATTTATTAGTAAAAAATTCACTATAACCCCGCGAACCTGGCCTTAGTTTGTTCCTCACAATTTATTTATTATTTAATTTAATTGTGTACCTATTTGTCGGAAAATAGTTACAATTAAATTATTTATCACAGCGTGTAACCGCTGTAAAATACTTTATATTTTTGCAATATGAAAACTTTTATGAAACATTTTTACAAGTAACATAATGAAAGTAATAAAGGATCGCGGGGCACCGGGTTTTATAATAACCGTATAAAAGCGATGTCTCGTGTTTATTGCGAACCACGGACTAAGCCTTTCTGTGGAGAAGTTATTACAGTTTTGCTTGTAGCATTGCAAGGAAAGTATTGTTTACTTGTGTATAAACAATATATCAGTATAGTTATTCTGAGTTTGCGCACCTCCAAAACTTTATCAAACACCTACTACATATCGAATAACTGTAATATGTAATGCAAAATGAACCCAAATACTCTTATTTTAAAGTCGTTATTCAATAATTCGAATATTTATTTTACAACATTTCTTCTTGGGGGTCGGCGGACGATCTCAAACGAATCGTTGGCAGCCGCTAGACTTCAGTCAAGATCTTCTTTGACGATCCTTGCAAGTGTCCAATGTCCAGCAGTGGATGTCCATCTACACTTTTCATTGTTTAAAATTCCTTGAGATATCTATCAAATACCTATAAGTAGTCCTACGTCCATATCTAATTTTTTTTTCCATAAGTACAAAATTTAAAAACATATTAATATCTCGACGTAGGAAATATGATCACAACAAGGGTAAATAAAAAACCGAAAAAAAAAACTCGAAAATAAAAGGATTTGTAGAGCCCAAGTGAGCGAACTCAAAGACACAAAGCGGCTCGAAATGCCTAAAACGGCAATAAATAACCGCAGAGTATAAAGGATATAAGGCATTTTCCGTGGGCGGGGCCTGACTCTGTTGGGGACAATTTTAATGCGATATTACTTTGCATATAAATCATTTACATTAAAACATAAGCTGTAGCGGAAAACAGATCTTAAAAGTTTACATAATGTATTATCTAGTCTATAATTTCATAATAACTACTCTTTATAGCTCTTATGATTATTTTAAGGATACCATAAACCAAACAGTAATTTTTTAAATTTCTGTCCGTTTTTCTGACAGAACTAAGAATTTAAACAGGCTAGGAGTTACTTCCCGTGCTAGTGTCACTCTCCTTACATTTAAAAACAGAACATTTGAGCAGCTTTGTACGTAAGTTTTCGTGGTATTTTTGGCTTAAACTGGAACTATTTTTAAGAGTTTATCGAAATCCAATGACTATGAGACAATTTTTGGTCTCTCAAGACAAGAGGTCTTGAACAACTAAAACTACCTATTTTTTGACGTGATAAACGCCGGCCGCAAGAGAAAAAGAAAAAGTATAACTCATTGTCACGTACCGCCTAGCCGAGCCTGCAAGTGAGAGCGCGAAACAAGTGATAGAGAGGCGACTTTACAGACAACCAATTTTTTTTGTAAATCGCTGTTACTTACGACTTGTACCACACAAGTCGCGGTATGCGAGTCGCGTGTTCCTACCGTTATTTTAGTCCTTAATATGCGCACGAATGAAGAGATTTTCAATTTTAAGCACTCAATTAAAACTGTAATTTAGCCCACCTCGTTGCATTTAATAACATCCAATTACCTATTCGCTAGTGTAAAGCACAACTATAAGTTATTATAGCTTTAACGTAGGATTTAACTTAATATAACTAAAAATCTTATTTTATTACTGCTGAATAAGAGGAATATATCTCTAGCGCGCACCATACAAATGAACTTTGAAAATACATATTTTTATGAAAATTTGACAAACCACAGACACAATTTTTAGTTTCTAGAGAGTGTCAACAAAATTTTAATAAGTCTGGTTGGTTAATACTGGAATATGATATGTCGGCGCTCTGGCGGGTCATACACTTAGAGTTGGTGCGGAGTGTAATAACAAATTCGTAGAGCGGAGTTAAGGTGTATATTTATCAAATATATTACAAGGATACAAGTGAACCGACTCTCACCGAGGTTGCGTGTGTACTGTCTTAGAATTTGGAATTTCTCAAAAATTAAAAGTTGCATTACGGTGGGTGTCGGCTCTTACAAAGGAAAAAGCGTAGGTGCTACACAAAAGCAACTACACCCAAAACAGAAAGGAATAAAAAGAAATAATAAAATAAAAACAATAATAGGTACAGTAATGGTACACAGGAAAACAGATTTACAGAATTACGAGAAATAGCTTTAAAATATTCATTTAAACAATAGTCGGCATTATAAAGAACAATAACAATACAAAATAATAAAAGCTAAAATAAAGATCGTAAAAAACCCAAAGTAAAAATATTTTCTAACTTAATGACTAGGGTTTACGATAAAACAGGCGTGAGAAACTATTTACAAAACATACCTAAATTACGGGCTTAAAATTAAACAATTTATGTACATTTAGGTATTTAGTATAACGCGTATGTGGGATGTGGTCGCCACAGGTACCCCCTTACCAGTAATTCAGATAAACAAAATAAAACAAACACAAACGTACACTAAAAATGAACTATAGTGATCTGAATTACGAAAAATCATGGGAAACCAGCCTGGTAGTAATCGGGAAAACGAACGCGTCTACCAGACCGGCGTGGAGCCGCGTGTTGTAGGTTCGCGTCCGAATCTGTCATTACGCTGTTAGGGACCGTCTCCGGCATGGCGTCTGAATCCGGATCATGATTGATGCTTACACCCCGAGGTTGTTGGTTACGAGGAAGGAAAAGTTCGAGCGGATCATCATTTACATTATTGTTGGGATGAAATTCCGGTTCCTGCAACACGTACGCTGGTTTGAGCCTATCGATAGATACCGTGACCTCGCGGCCGCGAATATCTATTACGAAAGTTTTGTTTGTCCTGCTAATAACTCTAAACGGCCCATCGTACGGCTGCTGTAACGGCGCCTTTACCGTATCGTTTCTCACAAAAACATGACTCGTTGTAGCTAAGTCTTTGTAGATAAAAGTACTTTTCTGGCCGTGTTGCGTACCAGAAACAGGTCTAAGTTGATTAAAGTTATTCCGTAACTCTTTAACGAACTCATTCGGTGATGGACTATGTGATGTACCGGAATTGCCTAGGCGTGCATTGTTGCTCTTTCTTCCTAAAGGCGTAGGTAATAGGTTTATGATCCGTGAAGATAATAAAGTGACGCGCTTCGATATAATGTCTAAAATACTTGACAGCAGCGTATATCGCGAGTAATTCACGATCATATGCAGAATATTTCTGTTGGGCTGTAGTCAATTTCTTTGAAAAGAATCCGAGAGGTTGCCAACTGTTATCTACTCTTTGTTGTAAAGTTGCTCCTATTGTTTTCTCCGAAGCGTCCGAAAAAATAGCTAAATCGGCGTTAATAAGCGGGTGAGATAACAATGCTGCTTCGGCAAGGCTTTGTTTACACGTTTGAAAGTCCTGTCTGGCCTCATCCGTCCAAATAATAGGTGCTTTACCTTTTTTACTACCTATGAGGTCGTTTAGGCTAGCTTGACTTGCCGCTGCGTTAGGTATGAACCTTCTATAAAAGTTAAGCGTACCTAAGAAGCGTCGCAACTCTTTCGCGGTGGCAGGTAGCGGGAACGTACGTATCGCATCTACTCTCTCAGGTAGCGGTCGGGTACCTACCGCTGAGACTAGGTAACCTAAAAACTCGATCTCGGTAGAGCGGAGTTAAGGTGTATATTTATCAAATATATTACAAGGATACAAGTGAACCGACTCTCACCGAGGTTGCGTGTGTACTGTCTTAGAATTTGGAATTTCTCAAAAATTAAAAGTTGCATTACGGTGGGTGTCGGCTCTTACAAAGGAAAAAGCGTAGGTGCTACACAAAAGCAACTACACCCAAAACAGAAAGGAATAAAAAGAAATAATAAAATAAAAACAATAATAGGTACAGTAATGGTACACAGGAAAACAGATTTACAGAATTACGAGAAATAGCTTTAAAATATTCATTTAAACAATAGTCGGCATTATAAAGAACAATAACAATACAAAATAATAAAAGCTAAAATAAAGATCGTAAAAAACCCAAAGTAAAAATATTTTCTAACTTAATGACTAGGGTTTACGATAAAACAGGCGTGAGAAACTATTTACAAAACATACCTAAATTACGGGCTTAAAATTAAACAATTTATGTACATTTAGGTATTTAGTATAACGCGTATGTGGGATGTGGTCGCCACAGATACAAACTTAGTTTATATGGTGCGCGCTTGGGAGCGCTCAAGAAAGACTCATCTTAAATGAAGCACTCACTAACTTGATCAGTAAATGCTAGGGTATAAATGGAAACCCGGACCATTCATTACAATTCTAGAACTCTAGAATACTTATTTATCTTTAGTTCAATTAAATAAAAGAATTTCCTTAGAACTCTTTTGTATAATTTACTAAAAAAAATATATGAATTCCTTAATCCTTTCACAATGCAATAATAATATAAATTGTAAACTTCTCTATTCCTTCATCTAACATCGCCAACTTCCAACTCAGGGCTGGCACTGAGAATTTCTTGCAGGAAAACCCCAATACCTCTTAATTTTTTGGCCCGGCCGACCCGAGAATTGAACCCAGAACCTCGTGTTCCGCTGGCGACCACGTCAACCGCTAGACCACCGGGCCAGTTAAAATACAAGCGTAAATTAAAAATTTAAAAAACCACCGACATTCGCTATTTTTTGGCGGCGGTCATCTTGGATTTGCACTATTGCTATTCTACTAGTCAAGCCCTTTCATTTGATACCCATATTAAGGAAGTTGTGAAAAAAATATGTAATCCACCATTTTGTAACGGCGGCCATCTTGGATGGATTTTCATCAAACATAGCAGCTAACAACACTCTCGAAAAATTCACCTTTCAAAAAAAAAACCGCATTCAAATCGGTCCAACCGTTTGAGCGCTACAGAGGAACAGACACACACACACACACACACACACAGACACGTCAAACTTATAACACCCCGTAGTTTTTGAGTCGGGGATTAAAAATAAATAGTCAAATAGATATACCTACTAATAATCGCGAACATACATATTATATACATACGGATCGAATACAGAACCTCCTTTTTTGATGTCGGTTAAAAACAAAACAAACGCTTCGCAACGCAAAACGGAAAACTGAAGGGCGTATTGCCGTATTAGCTACCGTGTTCATTACCGCTAAAATCGCGGCTAACCGAGCTTATAATGGTTTATGCATATCGCACCGACGAGGAGTAAGAGTCATGGGGATCGGAACCCTCTCTAAGAGGGTGTAACTAATGGGAAACATTGTAGCTTACACTAGCGGCACGCTATGATGGCCGGTTTGACACATTACAATAGTGATGTGGAATGTCAATTTATTCTCGAACAAAAAACAATTAAGTTTTGTTTTTGTACCTGATTAAATAGGTTTAATAAAACAAAAATGTATATGTTTATTTAATTTATTTGAACGAACTGAATATTTGAACGAAAATGAATATACATACTTTATATGCACACAAGAAACATGAATACAAAAGATACCAAAAAAGGTGCCACAAAAGGCCATAATTAATCAGATTCGTCCATACTACTATTTTCACTGTCGTCACTGCTATCATCACATACATTAATAATTATATGTTCGTTTTCTATAATATTATCTATTTTCACATCTCTTTCATAATCTTCCCTTATTAATTTAACAGTTCTATTCACAACCTTTTCCCAGTCTCCTTTAGTCACATGTTCACAAGCTTCTTCTAATAATTTTAGCATTTTTTTTGTGGTAAATGGGGGTTCTGTATTGTGTCTTGCAGCATATCCCTTAATTTGAGCCCACACCAACTCAATCGCATTATACTCACAATGGTAAGGCGGTAACCGTATAACTCTGTGCCCATGTTCTAATGCTATTTCGTCAATGACGTATCGGATCTTGGTTGGTTTGTTTTCTTTTAAAAGACGTACTAATTCCGCTTTTAACATATTCATGTTTGCATCTACGCCATTTTTACGAAGCCATGCGACGATATCAGCTTTCTTTTGGGATTGGGCAGGTGGCTTGTCAATTTGCATCGAGTGGTATGGGGCGTTGTCCATAATTATAATAGATGGTTCAGGGAGGCTACACAACATTGAGGTAAACCATTCAGTAAACTTTTCTCCATTCATGTCTTCATGATAGTCTCCAGTGGTTTTTGACGCAAAAGCCATGAGAGAACCTTCGACAAACCCGTTGATGGTTCCGGCGTGACAAATTATAAGTCGCGATCCTTTTCCTACAGGAACTTTGGAAGTAGATGCTGCTGTGTCATCGTTCCAAGAACGGCCTACAGTATGGTTAGCATTAAGCCATGTTTCATCCAAGAACACAACATTTTGCCAATTTTTGATTTCTTTCACTTGCCGTAAAAAAGTATACCTTGCCATCGCTATATCAAATCTTTCCATCAATATTTTGCGTTTGTTACATTTTTTGTATCGAAATCCAATGGTCTTCAAAATCTTCGTTAAAGAACTTTCCCCACCGAAGAATAATCCAGCTTCCTTCAGTGAATGCACCAACTTTTTTCTTGTTGGATACTCCTTCTGTAAATAGTAGCCGTAAACATGTCTTCGGATAGCATCGGCATCAAAGCTATCGATGCCTACGACTGGTTTTGCTCGTTTTCTCTTTTTTGGTGTGTGAAGTTTATTTTCTTCTGTGCCAGTCTCGCCATATTTTTTTTTAGTTATCCGTCTAACAGTTCGTTGTCCAATATTAAGCGCATCAGCTACGCGTTCAACCACTGACGTTATAGGTAAAATTGGCCCTCCATTTTGAGCTTCACGATCGAAATAGTTACGAAGGCGTATTACGAACTCACGTGTCTGACTATTTAGAACAGTTCTCTGCGTACGTTCGGTCATATCGACGAAATCCACAACAAAGGGCTTGAACAGAGTCCAAATTAACGAGCAAGGGTCAACAGTAATGCAGTATCAATATTTGAAATCCAAAGCCAGGTCAAAACTATATCACAATCGCATTGCACTGACAGTTTATACTTTTCGAAGCAACGTCAATTCGAAACTGCTTTGTTTTGCATTGAGCATTGACGCGAGTTTGCCGGAAGTAGTAGTTGTGCTAGCCAGCGATCCTATGTGACGATCGTATTAGATTCCATTTTTAAAAATTTATTGATATTTTTTTGCGATTTCAGAGGTTTGTCCACATAGTGAAAATTGTTCATATTCACAAGTACATTCACCCCTTAAATGGTGCAAACTGATTTTTCTACACTTGTATACATTTAAGAAATCAATTTAATAAATAAATTTTGAGTCCTAAACCTAAAACTACATTCGATAAAATTTATGAATCTCTGCACATCACTATCGTCAATAAAGTAATACAATTATTTCCTTCAAAGTCGTTATCAATTAATACGGAACTTCATGAGCGGACAAACGTCAAACCGGCCATCATAGCGTGCCGCTAGAGTAGTGGAAACTCGTCATGGTTTATTTACTCAAAATAATATGTTAATAAAAGCTTGTGTGTGTGTGTGTGTGTGTGTGTGTGTGTGTGTGTGTGTGTGTGTGTGTGTGTGTGTGTGTGTGTGTGTGTGTGTGTGTGTGTGTGTGTGTGTGTGTGTGTGTGTGTGTGTGTGTGTGTGTGTGTGTGTGTGTGTGTGTGTGTGTGTGTGTGTGTGTGTGTGTGTGTGTGTGTGTGTGTGTGTGTGTGTGTGTGTGTGTGTGTGTGTGTGTGTGTGTGTGTGTGTGTGTGTGTGTGTGTGTGTGTGTGTGTGTGTGTGTGTGTGTGTGTGTGTGTGTGTGTGTGTGTGTGTGTGTGTGTGTGTGTGTGTGTGTGTGTGTGTGTGTGTGTGTGTGTGTGTGTGTGTGTGTGTGTGTGTGTGTGTGTGTGTGTGTGTGTGTGTGTGTGTCTGTCTGTTCCCCTGTGGCGCTCAAACGGGTGGACCGATTTGAATGCGGTTTTTTTTGTTTGAAAGGTGAATTAGTCGAGAGTGTTGTTAGCTATGTTTGATGAAAATCGGTCCAAGATGGCCGCCGCTACAAAATGGCGGAATACATATTTTTTCACAACTCACTTAATATGGGTATCAAATGAAAGGGCTTGACTAGCACTATGTAAATCCAAGATGGCCGCCACCACAAAATGGCGAATGTCGGGGGTTTTTTAAATTTTCAATTTATACTTGTATACCATCCATAGTGTTGAAGGTAGTAATGTTACCTATAAATTTAAACGTCCGCACTAAAAAGCAAGCATAGTTACCCTCCGTATAAGTACCTCCATGGCTATTAAGGGACAAAGTAGAAATATCAAAGAAAAAGTAACCTTGCCCTAGCCGCTTATAATCTGGTAAAAAGTTAAACCATGCTGACTTTTAGATAACTCAAAATGGTGAAAACATTTTTTTGGTGGTCGAATATCCGCCTGATATGCAATCCACCATTAGGCAATTATTTCACAAAAACAACTTTATATTAGTTTTCTGAATTATGGAAGGTATATGTAGGTTCTAACTTCTATCGAATGCACCTGAGATCGACTGAGTAGATATAGGATATTTTTTTTTAATCCCGTGAAATAACTTTTAAAATTTACGCTTAGTTTGGAGCGGACAGGGGAATATTATAATATTATTATCATAGTCTTTATATGCCTATTTGTAAAAAAAAACCACGCGAGCTTTTTATTTACCCGTGAAGTATCATATTCTCAAACTAGCTGAACCCCGCAACTTCGTTCGCGTAGATATAGGTTTTTATATAGGATCGGATCGGATCCCATAATTCTTTTATGTGCATAAACTAAATGTAGCCTAAGTTACTCCTTATAACATTGAAAGTTCCATTAAAATCGATCCAGCCGTTTCGGAGATTAGCTGAAACAAATAGACAGACCGACAAACATAAATTTAAACGCACACCAGGTTAAAATAAGCCGTAAGTTCAAAGATCCGGGTCCCAAGTTATTTGAACCCAATAATGAGGGTTGTAATGTCTGTCATTTCTAAACTAAAAAACTTATGACCTTGAAATATTTACGGGACAATATATAAAGTACTATCTTTCTAACAGAAAAAGAATAAGTGAAATCGAACAACGCGTTAATAAATTACAGCTAAATACACGTTTTAACTTTCATCCCCTCTCCCAAGGGAACCGTGCTGAATTTCAAGATAAAAAGTATCCTATGTCCTACCTCGGAATATAAACTCAAATCGTACCAAGTTTCATTTGAATCCATTCAGTAGTTTCGGCGTGATGCGCGGTCAAGATACAGACAGACAGACAGACACACAAAAATGAAAAAAATTGCAGTTTTGGCTTCAGTATCGATTATAGAGTGCCCTCCAATAAAAATTTTCAAAATATCTTCAATGTACAGAATTGGATCTGTTACAGTTTTATTATATTATAGATGAATATCTTTATCTCAGTGCTAATTTTTTTTTATTATCGGTTAAATACTAAGTCGTAAAAAGAATAAACACACAAACATAAACACTTTCAGATTTATAATTACCATGATGATGTACACAATTAATTTGTTTAAGCTTTGAATATAACATCCCCCTTTACTCGGTGTTAATTGTTACAAATAAATAAGTTTTCGCTATTAAAACAGCGCAAAAGAGATATAAAGGTAAAGAGAAAAACTAAAGTCCTTTACGACTTTTTAAGTGTTTCACTAATTGTACTAATTGAAAAACAAAGTAGTTGAATTTTAAGTACTATTAAGAGACATTTATTTACGGTTAAATTACACAACAAGCCCAAGCTTTGAGCTCATCGGGTAAAGCACTATCTGAGATATATTCAGACGATCATCAAAACTACTATTGATGTAACCACTTCGAAAATTTCCTCTATCTCCAAAAGTTATATTGTGGTATTTACTGGGGATTTAAGTGAAATCTATACATATAATAAAATCGTAGACTTGCCGTATCTGTACATTGAAGATTTTTGCAAAATAATAACTGGGGGATGTTAGGGATAAGTAATAGAACGTAAAAAAGATATTTTTGAAATTTTTGTCTGTTTGTCTGCTTATCTGTTTGTCTGTTTGTCTGTATGTTTGTGCGCGCATCACGCAATAACTACTGAATGGATTGAAATGAAACTTGCTTTGATAAAATTTATCAAAGGAAACTTGGTACGATTTAAGTTCATACTTTTTATCCCGAAATTCAGCTCGGTTCCCTTGGGAGGGGGGATGAAAGTCAAAATGTGTACTTAACTGTAATTCAATAACGCATGGTCCGATATCCTTCATTCTTTTTTTGTTAGAAAGTAGATACTTTAAAGATTACCGGCTAATCTCTAAAAGGTTGGATCGATTTTGATGGGACTTTCACTGGCAGATATTTCCATTTTGATCTACCTAAACATCTGCCAGTGAACTTTTAACAGTTTTTAGCAAGGTATGAGCTTAAAGGAGCTTAGGAAAGACAAAATTATTCCCACTGGATGTTTAAAAACCAATATCCACGCGAACGAAGTCACGGGACCCGCTTGTAATTAATAAAATTATTTATTTAATTTCAAATTAAAATGTCATATACAGCATCAATTTAATTCTCTACTCTCTATTAAAATAAATGCTCAAAGTAGGTATAATAAACTATTTGCTTCCCGAATATAACAATTTCTACAAATGGAAAACAAAAAGTGCCAATTACACGATTTCAGAGGATGTGTTGTTAGTTTACTTTCAAGAAATTGGTTGTCTGTAAAGTCAGTTTACGGACAATTATTTAACTTAATAACGTCTTGTGAAAACAAAGAGAGATAGATGTGTCACATTATAATATTTGTATGGATGTTAACGATATTTAATAAATGTTTTTGTTATTTATTATTCTTGATTTTGTTGTCTCGCGAGGTGTGAAAAGTAGAGTATTTAACGCGGGGGCAATGCTGTTTTAATCTTGGGCGACCCTAAATCCCGGCGCCCGCGATATAATACATTGCATTACCCCCATGTTGAATAATTTTTTAGTACGTTATCGGGTTTTTGATATCATTTTTAACCCTCGACGCAAAAAAGACGGAGTGTTATAAGTTTGACGTGTCTGTGTGTGTCTGTCTGTTCCCCTGTGGCGCTGAAACGGGTGGACCGATTTGAATTCAGTTTTTTTTGTTTGAAAGGTGAATTAGTCGAGAGTGTTGTTAGCTATGTTTGAAGAAAATCGGTCCAAGATGGTCGCCGCGCCGCTGCAAAATGGCGGATTACATATTTTTTCACAACTCCCTTAATATGGGTATCAAATGAAAGGGCTTGATTAGTAAAATAGCACTATTGCAAATCCAAGACGGCCGCTGCCACAAAATGGCGAATGTCGGGGGTTTTTTAAATTTTTAATTTATACTTGTATTATTTATATACTAGATTCTGCCCGCGGCTTCGCCCGCGTGAATTTCGGTTTTTCACAAATCCCAAGGGAATCGTGGATTTCCGGCTCCCGTTCCCGCTCCTTTTTCCAAACTTTAAACCTACGTTCAAGGAAGTTTGCTATAGTAATCTACCTATAGCTGTAGATATATATTTCGTTTTTATCAAAATCCCGTGGGAACTGTGGATTTTTCCAGGATAAAAAGTGCATACGCATACAGATGCATGCAACTATTGTAATAATGTGCTATGTGAGCGTGATTTACCTAAGAACAGTCAACGCCATCTATCGCGTTTTTGGAAGTCTATATCTATTTTAGTCCCACAGGAATACTTTTCCGGGATAAAAAGTACCCTATGTTTTAAGTCAGGGCATAAGCTATCTCCATTCAATCCAATCATCGAAAAATCATTTATCAGTAAGCTAAGATCTGATCACTGCGGACAAATGATATCTGTTCCTAGCAGTGAACAGATTAAAACAAAAGTAATAAAATATAGGCCAGTTACCACTAAAAAAGTAAGGCAATTCAAACATACTATCTCAACTATATTACCGACACTTGACCTTACGCAGGGTGATCCGGATGAACTTTATAGCACGTTTTTTGATGTAATAAACACTCAATTTACTTCCATCTTTAAAATTATAGAAAAACGATTATTTAAAAATCTTAAATTTAGTGACTGGGCAACTGCTGGCATTTATAAAAGTCGAAACAAGTTGTTTGACCTGTATGCAGAAAAGCAATAAAATTATACCCCCGCGTTTATTGAATACGTAAGAAATTATTCCAAATTGTTTCGAAATGTTTGCATACAGGCAAAATCTCTTTATATAAAACAGAAAATCATTAATTCTGATAATAAAATAAAGGCAGCATGGGATATTATCAGTGATGAAATGGGGAAACATAAAGTGTATAATAATAAACTGGAGTTAAAAATTAATAATCATATTATTGACTCTGATATAGAGATCGCTAATACTTTTGAGAACTTTTTCCAAAATATTCCAGTTACCACGACTAGTTCCATAAATTCCTCGCCAACAGAAGCCTATAATATTTTAAGGGGCAATGTTTCTGAGTGCAATGTATTATTTCAATTTAAATACGTAACCCCATATGATATTATCAAAACATTCAAGTCCTTACAACACAAAAAGACAGGGGACTTATGGGGAATATCAGTAAAAATAATCCATAATGTTATTGATGTTATTGCACCATATCTTGCTTTTATTTTTAACAAGTCCATAGATTCGGGATCTTTTCCAGACCTAATGAAATGTAGTAAATTGATACCTCTTTTTAAATCGGGAAGCAAAAGTGACCCAAATAACTATAGACCGATCTCGATTCTACCAACCCTCAGCAAGATATTTGAAAAGATAATGCTCAACCAACTGCTTCTACACTTTAATTTAAATAAATTACTTCACACTGAGCAGTATGGTTTTACTAAGGGTCGTTCAACAACCGACGCAGCCGCAAGGCTGTTACGGCATATTTTCGATGCATGGGAGAAGTCACAGAATGCCATTGGTATTTTCTGTGATTTGTCAAAAGCATTCGATTGCGTTGAGCACGAGACTCTTTTACGAAAATTAAGCCACTACGGTATTAAAGAAACTGCACTCAGTCTTATTGCCTCTTATCTAAGTGATCGCATACAAAGAGTATGTATCAATGATGTTAAGTCGTCCGGATCAGCCTCAGTAATGGGTGTTCCTCAAGGCTCTATTCTAGGTCCATTCATGTTTCTAGTTTATATTAATGACTTACCACATTTCGTAGAAAATGCTTGCGATATTGTACTATTTGCTGATGATACGTCTTTGATTTTTAAAGTCAATAGAACCAAAGACAATTTCGATGTAAATAATACTTTATCTCAAGTTTCACACTGGTTTACTATAAACAATCTACTTTTAAATGCAAAAAAAACCAAGTGTGTCGAGTTTCTATTGCCCAATACAAGGGTTACTTGTAATAATTTAAAGATAAGTGGTGAGCCATTGAAAACTGAGGACACAACTGTGTTCTTGGGAATAACCCTGGATGCAAAGCTTCAATGGGGCACCCATATAGCAACGCTTGCTGGCAAGCTTAGCTCTGCTGCTTACGCTGTTAGAAAGATTCGACAGTTAACAGATGTTGAAACTGCAAAAATTGTTTACTTTGCATATTTCCATAGTATCATGTCGTATGGAATCTTACTATGGGGTAAAGCAGCTGATATTGAAAAAATTTTCGTTTTACAAAAAAGGGCAATTCGTGCAATTTATAATTTAAAACCGCGGGATTCCCTTCGAGAGAAATTTAAAGAAATAGGTATTCTTACAGTAGCTTCTCAATATATTTATAACAACATAATTTTTGTTAAGCAAAACATTCACAGTTACAATAAAAAGTGTGAATTACACGATAGGCAATTAAGAAATAGAAATAGACTCGTGATTCCTCGATTACGCCTCAAAAAGGTCCAAAAGTCGTTTGTGGGAATGGGCGTAATGTTCTATAATAAAATTCCACAACAAATCTTAGATTTGCCTTTACACAAGTTTAAGAATTCTATTAAAAGTGTGCTCATGAAAAAAGCATATTATACAATTGAAGATTATATAAATGATAAAAAAGCATGGATTTAATTTATTCGCTTTATACGCTATTATAACTTGAGGAGTATTCGATTATTGGTGTTTAATTCGATGCTTTAATCATGGGTAGCCTAAGTATGTCACGCTCTCCTTAAACATTTCTGTGGTGGTGTCGTGTGGTGCGGGTTGTTACGTTCCCTCAAATATGGTTGAGCGAAGCAATGGCTGGATCATGCGTCATGCTCGTGAACGGGTGCCGCCGTCGGAAATGGGGCTACTTTTGTCTGCCCTTCTTAACGTGTAGAATTGTAAGCACCATTCCGAACCAGTGGCAGATTCATTTGTCGATTCAAAAGCACTATTGTAAAAGTTTATCTGAATAAAAAATATGTCTTAGACTTGCCTTTACACAAGTTTAAAAACTCTATTAAAAGTATGCTCATAAAAAAGCTTATTATACAATTGAAGATTATATAAACGATAAAAAAGCTTGGATTTAACTCGTTCCAGCAATGCGCGAGACGGCATTTCAATCATGTACATTAATAATAATAATTGTTATAATGTTATTTTTTAAAAAAGAGCAACCGCCGAGTTTCTTGCAGGTTCTTCTCGGCTGGAACTGCATTCCGAACCTGTGGTAGACTCAATCGACGATTCAAAAGCACTTGTAAAAGTTTATTTGAATAAAAAACTTTTCTATTCTATTCTATTCTATTCTATTCTATTCTATTCTATTCTATTCAAAATTGCAGCCAAATCAGTTCAGTAGTTGCGACGTGATTGAGTAACAAACATCCAAACATCTAAACATCCAAACATCCACACTTTCACATTTATAACATTATATAATACCTATATAAGTAAAGTATAGTAGGATTAGTAGGATTGGTATTGTGGTTATGTGTGATAGCTTCTGCCCGCAGCTTCGCTTGCGTGAATTTCGCTTTTGAACAAATCCCGAGGGAATCGTTGATTCCCGGTTCCCGTTCCCGCTCCCTTTTCCAACCTTTATACTTTCTATCAAGGAAGTTCGCTATAATAATCTACCTATAGCTGTAGATATAGACTTCGGGTTTTTCAAAATCCCATGGAAACTGTGCATTTTTTCCAGGATAAAAAGTAGCCAATGTGTTGCCAATGCATGCAACACAGCAAACTATTACAATAATGTGTTATGTGAACGTGATTTACCTAAGAACAGTCAGCGCCCTCTATGGCGTTTTTGGAAGATTATATCTATTTTAGTCCCACAGGAATACTTTTCCGGGATTAAAAGTCGCCTATGTTTTAAGTCAGGGCATAAGCTATCTCCATTCAAAATTTCAGCCAAATCAGTTCAGTAGTTGCGACGTGATTGAGTAACAAACATCCAAACATCTAAACATCCAAACATCCACACTTTCACATTTACAACATTATAAGTAAAGTATAGTAGGATTAGTAGGATTGGTATTGTGATTATGTGTGATAGCTTCTGCCCGCAGCGTCGCTCGCATGAATTTCGGTTTTGAACAAATCCCGAGGGAATCGTTGATTCCTGGTTCCCGTTCCCGCTCCCTTTTCCAACCTTTATACTTTCTATCAAGGAAGCTCGCTATAATAATCTACCTATAGCTGTAGATATAGACTTCGGATTTTTCAAAATCCCATGGGAACTGTGCATTTTTTCCAGGATAAAAAGTAGCCAATGTGTTGCCAATGCATGCAACACAGCAAACTATTACAATAATGTGTTATGTGAACGTGATTTACCTAAGAACAGTCAGCGCCCTCTATGGCGTTTTTGGAAGATTATATCTAGTTTAGTCCCACAGGAATACTTTTCCGGGATAAAAAGTAGCCTATGTTTTAAGTCAGGGCATAAGCTATCTCCATTCAAAATTTCAGCTAAATCGGTTCAGTAGTTGCGGCGTGATTGAGTAACAAACATCCAAACATACAAACATCTAAACATCCAAACATCCAAACATCCACACTTTCACATTTATAATATTAGTAGGATAAGTAAAGTATAGTAGGATTAGTAGGATTGGTATTGTGATTATGTGTGATAGCTTCTGCCCGCAGCGTCGCTCGCATGAATTTCGGTTTTGAACAAATCCCGAGGGAATCGTTGATTCCTGGTTCCCGTTCCCGCTCCCTTTTCCAACCTTTATACTTTCTATCAAGGAAGCTCGCTATAATAATCTACCTATAGCTGTAGATATAGACTTCGGATTTTTCAAAATCCCATGGGAACTGTGCATTTTTTCCAGGATAAAAAGTAGCCAATGTGTTGCCAATGCATGCAACACAGCAAACTATTACAATAATGTGTTATGTGAACGTGATTTACCTAAGAACAGTCAGCGCCCTCTATGGCGTTTTTGGAAGATTATATCTAGTTTAGTCCCACAGGAATACTTTTCCGGGATAAAAAGTAGCCTATGTTTTAAGTCAGGGCATAAGCTATCTCCATTCAAAATTTCAGCCAAATCAGTTCAGTAGTTGCGACGTGATTGAGTAACAAACATCCAAACATCCAAACATCCACACTTTCACATTTATAATATTAGTAGGATAAGTTAAGTATAGTAGGATTAGTAGGATTGGTATTGTGATTATGTGTGATAGCTTCTGCCCGCAGCGTCGCTCGCATGAATTTCGGTTTTGAACAAATCCCGAGGGAATCGTTGATTCCTGGTTCCCGTTCCCGCTCCCTTTTCCAACCTTTATACTTGCTATCAAGGAAGCTCGCTATAATAATCTACCTATAGCTGTAGATATAGACTTCGGATTTTTCAAAATCCCATGGGAACTGTGCATTTTTTCCAGGATAAAAAGTAGCCAATGTGTTGCCAATGCATGCAACACAGCAAACTATTACAATAATGTGTTATGTGAACGTGATTTACCTAAGAACAGTCAGCGCCCTCTATGGCGTTTTTGGAAGATTATATCTAGTTTAGTCCCACAGGAATACTTTTCCGGGATAAAAAGTAGCCTATGTTTTAAGTCAGGGCATAAGCTATCTCCATTCAAAATTTCAGCTAAATCGGTTCAGTAGTTGCGGCGTGATTGAGTAACAAACATCCAAACATACAAACATCTAAACATCCAAACATCCAAACATCCACACATTCACATCTATACTAATAAATAAAATTGAAGTGTCTGTCTGTAATATCGAAATAACTACCTCATATTAAGCTCATATGGTTATTTGAACGATACCATAACCGAATCACACGTTTTTAAAATTTTTGTCTGTCTGTCTGTCTGTCTGTCTGTCTGTCTGTCTGTCTGTCTGTCTGTCTGTCTGTCTGTTTGAACGGGCTAATCTTCGGAACGGCTGAACCGATTTTGACGGGACTTTCACATACAAGTAGAGAATTAGTTAGGGAGTAACATAGGCTTTTAACCGACTTTCAAAAAAGGAGGAGTTGTGTTTTTCTACCTATGTACACCGATATCTCCGAGATTTCTGAACCGATTTGCGTAATTTTTTTTTTAATCGATAGAAAAACATTGCGACACTGTCCTACAAAAAATTTGGATTCCAACTCCTCAATCCTGATGCTGTAGGGGGGGAACCCCAAAACTAATGGGATTTAGGCACTGTCGGTTATTTAAATTGATATTGGGGATACTAATTAAAGACTTTATTGTTGAATGAACTCTGAGTAGGTACAGCTACTGAGCTACTGAGTAGGTACATGTCCAACTCCTCAACCCTGATGCTGTAATGAATTGCATTCCGAAATCGTGGGGATCCCACGGAATTTTTCCGTTTTGGGGACGGGTTACTACAGATAGGCTACTTTTTGTTCTGAAAAATCAAAAGTTCCCATGGGATTTTTAAAAACCTAAATCCACACGGGCGAAGCCGTGGGCATCATCTAGTTTATAATATTAGTAGGATAGTAGGATTGGTATTGTGATTATGTGTGATAGCTTCTGCCCGCAGCTTCGCTCGCATGAATTTCGGTTTTGAACAAATCCCGAGGGATTCGTTAATTCCCGGTTCACGTTCCCGCTCCCTTTTCCAACCTTTATACTTTCTATCAAGGAAGTTCGCTATAGTAATCTACCTATAGCTGTAGATATAGATTTCGGTTTTATCAAAATCCCGTGGGAACTGTGCATTTTTCCAGGATAAAAAGTAGCCTATGTGTTGCCAATGCATGCAACACAGCAAACTATTACAATAATGTGTTATGTGAACGTGATTTACCTAAGAACAGTCAGCGCCCTCTATGGCGTTTTTGGAAGATTACATCTATTTTAGTCCCACAGGAATATTTTTCCGGGATAAAAAGTAGCCTATGTTGTAAGTCAGGGCATAAGCTATCTCCATTCAAAATTTCAGCCAAATCAGTTCAGTAGTTGCGACGTGATTGAGTAACAAACATCCAAACATCTAAACATCCAAACGCCCACACTTTCACATTTATAATATTAGTAGGATAAGTAAAGTATAGTAGGATTAGTAGGATTGGTATTGTGATTATGTGTGATAGCTTCTGCCCGCAGCGTCGCTCGCATGAATTTCGGTTTTGAACAAATCCCGAGGGAATCGTTGATTCCTGGTTCCCGTTCCCGCTCCCTTTTCCAACCTTTATACTTTCTATCAAGGAAGCTCGCTATAATAATCTACCTATAGCTGTAGATATAGACTTCGGATTTTTCAAAATCCCATGGGAACTGTGCATTTTTTCCAGGATAAAAAGTAGCCAATGTGTTGCCAATGCATGCAACACAGCAAACTATTACAATAATGTGTTATGTGAACGTGATTTACCTAAGAACAGTCAGCGCCCTCTATGGCGTTTTTGGAAGATTATATCTAGTTTAGTCCCACAGGAATACTTTTCCGGGATAAAAAGTAGCCTATGTTTTAAGTCAGGGCATAAGCTATCTCCATTCAAAATTTCAGCTAAATCGGTTCAGTAGTTGCGGCGTGATTGAGTAACAAACATCCAAACATACAAACATCTAAACATCCAAACATCCAAACATCCACACTTTCACATTTATAATATTAGTAGGATTTATATAATTTATACTATTAATGTATAACAAGCTCGCGCCTGAAGACGATCATGCCTGACAGAATGCAATAATGTCATAAGTTGGAGCGCGCTTGACTAGAAAATGCCTATTGCCTTGAAGATACTCAAGTCATGGGTATGAGGCAGGAAAATAGTTCGTCATATGGCTATGTCCTTAACGTGGCATAAGATCCTGCCTCGTGTCAGTGTAGCATTGTTAATGTATTGTGTCATTTAGATTAGGCTTAACGCTAAGCCTGATAACTTAATCCCCATTATACTATTACTTGGCGAACGCCTAAACCGCATACATATACAATATACATAACACTATAGCTGTTATTGGTGTAAAGACGATGATATCAAAATGACTCGTCTAATTCTGATGTTCTATTGTGGTTTGCTGTTAAAAATCCGGATAGTTATGCTGTTTTTTTTAAAGAGCGAAGCAAGGCAAAAATAGAATTAGGTATGTATTGTTTTTTGATCAAGCGAACATAAGCGTCAACTGAAAAAAACTAACAGATAAAGACAATTTCTAAAACATTTAAGTTCAAGTATAATAAGAGTAATTTAAGGAGCAGTTATATAGTTAAAAATCACAGAAGACACTTTAATTTAATTTAATTGTGCAGACAATAATAGCCCGCCAACCCGCATTGGAGCAGTGTGGCGGGTTTAAACTCTTAATCCCTCTCTCCGATGAGAGAGGAGGCCTATACCCCGCAGTGGGATGTTAAGAGGCTGTAGTGGTGGTGGTGGACAAAACAAAAAAATACAAACAGAATACCTAGTGTAAGACAATTACCTAAGGTAAACTTAAGTAGTTAACTGCAAACACTTCAAAGTTGAATAACCGTTGAACTAAACAACCACGCAGGTCAAAGGTGCTATTTATGTAAGTTCGACAAGTGGCCTTATAATTTGTAAAGTGCCTTCACAGTGTCAACACCTGAGACATTTACCTTGTACAGTTTACACAATTTGAAATTCAAGGTGTAAATACTTGCTTAAGAAATAATAGTTTTCTCAATAGTCGCGCGAACAAGAATAGTATCTGAAAATTACTACCACACTACTAACTCTAGGTACCAATGCTATAAATATGTTTGTTTGTGAAATTGTGTTTGTTTATTGGTTTGTCCTTCGACCACGTCCCAACTGAGCTACAGATCAACGTGATAATTTTACATGGGTATAGTTAAATACCTAGATAGTGACACAGGTTTTATCCCGGGTTAAAAGTAAAACAAAAAGTTCCCCCGGAATTTCAAAAACCCTAACTCAACACAAACAAAGTTGCAGGCCAAAACTAGTATCTAATACTATTGAGGTCACAAGAGAGGTGCGAAACAGCAAATATAATTACAAAATGTATAATTTATAGCATAAAATCCGAAGCAATTTCACTACAAAGTTTAACAGGTCCTGAATGCCAGGTTAAAGTTGCTGTTAAAGCCCGTCAAGTGTCCATACAATTTAGCGAGGCGCCTTTCACCTAGCAGTGTCAACAACTGCAACGTTTACCCTACCAATATTCATAGAATAACTGAAGTTCCTTACTTCGCGTAGATTGCCAGTATTTAAACAGTTTATGGTGGTAAGTGACAGGTTCTTACAAATGGCAGGTCTGTTTTCGCTTTCCGTTATTCTGGTGTGATTCTGGTAATCTCCCATACCTACTCCTAAATTAATCCACTTCCCTTTTTAACCCCCGACGCAAAAACAACGGGGTGTTATAAGTTTGACGTGTCTGTGTGTGTGTGTGTGTGTGTGTCTGTTTGTTCCCCTGTGGCGCTCAAACGGGTGGACCGATTTGAATGCGGTTTTTTTGTTTGAAAGGTGAATTAGTCGAGAATGTTTGATGAAAATCGGTCCAAGATGGCCGCCGCTACAAAATGGCGGATTACATATTTTTTCACAACTCCCTTAATATGGATATCAAATGAAAGGGCTTGACTAGTAGAATTATAGCACTAGTGTAAATCCAAGATGGCCGCCACCAAAATATAGCGAATGTCGGGTGTTTTTTAAATTTTAGGTATAACTATAGGTATTAAAAAATGGGTCAAGTGCGAGTTAGATCTCGCTCTAATAAGTGTTAATAGACTGAGTGTCCATAATATGGCCAACTAAAAATGTTCAAATTCAAATTCAAATTCAAAATTCATTTATTCAAAGTAGGTACACTGTACACTTTTTGAACGTCAATTTAGGAACAGGCAATGGTGATAATTACTTACGGAAACTTAAAACTAAAGCTACGAGGGTTCCAAACGCGCCCTGGTCTGAGAAGAGCCCACAACAAACTCAGCCGGCTTTATTTTTTTTTATTATCACCATCTTACAATATGGTATAGCCATAAAAATTATTTGAACTGTTGGCTTTTAGAGCAATCTATGTCCATGGATTTTTGTCATTAAAAAAATCTTTTAAGCTATAGTAAGATTTTTCAATTAATTTGCGTTTAATAAATTCCTTGAACTTATTGAGAGACATATCCAAAATGTTCTCTGGCAACATATTATAAAAACGTACAGAATTACCAACAAATGATTTTCCAACTTTCCGCAACCTAGTAGTGGGCAACACAAGTTTATCTTTATTTCTAAGATTAATGTTATGACATTCACTTTTTTTCTTAAATTTATCGATATTTTTGTGCACATATATTAAATTTTCAAAAATATATTGGTTATAAACTGTCATAATTTTAACTTCCTTAAACTTATTTCTTAGTGACTCTCTGGGTCCCATATTATATATGGCACGAACAGCCCTCTTCTGCAGCACGAAAATGGAATTAATATCAGCAGCATTACCCCATAAAAGTATGCCATATGACATAATGCTGTGAAAGTAACGAAAATAAACTAACCTCGCTGTTTCAATATCAGTTAGTTGGCGAATCTTTTTGACCGCATATGCAGCAGAACTAAGTCTGTTCGATAAGTTATTTACATGAGGGCCCCAGTTCTATTGATATTGTCTCAGCTTACATACTACATTATGTGTGTTATGTAAATTGCAGTTTTCAATACAGTATTATATCTAGATGGTTCATAATATAAAGAAATTACAAATTCGTAACTACTTAGTTTAGTTTTAGAGATAGGCCCAATAACAAAAATGGTCTAAAACTGACAATTTTGACCCAAGACCTCGCAATCCGCAGTCGAACACGCTAACAGACAGATTAACGAGGCAGTCAAAAAAGGTTTTAAATATTTACAAAAATCGGAAGTAAGTAAATACTGCCAAGCCTTTCATACGATTTAATTAAAACACAGACAGACGACTCCAAGCTACCGGCAGGGCTTTAATAAGGCCCGGAGTATCAAGTATCGTTTAACCCATGATTTTTTACGGTTTCGAATTTAATCAAGGCCGCCAGCGTAGATGGCGCGTGCCGATAAAGGGGCTTGCATACTAAAATTTGCAAATTCACTGTTAGTAAAATTGCTTTTATACTTTTGCTTAATAAGCGCACAGAACCTACCTGAAGGGTGAAAAGCTTTTATTTCTTAATTAGCTATAGCCCGCGGCTTCGCCCGCGTGAATTTCGGTTTTTCAAAAATTCCGAGGGAATCGTGGATTTCCGGTTACCGTTCCCGCTCCCTTTTCCCTACTTTCAAGGAACTTTGCTATGGTAATCTACCTATAACTTTGGCTGAAACAAATATCAGTTTTTTAAAATCCCGCGGGAACTGAGATTATTAAAATATATTATACGTTTAAATTATTATTAGTACTTATTCCAAGAATTTTGTATGCTATAGATACTAAATTTTTAACTACATTTCTCTGTAATCTGCATACATTTTGACTCACACATTTCATTATAATATACCTAATTATGATGTATGATTTCATGATAAGCAAGGGATAATCATTTTACTAATATTTTTAACCCCCGACGCAAAAACGACGGGGTGTTATAAGTTTGACGTGTCTGTGTGTGTGCGTGTGTGTGTATATGTGTGTTTGTCTGTCTGTTCCCCTGTGGCGCTCAAACGGGTGGACCGATTTGAATGCGGTTTTTTTTGTTTAAAAGGAGAATTAGTCGAGAGTGTTGTTAGCTATGTTTGATGAAAATCGATTTAATATGGCCGCCGCTACAAAATCGCGGATTACATATTTTTTCACAACTCCCTTAATATGGGCATCAAATTGAAGGGCTCAACTAGTAGAATATTACTATGCAAATCCAAAATGGTCGCCGATACAAAATGGCGAATGTCGGGGGTTTTTTAAATTTTTAATTTATACTTGTTTACTTTATATGAAACGAGCGAGCTTACGTCAGAAATACCTACTTCGGACTCATCGCATTTGTGCTTATTTACATGGATAGAGTCTCTCTATTATTTCGTTGAACTGTTATTCTTTCGATTGGTTTATTACAGGCTAGTCTTTCCAAACAAGGACACGACCTACTTTGGCGCTGATCGCTGAATTCTGAACATGCAACATTGATTGACTTGTTGTATAATTTATGAATTAAATCGCGAACAGCAAATCGCTTACCGAATATACCTTCAGTCTATTTTCGGTAACAATTTGGGAGATTAAATTTTAATAGGATTCGGAAAGTTGAAAAATGAATTTACGACCTTTTATTTCGATTTGTATTTGCAAACTACAGTAATATGTTCAATTTCCTTAGCTATAGGTTTTCCATAAGTTTGCATTAAAAACATTAAAATAATTGTATTGTAAAAGTATGTAAAACGTATGTAGTACGTAGTATGTAAAGTGTAAGTTGTAAAACGTATACAGAGGATGTGACCGTGTACAGACGTTATCGAATGAATTATGAAACAATCCATCCGTAAAAGTATTTACTAAAGCCACAATCAAAAAGTTTTTATTGCCGCCAGGGGTGGGATGGCGTCAGTTTTTTATTATACTTGGGAACATTTTTACGATGTTATTTGCGAGTTAATACGGGAAAATTCGTCTTTTTTAGTTTGTTCGTTCTTTGTTCTTTAAAATAATAATGTGAAAAAGTTGGAATCTGGTATCCACTCCTCGACTTATGATTACTTCCGAATTTTTGTTTGGCTTGTGAAAGTCTCGGTTTTGACTTAGATTACGATTGGGACAGTTTATGAATTGAAATTTTCTTCAAACCTATTATTTTATCATTCAACTAAGCGACCTATCCCAGCTTCGTACGGGTAGTAGGTATTTACCCGCTACTATCCCATTTTTAACCCCCGACGCAAAAACGACGGGGTGTTATAAGTTTGACGTGTCTGTGTATGTGTGTGTGCGTGTGTGTGTGTGTGTGTGTGTCTGTCTGTTCCCCTGTGGCGCTCAAACGGGTGGACCGATTTGAATGCGGTTTTTTTTGTTTGAAAGGTAATTTAGTCAAGAGTGTTGTTAGTTATGTTTGATGAAAATCGGTCCAAGATGGCCGCCGCTACAAAATGGCGGATTACATATTTTTTCACAACTCACTTAATATGGGTATCAAATGAAAGGGCTTGACTAGTAGAATAGCATCATGCAAATCCAAGATGGCCGCCGCCACAAAATGGCGAATGTCGGGGGTTTTTAAATTTTCAATTTATACTTGTGTTATATCTCAAAGGGATTAGGCAGCGTTTTTGATGAAAGCTCCCAGGCGGCTTGACATTTTCCGGCATTTTAAACAATTATCGGCATATTCAAACCAATTTCCACCTTATCAATTTATATACCTGAACCTTCTTTATGAATCACTCTATTGGTAAAACCGCATGATTTATTTAGTAGTTATATAGTTTATTGCGAACAGACAGACAGATAGACGTGGCGGGGGGGCTTTGTTTTAATAATATGTAGTGAAGTAAAAACGATGTGCACGCTCCTTTATTCCACATGTCGCGATTTAGAACACATGTCGCGGATATGACACTTCAGTGACAGATTTCCGATATCATGTTCTTATAATCGACACCGATTACTCGAAGCCTTACTTACACACGAAATTGACTATCCAGATAACAAACCCAAAATAACCTATATTTGCAATATCTTTAAGGTCCTTTTTAAGTTAACAGCGATTGAAGCCTATATAGAGCATGTATTTTAAAGGATATGCTGCGGGACAGATTTTCTTTTAGTACTTACTTTATAGTTACTAATAGGTAAATACGGATTAGATTTTAATCAAATACAAATGTCATTCGAAGGTAATGGAGACCTGCAGTCAAGACAAGACGTATGCTTAGTCTCAGTTTGCACAGCTTGAAAACTTTACTAAATACTACTGATCGAAACACAATGACTTCAGAGTAAAATGGACCTAAATTGGCTCATTTTAAGGTTTGAGTTCGCCAATACATTCATTATGTTAATATGTTTAACCCTAGGTCGGTCGCGCTAGTTTTTGTTACTTCGTCGGTCGCATGGGGTCTTTGAAAGCCCTGTTTTATTTTATATTTTTTTATATAATTTCTTCGTATATTCTGATTTTTTATTTATGTATTAATAAGGTACTAAGATGTATTTTAAAATAAAAGTATTATAATCTTTTAAATCTTTATAAGATTACGTCAGTCTCAGTCCCACTGGAGAAAAACATTTTTGACTCATTTTCGGCAACTTTAGTTTAAATTAATATAAAACCAATCATTTATTATATTTTCTTTCTAAAATCAACACAAACTATCAAAATAAGACTTGTTTTAACGAAATCACAAAAAACAACATGAATGAATTCATATACATTAGTAAATTTTTACACCTCATTTTGCAATTTCGAACAGCTTGCGCAATTTGATGCTGCATGCCTCGGGTATATATTCTGGCGACATGAAAAGCATCCTGTCGAATATTTTCTATCAAATATATCGTGGACAATATGTGCATCTCTTTCTGGACATTTGTGGCTAATTTTCACATCGATTTTGCAGCACATCAGGACCAAAAAGCGCTTCATGTGCTGCCACGCCGGAGCATTCTCGGGAAGGTGTTTATAATCATCAAAAAGATGAAATGCATGTGTTTTGAAATAGTCTTCGCGTATCTTGGTCCTATTTGGCTAATTATATTCCAATATTGTCTCTGACTGAAGGATTAGGAGCAGTTCTCTTCCAGCTAAATATCGTTTCAGTAATTCCATGGCGTAGTTTTCCGACTAATAATATATGTGGTTGATGTTAAATAAATAAATGTTATTTGTCGAGCGAGTGGAATATTATCCTCATCATCGTCGTCTGAATCCAGTTCGGGCAGCTCAGGATGCCTCAGAATCAGTTTCAAGAGAACTTTTTTCAATTACATCAGGTCAAAAATCAAAATATTTACCAATGTTTCATCGATCGTAACATCTAACATCATCTTCGGACTGTTTTTCTAGCCTTCGGACAATCTGCTGTTTTTTAAAATATTCCATTTTCGGTTAAATTTAACATAGTGTAAGTGTCTGCCTTCAAACAAAGAATGTTACACGTTTGGTCGCGTGGGGTCTTTTGAAGCACGCGCGCAAAACAAACGTTTATCATGCGCAAACGCAGTGCGCTAAATTAGTGATAACTACTTTATTTTATACTGAAGTATATTTTAGGAAGCTACTATAAATCAAAAGTTCGTACCATAACTATTAAAAAAAATATGACAGTTTTTGCAAACCCCGGGCTTTCAAAGACCCCATGCGACCGACCTAGGGTTAAAGTGAGCGCCCCAAGCAGAAATGTTGTAAAATAAAATTCGAAGTATTGAATTACGACTTTATTGGGTTCATTTTGCATTACATACGAGTATTACAGTTTTTTGATACATAGTAATTTGGTAAAGTTTTGAAGGTGCGCAAACTCAGAATACCTATTCTGGTATCCAATAACCAGATAAAAGAGCTTTTTTATTCGCTGACAAAATATTATATGGCCTTGATTCTCCTCGTGCTAAAAGACGGCTACATTTCATCATCATGATCAACCCATTACCGGCTCACTACAGAGCACGGGTCTCCTCTCAGAGTGAGAAGGGTTTCGGCCATAGTCTACCACGCTGGTCAAGCGGATTGGCAGACTTCACACACCTTTGAGAACGCTATGGAGAACTCTCAGGCATGCAGTTTTCCTCACGATGTTTTCCTTGACCGTTAAAGCAAGTGATATTTAAATACTTAAAACGCACATAACTCCGAAAAGTTAGAGGTGCGTGCCCGGGATCGAACCCACGACCTCCGATTAGAAGTCGGTCGTCCTAACCACTAGGTTATCACAGCTTATCACGGCTACATTTAATTTTATAAATCACTAAAAAGCTTATACAGAATTTACAGAGCATTTGTTGTGAAATAAATCGACGGGTATCACTTTAAACAGCGATGCCGTATTAAGTCAATTAAGGCCCAAAGCTTGCTTGCTGCTTAAATATTGATTTTACCGTCCAGTTAATGGAGCGGCTGACCTCGCGCTTTATTATTTTTAACCTTAACTGATTTTCGATACAAACGCTGGTTGCTTACTATCAAGTTTTTTTTTTTATAAACAACTGTAATAGGCTTGCCTAATGAAAAAAAATTTGATACGTAAAAATAGATAAATAAAAATTATTGACGGTTTGACGGTCTGGTTACAGGATGCTCGAGATACAATTCCCAGCTCGGTCAACTACGGTTAGTAAGTAATTAATAATTAATAATAATTAATTTAATATAAAATAATAATTTAGTGTGCAGAAAACGCGGGATAAGCAGCTAGTGGGGCCATCTATTATGTCTATTCGAAACTAAATAAATATTTTACTTTCCGCTCGGACGTCGCTTCATTTTTTTCGTATGTAAAATGTAGCCTATGTCACCCGGACCATAACAAAGAATTAATTTGACACCTATTCATCAACATCGGCCACAAACATACATACATACATACATACATACATACATACATACATACATACATACATACATACATACATACATACATACATACATACATACATACATACATACATACATACATACATACATACATACATACATACATACATACATACATACATACATACATACATACATACATACATACATACATACATACATACATAGACTGCTAAAATCTTCCTTCCTTCCTTTTGCCTTTGCCGTAGTCGGGTAAAAAAAAGCCGAGCTGAGGTATAGCACAACAGACATTATACGAGTAACGGAACTAAAGAAGAGGCGTTCAACAAATTGTTTCTAAATAAAGCGGCACGGATTGAAGAGGGCCTGTCGTGATCGCGGCGCTCGATTTGCAAGTTACAATGTGCCGAGTCAAAGGCATTTACTGCTTTATGCAGGTCAAGACCCATTGGGGGCTATCGCTCGCAAATAGAAGGGCCTATTGACAAAGCCGGTAATAAACTGAGTATATACGGTTAGGAGAGGGGAAAAACAAGAAATCTAAATGAAACAATGTAACGCTCAAAGAGTATCAGATACTGCAGTTGGCAATATGCAAATTATTTGTAGGAACTGCAGTAATAAAATCAGCATAAAGAAAAATTAAAATACAAATTGTGCATTATTAAATGTAAAGAAGTTAACAATGAAGTTACGAGAGATTGCGATGTAATATGTCCTGCCGAAAGGCACAGAATAATAACTAGTACCTAAAGGTACAGAAGCCTTACTTCGCAATGGTTTTCAAAGAAATATGTACTCAATATAATAAACAATATGATTTAATTTAGCTCGCGTTCCAGTCAAGCACGTGTTCGTTTACGTACCTACCAAATTTTTTTTGAGGGAATATGGGCCTTAATTCACTGGACTATGGTTCATAATAGGTTATACGTGGTTATACGTTTGAAAGAGCCGGGGACGCTTACTTCGAGGTGACTTCGAGAAACTACTTACGCCATCTAGCGCTTTCTACTTTTAGGGTATTGGAATAGTACTTTGTTCAACAAGGGGAGAAAGGGTTTGTAGTTTGAATTAATTTAATTTCAAATAGGAACATAATGTAATCCAATCAAAGTAGATTTTACCTGTCAGCGTCTTTAGGCAACAAAAAAAAGTTAAATTTCGATCACGATCCGTATTTAAACAATTAAATACTGCACAGTATCTTTTTGCTTTTTTTCGTTTTGTGTCCATCTTGCAACTATCGAGAAGAGAAAGTTGAACGTGGTCGAACAAATAGCGCGCGCGCGTGCGTCTTTCTTCGCTTGTGGCAGCCTACTAGATTGGCCGTTGCGCAACGGCCGCCGCCTGTAGGTATGTTTTTTAATACCTACACGCGGAGTGACACAGGCCTGCGAAAGGATTTCTTCTGGAAAGGGAAATCTGTGAACAAGTGAACAAGTGTACTAAGAATAACTGAGAGTTACTCGACAGAGAAACCCAATAACTTTTCTTTGTTTTGCGCGGTACGGGAATCGAATACAGGAACTCATGCCTCTCAGCCAAACAGGCTAGCTGCCTAGCTAGCTACTATAGTCCATTCCACGAGTCAAACTCCTTGGGAACAAAATACTTGCACCTCATTAGTTGATGCGCGCGGCTAGAGATAGGTAATTAAAGACGCTGCGCTTAAAGGGAAGGTTTACCTGCAGGCAGGCAACTACTATGCATAATAAGTATTTTTATTAATATTTTTTTAATAGAACATTATCTTTTAATGATAGAGTATTTTACATTTATTAATATGTGTGTGCTATAAATATATTCACTTCTAAGTTCACAAAATATTGGTATATGTTTTTTAAATATTTTTCATTAACACGCACGTCCAACCACCTCAATAACAGCTATGAACACATATAAGATGATCCTAAAAACAATTTTTCTAACGAAGGTGACGCGCATTAAGAGCGTTGACGCACGAACCCGCTTCGCAAGTTTAGGCATTTACCTGAGATTCTTTGTTTACGTGAATGGACGGACCACTTCAAGTGCAGTGTAGTGTAACAAACCGTTTTGATCCTAATACCATTTACAAGCAGGCTATTATTTTTTCAATATTTTTAGGTACCTATAAGTTTTTAGTTTGTAGATTTTTAATTTTACTAAGTAGAATTAATGAATAATGCTTGAAAAAGACCTTATAGAGTAAACCAGTACATAAAAATTGTTTCTTGTTTCAATTTTAACCACATAATGGATCGCTGATTGAAAAATAGAACTAAAAATTATTCATATTAATAAAGCACTTGAAATACTAGACTACTTAATATAAAAAAAACAGTGGACGAGTGATTAAAATTTTATTTGGGAGGAGATAAGGTAGCTAGCTTATAAATAAAATAATAAATAAAAATTTTACTTTATTTTACTATTAAAATAAATATAATTTATGTTAAACTAGCTGATCCCCACAACTTCGTTCGCGTAAATACAGGTTTTTATATAGGACGGATCGGATCCCATAATTCTTTTATGTCCCTAATCTATATGTAGCCTAAGTTACTCCTTATAACATCACCTATCTGACATTGAAAGGTCCGTCAAAATCGATCCAGCCGTTTTGAAAATTAGCTGGAACAAATAGATAGATTGACAAACATAAATTTAAACGGACACCAGTTTAAAATAAGCCGTACGTTCAAAGATCCGGCTCCCAAGTTATTTGAACCCAATAAATGTCTGTCATTTCTGAACTAAAAAACCTATGACCTTGAAATATTTACGGGACAATACGTAAAGTACTACCTTTCTAACAAAAAAAGAATGAGTTAAATCAAACTACGCGTAAGGAGTAATTAGCCTTATAACACGAAGCTCCGTTAAAATCTTAAAATCGATCCAGCCGTTTCGGAGATTAGTTGGAACAAATAGACAGACCAACAAACATAAATTTAAACGCACACCAGTTTAAAATAAGCCGTACGTTCAAAGAACCGAGTCCCAAGTTATTTGAACCCAATACTGAGGGTTGTAATGTCTGTCATTTCTGAACTAAAAAACCTATGACCTTGAAATATTTACGGGACAATACTTAAAATACTACCTTTCTAACAAAAAAAGAATGAATGAAATCGGACCACGCGTTAATGAATTACAGCTAAGTACACATTTTGACTTTCATGCCCTCCCCAAGGGAACCGTGCTGAATTTCGGGATAAAAAGTATCCTATGTCCTACCTCTATATATATATATATATATATATATATATATATATATATATATATTACAAACACAGTTAAAAAATACACATATAAAAAGTTTTAATCTGACTAAGAAAAATAGCGAGTATTAAAAACATCTAGTATTGAGAAGTGATAGTTGCACTACAATTTTACGTATAATCCAAGTAATCCAATAAGAGTTGCCGAGACAAAAAGCGTTACGTCCGTTCTCGGAGAGGCCTCGGCCCGTACTAGTTTCCTAGTTCAATTTACTACTGCTTTTTGACGCGTTTCGTAGTAACTTTCAATTTCATTTTTTGGAAACAAATAGTAATTAATCTTAGATTTTTTTAAATTCATATTATTGCAAATATATTTTACTTTTATAAGTACTAAATTTTACCTATAAATAACGAAAAATAATATGCTAAAATGACGGTTTTATATGTCTATAATTTACTGAAATTATAATTTCTTTGATTGGATTTTTATGATGTAAAAAACGCCAAATTAAAAAATGTTTTCTTCTATGTCCCTAGTTCAGGACATTTCCTTTAATAAATATATCTTTGTGTGTGAATTGAACAAGTAACTTTCGACGTAGTGAACGTCAAAAATTACACGAATCCCAAAATTCCGAAATAGGCTTTTGGTATTTTGGCAATAAGACACAAACTATCAATAAATTGCAAAATGTTGTCTTCCAATTCCCTAGAATAGAAAATTTTCTACAGAACAGTATAAATAAGTTTTTAAGTAAATGCATTGATTAACAACATATGAAGGGTCAAAAAAGCCTAAAAATGAGCTAAAATGGCGCAGAACGCGTCAACGCTCTTAACCAATAAGCGTACAAGGGCAATTTCCTTTGGGAGCTCGTTTCGTGGTATGGACTATTGAATGAATGTAAATAAGTAAACAACATAGCTGCGAGAGGTGACGGGCCACAAATAAAGTGAATAGCGACTCACACGCGCGGCGTCCGTTCCGGCGCTGGAAATAATTTATAGCGACCCTCGGCACCGACGTCGCATATATTGCTATTCGCTTCCGAATCTGTTCAGCGTGAAACTCGTGATGCGGGCCTTAATAAACCTCTTATTTATTTATATACAAGTATGTACACGAAGATAGTTATAGTAAATGAATAAACGTATAGAAAGTACGTATATATATAGTATATAGTCCAACGATAGACGTGCATTAATGCACTAGGTACTTCACTTATTTTCTGATTTTTAATTCCGTGGAATTCTGACGTTTCTTAATGTTGCCAGAGATAAAACAGTTCCCACAAGAAAGATAATAAATTCAAAACTTACCTAAAAAAGTCAATTGCCTCATGTAGATCATGGCAGATACTTCAGGTAGGTAGGTACTTTAGTTTGGGGTAAAATCGAACTTCATTTGGTATACTTGTTTTTCCTACAAATAATGACTCATTCTATTTTTAAATGACAACTGTCAGAATTCCACCGAATTAAAAATCAGACTATAAGTCACGAGTGTCGTATACCAGTTCATAGCAAGTGCTATCTTATGTAAATTAAAAATTTAAATAAAGGGGTTATTTATCTTCCGTGTCTTTTTGGATTTTTAGCAAACATAAACACATACACAATATTGTTCGCAGAGATCGCCGCCTGCATTCGTAATGTCCTTCAGTCGGGGCGCGCGGGCTCCTCTCAATGGAAACTCGACACTAATTGCTATTTGTAAATACTCTTTTATTTCCACTGATGATATTCCTAGCTTTGCCCGAGGAACTATTTTAACGCAATTCCTAGTTTTCCGGCGATGTCTTTTTGCTCTCTCCTCTTTAGCTAGACTTTAATTCGATCTGAGCCTCAAGCCACTCTACATCCTGATTTTTTAAAGTTTATCAATGAACCGATTTTTTTTTTATTGAATTTCATTTCATCGCTTCACTTTCACTTCTCAATGAGCTATACTTTTAGTGTGAATACTCTGGTTCTCTGAACTCCTCAATTCTGATTTTATCCCGCGGACACAAAATAATTATTATCGACTATACTGTAGGGATTAAACGAGAGTTCTGAGTAACCTAAGCCTACTTATGAAGCCCATAGTTAGCGAACATGTTTGAGATAAGTTATCACTACTTATCAACATGCATTATTCGAAAACTTTTATCCTTTATACACTGTGGGATTTATTCCTTCTCACAAGTTCTACGAAACTGACAAAATTACTCTATGCGAAGATTCAAAAGCAAAATCAAATTATTTTTTTTCTATAAACTGCCTCAGCGTTACATGGAAGTAAGGTATTCTTTAGAGTAGGTAAATACAAGTATAAATTAAAAATTTAAAAAACCCCCGACATTCGCCATTTTGTGGCGGCGGCCATCTTGGATTTGCAATAGTGCTATTCTATTAGTCAAGCCCTTTCATTTGATATCCATATTGAGGGTGTTGTGATAAAATATGTAATCCGCCGTTTTGTAGCGGCGGCCATCTTGGACCGATTTTCATCAAACATAGCTAACAACACTCTCGACTAATTCACCTTTCAAACTAAAAAACCGCATTCAAATCGGATCACCCGTTTGAGCGCTACAGGGGAACAGACAGACACACACACACACACAGACACGTCAAACTTATAACACCCCGTCGTTTTTGCGTCAGCCGTTAATAAAGAAAACTGGGAATCAAATCGGGAGGAATCACACGACGATCTTCGTCAAGTGAAGCAGCCGTTAATGCGATCTGGCTCTCAGTAGGTACGTCTCGGTTCATTTGGGCTGACGGCTATTAGGGCCAATAAATCTCATTATCCCATTAGCCTCGTGTCGGGGCCGATTTGTTTTATACACGGAATTAACGCATCATGGGCTCCTTGACACTTCATGGATTAGGTCCGTCCCAGATCCATTTCTTTTCAGTAGTCCAATTATTTAAAATGTTGGGTAGACTAAAATCCTCGTAGCCCGTAGGTCTTTACCCTATCTATTGAACTATTGTTGTTGTACCCATCATCATCATCATCATCATGATCAACTCATTACTTACCGGCTCACTACAGAGCACGGGTCTCCTCTCAGAGTGAGAAGGGTTTTGGCCATAGTCTACCACGCTGGCCAAACGGATTGGCAGACTTCACACACCTTTGAGAACATTATGGAGAACTCTCAGGCATGCAGGTTTCCTCACGATGTTTTCCTTCACCGTTAAAGCAAGTGATATTTAAATACTTAAAACGCACATAACTCTGAAAAGTTAGAGGTGCGTGCCCCGGGATCGAACCCACGACCTCCGATTAGAAGTCGGTCGTCCTAACCACTAGGCTAGTTTCAGTAGTCCAATTATTTAAAATGTTGGGTAGACTAAAATCCTCGTAGCCCGTAGGTCTTTACCCTATCTATTGAACTATTGTTGTTGTACCCACTTCCAAGATATTTTCTTAATTCAATGAAAAGTTAGCCCTTGATTGTAATCTCACCTGCGAAGCGGGCTAACTTGGAACAGCATTATGCTATTAAGAGCACTATGCATACTCCTGATCGGTTTCTACACGGCATCGTACCGGAACGCTAAATCGCTTTGCGGCACGGCATTGCCAGTAGGGTGGTAACCAGCCACGGCTAAAGCCTCCCATCGAGACCAGACCAGAGACAATTTAGAAATTATAAAATTCCAAATTGCCCCTGCCGGAAATCGAACCCGGGACCTCCCACTTATAAGACCACAGCGCTCACCACTGCCAGGGAGGTCGTCAAAAATCCTGCTTGATCTTGATTTTGACTCTTGGTGGTAAATAACTATACAGTTTTAGATGGAAACTAGCTAACCTGGAAACTGTGTTTATGGCAGTAAACCCCTAATCGGTTTAAAAAGGGAAATTGGTTTAATGAAAACTTCCATACCACTTCCATCTTAGATTAAATCTTCACTTACCATCAGGTGCGATCGTAATCAAGAGCTAAATTATAGATGAGTAAAGAAGTCACACCCCCGGCAAACCTCAAAGTACGCCCAGTAGTGTAAAGTATACGGTCCTGCTCGATTTTACGTAGACCGTCATCCTTGTCAGTCGTAAGTTCGCTTGTATGAAGTGTCGAGGGAGAGGGAGAACATCAGAGTGTTGAAGGAGAGAAGCTACTATTATTCATTTGACATGAAGATTAAATTACTTCACAAACGGAATCATTCAGCTTCACCAAATTGGAGTGCTGTTTTACTTTTAGATCAGGCAATTAAGTGTAGAGTCGAATCAGAAATGCACATAAGCGTTACAGCTCTGGCAGTGTTACTCTGTACAAGGATTCAAAGTGAAAATCGAATCAAATATGTATTTCGTGCAGATCATTCTGGAATTAATACCTATCTTCGCTAAAGTAAACTGAAATACTGTTTTACTTTCAGATTACGTAATCAAGCGTAGCACCAAATCGTAAATCCCTATTCAAGAGTCAAAGTCAAAAACGAATCAAATATTTACGACTAAGTACCATACTCGCTTTTAACTCGCACTGTATGCTTAGTCTCACTTTGCAGAACTCCAAAACTTTATGGTATACTTGATCGAATCACAATGACTTCAGAGCAAAATGGACCTAAATGGCATAAATTAAGGTTGGAGTTCGCCAATAAATTCAGCATTCGAAAACAGCCAGCGCCCCAAGCAGAAATGTTGTAAAATAAATATTCGAACTATTGAATTACGACTTTAAAATAAAAGTCTTTGGGTTCATTTTGCTCTGAAGTTATTGTGTGTCGATACTTGAATTTCGATCATCTTTGACACTATGTAAAAAGTCGGCATAAGGCCGCCAATGTGGATGGTTGACAAATAAGTCAACCTCGTGAAATGTTCTAAATTATGGCGAATGTTGGATTAGATAAACTATTGCAACTTTATTTTATGCTCTTGTAACATTATACTTTTCAGAGATACGCGTATGCTTAGTTAAAAAAAAAGTGGGAACTAATTTCAAAAGTGTATATAACGAATTTTGTCACGCGCATGGATTAGCCCCGCAAGTTATCCCGGTGCATGAAATTTACATACCTTTCTCTGAAAATATAACTATAGAGATACTATTTTCTTCGAATTAGTTCCCGACTTTTGAAGCGGCAGTATTGGTAATAGTTAACTTTTATTTAGGCAAATTGGTTTTGTATAAGATTAACTATGTACCTACCTATATTATGACAGCCAGTTTGGCGTTAAATCCCATAATGTGACCTACATTAAGCTCAGGCACAAGGTAGAAAATATTTGTAAAATTCATGTTCTACATTCAGCCTCATTGAACAGCCATGAACTGTTCAATCAGGCTGAATGTATCAAAGATCAGGCTGAAAGTATCAACCCGTGTGGGGTTGCTGGTCCCCCATCGGGCGCGTCCCCCCGGTGGCGGATGGGGGAACGCCTCCCAGATATGGGAGGTACCGGGGAAACCCGGCGCGGACCAAAACCAGCAGGGGGTTGCCGATTGGAGGCTCCTGGTACTTCTCTGTTCATCAGAGTGGACTGTGGAGACTCCGGGCGGCGACAATTGGGGGGGAGGCTTTCGGGCCGTGAGGAAGAAAACCTCGTTAAAAAATTACCGGAGGGGGTGGAAACGCCCTGCGCGGCGGGTCCGCTGGTCTTTGTGGCCGGTGGGCGCTGGCTTCGGCCACCGTCGGGCAACCCGTAATCCGCACTGAGCGGAACCGGGGGCCCCACGCACTGAGCGAGGGGCCGCGAGGAAGAAAACCTCTATAAAAAATTACACGAGGGGTGAACCTCTTGAGGGTCGCCTGCGGGTGTGGCCCTCTTGAGGTTTGCCTCTGGCGAGGAACTCCGGGTGATGGAATGGCGTATCCGTCGCCCGTTGAGACGCCTCGGGTCGGGGGGCGCACCACTATGTTCCTGGTGCGCCTCAGACGGTGTTAGGGGGCCTTTAGGTCCCCCGGTGGAGGGTCTGCCTCGGCGGACGGCGCCGGCTGGGTCGCGGATGATTGCGCAAGTGTACCCGTAACCCAGCCACCAGGCGACACGGAGGAACATCGCTGGGTTTTAGTGGGTATTCTGGCCACTTCTTGGCCTGCCTGAGTCCCACACTACCTTCCGGAAGCATTGCAGTTCGCTGTAAGGCTTCCGGAGGGTGTGCGTAAATGCATTTCCCAGCGTCAAAAAAAAAAAAAAAGGCTGAAAGTATCAAAGTTGCACGTGACCAAATGAATGAATCAACCAATAAGATCAATTCATTTTGAGAATCATCGCACCATTCACTGGGAAATTAACTGATGTTTCTTGCTCAACGTGCATCTTCTTTACCTAATTGTCCTACCTACCTATCTTAATTTACCTAATTGTACCTACATTAAAATCCGTTCCTGAGGGACAGAGTACAGAGTACAGAGCATCTTTGGGTAACGTTTGTTCCTGAATACAATATCCCAAATCAAAATGGTCCGGCCTCTGATTGCGGCGTCGGTTCGCGTATTACAATGGACCTGTGGTACTCATTCAAAGGCGCTTACTCCTTTGTACAAACTGGAGAAGTTCGATTGAAACCGTTATCGTTTACGAATAGATTTCCCCGTGGACAGCGCTGATGCTAAACTTGGTGTGGTAAACATCCCACTACCACTATACAATTCAGTTTATACGTTTTTCGAATAAATTTTAAATACTGAAAAATTGCAAGATTGAAGGAATCTCTCAATCCACAGCTCTCTGGGAATTCCACCTTGACTGAGTACCGATATAGCTTTTTTCCACTTTTTAATAAAAATACGACGGCCATCTTTGATTTGAAAGTGGCACGTTAATAAGCGTCCAAGAACCTCTAAAAACATTTCAAAATTAAAAAGCTTCAACCCTTAATAATGTCCGGAAAAACATTGAAAATTCCGAATAGTTCATTTTTGCGGCCCGCTTCTGTCACACAGCACAATTATTGCTCTGTCTAGATGCCTCCATTGAATGACTAGTTGCATTTCTTTGGCTTGTGCTATTAGTTCGTATATACAACATACAGAAAATAAAGTGCTCAATATTCCATAGCAGGTATATTTAGCATAGTAAATATATTCAGTTCAATGATCTAAATCAGCCGTTTAGCACTAAATTGAATTCCCTCGCTTAGTTCCGGTCGATTGATCCCACACGCGTTAAATATTTTATGCCGTTTCGGCCTTCTATCTTTGTGGTCAGCCAGTGCCTATAATAGACGATGGTCAAACACAGCGGTGCGCAAGTGGTATAAGCAAACAGACTGTAATTATTTGACACTGTTCATTATTAAGGTACTAGAAAATGCCCGCGGCTCCGCCCGCGTGAATTTCGGTTTTGCACAAATCCCGAGGGAAGCGTGGATTTCCGGTTCCCGTTTCTGCTCCCTTTTCCAACCTTTATACCTACTTTCAAGGAAGTTTGTTATAGACCTATAGCTGTAGCTATACATTTCGGTTTTTTCAAAATCCCGTGGGAACTCTTTGATTTTTCGGGATAAAAAGTAGCCTATGTTTTAAATCAGGGCATAATCTTTCTCCATTCAAAAGTTCAGCCAAATCGGTTCTGTAGTTGCAGCGTGATTGAGTAACAAACACCCATCCACACTTTCACATTTATAATATTAGTAAGATTGACTTCTATCTATGTACCTATTGATAAGATCATCATCAGAATCACTGACACTTTCATTAACTGTGCAGGTTCATGATTTTACAAAATGAGCTGATTCTTGTGCCAATTCAAAGCGCCACAGTAAAGGTACGAGGAACTAAATTTCACATTTCCCAACACAATTAATCACAGTTCACATTAGTTCCGGGTACATTCAATAACGTTTCTTACCAATCAGCACCAAAATGGCGATAATGAAATTAGTTCAGTCAGCCAGCCCAGCCTAGGTCAGATGTCAAAATGCTACACACACTCTGACAGGTGCTTATCTGTGACGCTGCAGCATGTGACGCTGACGGAAGAAAACGGCTCGAGCGCTTACGTACTTGCGCTCGAGTACTACGTACTTTGTAAAGTTTTTTTTTATTCAAACTTCAAGGAACTTCCAAAGGATACTAACAGTTACCGATTTAAAAAGTAAACCTCAGTCGCCCAGTCAATCACCACCCACTGTCGTCCGCAGACTGCAGCGAATAAATACGGCTAGCCGTATTTTACTGTATTACTGAAATTTTAACCCCCGACGCAAAATCGACGGGTGTTATAAGTTTGACGTGTCTGTGTGTGTGTGTGTGTGTGTATGTGTGTAACATATGTGTGTGTGTGTGTGTGTGTCTGTCTGTTCCCCTGTAGCGCTCGAACGGGTGAACCGATTTGAATGCGGTTTTTTTTTGTTTGAAAGGTGAAATAGTCGAGAGTGTTGTTAGCTATGTTTGATAAAAATCGATCCAAGATGGCCGCCGCTACCAAATGGCGGATTACATATTTTTTCACAACTCCCTTAATATGGGTATCAAATGAAAGGGCTTCACTAGTAGAATAGCACTATGTAAACCCAAGATGGCCGCCACCACAAAATGGCGAATGTCGGGGGTTTTTTAAATTTTTAATTTATACTTGTACAGCATAAACATTACGTAGCACTGTCCGTGTCCTGCTCGACTTAAGTATAGCGATGTCCAGTATAGTAATTCGCTTGTATGAAGTATCGAAAGTGTGGAATCGCATTTGATACGTTGCTGCTGCTCATTTTGTTTGTATAATATTATTATATATGGCTTTGGTATAAATATTATTTAACAAAGAACAAAGATAATTAATAGGTAGGTAATTTACGGTGTACTAATTATCAAAATATTCACTTCGCTGCCCTAATTTCACCGATTAACCACACTTAGCTCACTCGCTCCGTTCCGTTCCATTCCAGTTGATTGATCCCGCTCCATTAAATATTTGATCAGATTTCAGCTTTGTATCTTTGTACAAAGTGATTTCAAGCTGAACCCGACTGAACTGGGCTGAACTTAAGTGTATTCAGGATTATAAGTATAATGTTCATGTACTTTCGTAATTGCCTGCTCTAAGGTTGATCACACATTTACAAAACGGACTGCAAAGCCGCGTCCGCCACAAATACCCCATTTTTTTTTTTTTCACTAAACGTGACGTCATTAGCATATTGTGTCAAATACATCAAACATGGCTAAGATTTACGGGTGACCTCAACAGTAGGTACATTAGCTAATAATATTAGCTGAGCGTTTAGCCTAGATAATTCTAGGTTTCTATGGTAACACTATAATACAGGTCTCTATCTGCTAACAACCATAACGTTTAAACAAGTTCAAGATTCAACAGTTATTAAATTTCAATTAATGCTTATTAATACACGCGAGCTACCCCCGAGCATCTAACGGAAGCATAAGCCAAAAATCAGCAACTGAAAGTGTTGAAAATAAGTGAGCTCAGGCATTAAAACTTACCCAATGGGCTTCCAGTCCGCATTTTCAGTAATAAAAAAAATGCGTTAATTGCGACGTTTTCAATGCGCGTATTGTACAATGTGCAATCACTTCTATGTATCTCATCGCTTAAACACAAAGTGACTGACGTGTTTTACATAACAAAGGTTGTGACGAACTAAAGAGCATGAAATAAGAGTGAGGTTACTTTAATACAAAGTAATTTCTAGTTTTGTAAAACTTTACTTAAAAGTAAATTAAAGTACTGAAAAAAAAGGACTACTTAGAAGTAGTGAATGCGTGGAAGAAGATCAAAGGAAACTAGAAAAGTTAATATCGTGTAAGACTTAAAGTGTTGTAAAGTATCGCTAAAGGAATTAAATTTTAATTTTGGTCAGAAATACAAAACTAATAAAATTTGACCATTTCTATAATATTAAAGGACCAGTTCACATAAAGAAATGCTTAACTAATCTAATATGGTTACGGTTAAAGTTAAATTAGGCCACTGGAAAAAGTGAGGAATTGTAAAATTTTAACCAAAATTTGAGGTAGAAGTACAAATACTGGCTTTCCACTCACTTACCTTTATTTTTAAGGTAGAGTTTGAGGATCGAAACCAAGATGCACGACAGCGACTCGCAACACATAAGTGTCGCTCGAGCGACTGCTGTTTAGTGTTTATTGATAAGTGTCGCTCATCACGTTCGCTATTCGCTCACCTCAAATGTTCTACAGTCTATACATTTCTACACATTTCTATACAAGTATAAATTTAAAAAATTTAAAACTCCCGACATTCGCCATTTTGTGGTGGTGGCCATCTTGGATTTGCATAGTGCTATTCTACTAGTCAAGCCCTTTCATTTGATACCCATATTGAGGGATTTGTGAAAAAATACGTAATCCGCCATTTTGTGGCGGCGACCATCTTGGACCGATTTTCATCAAACATAGCTATGAACACTCCCGACTAATACACCTTTTAAACAAAGAAAAAACCGCATTCAAATCTGTTCACCCGTTTGAGCGCTACGGTGGAACAGGCAGACACATACAGACACGTCAAACTTATAACACCCCGTCGGCAGAGTGGGATAAGATGGGAGGCCTAAGGCACTCTAAGAAGTTTATGGAAGCTGTAAAGGCTGGTTTTCTTGCAAAAGTAAATTTACTGAGCAGGAAACAGCTAAGGTATGCTATAGCGGCTTACACGGGTCACTATAGTACAAAGGCCATGTTATGCAAAATGGGCATTACAGAGGACCCTATCTGTAGGGCCTGTAATGAAGAAAATGAGTAAATGGAACACATCTTGTGTGAGTGTGACGGACTGGCTAGGAAGCGAATGGATCTTCTGGGGATAGCTTATCCGCAACCGGAGGATTATGGTCCCTTGAACCTAAAGGCGACAATCAAACTCCTAGAATGGGTGTTTGAGGAGGTCTAGGGGATAAGGAAGGGGCGAGTACAAAAGATCCATAAGGGTCGAAGTGCATCCGATTTTTAGCGGGCCCCATCAGAGGAAGATAAGATAAGATATAACACCCCGTCGTTGTTGCGTCGGGGGTAACAACGCAGTGTGCAAAATTCGTCTCCCAAATTTCGCATGTCCAAGTCGCGCGTCGTCGCTTATCTCAAAGTTTACCTTTATCCAAGTATAACCACCTGATAGGCAACTGGCCTTTGCTAATAACTTTATTTGCCCTATTTGACCCTTCAAATAGTGCTTCTAATGCAACACTCTTCAAACTACTTTACACTCGTTTGTGTGTCGTTAATTGTACACAGAACTCGGACTAACCAGACATAATACCGTTGCAGTGTTTGCAAATGGAAAACAAGACCGGCACAAAGCTTGCGTGTTAAAGTTAGCGATACGATGATATCGATACGGAGTTGTATCGCGCGCGCCGCGGCCGTGGCTTTGTAACCAGCAATTTTGTCGATCGAAGCGATTGTTGCTAATTGTTGATTATTCAAGTCCTTGTGATTTGTAGATAAGACTAGCTGACCCCCGCGAATTCGTTCGCGTGTTTTTCTTTGCTATAAACCTCACGGAGCCCGAGACCTTTCCAACGAATGCAAAACCGTGGAAATCGGTTCGTGCGTTCTGGAGTTATAGCGTCAGGAAGGAAAACCCGACTTATCCTACTAATATTATAAATGTGAAAGTGTGGATGTTTGGATGTTTAGATGTTTGTATGTTTGTATGTTTGGATGTTTGGATGTTTGTTACTCAATCACGCCGCAACTACTGAACCGATTTGGCTGAAATTTTGAATGGAGATAGCTTATGCCCTGACTTAAAACATAGGCTACTTTTTATCCCGGAAAAGTATTCCTGTGGGACTAAAATAGATATAATCTTCCAAAAACGCCATAGAGGGCGCTGACTGTTCTTAGGTAAATCACGTTCACATAACACATTAATGCAATAGTTTGCTGTGTTGCATGCATTGGCAACACATAGGCTACTTTTTATCCTGGAAAAAATGCACAGTTCCCATGGGATTTTGAAAAACCCGAAGTCTATATCTACAACTATAGGTAGATTATTATAGCGAACTTCCTTGATAGAAAGTATAAAGGTTGGAAAAGGGATCGGGAACGGGAACCGGGAATCAACGATTCCCTCGGGATTTGTTCAAAACCGAAATTTACGCGAGCGAAGCTGCGGGCAGAAGCTATCACACATAATCACAATACCAATCCTACTAATCCTACTATCCTACTAATCCTCCTACTATCCTACTAATATCATAAATGTGAAAGTGTGGATGTTTGGATGTTTAGATGTTTGGATGTTTGGATGTTTGGATGTTTGTTACTCAATCACGCCGCAATTACTAAACCGATTTGGCTGAAATTTTGAAAGGAGATAGATTATACCCTGACTTAAAACATAGGCTACTTTTTATCCCGGAAAAATCTACAGTTCCCACGGGATTTTGAAAAAAACCGAAATCTCTAGCTACAACTATAGGTAGATTACTATAGCAAACTTCCTTGAAAGTAGGTGTAAAGGTTAGAAAAGGGAGCGGGAATGGGAACCGGAAATCCACGACTCCCTCGGGATTTGTGAAAAACCAAAATTCTCGCGGGCGAAGCCGCGGGTATTCTCTAGTTTTTATATAGTAGATAACGTTAAGTATATGATCAAATGGGTATTATATGAAAGGATATTGAGACGTACGTATATAATTATGTATGTGCACAAAAAAGTTTTTGGTTTTGGCTAAATTATCTGTCAAGCCGGCCTAATCCCAAAAAAGCCGCGAAACATCGTAGGTCATCGTAGGTCCCATGACAGAAGCGAAACTGTTAGTAACGATAACGTTGCCCTGGAGAAAGAAGAATAGATTATTTAAAATTAATGCACAAATATGTCTTCTGATGATATTATAATATATATAGCTCGATTACCACTGACTGACTGACTGACTGACTCATTGACATAATTGTTCTCCTAGAAAGAGACAGAAAACGATACAATAATGTATGGGAGATATGTCCGGATGCGGGAGTCGAGTAGGGAAAAATTATGACATTTCAGAAAAACAAGATGGCGGCTGATGTGATTTTTGTAACTTTTTTGTTTTTCCACCGATTTTGTTACAACTCACAACTATTGAAGAAATTAATAAACGATTAATAGAAAAAGTGGAAAAAATTGGAAAAACAAGATGGCGGCCGAGATTTAGGTTTTTAAAATTTTTGATTTTTCGACCCCAAATCGCGGCACCACAGCTCCGAAACGGGGTAATTGACGATAATATTTTTTTTCTGTATTCGCCCACACTTACCCTTAATTTTGACAGAACGAGAGTGGTTTTTAAAAATTCAAGATGGCGGCTGTCGTGGCGGCCATTGGGTTTGAGGTACGAAAAAACCCAATTTTAAAATTCAAATTTCTCACAGTTGGCAACATCGGAACGTTTCGACTTCTATGAAGCGATTGTTTGCATTGACTCGAGGTATAAATTGGCGATAAAAAAAATACCCCACTTTTGGGGAAATTTCAAGATTTACCCCAAAAATTAAAAAATCAAAATACGGACTTTTTGCCAAATCCGAGTATGAGCAACCATGTGTTTTACTTGTACCAATGACATTTGAGTATTTTTGTCCTCGGGGACTGGCAACACTGGAATTTATCAAAGAAAAAGTGATTTTCGCGACATGGTCTTTTGTCAGGGGCAATCATTTCGCTTGGGTGCGAGCGAGAAAAAAAATTAAAACGTCATCAGGAGCGGTATATACTGTATTTATTGAAAAAATTATAAAACTATGTGAATTATTTATATAAAACGAGTTGGCGGCCATTTTGTATTGTTGTTGGGTGTTTTTGAAAATTTTGATCATGTTTTTGAGGCAGTTGGCAACATTTTAGAAAGTTGACATGTATGAATCGATTGTGTAACTCAACTGGCAGTATCGAAGTATGTACACAGTGTTGCCACATTTAGGGTAGTTTTTGAGATTTCCCCAAAAATTTCCTCCTGTAAAATTTTGTATGAAAACTTTTTTTTCACTAATGGTTTCACAAAGAAGACAAAAATTTATTCCGAAAAAAATATGGAGAGAGCTGATGATTGAGGGTTTCGGAGACGGGTGAAGGGCACGCTGAAAGTATAGAAGATAGGTGGGGGTGCTCGAGCAAATGTCATTCGAAACGTCGTCCAATTGGGAGTGAACTGAAAAAAAATTCAAAATGGCGAAAAAAAGATGGCCGCCATACAAATTTCATCGGTATCCATCTCGGAGGGTATAAAAGATGGAAGAGTGGTTTCTTAGCAAAAGATGATCAAACTCCGAAGGTTTACTTGATGAATAGAAAAAAAAATCAAAATGGCGGAATTAATTTTTTCATAGAAAATGTATGGTGAATATTGAATTGCCTTTGATGCGGTTCTTCAGCGAATTCTCACAGAAAAATATGGGAAGACATGATGATTGAGGGTTAGTAAGATGGTTGGGGAGCCCGGGAAGGGTATTGTAGATAGAAAGAACAAGATGGCGGCCGACGTGATTTTTGTAACATTTTTGTTTTCCTACCGATTTCGTTAAAACTTGTAATTCTAGAAGAAATTAGGAAACGATTAATAGAAAAAGTAGAAAAAATTTAAAAAACAAGATGGCGGCTTAGCTGTAGTCTTTCAAATTTTCGATTTTTCGACCCCGAACCGAGGCGCCACAGCACCGAAACGAGTTAGTTGAGGATAATATTTTTTTCCTGTTTCCGTCTACAATTATCCTGTATTTTGACAGATCAGGAGTGGTTTTTAAATATTCAAGATGGCGGCTGTCTTGGCGGCCATTCAGTTTGAGGTACGAAAAAACGCAATTTTAAAATTCAAATTACTCACAGTTGACAACATCGTAGCGTTTCTACTTCTATAAAGCTATTGTATGTACAGACTTGAAGTATAGATTGGTGAAAAAAATACCCCATTTTTGGGGAAATTTCAAGATCTACCCCAAAAATTAAAAAATCGAAACACGAACTTTTTGCAAAATCCGAGTATAAGCAACTACATTTTTTACCTGTACAAACGAAATTTGGATATTTTTATCGCCAGGGACAGGCAACACTGAAATTTATCAAAGAAAAAGTGGTTTTCGCGATACGGTCTTTTTTCAGGGGTGATCATTTCGCCTGTGTGCCAGCGAGATGAAAACTTGAAACGTCATCAGGGAGCGGTATCTCCTGTACTTAATGGAAAAATTATTCAACTTTCTAAAATAAATCTGTAAAATGAGTTGACGGCCATTTTGTATTTTAATTGTTTTGGAATTGATTTTGAACATGTTTTTGAGGCAGTTGGCACCATTTTGGAAAGTTGAAATGTATGAATCAACTGTGTAACTTAACCGGCAGTATCGATAAAAGTAAACAGTGTTGCTACCTTCGGGGTAGTTTACGAGATTTTCCCCAAAAATTTTCTCCTGTAAAATTTTGTATGAAATTTTTAAAGACAAAAATTTATTCAGAAAAAAAAATATGGATAGAGCTGATGATTGAGGAACTCGGAGACGGGTGAAGGGCACGCTTAAGGTATTGAAGATAGGTGGGAGGTGCTCGAGCAAATGTCACTCGAAACGGCTTCCAATTGGCAGTGAGCTGGAAAAATATTCAAAATGGCGGAAAAAAGATGGCCGCCATACAAATTTCATCAGTGTCCATCTCAAAAGGTATAAAAGATGGAAGAGTGGTTTCTTATCAAAAGATGATCAGGACCTTCGGATCCTGATCACTAGAAAAAAAAATTCAAAATGGAGGAATTTATTTCGGATCGACTAGGGACTGACTGGGGACCGACTAGGGACCGACTAGGAACCGACTAGGGACCGACTAGGGACCAACTACGGACCGACTAGGGACCGACTAGCGACCGACTAGAGACCGACTAGGGACCGACTACGAACCGACTAGAGACCGACTAGGGACCGACTACGTACCAACTAGGGACCGACTACGGACTGACTAGGGACCGACTACGGACCGACTACGGACCAACAACGGACCGACTAGGGATCGACTACGGACCGACTAGAGACCGACTAGGGACCGACTAGGGACCGACTAGGGACCGACTACGGACCGACTACGGACCGACTAGAGACCGACTAGGGACCGACTAGGGACCAACTAGAGACCGACTACGGACCAACTAGGGACCGACTATTGACCGACTAGGGACCGACTACGGACCGACTAGGGACCGACTACGGACCGACTAGAAACCGTCTAGGGACCGACTACGGACCGACTAAAGACCGACTAGGGACCGACTAGGGACCGACTACGGACCAACTGACTAGGGACCAACTAGAGACCGACTACGGACCAACTAGGGACCGACTATGGACCGACTATGGACCGACTACGGACCGACTATGGACCATTACGGACCGACTAGGGACCGACTAGAAACCGACTAGGGACCGACTACGGACCGACTACGGACCGACTAAGGACCGACTAGGGACCGACTATGGACCGACTAGGGACCGACTAATTACCGACTAGGGACTGACTAGGGACCAACTAGGGACCGACTAGGGACCGACTAGGGACCGACTAGTGACCGACTAGGAACCGACTAAGGACCGACCGAGGACTTTTCAAGATTTTCCCAAAAATTTCCTCCTGTAAAATTTTATATGAAATTTTTTTTTTCACAAATGGTTTCACAGAGAAGGCAAATTCATTCGGAGAAAAAATATGGCGAGAGCTGATGATTGAGGATTTTGGAGACAAGTGAAGGATACAGAAGGGTAGAGTACAGCCCTATGTAGTTGGTACTCAAAATTCTTATTTTCACGTTGTCTGTGTGTTTACGTGGTCAGATTTTTAAAAGCTTATATCTACGGAACTAAAGGGTCGAGCCCCATTTTGTTGGTACTCAAATTTTCGCGATGTCTATATGCTCACATGGTCAGATTTTTAAAAGCTTATATCTCCGAAACTATAGGGTGCAACCCCATGTTATTATTACTCAAACTTCTTATTTTTGCGATGTGTATGTGCTCACGTGATCAAATTTTAAATGCTTATATCTTCAAAATTATAGGGTGCAGCCCCATGTTATATAATGTCGAACGTCCCCGCGAGCTGCTTTAGCAGCTCGCGCACCGAGCAACTAGTTATTTTTATATATATAAAGCTACTTGAAGTTACGTACTGATCACCTCTCCTGAACAATTTTGTATGGGACTTTTTCACCATATTTTCCGTGTGTGTAAAATTCAAAAATTTAAGGTCTACAAAATTATAGAGAGAGCTGGACGTGGAAAACTGACTAGGGTGCCCTAAGGGATCTGGAAAACTATCAGTCGGAAAGGTACCGTCCCGAAACAAAAAATGTTCAAAACCTTGGGCAATTGGGTGAACCGGTGAAAAAAATATGGCCACCATACAAAAAAAATTTCGTCTCCATACAAAAATTTTCCTAATTTTCAAGAGGCTCTCCAGAACAATTTTGTATAGAACTTTTTTCCCTTTACTACTTATGGGCGTAGAACTTATAGGTCTTCCTTTAGAAAATTATGAAACATCATGAATGTGGAAAATTTACCAGAGTACCTCATGGGTCCTCCGAAACTACCAGTCATACAGACATGGTCCCAAACAAATGTTATTAAAGACCTTGGGCCATTAGGTGAACCGGTAAAAAAAAGATGGCCGCCGAACAAAAAAAAATTTTCTCCATACAAATTTTTTGGGTAATTTTCAAGAGGCTCTCCAGAACAATTTTGTATGGAATTTTTTTTCCTTCACTATTTGTGTGCGTAGAACTTATAGGTCTTCCTTCAGAAAATTATGAAACGTCATGAGTGTGGAAAATTTACCAGAGTACCTCATCATGATCAACCCATTACCGGCTCACTACAGAGCACGGGTCTCCTCTCAGAGTGAGAAGGGTTTTGGCCATAGTCTACCACGCTGGCCAAGCGGATTGGCAGACTTCACACACCTTTGAGAACGTTATGGAGAACTCTCAGGCATGCAGGTTTCCTCACGATGTTTTCCTTCACCGTTAAAGCAAGCGATATTTAAATACTTAAAACGCACATAACTCCGAAAAGTTAGAGGTGCGTGCCCGGGATCGAACCCACAACCTCCGATTAGAAGTCGGTCGTCCTAACCACTAGGCTATCACAGCTTTCCACTAGGCTATCACAGCTTGGAGTACCTCATGGGTCCTCCAAAACTACCAGTCATACAGACATTGTCCCAAACAAATGTTATTGAAGACCTTGGGCCATTAGGTGAACCGATGAAAAAAAGATGACCGCCGAACAAAAAAAAATTCTCTCCATACAAATTTAGTGAGTTCTTTTCAAGAGGCTCTCCAGAACAATTTTGTATGGAACCTTTTCCCTTCACTATTTATATACGTCGAACTTATGGGTCTTCCTTCAGAAAAATTCTGAAACGTCATGATTGTGGAAAATTATTCAGAGTACCTCATGGGTCCTCCAAAAATACCAGTCATTCAGGCATGGTCCCAAACAAATGTTGTTAAAGACCTTGGGCCATTGGGTGAACCGGTGAAAAAAAGATGGCCGCCGAACAAAAAAAAATTCTCTCCATACAAATTTTTTGAGTAATTTTCAAGAGGCTCTCCAGAACAATTTTGTATGGAACTTTTTTCCGTTCACTATTTATGTGCGTAGAACTTATGGGTCTTCCTTCAGAAAATTATGAAACGTCATGAATGTGGAAAATTTACCAGAGTACCTCATGGGTCCTCCAAAACCACCAGTCATACAGACATGGTCCCAAACAAATGTTATTAAAGACCTTGGGCCATTAGGTGAACCGGTGAAAAAAGATGGCCGCCGAACAAAAAAATTCTCTCCATACAAATTTTTTGGGTTCTTTTCAAGAGGCTTCTCAGAACAATTTTGTATGGAACCCTTTCCCTTACCTATTTATATATGTCGAACTTATGGGTCTTCCTTCAGGAAAATTCTGAAACGTCATGATTGTGGAAAATTTACCAGAGTACCTCATGGGTCCTCGAAAACTACCAGTCATACAGGCATGGTCCCAAACAAATGTTGTTTAAGACCTTGGGCCATTTGGTGAACGGGTAAAAAAAAGATGGCCGCCGAACAAAAAAAAATCTCTCCATACAAATTTTTGGGTTCTTTTTAAGAGGCTCTCTTAGACATTTTTGTATGAAACTTTTTCCCCCCAATATAAGTAAATAGAACTTAAAGATTTTTTTTTTCACAAAAAATACAAAACGTAGTGAATGAGGAAAAATTACCAGAGTACCCTAACGGCCCTCAAAAACTATCAATCATAGAGGCATGGTCCTGAAACTAAAAATGTTCAAGACCTTAGGCCCTTTGGTGAGCCAGTAAAAAAAAGATAGCTACGGAACAAAAAAATATTCGAGTCCATACAAAATTTCTTTTTAATTTTCAAGTGGCTCTCTAGAACATTTTTGTATAGATCCTTTTTTTTCAACTAAACGCATGCATAGAACTGATTAGTGTCCTTTCAGAAAAGATTGAATGTAACGTGATACCAATATTTCTTTCTATCTTTCAAGAGACTCTCTAGAATACTCTGGTATTTGGTATGGCCTCCCATTTATTTATATTACGAATATTGAAGAGACCACAAGGCCCGCGAGCTGCTTGCAGCTCGCGCACCGAGCGCAACACTAGTTCTAATTATAATGACATTCATAGTTTTGTAAAACAAAAACAAAGTTAAAATATACTTATTGTATCGTAGTGTGATAATGGAATCCTTAAAAAATCCACCTACCTGTAAGTCACGATAATGACAGTACCCACCCACCTCTTTCAATCAGTAGAGACTTTAATTAAACCCCTAATTAGCAATCAAAACCTTATCTAGTCATCGAGACAGTATCATCGTCATTAACGAATCCCGTTTTAAGTACAAGGGGATAATAGGGTGCCGTGTACTCCTTTGAGCACCTTTTTATATACTTCGTATGATAATGATGCTGTGACATCATGTTTGCTACTTGCTGCATTATCACTTGTGTATTATGAGACCTTTAATGATGACGCCGCGTTGGCTGCCTGGCTGCCTTTAATGCAATAAGATTAATACCTAGGATGTGGTACAATAATAATAATATATAAAACGATCTATGGATACCGGATGTTATTTTGGCAGAAGCTAGGTTTGCAAAAATTTCAACAATAAAAACCGGTCAAGTGCGAGTCAGACTCGTGAACCGAGGGTTCCGTACTTCAGAAGTATAAGTACAATCTGTTTTTCATTAGTTTGTCTCAAAAGGTAAGGTGCTAATTAAGCTCATACAACTCAGAGTTCTATCTTAATTGGCTCAACTATGTATGTATGGGGACACCCTCTAATTTCCAACTTTTTTTAGTTTTTGGAATTTTTCCTTTATTTGTGCTGTAAGAACTGGCTTTTTGCCAAATTTCGTAATTCTAGGTCAACTGGAACTACCGTTTAGGTTTTGTACCCAAAACCTATAGGGTACTTCCGGTTGACCTAGATTTGTCAATTTTGGTCAAAAGCAAGGTCTTACAGATCAAGTAAAGGAAAAATTCCGAAAAATAAAAAAAGTTGAAAATTAAGGTAAATTTTGGTACTTACAAGTTTTCGTGAAAATCTAAATTTGCCCATATTTTTTTATTGTGTGGACTCAGGACCTTAATTTTTATACACCTAATAGGGACTACATACCTTAGTATTTGGTATAAATTTCAACTTGCTAGGTCCACCCGTTCCTGAGAAAATCGGTGGTGACACACGGATAGACAGATGGACAGACGGACAAGAAAGTAATCTTATAATATAAGGGTTCCTTTTTTTTACTTTTTGAGGTATGGAACCCTAAAAATGGATAAAAACTGCGATTAAAGATGTCAAAAAGTTCATTGAAAAAAGCACAGGTTAGAAACCGAGTTCGATCTAAGTGAAAGATTTTGTCTGAAGTAATCGGCAGTTTCAAAAAAATGTTTAAAAAACCTTCCATATCCAAAATAAAAAAGAAGAGCTGGATTTAGGATATTAAAAGTTACCTACCTCTACCTACTCTTATTTACAATCCTTGAACCTTTTCATATAAGTAATTAATTTACAAAACTTCTAAATTAACACACCATCTATCCATGATACACTCACACTCTCGAAAACGGAAAAAGAAATCGCTATTTTAATTCACCATTATTTTCTATAAAAACAGTGTTGCTCATTTACGTCTTCGAGTCAATTATTTAGCTGAAAGCGTATTGAAAAGGTGGGATTGTAACGCGGTATACATTTTTAACGAAGTGCTCGTCGATAAGGCCCGTATCGCGAACAAACAATGAAATTGGTACGTTCCTACTTCGACGCCTTTCGGAATTGGAAAAAAGGGAAACACTCTGATAACGGCAACGTTGACGTTTACTCGTAAGGGCGTTTGTGCACTTACTCGTTTTCGATTCGTTTTCGATTCATGTTCGTTTTTTTAATGAACATCATAAAAACGGATACGAAATTCACGAATGACATTTGTGCGCTTAATCGTGATTTCACTATACGTTTTAAGCATTTCGTAGATAAAACCGTGTTCATAATGTGTGCTGCATTTAATCGTCGTCAGCTTTTCGCACTTCTCTTATACATTCGTAGGCGATCATCACTTAATGACATGACATGACATCATGAAAAAACTTTTTTAATTACTATCGAAAGAATGTTGCTACTTTCGATTTCATATTGTGTCATATAAAAAAAAAGATTCCTCGGCAAGACACACGTTTTAGAGAATGCATAACTCCAGAAAAAATGCTGGCAGTAACACTAAGGTAAGTGATTATGAATATTTCACACGGTACGGTTAGTATCAAAATTATCTAAGCATACGTCATATATTTTGTAAACATCCCAAGTGGACATTCACGAATATATAAACACGAAAACGAATCGAAAACGAGTAAGTGCACAAACGCCCATACAGTTATAAGGAAGGCCATGTCGAATCGTGTTTTCACGAAACACGAAAACGAATCGAAAACGAATAAGTGCACAAACGCCCTAACACGAGAATAAAGATTTGGGAGTAGTAGGTTTAGTTTCATACGAATGTATTTCATCATCATCATCATGATCAACCCATTACATAATATAAAATAAAATAAAATATACATAAAATTAAAAAAAATATGTCTTAGACTTGCCTTTACACAAGTTTAAGAACTCTATTAAAAGTATGCTCATAAAAAAAGCTTATTATACAATTGAAGATTATATAAACGTTAAAAAAGCTTGGATTTAACTCGTTCCAGCAATGCGCGAGACGGCATTTCAATCATGTTCATTAATAATAATAATTGTTATAATGTTATTTTTAAAAAAAAGAGCAACCGCCGAGTTTCTTGCAGGTTCTTCTCGGCTGGAACTGCATTCCGAACCTGTGGTAGATTCAGTTGACGATTCAAAAGTACTTGTTGTTTTCCTTCACCGTTAAAGCAAGTGATATTTAAATACTTAAAACGCACATAACTCAGAAAAGTTAGAGGTGCGTGCCCGGGATCGAACCCACGACCTCCGAATAGAAGTCGGTCGTCCTAACACTAGGCTATCACAGCTGGTGTATTTACCACACTCTAAATGGTTTGGCTGAACGCAAAACTCAATCTCTGTGATTGAGTATTGTGTCTTATAAAAGTTCATTTTTAACCCCAACTCAAGAAACAAGTTAAAAATAAGTTAATTTGTAGCGTTCAAACGGATAAACTGATTTGGATGCAGTTTTTTATTCGAAGGTAGGCTTAATTGCGTTGGCTCTTAGTGATGAATGTTCGACGAAAGTCTGTTCAGCGGTTTTAGGATTATACCACCTCTTGTACAATTGCTCTTTGGAATATGTCTTCTACGATATTATGTTAACGAGATTTGGTAGTCTAAGATAAAGTCTTAAAATACGTTTTTTAATTTTAAATCATACTTACCAGCCTGGTAATTGCACAACCAAGTTAATAGAAACGCGATTTTAAATCTAGAAAAAACCCCAAAACAAATATACAGTCGTATTGTACAGCACCGCACATTTGTACAAATGTACGTAACTAAAGTGCAAAAAGTAACGTAACATATGTACACGTACTATATGTAACCGAATCCCGCACTGTTGAGAAAAAGTTGAAAAAACTTTATCAGGGCATAACGGTTAGTCACGGTGTCTGACGCAAGCCTCCTAATGGACTACACCATAAGATCAAATGAAAGGGGCAATTTGAATAATTTTTAGGGTTCCGTAGTAAACAAGGAACCCTTATAGTTTCGCCATGTCCGTCCGTCTGTCTGTCTGTCTGTCTGTCTGTCTGTCCGTCCTCGGTTAATCTCAGAGACTATTAGTGCTAGAAATCTGTAATTTGGCATGAGTATAAACATTAATCACGCCAACAAAGTGGTGAAATAAAATTTTGATAAATATTTTTTTTTAGGGTAGCTCCCCTACATGTAAAGTGGGGATGAATATTTTTTTTCTCGTCTACCCCATAGAGTGGGGTATCATTGAATAGGTCTTTTAAAAATATTATGGATGTGGGAACATCATTTTTCGATTTCTAGATCCGTTTGTAAAATATGATGTTTTAAAGTGCTAATTTTTATTAGTCAAGTCAAGTGTCCCCCCCCCTCTATCAGCCAAATGGCAGTATATGGGAACTTGAAAAAATTCACAGTATATATTATAATTATAATCAATTTTAAAGGAAAACTATCATCGCTAAGTACGGTTCACAGGTTAAGGAGTTATACCTGTTTTTCGAGGATTGTGACTACACTGCGCGTGGCCCGCACACCGGTTTTTTTATTTTTGCTTTAGTAATGTCAAAATGGATACTTATTCTTCGTGAAATCCAAGACAAGAAATATAAAATCATTCTGCAAACTCCAAAAAAGAAAGAAATAATAACAATTTAATATAGGTAATATAATAATAATTTTAAAACAGCAACACAATCCTATAATATTTACTTATTTCATAATACTAAGTATGGTCTTTATACATTTCTATACAAAGCATGCATGCGATGCGATGTACTTTTCCAAATTTACAATATCAATATAACAATTTTACAAATAAAATATCAATATAACAAAGCAGATAAAGATATAAGCATAAAGAGAACGCTAGGTCCAAATTATTGGGCCTGCTGTGTATTCCGTGAAACTATGACCAGTATAGTTATTCTGAGTTTGCGCACCTCCAAAATTTTACGAAATACTACGTATCGAATAACTAATATGTAATTCAAAATGAACCCTTTTATTTTAAAGTCATAATTCAATACCTACTTCGAATATTTATTTTATACTACACCTGCTCTGAAAGTACCTTCTGGTTTTTCTCATATCGAAAGTCAAAGTACGTCATTACTGTCAAACAAATAGGCGGGACGAAAAAATATATGGAATTTCATTGTTAACGCGCTAGAGCGGAAGTTCCATTTATGAAATTCCATTACTAACGTGCTTTTTTCTTTTTAATTTTTGATCAAATCCGATCAGTACATGAAAAAAAACCTATGTCGACAAACACGACGTAAAAAAGCACCCAATAAATAACAACCGTCACGGTAGGCGGCGCTGATGTCGCTATGTCACCGGGCAGGACCGGGGTCTGCTAGTTTAAATATATTTAATTTTAATTATTATAATTACATATGAACATAAAATAAAAGTAAAAAATACAAAATAGATTTTTTTTCGCGCTATTTTCTTTTTATTTTGCGAGTCGCTTTCTTTTGTTTTACCTATCCAAATTTTCAATTTATAAAATTACAAGTAGCTATTATGGAAGTCAAAGTGTCTAGTAGTGATAGTGAAGATTTGATGACGCCGCCCAACGCCGCCAGAATTAAAAATATGTGGCTAAGTAGTTATTTTTATATTGAAAATCTTTTACCCAAGATATCTTAAGATAGATAGAAATAGTTAAAACAAAGCATATGAAGAAGAAGACAATGGAAACCCAACCTCTTCTTCTGATTGATTTACGGTAATAATATTAATATTTTTGATTATTTTATTATTTTCCTCGCAGGTGTAGTATAAAGCACTATGTATCCCTTCGGGAGAAAGTGCGATTCCTCTCGGGCGTATTGCGGCCCTACGGCCTACGGCCTCGGGCCTCAAACTACACCCTCGTAGTAATCGGTCACTTTCACCCGTCGAGGAACAATGTACTATTATACTACACCTGCTCTGAAAGTACCTTCTGGTTTTTCTCATATCGAAAGTCAAAGTACGTCATTACTGTCAAACAAATAGGCGGGACGAAAAAATATATGGAATTTCATTGTTAACGCGCTAGAGCGGAAGTTCCATTTATGAAATTCCATTACTAACGTGCTTTTTTCTTTTTAATTTTTGATCAAATCCGATCAGTACATGAAAAAAAACCTATGTCGACAAACACGACGTAAAAAGCACACAATAAATAACAACCGTCACGGTAGGCGGCGCTGATGTCGCTATGTCACCGGGCAGGACCGGGGTCTGCTAGTTTAAATATATTTAATTTTAATTATTATAATTACATATGAACATAAAATAAAAGTAAAAAATACAAAATAGATTTTTTTTCGCGCTATTTTCTTTTTATTTTGCGAGTCGCTTTCTTTTGTTTTACCTATCCAAATTTTCAATTTATAAAATTACAAATAGCTATTATGGAAGTCAAAGTGTCTAGTAGTGATAGTGAAGATTTGATGACGCCGCCCAACGCCGCCAGAATCTATACTAATAAATAAAATTGAAGTGTCTGTCTGTAATATCGAAATAACTACCTCATATTAAGCTCATATGGTTATTTGAACGCTACCATAACCAAATCACACGTTTTTAAAATTTTTGTCTGTCTGTCTGTCTGTCTGTCTGTCTGTCTGTCTGTCTGTCTGTCTGTCTGTCTGTCTGTTTGAACGGGCTAATCTTCGGAACGGCTGAACCGATTTCGACGGGACCTTCACATACAAGTAGAAAATTAACCAGGGAGTAACATAGGCTACTTTTTTAACCGACTTTCAAAAAAGGAGGAGTTGTGTTTTTCTACCTATGTACACCGATATCGCCGAGATTTCTGAACCGATTTGCGTAATTTTTTTTTTATCGATAGAGAAACATTGCAACCCTGTTCTATAAAAAAATTGGATTCCAACTCCTCAATCCTGATGCTGTAGGGGACCTAACCCCCAAAACTAACGGGTTTTAGAAACTTTTGGTTATTTAAATTGATATTGGGGGTACCAATTAAAGACTTTATCGTTGAATAAACTCGAGTAGGTACATATACAACTCCTCAACCCTGATGCTGTAAGGAATTGTGTTCCGAAATCGTGGGGATCCCATGGGATTTTTCCGTTTTGGGGACGGGTTTCGACAGATAAGCTACTTTTTGTTCTGGAAAATCAAAAGTTCCCAAGGGATTTTTAAAAACCTAAATCCACACGGGCGAAGCCGTGGGCATCATCTAGTTAAAAATATGTGGCTAAGTAGTTATTTTTATATTGAAAATCTTTTACCCAAGATATCTAAAGATAGATAGAAATAGTTACAACAAAGCATATGAAGAAGAAGACAATGGAAACCCAACCTCTTCTTCTGATTGATTTACGGTAATAATTTTAATATTTTTGATTATTTTATTATTTTCCTCGCAGGTGTAGTATAAAGCACTATGTATCCCTTCGGGAGAAAGTGCGATTCCTCTCGGGCGTATTGCGGCCCTACGGCCTACGGCCTCGGGCCTCAAACTACACCCTCGTAGTAATCGGTCACTTTCTCCCGTCGAGGAACAATGTACTATTACAACATTTCTGCTTGAGGCGCTAACTGTAAACGAATGCTGAATGTGTTGGCGAACTGCAACCTTAAAATAAGCCAGCTTAGGTAAATTTTTCTCTGAAGTTGTTTTGATCAGTATTATTTAGTAAAGTTTTCGAGCTGTGAAAACTGAGACTAAGCATACAGTGCACGATCGTATACTGTAATGTGTAGATCAAGAAAGCGGAACAGAACGAGTTTATTGTGCTGAACAATCCAACTCTTTATTGTATCAGTGCTTGCTAGTTACTGTTTATCCACTACCTACTATTGGACCCGGCAGACTTCGTCCTGCCCGGTGACACACCGACATCAGCGCCACCTACCGAGATCAGGTAGGTTACGTATACCTACCCGGTAATAATTGTGTTTTCATCATCAACCATCCGGAAACCCATTTAAATATACACACAAAATTTCATCCAAATCGGTCCAGCCGTTTCGGAGGAGTTAGGTGACAAACACACGCACAGAAGACGTAGGTACTGTGTAATATGAGAGGTGAGGGTGAAAGTTTACCGTATCGACGGGATGATAAATAAATGTTTGACAGTTACGAAACCCATGAACATTTTGAATGGGAAAATGTTTTTTCTTTTAATTTATTTTTTCGACAATTTTCCAATGTTTTTAATAGTTATTCAGTCTGCTATTCGGGACGCAGACAAATACAAAAAATAAAAACCTTGATAATCGCTCCAGGCGTTCTCGTGTTATAAATGTTCGAACAAACACGACTTTATTTTATATATATAGATGTCCCTATTTAGAATTAACAACGTAGAATTTGAAAAAAAAAAACAAGTGTAACACCAACGATGCTGATCTAGAAAAAGGTCTCTGATTCGATTCTTAGTTTAGTTTATAGTTAACCAAAACTAAGAATACTGTAAATCTATACTAATAAATAAAATTGAAGTGTCTGTCTGTAATATCGAAATAACTACCTCATATTAAGCTCATATGGTTATTTGAACGCTACCATAACCGAATCACACGTTTTTAAATTTTTTGTCTGTCTGTCTGTCTGTCTGTCTGTCTGTCTGTCTGTCTGTCTGTTTGAACGGGCTAATCTTCGGAACGGCTGAACCGATTTTGACAGGACCTTCACATACAAGTAGAGAATTAACCAGGGAGTAACATAGGCTACTTTTTTAACCGACTTTCAAAAAAGGAGGAGTTGTGTTTTTCTACCTATGTACACCGATATCTCCGAGATTTCTGAACCGATTTGCGTAATTTTTTTTTTAATCGATAGAGAAACATTGCGACCCTGTTCTGTAAAAAATTTGGATTCCAACTCCTCAATCCTGATGCTGTAGGGGACCTAATCCCCAAAACTAATTGGTTTTAGAAACTTTCGGTTATTTAAATTGATATTGGGGGTACCAATTAAAGACTTTATCGTTGAATGAACTCGAGTAGGTACATATCCAGCTCCTCAACCCTGATGCTGTAAGGAATTGTATTCCGAAATCGTGGGGATCCCACGGGATTTTTCCGTTTTGGGGACGGGTTTCTACAGATAAGCTGCTTTTTGTTCTGGAAAATCAAAAGTTCCCACGGGATTTTTAAAAACCTAAATCCACACGGGCGAAGCCGTGGGCATCATCTAGTACTAACTAAAAATACTGTACTGTTTACGTACTATTATACATTCGATTATGCTTAGCAGTTTCTGTTATTGTTTCAAATCAAATGTCTTCCACCACTAAACATTCTAAAATTTTAATCGAAATCATGCAATGTGCGCTGAACATATTTTACTATGTACGACACGCGGCCTGATTAAATTTCGTGCTAAAATCAACTAAAATCAATGAGTTTACATCAAACAGTATCAAAACCATCGCAAATTTAATCGCAATCCGTCAGAGTATACACAGGAGCGTAACAAATTGATAACTAAATTTCGTTTGACTATAAAGGGTGTATCACACATACACTAAACCAATCGAATTAGAAATCAAATCGGTAAGGAAAATTTTGTTCTTTGGCTTTGTGAGAGATTCCACAACGTAGGCATCTTATTCTGCGCTGCGTACAAAAAGTGCGTACAAATTTTGGGAAATCTATACATATAATAAAATCGTAGACTTACCGTCTCTGTACATTAAAATTTTTTACAAAATAATAACTGGGGTATGTTAGGGATTAGTAATAGAACGTAAAAAAGCTATTTTTGAAATTTTTGTATGTTTGTGCGCGCATCACGCAAAAACTACTGCATGGATTAAAATGAAACTTGTATGATTTAAGTTCATACTACGGAGTAACATATAGGACACTTTTTATCCCGAAATTCAGCACGGTTCCCTTGGGAGAGGGGATAAAATTTAAAATGTGTACTCAGCTGTAATTCATTAACGCGTGGTCCGATTTCATTCATTCTTTTTTTGTTAGAAAGGAGATACTTTAGTAAGATTACTAGCTAATCTATGAAAGGCTGGATCGATTTTGATGGGACTTTCATTGGCGGATGTTTACATTTTGATCTACCTAAACATCCGCCAGTGAACTTTTAACAAGTTTTTAGCAAGGTATGAGCTCAAAGGAGCTTAGGAAAAACAAAATTATTTCCACGGGATTTTTAAAAACCGCGACTTCATTCGCGTGGATATTGATCCACGCGAACGAAGTCGCGGATATCCACTTGTATTGGAATATGAAACATTGAGATATTCACGAATGGATGGTTCGTGCGTGACCGAACATCAGCTCAGATGAAATTGAGTGTTGAGGAAAGAGAAAATTTTTGTTTTACTTATAAATTAATTTCCATAATGCGTTTTGAGTAACAAATCTCTTTCTAAACATTAATACATATATACGTATATGAATACTAGCTGACCCCCGCGAATTCGTTCGCGTGTTTTTCTTTGCTATAAACCTCACGCAGCCCGAGACCTTTCCAACGAATGCAAAACCGTGGAAATCGATTCGTGCGTTCTGGAGTTATAGCGTCAGGAAGGAAAACTCGACTTATTTTTATATAGTAGATATACCTACTTTAGTATTCAAAACATAATAAAAAAGATGCGAGTACGTAGATATAGGTCAGTGTACACCGAATAAAAAGAGATAAAATAAAGAAAAACCCGCGCGGCCAACACTATAAACTATTCAAAACGTTTTTACCGCTGACTTCCAAAAACAAAAACGTGCGCCGCAGTGTATGGATGACCGTAATTTAACTAGGGCCTCGTTGATATCGAAGACGAAAGATACACAGATCCTTAAGGACGATTCGCACATATCAGTGAAGCATCAGTGCCAGCGCAGGTCTTTGAACTCGTTCACACCTGTCCGAATCAGTGACGACTCAGTGTTTCAATGTCAGTTCATAGGGAATATATGAAAGTATATTTTCACTGTGCGGGAAATGCGTTAGGTTTTTATTCAACTACTCCCATGTGCATTTTCGTTAAAAAAACCGTTATTTATCTTCATACAAATTTTACCACCCCTTTTCACAATTCTGAGGTACTCAAGGCATATTTCCTCTAAATTTCAAATCTAGTCCACCGTTAGTCAGTCAGTCGTAGTACTGTTTCATAGGTAAAGATTATACAGATATTGAGTAAAATTTTCAGTCCGCGATTTCTTTAGTTATTGATTAACAATGCCTTTGATCAATATTCAAGACTCATGCAAATCTTTTATTGTTATCTTAGGTTTACACTATCTATGTTAGGGCTGCAAAAACCCTTTACTCAGCACTGTCAGTCCTCGTCTAATTTATTATCCCTCCCTTGGTTTTGCTTCATTTCCTCGCGACACTGTTGTGTCAAATATAAACCGAGATTATCATTTTTATTAGGCGTAAAAAATAGGAACATCTCTCCAATACTGTCTTGCTTTATTTAATACCACATTAAACTAAACACAATTCAATATCAATATCTTGTCTTGAGCTTCTAGTATTATTCAAAATTCAAAATCGTTTATTTCACATAGGCCAACGTGTGGCTCTTATGACATGTCAAGAATTTGTTCTGCTGAGAAGAGCCGGCAAGAAGCTCAGCAGTTGCTCTTTTCAAAACAAAATGTTACAAGAAGTAGTTTAACTATCTTGTGGACAGCTGAAGCAAAGCCGAATATAATAGACATATTTTTTATTCAGATAAACTTTTACAAGTGCTTTTGAATCGACAAATGAATCTAACACTGGTTCGGAATGGTGCTTACAATTCTACACATGTTAAGAAGGGTTTAGTATTCAGTATTTTTCAAACCGAGTCGAGCGGCTGGTGGCCGGCGAAAACATCAGGTATTTAGGCGTCAGCTGATTGCATTACATTGCGAATTTTAAAAAAATACAGAAAATAGCGTTTCGAGACTTTTTTGTGGTATCTTGTCAGTAGGTAATAATCACTTCTTTTACCTGTATTCGTTTTCAATCGCGGTCTCCTTACATCCATTATCTCACTTAATATTATAAAGGCGAAAGTTTGTGTGTGTGTATGTTTGTTACTCTTTAACGCCGCAACTACTGAACTGATTTGGCTGAAATTTTAAATTGAGATAGATGCCCTGACTTAACACATAGACTACTTTTAATCCTGGAAAAATCCACAGTTCCCATGGGATTTTCAAAAAACCGAAATCTATAGCTACAGCTATAGGTAGATTATCTACTATAGCAAACTTTCTTGAAAGTAGGTATAAAGGTTGGAAAAGGGAGCGGGAACGGGAACCGGAAATCCACGATTCCCTCGGGATTTGTCAAAAATGAGGAGACAAATATTAGTGCTAATAATAACTGGGAACGACGACTTTTCGTGCTCTCGGAGGAAAAGTAGTACTTAGTACCTAAACCCATCTCGCAGTATTTAATAAGACTAGTTTTTTTTTCATACTAATAACAAAAACAGAAAAAAACAGACAATAAATACAACTGTAGCTTCCTACATCGCGCGTGGTAATCTTGCATACATTATAAATTATCGCCTCTTATTATAATCGGTTGGGTGATCAGAAGGGACGTCGTTGAGCCGTGACGGAACGGAAACGATACGTCGCCGGACGTCCGCGGGTTCCGTATGGTACACATTCCTGTGGTCTACTTGTGCTGTAGTATTATGTGTTGTTCATAATGTTGACGTAATAAGGTGTAGGTATTTTATAACTGTCCTGGAATTAATTCCGGACCAATAAGTCAATTCTCGAAGAACTCGGCATCAAGCAGCGTCTGTCCCCCATTGTACAAGCTCGCATACTCGCTTTCTTTGGTCACGTGTCAAGACGTAATGATAATATCTCGATTGAACGTCTAGTGGTCCAGGGAAGAGAAGAGAGCACGAGAGCACGTGGCAGATCTCCTATGAGATGGACAGACCAGGTGAAGGCTGCGGTGTATGTCCCACTACATGAATGCACTAGGAAGGCAGCTGTTAGAGAGGAGTGGAGGCGCATAGTGAAGCGTGCCACAACACCCAAGTGACGACCACGACCGCTCTGTCAAGAGCGTATCGACTAAGAAGAGATTTTATAACTGAGGCGATGATTTTTTTTTTATTCATCTACAAGTTAGCCCTTGACTGCGATCTCACCTGATGATAAGTGACGATGCAGTATAAGGTGGAGGCGAGCTTACTTGGAATAGGTATGGCAGTTTTTACTAAACCTCTATCGGTCGGTTTCTAACTTTCTACACGGCATCGTACCGGAACGCTAAATTTCTTGGCAGCACGGTTTTGTCGGTAGGTGGCTACGTCTGAAGCCTCCCACCAGACCAGACCAGACAATTTAGAAATTATAAAATCAAAAATTGAATCGAACCCAAGACCTCCCACTTACCACAGCACTCGCCACTGCGCCAGGGAAGTCGTCAAAAATTCACTAGGCTAAGACCAATAGGTTTAGACTTCAGGGGACTGAGTCCGAGCCTCGGTATACTTACATCTCAACTTTTCGGAGTTATGTACATTATACATCACTTGCTTTAATGGTAAATGAAAATTTCGTGAGGAAACCTGCATGCCTGAGAGATTTCCATAATGTTCTCAAAGGCGTCCACATCAATACATACTCGGCCAGCGTGGTGGACTACAGCCTAAACTCTTCTCATTCTGAGAGGGGATCTGTTCCTGCAAAATTTCGGACTAAATACACCCGAAGTATTGGAAAAATAAGACCTCTCACAAAGTCATAAGGACAGTAATTATTTTTTTTACTAATAAGCTATACTAAGTAATAGGTATGGATAGAGGGATTTTTTTATAAAAAAGCTACACTAATAAGGATATAGGGACGCGCATCTAGCGTTTTATCATAGCTACAAATCGCTGGAACAAAAGGACGTCGCCCCGCGCGGCGCGAGCGGTGATAAATATTAATTAAGCATAATTTTATATATCGCGCATCATTGACAGGAGACATCCGTTCGCTCCTTTATTTTGTTTTCTTTATCACTGAGGATTGCATCCTCGGAATACATCGCCAGAATACATTTTGTAGCATATTATACGTAAATAGATTGTCCTTCTATTTATTGCTAATTGCTTTTATTAACCCCCGACGCAAAAACGACGGGGAGTTATAAGTTTGACGTATATATTATGTGTGTGTCTGTCTGTCTGTTCCAACATAGCGCTCAAACGGGTGAACCGATTTGAATGCGGATTTTTTGTTGAAAAGGTGAATTAGTCGGGAGTGTTCTTAGCTATGTTTGATGAAAATCAATCCAAGATGGCCGCCGCTACAAAATGGCGGATTACATGTATTTTCATAACTCCCTTAATATGGGTATCAAATGAAAGGGCTTGACTAGTAGAATAGCACTATGCAAATCCAAGATGGCCGCCTTCACGAAATAGCGAATGTCGGGGATTTTTAAAATTTTTAATTTACACTCGTTACTTTGGCGCTACAGCCCTTTATGTATCATTGCCTACAATTTTACCAAAGCATTTCACTAAGTATATCGTTGTATTTTTTATTGCCACATGTTCTCACAACTTGCATTAATAAACTTTGACAGTCTTATGTCTCCCTCTTTGCTGCTCGTATTACTCATCGCTGAGGGTTATAACCCTACCCATTATTCACGTAATGGTAGGGATTCTTCGGGAACAATAGATAAGGATATAGAAGTACACAGGATACTTTTTATCCTGAAAATTATAGACATCTCAAGCGATTTAAAAAACCTAAATTCATGCGGACAAAGTCGCTAGCATCAAAGCTAAATAAAAGTAAATTACAACTAGAAACCGTTCCACTGCTGGGCATAGCCCTTCTCTTAAGGAGAGATGTATTTAAAGTCTATGCTCTAAAAGTAGGTAAACAATACGCTCTAAAATCGCTTAAAATATTCCACAAACTTCCCCTATGTTGAAAAAAAAAACAAGTGTAATACCCAAGACCGACTTCCGATACGGTCCGGTGGTATCGGCCGGCAGTTGCAGTGTCGGTTAGTGCGTAGCGCGGGTTCGAACCCCACACACGTTGTGTGAGTTTGTGCAGTGTGGTGTGCAGTGTGGTGTGAAGTGTGCAGTGTGCTGTGCAGTTCCGTGCGCCGGCAATGTGGTGGTTGGTTAAGATGACCGTGTTTTTGCAGTGTGAGTTTCTGATCGGAGGCCATTTTTTCTTAAACCGAATAGTGTCCAATGTTTTTGAGAGTTTTTCCAGTGAAAATCAGCTGTCAAAGTGTCAAATTTTTTTTATTTGGTGGATGAAAATTAAGCAGTAGAAAAGTTTTGCATGGGATTTTTGGTATAAGTAAACTAAGTTTCTTAAGTTAAATATATATTATTAGGAAAACAACAGAATTCTTGTTCTGTGGAATTTATTTTAGAATATTGTTTGTTTTGAGGACTCTATGATTGGTTGTAATGAAGTGCCGACCAATTTATTAATCTTCTTCAAAAGTTTTTTGCAACTAAGTTGCACGAAATTAATGAAAATGATATGTAAATATACCTATTCTACTTAAAATCACCGCAGAAATAATTAAAAAAATCGATGGTTGAGTTATTTTCCTTATGAGAGCAAACAAAGACAAGTATTTCAGAAACTCATTCTAGCTAGGTACATAGAATTATTATTCGACAGTATAAAACCGTCTCTAATCTCTATATGGTAGCGTCAAAGTTGAATTTTAATACGCGGCGGTCTTCACTGACATAAGGATGAAAGAAATCCTGAAAAATATGCGTACATAAATGCGGGTATTGCGCCATAACATAAATTCTATTTACAAAGCTATAAGCGTACGACATTATACCTAAGTACAATAATTGTAAATGCAAATTGATACAGGTCATTTATATCGATGAAACTAACTCGATATTCTCTGTAGTATTTCCCCTGAAAACTTATACAGCGAAGACATGCAATTGCCCCGCATTTGTAAAAATATCGAATTCAAATGTCACTATTATGTTACGCTGTGAACTATACTAGTTTCACCATTTATAACTGACGACTAAACTGACGACTAAAAATATCGTAAACTAATATCGTATCGTATACCTAAGCGTGTTTCATTTTATGGACGTACTTACTAAAGTAAATCTTTTTCTCCATAGCACCTGTACAGATTGCTGATTGTAAGTAGATACCTAGGGACTGGGTGGTTTAAAAGTGATTTTAAAGCATACTTTATTATTTGACACTTGTATGGCTGGCTTCATAAAGGGCAACTCTCGCTGCACTAAATGGTTTCGTTTCTATTTATGGCGCGTAGAAACGAGATATGTGACTAAAATAAAACGTTAATGGATGATTGATGCTGGTAAAGAAAGTAAGTACCAGTTGTACTCATGTGTATATGTAAAAACTAACCAAAAATTCGATTCAAAGTATTTGAGGCACCATAAATAGATATCGCAACCACTTAGCGCAGCAGACTGACATATACTTGGCATCGGAGATGACTATTTACAGTGTCCTAGAATCAGTCATTTTGAAGATCGTTTACAAAGTTACGACCTTTTGCTGTAGGTATAAAGAAAATTGCCATATCGAATCGTGGCCTATAAACAACTGAATACAAGCATATCGCTTTGACGCTAATACTAGGCGTCGGTGTGACACTAAAAGGCGCTGTCACAATGCCTTGACAGTTAAGTGATGACAACCACATTGTTTGTGACGATGTGCATTCGATTCGTTAATAATGTACGGGTTCGATGACCGCTTGGTACAGTGAATAAATCGATTTTGATGTTAGTCTGTCAAGTGGCGTGATATATGGGCGTCAGTGATAGTGTCTTAATAATGCGGGCGCACTGTCAACTTGTTTATTAAATTGATATCTAGGTGTTAAAAGCTACGTACCTACCTTCTAACTTACATAAGCATACTACCTAGGATAATTAGCCCTGTGTTAGATTCATTTTGACGTGATTACCTCTTATAAATCGATGAATGCCGGCCGCACGCACGAAAATGCTTGACTGATTGCCACGTATTGCGTGCAAGCGAGAGCGCGGAACAAGCGATAGAGAGGCAAATTTTCTTATAACGTTATCACGTAAAATTATCGTCCGTAAATTGGCTTTACAGACAACTAATTTTTTTTAAACATTAATTATTCCATTCTATTGATTTCATTGATTCAGATCAAATTAAATTCAATTGATTCTTAAATTTATTCATTTGATTACACTAAAATTCATTTACCTAATAAGTTTATTAAAAGCCGAGTTTCTAATCAAACGCGAAAATATCTGGGAATCCAAGTATTTATTATCCGAAGAAAACTCCTATCACTATGTGTTTAATGGAATGGGTCACGAACTTCATGGATGAGAAATACGTAGCGTAGAGAGATCAAATAACACGTTTACCAATGTTAACAGGAGCATTATTGAGCTAAGCATTAAATAAGCTCACTTGGTAATAATGAATTAAATAGTAGGTTGTATTTATATTTATATTGCCTGGGACGTATACAACGGGTTCCCCAGGCGTCCAGCACAGTCAGCGAGAGGGAACAGCCGTGGTGGTTTTAGTTAGGGTATACCCATAGGGGGAGTCCCACATAACCCCCGTTCTGCCCAAAGAACGGGGGTAGCCATAAAGCTTTCCACCACGGAAAAAAAAAGGTTGTATTTATATTACAGTCATCATAATAAATTGTTATTATTCACAAGCCATACTTATTTGTATGCAGGTAAAGCTTTGATCCAGGACTAACGGATAAGATAAGTAACTTATTCTTTACTTAGTGACGATTGGACGGAAGGAGTCAATAATGATATGTAAATATTAAATTTACCGCTTTTATAGTGATCATTGATACTATCTGGTGTGGATTTGACTCGCTCCAGCAATGCGCCAGACGTCAAGTTAAATATCTAGGTAATAACATTAAATTAAATTAAATAAATAATATTATTATTTCTTTAAAAACAAGTATAAATTTAAAATTTAAAAAACCCCCGACATTCGATTCGATTTGCATAGTGCTATTCTACTAGTCAAGCCCTTTCATTTGATACCCATATTGAGGGTGTTGTGGTAAAATATGTAATCCGCCATTTTGTAGCGGCGGCCATCTTGGTCCGATTTTCATCAAACATAGCTAACAACACTCTCGACTAATTCACCTTTCAAACAAAAAAAACCGCATTCAAATCGGTCCACCTGTTTAAGCGCCACAGGGGAACAGACAGACACACACACACACACACACGCACGCACACACACACACACACACACACACACACACACACACACACACACAGACACGTCAAACTTATAACACCCCGTCGTTTTTGCGTCGGGGGTTAAAAATTACTAATAGTAGAGCAATCGCGAGTTTCTTGCTGGTTATTTTCAATAGGAACGGCATCCTGAACTATGGTAGATTCAACCGACGATTCAAAGGCACTTGTAAAAGTTTGGGCCAACCATCAAAATACCACCACTTCAGCCCTTTACCATCCAACTGCTGGGCACAGGCTTATAGAAGAACCTCTCCTATATTAACTCCTCTCTTATAGAAGAACGGGAAGAGCTTATAGACCCGCCACACTGTTCCAATGCGGGTTGGCGGGCTTCAACGACTATTGTCACATGACAGTGATAATAACGAGGACTGATGGCTTAACGTGCCCTTAGCGATATAGAGGTGGAACACCGCCAAATATAGGCTGACACTGAGAATTTCTTGATAGAAAAACCCGATTTTATAAGTACCCCAAACAAACAATTTATCTTTCTTATTTCCTTAGATAAAAAATGGAACGAGTGCTTTTTTTTAATTAAAGGGATCATAATATACCTAATAAGCTTTTCTCTAATAGTACTAAAGCAACATCTACCAACATTATTTTCTAATATAAATCCATAAAACCTTAATGAATTCATTTGCTCGTAACTTTTAATAGTACAGCCACTGCATTTTTAAGGCTTCCGAACCAACATCCGTTCAGTGGATTCTTTTATATAAAATTAGCTTAAGTAAGATAAAAATTAAATAAAAACAAGCCTGTTCTATGGAAAAACTATGGGACACGACAGTCCTGCCTAAAATAAACTTCTAACAATACCCCATACATTCAAATCTTACCAATCATTTGGAAGCAGGTGGAATAAAGAAACTCACATAGATACATGAACTGTGTCCTTTTGAAGTCGCGTATCACGCGAGTCTGTGCGAGACTGTGAGAGACTGTGCGAGACTGTGAGGTCGCCATTCGAGCACCATTCCATAATACCTACTTACCTAATATTTATAAAATTAAGTGTGTCTGTCTATGTGTCTATTACCTTTCACGGCTCAACCGCTGAACCATACTTGTTAACTTGGGTAATTGCACCGCTAAAACAGATTTAGATTTTTTCATAACGATAAAGAAAACTCGTCCCTACTGTATTTTCTAAAAACCTTGACGTAGACAAAGTCCTGTCCAAAAGCAGAGTCTATAATCTATCTATAATATAATAAAACTGTAACAGATCCAATTCTGTACATTGAAGATATTTTGAAAATTTTTATTGGAGGGCATTCTATAATCGATACTGAAGCCAAAACTGTAATTTTTTTCATTTTTGTCTGTCTGTCTGTCTGTCTGTCTGTCTGTCTGTCTGTCTGTCTGTCTGTATCTTGGCCGCGCATCACGCTGAAACTACTGAACGGATTCGAATGAAACTTGGTACGATTTGAGTTTATACTCCGAGGTAGGACATAGGATACTTTTTATCCCGAAATTCAGCACGGTTCCCTTGGGAGAGGGGATGAAAGTTAAAACGTGTATTTAGCTGTAATTCATTAACGCGTTGTTCAATTTCACTCATTCTTTTTTTGTTAGAAAGGTAGTACTTTATATATTGTCCCGTAAATATTTCAAGGTCATAGGTTTGTTAGTTCAGAAATGACAGGCATTTATTGGGTTCAAATAACATGGGACCCGGATCTTTGTACGTACGGCTTATTTTAAACTGGCGTGCGTTTAAATTTATGTTTGTCGGTCTGTCTATTTGTTTCAACTAACTAACTAACGGAACTTTCAATGGCAGATAGGTGTTGTTATAAGGAGTAACTTAGGCTACATTTAGTTTAAGTACATAAAAGAATTATGGGATCCGTTCCGATCCTATATAAAACCTATAAACACGCGAACGAAGTCGCGGGGGTCAGCTAGTATATAATAAAATTGTAATTTAAAATCAAGAAAAAAATTAAGCTGTGTTATAGCGGAAAATTTCTCCCAAAATCCGTGGGTAAATGTGGAAGAGTGCGGCAAAATAATTGAATCCCAAATTCCAGACGCGTCTCACCGGTGAGCAGAGTGTACGTAATTCCTGCGGAAATGATAAATCATTGTCACCTAAATCTGTGTCCAAAACGGAAAATGTCTTAGGCGTTATGTCATTTTTTCCGTGTGTTATCCTACGCAAAAATGTATGCGAGCAAAATATTATGTTTCATTTATGTGCTATCAACAGAAATGAAAGTCAAGTTACATGATTAATAGAGCATTCGAACAATGCTGAATGTATTGGCGAACTCAAACCTTAATACAAGACATTTTAGGTCTATTTTACTCTGAAATCGATCAATAGTTTTCGAGTTCGTTTTCGAGTGCTCCGCTTTAGACTAAGCACACAGTTCCGCGACACGATGAGCTATGTCCATAACTGTAGCTTAGTAGGTACAGTTTTGCATATTTCGACAAAATTAATCGACCTCGAATATCGTAACACTTTACCATCGAAATAAAATGGACCTAATTAATATAGATTTGAAACTCAATTTCGTTTATATGTATATCTATCAGTGACCCAAGCGGAAAATTGAAATCCATAGTAGTGAATGACAATGATGAAAAAAATTAATGAATGTAAATCAAATGAAATGAAAACAAGAGGTTTATTTATTTTACTTTAACACTATAATGTTTCTATACTCGAAATCTATTGAAGTCGTTGAGATTTGCAAATTCATACTAAGGGCCTTTTACATTGTCACGTGACGCGTGGTTATTTAAATTCTAATATTTTTTATGTCCAGGAACAGTCTTGACTATGGCAATATAGCGTGTTGTTTGAGCATACAAAATACTACCTAATATGTATGTACCTACTAGCTTTTGCCCACTGCTTCGCCCGCGTGAATTTCGGTTTTTCACAAATCCTGAAGGAATCGTGGATTTCCGGTTCTCGCTCCCGCTCCCTTTTTCAACCTTTATACCTATTTTCAAGGAAATCCATAGTAATCTACCTATAGCAGTAGCTGTCGATTTCGGTTTTTCAAAATGCCGTAGGAACTGTGTATTTTTCTAGGATAAAAATGCCTAGTAGCCTGTGTGTTAAGTCAGGGCATAATCTATCTCCATACAAAATTTCAGCCAAATCGGTTCAGTAGTTGCGGCGTTATAGAGTTACAAACATACACACATACATACATACAAACTTTCGCCTTTATAATACTAGTGTGTTCAATACGCATCGCATGGCATCTTTCTGCAACCTATTTGGAGGTCTTCGTCTTCGTGCTATGCAACAAATGTACCTATCTGCTATAATTAACAAGCAAACTTTTGTTAAGGCTGCTCTCCTCACGCGCTTCTCTATACAAACGTATTACACCTATTATTCTAATATTTGTAGCAATAGATCTAAAGTTAAGCCAGATATCAATTTATATCTCCATTATCTATGCCATAAAATAAAAAAATTATAATAATGTAAAATTATATTTATTTTGAAAGTTATGACGCTTGAAAAATCACTACTTTTGGGCAAATTTTGAGACAACTTCGTGCGTAAATCTATTCTATACATATAATAAAATCGTAGAATTGCCGTATCTGTACATTGAAGATTTTTGCAAAATAATAACTGGGGGATGTTAGGGATAAGTAATAGAACGTAAAAAAGCTATTTTTGAAATTTTTGTCTGTTTGTCTGTTTGTCTGTTTATCTGTTTGTCTGTTTGTCTGTTTGTCTGTTTGTCTGTATGTTTGTGCGCGCATCACGTAAAAACTACTGAATAGATTGAAATGAAACTCGGCATGATTTAAGTTAATACTATGGAGTAACATATAGGATACTTTTTATCCCGAAATTCAGCACGGTTCCCTTGGGAGAGGGGATGAAAGGCAAAATGTGTACTTAGCTGTAATTCGTTAACGGGTGGTCCGATTTCATTCATTCTTTTTTTGTTAGAAAGTAGATACTTTAAAGACTACAGGCTAATCTCCGAAAGGCTAGACCGATTTTGATGGGACTTTCACTGGCGGATGTTTACATTTTGATGTACCTAAACATCCGCCAATGAACTTTTAACAGTTTTTAGCAAGGTTTAAGCTCAAAGGAGCATAGGAAAAACAAAATGATTCCCACGTGATTATTAAAAAATCAATATCCACGCGAACGAAGTCGCGGGTATCCGCTCGTAAACTATATAAGCAACCAGAAAACTGAAAAACGACCGAAGTCTTATCATACGTTACTTCATAATAATTTCAAATGTCTTTAGTTCATGTAAAAAATTGCCAAATATTTGCTAAATTAGGCGTAATTCCAAACCTAGATTTGCATCTTTTTACTTTGCCGTTTTTCACTAAAAATCATGATATCTCAAGCAAAATTGATTTATTTAATAAATTTATTATTTATTATGTACATATTTTAGTACTCTTCTTTACTGAAGACGTCTCGCTCTCTAAATGTAGAAATCACTGTTTTAGACTCCACTCACAAACGATTTGTCGCTCCCATGGAGAGGGCTCTTAAATACCGAGAACATGCTAGGTTGTAGTATAATAAATTCTAGTATGAAACTTTTAAGGGAAGCTAAAAGTAAAGTTGTAAGAGAGTAAGAAAGTGACTCCATATTAAAAAGTCACTACCTCGGACTTGCTGCTGAATTTTTTAAGTGTTTCGCCGAAAGTTCCCTCTTGGTCGTCATCATCCGTTTGAATATTTATGTCATTTTAAATACTTCCTTGTAACTTTGAAGTTGTTCTTAAAATAATAATGTTTTTCCTTTTCAATAATGTGCCTTTATAAAATTAGTAAAAGTAATTTATGCAATACAAAAAGACCTAAGAAATATAAATAACAAGTGCCTAACTTGAAATTCGTTGCATCGCCTGCCGTAAGAACATACTTAAATATTTAAACGAAATTACTTTTTATATTAAGTATCACGCTTTATAAATTTAATAGCCCGGTCAAATTAGACTAAAATATAGGGGTGAGGTTACAATAATTCCCACCTGGCTGAAAATTGGTAGGATTGTTCAAAACACTATTACAAATGAAATGTGAAAAGTCCTCATCGATCCGACACCTGGAAAAAAATTTACTCCTGGACACGCACAGATTATTCACACTTGGCTGAAAATTGGTAGGATTGTTTGAAACACTATTATAAATGAAATGTGAAAAGTCCTCATCGATCTGACACCTGAAAAAGAAATTACTCAGGGTCAAAGGTCACAAAAACGGGTTTTTCATGATTTTCAGCAAAACGGTAAGTTTTATCATAAAATTAGCTGAAACAAAATTGTAGATCAGATAATTATCTATAAAAAATGTATAAATACTTTTTTTCTTAAGAGCCACCGTTTTTGAGATATAACGATTCAAAAGTTAAGTGTCGAAATAAAAATGAGGGACTGGATTTCTTTTTAACTGAAATTCTGATATTTCTAATATTTTGTGTGTAACTATGTTACTTATATGTGTAAGTTATGCGTAAGTTACACACTTACACATATAAAATATTATAAATATCAGAATTTCGGGTAAAAAGAAACCCAGTCCCTCATTTTTATTTCGAAGCTCATCTTTTTGAATCATTATATCTCAAAAACGGTGGCTCTTAGGAAAAAAAGTATTCAGACATTTTTTATAGATAATTACCTGATCTACAATTTTGTCTACAATAATTTTATGATAAGACTTACCGTTTTGCTGAAAAATTCCCGTGAAAACTTTGACCCCAAGTAATTTTTTTTTACAGGTGTTGGATCGATGAGGACTTTGTACATTTCATTTATAATAGTGTTTCGAACAATCCTACAAATTTTCAGCCAAGTGTGAATAAACTGTGCGTGTCCAGGAGTAAATTTTTTTCCAGGTGTCGGATCGATGAGGACTTTTCACATTTCATTTATAATAGTGTTTTGAACAATCCTACCAATTTTCAGCCATACATACAATGAATATAAAATTATTTTGCTATAATCCGCTAACAGTGACAAATTTGTAGGCACAACACCACACAATCTTGTAGGCACAACACCACACAATCTTGTAGGCACAACACCACACAAATTCACCACAAAACAAACTCGACGATCGTTTCGCTCCGACACCGGAGCATCTTCAGGAGATGTCGACTTCACAACGGACGATTGCAAAGTCCGTTGTGAAGTCGACATCTCCTGAAGATGCTCCGGTGTCGGAGCGAAACGATCGTCGAGTTTGTTTTGTGGTGAATTTGTGTGGTGTTGTGCCTACAAGATTGTGTGGTGTTGTGCCTACAAGATTGTGTGGTGTTGTGCCTACAAATTTGTCACTGTTAGCGGATTATAGCAAAATAATTTTATATTCATTGTATATCATGGAATTCCGCAAAGTAACGCCTGCTTCCATTCAACATTCAAAATTTTCAGCCAGGTGGGAATGATTGTAGCCTTGAAAGTCTAAATTGACTGGGCTATTATGAACCCATGTAACTTTGAAACTACTTACATAATATTCAACGAAAATCTGACAGTTAATAACAGACACCAATTTTTTCTAGAGTGCGCCTCCGCATGAATTTTATCGGTTAGTTTTCAAATGAGTATCAAATATCGTCTGTATAGGATGCGCTCGTGAACGACGTTTCTTTAGCGTTCTGATATCAGTAATATGAGAAATTAGATGACAGCACATAGCTATGAGGTTTTCTGAAAAACACGCGAAAGTCGTAGCTCCACAAAAACACGCGAAAAACAAAGAACTTTGATATGCAGACCTTTGCGCCGGTAAGGTATCCCTTTGTTCTAGTCATGTAACACGAAACCACGGTAAAGCTACGTTTACATTGATGCACAATATCTATACACTCTATCAGGCTGATTATAGTCATTAAGTTTTACAAAAAAAATGGTAAACCAAATATCAATATCAAAGGTTATCAAAGGTTACTTTTTGGTATCTTCTGTTACTTACAATAAGATGGATTTGATTATATACGAACAACTCATCTTATTATAGACATCTCTATTAGACATGATCATAAACCATACTAAAAAGTTGCGTGGCTTTCTATTCTATCTGGGAGCACGGCAGTGCTCCTGCCAAATCGAGCAAAAACAAAAAAACAACAGCCGTACTATATTTTCATGAAACATTTCAGGCCATTTTCGACTCCCTGTAACTTCATTTTGGATAAAGCTAGAAGCCTGATTCTTCTTTTCATCGTTATTTATTATCCATTTATTATAAATTGGGAGGTAGAAGAAGAATAGAAATAGAAATCTGTAATCTCCTGAAATATCTAAAACTCACTAAAAAATTTTGTAGGCGTATTAAGGTGTTAATGGCATTAATAGTATATTGCTTAGACACTGTTATACGCAAGAGAAAGAGAACTTGATACCACAGTTGATACTGAATCTGAGGTTATACGAATATTATAGATTCTCCTATTCCACGCTAGTGTGGCCGAATCTTAAGGCGTGTGTTCACGGTCTGATGCGCCCACACAAAGTTCTTATAATGAACAGGATGAGCGCTCGCGCTGGCACGAGCCGTTTTTTGAGCATAATGCGTCTTTGGATTTACTGAGTCAGCACGAATTATTTGTAAAGGAATTTCGAGTGCATTCCATATAGATAATCTTCATTTCGGAAGGTCATAATTCCCGCCTTTATTCACATATTGGTGAAGGTTTTTTTGGGATGATATTGTGGGCTTCTAGATTATTTTGCATATGACTCAACTAAGGTATTTCGAATCTTAGGTTTAAAGACTATTTATTATAACATTTAATGGGTGTTCCGGCATTCTCAGTAGCTGAGAATGCCAATTGCGCAGTGCAAGAAATCCAGCGGTGTTACATCCCCGTGCCTCGGAGAGCACGTAAAGCCATCGTTCCTACGCTTGATCTCTTTTCAGTCGCATCAGATTGCCGTCCAATCGGATTATGAGAGTGAGGAAATAGAGAGCACACCTGTGTTTGTGGTGCTCACACTTGTGTGTGTATATATTATAGAGATTAGATGCCGTAACCGAAATTCGATCAGGAGGACATTAACCTACATTACATAGGTAGGTTATAATTCTGAAAAACACCAGGAATGAGATGGAAACTTTATGAAGTAGAATTTATAAATATTAAGTTTTGCAACACGCACTACGTAACATAAAAATTTTACTCATTAAAAATTATTACTTTTTGTTGATATACTCGTAGTAGATGATATCTCCTAGTATACCTAGGTAGGTACTAGGTATTAACGAACGCACGAAATCATTATTTTTGTATTATAACTGTATGTTTTTTATTCATTTTATGTATATTTTGTGACCTTATTTTTTTGAATTTGACTCAAGTGTTCATAGTTCATCTTGTTATGATATTGAATTTAAGATGACGATGCGTATTACCTACTTCGTTAAAATTTTATACACATAATCCTGTTTTGTATCGAGTGATAATGTACTCAGGATATATTATTTACACTCTGTTATGTACCGCAAAAGAGGAAAAAAAACTATGATAAAAAACCTAGCAAAGCAAAATTTATATGGATTTTATAAATCGTAAAATGTTATCTACACAACCAAAAAAGTTAAATGAAAAAAAAAATATATATGGAGCAGTGCTGGTTAAACTTTTCGTCGAGAAAATTTTATCCAAAATTCTAGTTTTCAAGTTACAGCATATCGAAAATCAGGAAAATCTCGATAGGTACCATTAATCATTCACCATTCTTTCAGCTCAATTATTATTGAAACGATTCACCCCTGATGAAATACGGAAAGGTAGGCAAACTTGCTTTCACCATTTTTATAGTTGTTTTTTTTTTTCAAGCAGCTGCAATGTACTCTTAGCAATATGGTGTCTTAACACATTGCAACGAAGTGGAACGCGCACGCGTCGTTCCACATCATGATTTAGGTTCAAAGATTCTCCGTCTCTTTCCCTCATAAAAGTGTTTCAGCATGAGTGAAGGAGACGAAGAATATTTTTCTTTTTAAATACCGTAAGGCTCCGGACATAATGAATTGTTTTTGCCTGTTTAAGACTATAAAGCGTGGCACCCTTTGATCCTTCTGTCTGATAGTTTTTTTTTTAATAAAATTAAGGTGCTTTTTGTTGATATGAATTAGGCGCGTGCCGGTAGTCAAGTTGTTTGGTTTTTATTGATAAAAAAAAAACAAATGATGAGCTTATAGCTTAGAGTAGGAAATATTTTGCTCACCAGATAAAAATAACTTAACCATAATAATTCGGCCAATCTCAAAGGAGACTTTGTAGGAGATATTATTGTATACAAGTGCGTGCGCAAGCGCAGTTTTGAGGTATCAAATGATACAATTATTAATTTTGTTAAAATGAAGGGCAACCCTATCGGGCTATTAAAAAAGGAAACTTTTAAAATAATATAACAATTAAATGAGTTAGGTATACTATAACAAAAATCTAATGAAGATATCACTAAGTCTCCACCGGACTAACTCATCATCATCATCAACCCATTAGGTATCGTTCCACTACAGGATACGGGTCTCTTCTCTGAATGAGAAGAGTTTAGGCCGTAGTCCACCACGCTGGCCAAGTGCCTTCAAACGCCTTTGAGAACACTATGAATAGCTCTCAAACGTTGTGTGTTGTTTCTTTCACCATTGAACCAAGTGATTTCAATTGCTTAAAACGCCAGTTGTACTTACTCGTAGGTAACTCTAACTCAGTTTCCCTGAAAGGGAGGCCGAAGTCTTAGGCTGAGATCTATAGAGCGTACTCTCTTCTACTTCTCATTCTCTCAGACTTGAGACAGAGTTAAAAGAGTAAAACGTAAATTTGTCTCGTTTTAACTCTGACTCAAGTCTGAGTAGAGTCAGAGTACGCTCTATAAGTAGATCTCAACTTTAACCACTACGTCATCACCGAATGATACCGGACTAACTAATAATTGAGATCTATAGCTATTTCGTGAATCAGTTAGCGCTATGCTGCACCAGTGAAAGCGTCAAAAACTATTTTTTCTCTTTTTTATGACACGAGTCAGTACGTAGCGCATGCAATTTTCGTACGCGAACCGCGCCATTGTTTTGCCTCCAACTATCTTGAAGTATTGCACCGTGCACGACGGTTCAGTGATCACCCCCGGTCACGCTTTATGATCGCAATACACGCCGGTGTGGAATCCATATTTCTAACGTTAAATTGTACCTCGTTGGCAGGTTTTTTTACGTAAAATACAAGAAAATAGATGAGTCATCTGTCACAGCTATAACCCGCGTAATATAAGTCGACTGGTGACCTTCAATGCGCGGAAGTCGAAAATGAGGTATCTCGGGGTGTGAGGGGGTCGTGGGGAGGGCGTGGGGATCGTTCGTAAGCACTGATTAGCTCTCGCGGATCTCTCGTAAGCGCTGATTGGCTCTCCAATCGTATTGTGTCCCGCTCACTCGTACGACGCTGCGCGCACTTGAAGGTCATCGCTCGACTTACGTGACGGGGATTATACTCGTTGAATAGTTTTCGTTTCTGTTTTGTGTGCACTTGTTTCTTTACTCGCTATTTGGATTTACCTTCTCTTCAGAAACAGTTACAAACTTACTTATTTGTTTAAAACCAAAAGGACCTGCCTTTTGGTTTTTTATTCATTTTCTAAAAGTTTTGTAGACCGTTGACCCACATTGGAGCAGCAGGTCCAAGCTCTACATCCCTCTCTCCTTCGAGAGAAGCAGCTTGTACCCAGCAGTGGGACGTTAAGGGCTATCTTTCGTGGTGGTAATGTTAAAAACAAATGAAATGTTAAAAATTAAAAATGTTAAAAATGTTAAAAATATAATTAATGTGACAGTTAGGTAGTGAAACCAAATCGATAGTAAAAGTCGAGTCGAAACTCCAATCCAATACACTTCAAAACAATAGATAGGTAAGAAGGTTTCCACGTGAGAGCGCGCCTAATGTGCCCAGCGGGGTAACACTGCCTACCTTCAACCCGCTGTCAGATTATTGCGGGGAAAAATGGGAAAGGGTTTATCATCCGATTTACATAGACAGGTGAGAATGATTGAAAGCGTTTGCTCGAAGAAATTTCTTCCCGAATTTCTGTTGTTTTTTTTTTTGTAAAGTTAATAAGTACTGGAGGCATTATAATATGATTGATTTTAGAGTTAATGAAAATATAATATTAATCTTTGTTAGAGTGTTGCCACATCCAGTTCGATTTTGATTCGGTTTAATCGGCGTGGAGGTTTGACAAACGTGTGAACGTACTCTTATAAAATTCAGTATAGGTAACGACTAAATAGGCATGTATTACAAAGTCACGGTCTTTAACTTAGTTGATACTTGCGATGTAAGAGTAGCCCTGCGGTCGACTTCACGCGTTTTGTCGTTGAAGACGGGACCTAAGAAATTACAATAGACTGAAATTTTTCCTCAAGCTCAGGGTTATTCAGCGGGCGATGGAAAGAGCTATTACACTCGAAACACACGTTTTGTGACGCGTCGTAACGCGTCAGAACCATATCAGTTTCATACATCTAGTAGACACGACATAACCTACAAATGTGTCTCTAACTATACTATGAAACTGATGTGCTTCTGTATCGTCACGACGCGCCACGACATGTAAATGTGTTTCCGTCGCTATCCTCAGAGTAACCCTTCGGGATCAAATCAGAATGAAGAAATCCGTAGGAGAACCAGAGTTACTGATGAGCGAAGGCATGCTCTGGAATACCCCCAATTGGGTGGACAGACGATCACAAGAAAGTCGCTGGCAGCCTTGAGATCGTCCGTCTTCGATCGAGGGATCTTCCAACGCTGCGTTTCTCAATCCGAGGTCACCATTCGGGCACCTTGAGACCTCAATGTATCTCGATTTTTCCAAAGTGCCCCGCCCATTGCCACTTCAGTTTCGCGACACTCGATGAGCTATGCTGGTAACTCAGGTTCTCCTACCGATCTCGTCATTTGTGATTTGATATTGCAGGGATACTTCGAGCATGGCTCTCTCTCTCGCCTCTAGCCAAGCGTAAATCTATCGTTGATAGAATAAAAATAAAAAAATGACTATTTCGATTAAATTGGCAAGCTCGATAGAGCCAATGCTGACGCTCGATCCTATAAAAAATAATATCACAAAATGTGTCATATATGAGAAATACATCATTTGTTTACCTTTTGTTTATGAAAAGTAAATTAAGTGGGTAGTTCAATATTGCATGTCAAATTAGTTAATCATGTTATGCTACATAGCACAATAAACGTGTTCATACTAAATTTCGTATTATTTAAAACATAATAGTGGCGACGAGGTGAAAATTCGGTTAAAATGGATCACAAAGCAGTAAAGTTTGGTGAATTTAACCCGAAAATAGATATATGGGACAATTACATCGACCGGTTAAAATTTTGTTTTGAAGCAAATGGCATCATGTTAGACGGCGCAAAACGAGCGAATTTTTTTACTGTGTGTGGAGCAGAAGTTTTTGAGACATTTTTGGCTTTGATTACACCAAGAAAACCTAGTGAAGTGTCATTTGTGGAAATTGAAACAATATTGACAAAACATTATAGTCCTAAACCAAATGAAATTTCTATGTCATACAAATTTTATACACGTAACCAGAACACTAATGAAAACGCTTCGGAATATATTGCACAGTTGCGAAAAATTTGCTCAAAATGTAACTTTCTGGAATTAGAACGCATGTTACGCGACCGACTTGTGTGTGGCATGAAGGATCGCCGACTACAGTACGAACTTTTAAAAAAAGATAATCTTCGTTATCAAGATGTCGTTGACGCCATGCTAGCAGCGGAAACGGCGGGAAAAGACTGTCATATGATGCAGTCATCTATTAGTAACGATAGCAGCAGCACCAGTACAAACAGTGCAGCCGCAATCACACATCAAGATTCCTCTGTGGAAGCTATGGATATTAACGCAGTACAGTCTAAGACAAATAAACGACTTTGTTACCGGTGTGGTGATCGTCATGGCGGTGAATGTAGATTTATTAACGCCACCTGCCGGTTCTGCAAGAAGATCGGTCACATTGAGAAGATTTGCTTATTAAAGAAGAAGTCAGCTAAGAAGAATATTAACTTCACCGAAGGTGAAATAGACGCAGACTTGAATGGTATTTATAGCATACACTGTAAGAAAAAGTTAGCACCGTTTGTGGTTGAAGTTACATTAGAAGGCATACCTGTAATACTTCAGGTAGATACAGGTGCAAGTTTTTCATTAATAAATGAACGCACTTGGAGAAAGATTGAACATCAAAACCGAAACATCATTCTTGAACCAATATCACTTACTTTGCGCACATGGACGGATACACCTGTAATGATACTCGGTCAAGCTAAATTACAGGTGCAATACAGAGACATCAAATGCACTCTAAATATAATCATAGCAAAAGGGTGTGGACCTAATCTTCTGGGACGGGATTGGTTGACCCCGTTGAATATTACATTGAACATTAACTTTATATCAACTAGTGATATTATGAACATTGATAAGACAATTTCCAAATACAGTGAGGTCTTCAGAGATGGACTTGGCACATTTACTGGAGATCCTGTTACAATCCATCTTAAACCCGATGCTACACCTAGATTTTTAAAAGCTCGTCCAGTACCTTACGCTATCAAAGCTAGAGTGGAAAAGGAAATTGATCGTCTGGTGGCAGAAGGTGTATTACGGCCATTGTCTTTTTCAGAGTGGGCAACACCTGTTGTGCCAATAATAAAGAAGTCAGGGGACATTCGATTATGTGGAGATTACCGTAGTACGGTTAACCAAGCTACTGAGTCTGACACCTACCCTATGCCAACAGCCAATGAGGTATTTGCTACAGTTGCCGGTGCAAAGTTTTTTACCACCTTAGATCTTGATCGAGCATACACACAAGTAAAAGTTACTGACAACACTTCCAAGATATTAACTTTAAACACATGCAAGGGTCTCTACTCAGTCCATCGGTTACCATTTGGAGTCAAAGCTTGCCCTGGAATATTCCAGAGACTGATGACAGCATTGCTAGCAGGAATACAAGGAGTTGCAGTTTTAATTGATGACATTATTGTAAGTGGCTCTACAATGCTTATTATGCAACAACGACTAGAAACTGTTTTAAACCGCATACAAAAGGCTGGATTCCGTCTCAACCGAAACAAATGTAAATTTGCACAGGAAAAAGTGGAGTTTTTGGGTTTTGTAATTAACGGAGAAGGAATTCACCCAGCTCCAAGCAAAGTTGAAGCTGTTTTAAAGACACCGGAACCTAAAAACGTACAGGAATTACAGGCCTTCTTAGGACTCTATAACTTTTATGAAAGGTTTATACCTCACAAGGCAACCATACTGGAGCCGCTACACAGACTACTTGATAAATCTCAAACATGGAGATGGACTGAATGCGAACAAGTAGCATTTAATAAAGCTAAACAGTTACTCACATTTGCTACGACATTGGTTCATTACGATTTGAACAAACCGTTAATACTTACATGTGATAGTTCAGAATATGGTGTTGGGGCAGTATTATCGCACGTTATGGACAATGGACAAGAACGACCGATCGCAATGAGCTCTAGGACATTGAATACACATGAACGACGATATTCACAATTGGACAAAGAAGCCACAGCAATTATGTTCGGTATTAAAAAGTTTCACAATTATTTAGCTGGGAGATATTTTACGGTAATAACTGACCACAAACCTTTGCTGGGAATTTTCGATCCAAAAAGACCTATGCCGCCTATTTTATCACCTCGTTTGACAAGAATCGCTATAGCATTAACAGCACACGATTATAGTATTCTTTATCGACCAGGAACTGAGATCGGTAATGCAGATGGTTTAAGTCGATGGCCTCTACCACTTCCTGAACAAGAAGAACAGCCTCTGTATGAAATACTTCTCATGGCAGAAAAACTAGAAGATTTTCCCTATACGGCTCATGAAATAGCATCCGAAACCAAAAGAGATCAAACACTCTCACGAGTTGTTCACTTTCTACAGTGTGGATGGCCGAACAAAGTTACTGATAGTGATTTACGAACTTATTGGTTGCACAGATCAGAATTGTCGATACACGATGGTTGTGTATTATTAGGCTGTCGTGTCGTCATACCACGACCTCTTCGACAAGATATTCTACGCATGCTGCATACCACACATAATGGAATTGTTCACACCAAAGCATTGGCCAGGAGTTATGTGTGGTGGCCACAATTGAATGACGACATAAATGAATTGGTTAGCAATTGCACTAGATGTCTAGAAAATAGACATATGCCTCCGAAGACCTCACACGAATGGGTCATCCCTTCAAGGCCATGGTCGAGAATACATATAGACTTTGCAGGACCATTTATGAACAAGACTTTCCTCATAGTTGTCGATGCATTTTCTAGATGGCCTGAAGTTTTAATGGTAAATAATACAAATACCACAACAGTCATTCACCATCTAAGGAATTTGTTTGCTACTCATGGCATATGCGAGACACTAGTCTCTGATAATGGAACTTCTTTTGTGTCCAATGAAATGAAATTGTTTTTAGAATCCAACAAAATTAGACATGTGACTTCCGCACCATACCATCCAGCCACTAATGGATTGGCAGAACGAATGGTACAGACAGTGAAAGAAAAGTTACGAAAGATGGATGGATCATGGGAAGTAAAAATTCCAAATATGTTGCTAGGCCTGCGGGTGACTCCATGCTCTACAACTAATAAAAGTCCGTCAGAACTTTTGATGAATAGACGCCTTCGCACTGTTATGAATGCTTTGCACCCGGATTATATACAATATAGAAAAGTAGAAAATCAAATAATAAATAAGGCTCAACAAAAAAATAGAGAGACAAATGTGGGACAAAGAGTGATGTACAGAAATTACACTAGGGGACCAAAATGGTTACCAGGTCAAGTTGTCGAGAAAGATGGCCCATCTAGCTACAAGGTGCAAACTGGAGATGGTGCAGTTTTTAGGCGCCATATAGATCAAATAATTAAAATACAAAATGGAGAGGAAACAAGTACAGCTCATGGTGGAAATGATGAAGAACCTGAAGTATCAGTTTCTAACCCACCTGAAGTGAAAAATGATAATATTGATAAAAATGAACAGAATGTAGAGTTAGAAAGGGGTTCAGAAGAAGATACAGAAAATGATCCAATTATTGAAATACCAAGCGCAGATAAATGGGAAGAGATATTAGGAATACCTAAATCAGCTGAAATTGACATTCCAGGGGGGAAAATTAGAACCAAACGAAATCTTCATCCTAAAGTTCCATATGCTAGACCTAGTTGTTCTAAGGAAAATGATGATTAATTATTTTATTGATTTGAATGTGATGTTTAAATTGTTTGCTCATGTAATTGTTACTTTAAATTGTTTAATTTCAATTATTATTAATTATATTATATTACATACTTGGGGGGAAGGTATGTCATATATGAGAAATACATCATTTGTTTACCTTTTGTTTATGAAAAGTAAATTAAGTGGGTAGTTCAATATTGCATGTCAAATTAGTTAATCATGTTATGCTACATAGCACAATAAACGTGTTCATACTAAATTTCGTATTATTTAAAACATAATAAAATGTATATTCCGAATTTGTTAAAACCTGTTAGGCTGGGAACAAATCTAGCGAAACATTTGACGCGTTAAAAACCGCGCGTTAAATTCCGTGCTCCCCCTCAATAAATCTGAGCGGAAACGATTCGGTTGTATGAACTAGGAAAAAGTGCAGTTGGACTGAATAAAACAGAAGAATACTAAATATTATACTTCGTAAAGAAGCGATACTCACTTCCCTTCGCCAAACATCGCCCGTGACGTAGAAGTACCTACCTACGCCTAGTATTATAACGTATCCTTATCTCGCTCAATTTACATGCAGTGTTGTCCATAGCAGAAGTAAGTTCATGGTTCGTGTCCACCACCACACCTACAGCTTTTTTTAAGGTCCCACTGCTGGGCACATGCCTTCTCTCTTATAGGAGAGATTACCTCGTAGGATTAGGTTTAGACTCGCCACGCTGCACCAGTGCGGGTTGGCGGGTTTTAACGACTATTGTCATGGTAGTGATAATAACCGGGACCGACTGCTTAAGGGCACTTCTCCGAAATTGTGGCAAAAAGTGACGAGGTTGAAAAAAAAATTTTTTTTTTTAATTTTTGATTATTTAAGGATACCTCCTCAAAGGGGTACCTAAATTGATATCGGTGATGAAGAAGGCCTTTATCGTACCCTGGTTTCCTAGGAGATATAACGAATTCGGTAATTATGATGGTGATGGTAATGATAAATTGCGATATGGTAATTATCTCTGGTATATGGCGATTAGAATATGCCTATGGTAATTTGTTATTAATCATGGTGATGAGAAACTCTAGAAAGCCATAGAAAAGTATCCGAAAAAGGTGTTTGCTTAAAGTCTAGGAAATCGCTGACCAATAATACTTAGGACCTCGAGCGTTACAACCATTAGTATTCAGCCAAAGAACCTTGAAAGCCACTTTACGTAGCATAACAACTGAGGTGTAAATTCCAGAGTAAACCTGTTCCGGATGTTTGTGTGGACGAGTTTCATGTTGAAATCCTCTGAAAAAGACTCTGAGCTGCTGGACGCAATGAGTGTGCAGCTTTGAAGACCTAAACAGATAATTTTAGACCCAAAAAGGCGTGGTGTGAGCATAATTGAGAGTGAACAGGAGCATAATTTTTTTATATTTAAAAAAGTGGATAGAACCCATTCCCGATTAAGAACCATATACCACGAAGACTCCACGATGTTATTGATTTCGAAAAGGGTACTGATAACAACAAAAAATTCGTTGATAGCAGATTGTACAGACATCTTACAAATATGACTAGTATCGTTTCTCTCGCTTTTACACACTATGAGAAAGGCTTTAAAATAATTGAAACTTAGGCTATGCAACGATCGCAAGTAGATTAGCTTGAAATCGAAGTGTTAAGATGTACAATTCAAGAAAGCTTCAATATCTGTTTGAATGCAGACAGTTAGACAAAATGGTGAAATCTATGTAGGTGGAGTTGGACTTTCCAAGAAAATTTCTACAAATTGCTTCTCTCTGTTCCGTAGTAGAACGGTGGAGAGGGAACAATTTTGTAAAGTTCCTGAGAGCACATTTCAAATTTTATCCGATAGAAGACCGATACAAGCAACTTTGAGTCAGTGCCATAAACAAAGTAATTTTGCCTGTATTAGTGATTGAGCCAATGACTCTTCAAACACAAAAATGTACCAGGTTTATTGAATCGGTCTGGTATTCGGCAGAGTCATCACATAGCTGGTTACGGTGCTCCATGGTAGTTCAAATGGTATGTCTGTTAAAAGTGCGAGAGGCAGAAAACCTTTGCGAATTTGATATTGGATACGATTTTCATATCCAAGATCTCATTAGAATCGATAACGGATATACTTTTCATAGTAGGAACTACGGTGAACATGCCTGTGTATTCGCTTTATTGCAATCTGAAACAAGTTAATGCAATCCACCAAAGACTCTCTTTGCTCAAAATGCGCTGGAAGAATACTTCAAGATGCTTGATTATTAGAAGGGACAGAACATAAACTTTAACAAAGACTAACATTTAACACTCTTACACTAACATTCTTAGACTTTTAATAGCTTCAGCAAATGCTCTATAACTTTTATTTGTCCTCCGAACATGTAGGTCTCCGAATGAACTTGTGGCTAATAAGATGACAAGTTAGTTAGTTGTGCCTAGCATCAGTTTAAATCAAGCAAGAAGGAGTTTAAATCAAGAGTGCATATTATAATTTTTTTTCTTATAATAAAAAGCATTTGTATCCACAACAGGAAGGAAACGCTATATATACGTTTGGGGAGAGAAATTGTATATGTTATTTTTATGTGTTTATATGTTTTCATTTTCCTCAAATGGTGCTGGGCAGATTCAAATGCAGTTCATTATTCGCTACGTAGATTATAAATTACCTCAAAGCATATTTTTAGATATATTTTATGATTCTAGTATAGACTACCAGAAGCATAGCAGGAAATGTTTTTCTGTAAAATTGTGAGCCCAATTTTTTCGGAAACTACCAAACCGATTTGGATGCAATTTGTGGCATTATGTAGGTATTACATCAGAGCAAGTTTCTTAGTATTTTTATACTGATATAGGTCTCTATTTTTTTTTTAATTATTAATTTTCCATTTTTTACTGTCATTACATTGTATTTTTTGTTGTCATGTCGTCATTTCAGTCCAAATATATATTTATTTCATATATTTTCATAGCAAGTTAGGTAGTTTTTCTATTATTTTAAATATCACACTTGTATTATGCTTAATCTTCTTACAAACTCCTTTGTTTTCAGTATTTTTGTCATTTTTGACTTTTTTTTCAAATTTCTATAATTTAAATTGTTTAAACATCTGAAAATTCTAAAAATAATTATATAACGTCATTATTATCAAAACCATTCATAAATTATGATAAATGAGAGAGATACCCCCCATTTACTATTAAAATTAATTAAAAAAATCATGGTAATTATGGTAATTAGGACCATGGTAATGAAAATTTGCTAATTATTAATTTATTAAAAAATTTAGAAACACAGTAAAATTTTTGTAGGCTACTCGTGTGAAAAAGAAACGCATTTGACATGACAAGAATAAATAACAACAAAATATAACGCGTACTTTAGGCCTGGCAAAATATCTATGAATGAGGAGGACTAAATGACAAAGTGCATTTTTACTACATTATTTCCCTTTATCTTCTCAACGTTATGAAGTACGCTTTTTCTTTTAAAACATATTGCTAGAATGACCAATGCTCTGTTAATTGATCTTATCATGATCGTTGTACTACATATAGTATCATTATTGTGATAGTGTTTGTGTCAGGTCATGGCAATTATGAAAAAGTCGTGTGACAGACTTCACTACCTTGTAATTTATTTATTTTTAGTTATATTTTCAGACTGATTATTTTATTCTAAGGGGTAGTTATCCATTAATTGACTATATTTTTTTAAGAATTTTTTAACCACTCAATTTCAAATTAAATGGGTTTGTATCCGACGACCCAAGCAATGTGACAGTCATGGTAGTGAGAAATTAGAGGTTCAAAAATTTTTTTTAACACAGATCCCATCCCATTTATCTTCTTTTTCTTGATGGCAGGTATAGAGGACACTGTCTAGTATCTGCAAAAAAAATTACATAACCCTGGGTATTTATTAACCTACGTTCTCCAGCTTGTGACATGCTTTTGCCAGAATTTGGGAGAAGTGCCCTTAACGTGCTCTCCGAAGCACGGAGTTGAAACACCGCCAGCTTCCATTTCCGGGCTGGCACTGAGAATTTCTTGACAGAAAAACCCGATTCCTAACGATTATTTGCCGGACCTGGGAATCAAAACCGGGACCTCTTGATGTGTGTTCGAATATGCTAACCACTAGACCAACGAGGCAGTTCGGGGGAGTCGTCACCGGAAAATATCGCGGTCACTTTTAAAATATTGATAACACGCTATGCGTATTAAAAACGTACGTTTTTTCTACCTGCTACCTGCGTTCCTAGCCTAATTTGATTCACTAAAACATTTCCAATACTTTCACATCGCCGAAATTGGACGACAGTAAAAATTCCCCCGGGTGCCTTCCAAAATTAACAGTTTTAGTATTACGACGGGAAAATACCTCGTAATTTATTAAAATCAACCTTCGCCACAGTAAATACCCTAAAGGCGGAATAATCTATTAGACTGTTGACTTGTCGCGTTTCCCGTTGTGTAATTTTTTATTCCCTTTTCCCTTTTCCTTTTCCTTTTCTTCTTTTAGTCCCTCTCAATTTTTGATCCGTCGAGAATTTCCCGGCTTCACGAGCAATTTGGCTCCAGGTCAAACAAGCGGAGTAATTATTCTTCGGTTTAGGGTTAACTAGAATAATTCTACTGGGAAATAATCTGTATTTTAACGTTTAAATATTTTATGGAACATCCGAATTTTCATGGAAAATTCGTTCGATTAATTATTATTTCTGAGACGTATACCATGCTAATATTATAATAATGCGAAAATAACTCTGTCTGTCTGTTACGCTTTTACGTGTAAACCGCTGAACCTATTTTGATTAATTTTGATTTAGAGATAGTGGACTTTGTGGAAGGACATAGATTAAGTTTATCACGGAAAAACCACCTGTCCACGCGGACGGAGTCGCAGGCATCAGCTTTGAATGCATAAGCAAATATTGCCGTTTCAAGTGTAGTTCTACTTATACAAATAAATAAAAGTGAACTGTTTGTTTATCCATAATATCCAACTGCCTCTTAAAGCTCATATGAATATTTCAACTATTAGCATATTCGACTGCTGATCACGAGGTCTCAGGTTCGATTCCCGGGTCGGTCAAATATAGGGTCGGTTTAATTGATAGGTTTTGGGTTTTTCAGTCAAGAAATTCTCAGTGCCAGCCCGAGTTTGTAGTTGGCGGTGTTTTACCGTGCTTCGGACAGCACGTTATGGACTTAGTCTCGGTTATCAATATCATATGACAGCTCGCCAACCCACATTAGAGCAGCGTGGCTGGTCTAAGCTAGAAATCCCTCTTAGTTAGTGGTAGTGGTGGAATATTTCAACCAATAGCATAACAAAAACACATATTTTGAAATCTTTGTCTGTCTGTCTATCTGTCTGTCTTTTACTTTTATTAAATGTCGTTATTTTTAATTCCAGGCGTCCAATCAGTGCGCATCATGAACATTCGGGTGCCGGAGGTGTTTCAATACGGCACTAAGGACGCCGTTACCTTGGACTGCGACTTTGTCACCAACAACGTTACAGGCCTGGTGGTCAAATGGTTCTACATGGACAGATCACATCCCGTGTACCAATGGATCCCACCTCAGAAGCCTCAAGCCTTGGGCCTGTTGAAAAATAAGGTCAGTTGCTTATTGCTAACGATATCTACATCATACTTACTTGTAGCGCAGTACGTAACGTACGGCGCAGTGATCTAAGGAGGATCTTTTATTTTTTATTAATATACAAGTTTCGACGGCGATCTCACCCGATGGTAAGTGACGATGCAATCTAAGATTCAGTTAAGATGTTTTTCTTCTCTCCACACTTCGTTTTCTCTTGCCCTACATGATGAGTTGACCTATTTGTTATTTTTAATGAAATAACTACTTAACATTGGGAAAAGATCTAGAGGCCGCTCGCCAACCAAATGGGCAGATCAGCTGAAGGATTCCAAATGCAAATTTTACACAATTGCAAAACTAGCCTCCGATAGAAGCCGGTGGAGACAATTAATCACGAGACTGCAAATACGCCAGGACCGCGATCTTCAGTAATGAAGGAACGACTAGAGACACATAACATAATATATAATTATAGACTCCTATATTTTTATTTTTATTTTCAAGAGAAATATAATATTTTCTTGATAATATCCTTAGTAGCTGTGATATCCTAGTGGTTAGGACGACCGACTTCTAATCGGATGTCGTGGGTTCGATCCCGGGCACGCACCTCTAACTTTTCGGAGTTATGTGCGTTTTAAGTATTTAAATATCACTTGCTTTAACGGTGAAGGAAAACATCGTGAGGAAACCTGCACGCCTTAGAGTTCTCCGTAACGTTCTCAAAGGTGTGTGAAGTCTGCCAATCCGCTTGGCCAGCGTGGTAGACTATGGCCAAAACCCTTCTCACTCTGAGAGGAGACCCGTGCTCTGTAGTGAGCCGGTAATGGGTTGATCATGATGATGATGATGATGATCTTTAGTAGCAATAATGTCGTATACCAATTTCCAGTTGGACCTCTCGTACAAAGTGTCCCAGAACCCGTACACGCAGCACCGCGCGCTGCGCGTCCTGTCGCCCGGCACCGACCTCACCGGCAACTACACTTGCGTCGTCTCCACATTCCTGTCCGAGGACGAGAGGACCCGCCCTATGACCATATTTGGTGAGCTTTTTCTATTTATTCATTTTTAACCCCCGACGCAAAAACGACGCTATAGCGCTCTAACGGGTGAACCGATTTGAATTAGGTTTTTTTTTTTGTTTGAAAGGTGAATTAGTCGAGAGTGTTGTTAGCTATGTTTGATGAAAATCGATCCAAGATGGCCGCCGCTACAAAATGACGGATTACATATTTTTTTACAACTCCCTTAATATGGGTATCAAATGAAGGGACTTGACTTGTAGAATAGCACTATGGAAATTCAAGATGGCCGCTACGACAGAATGGCGAATGTCGGGGGTTTTTTAATTTTTACGTATACTTGTAGCCTACTGGCAAAGCCGTGCCGCAAAGGGATTGAGGCTGTGTCCCCATTTGGCGAACAGTGAGCGACTGCAGCCTGTCCGTTGACTGACACTGAACAGCGTATTGGTCGCTACCCCATAGCTCTGTACCCTTAGTCTAACATTTTATACTCTCAAAAAGTTTTGCGTATCGTTTGGTCACGCGTTTTGCTAAACGAATAGTTTTTAAAACTCAAGTGGTAGTCTAAACAGTGAAAATCATGTATGAAAATCTAGACGTGTAAACATGACTCGATCGGAAAATGATAGTTTTGGGGCAGTTATTCTCTCTCTTCTCTCATTCGCAAAAAAGTGCGACAGATATACGCTGGCGTTTTATCGAATTTGACATTAGTTTCTTCGTTTTTTGACGTATATTTGACAGAGTCATAGAGACAGTTCATTACGCAGACTATGTTATGTAACTCTATGGTAATTTGTTATAGAAATTGAAAAATAAAATTATATTGAAGTAGCTATAATTTTCGTATACGCATACGAACTACGTCATCATCGAGTAAATTTCTCGATGATGACGTAGTTCGTATTCGTTTTCTTGAGCACGCGTTCGCAAGCGTTCGCATGATTTTAACTTTGCTATTGGCCACTTGGAGCGCTGGCTGTAGATGTATGGAGAAGCTCGCACTCGATGACTCGAAGAAGTATACTATCATATTTTAGACTAAGGGTACTGGATCTCTCATAGTTTTGTAGGCATTTGGAGGCGAATCAGATGCTCACTGAACTCCCTGAATAACAAGCGAAACGCCGCAAACTGTGAAAATTACGTGCTGTATGGACACTCCATTTAAAAACTATAGGGAAGCTATCTGGAACTAATACAATATTGTCGCTAATTCTGTTGTACACAATCTCTAAACTAAACTAAATTGACAGGTTTAAAAATAGTGCTTTCCCCTTCAGCAGGGAGGATTGTGAAAGAGACAGGAATATATTCAGACCTGTCATTTTAGTTTCGTTTAGAAATTGTTTACAACATAATCGACCACATTGCCTATTTTGCTAAACTATTCCTACTATTCCTACCGTAGAATAATAGATATAAAGAGTATGCAGGCCTACTTGCTCTCTTTAATTCGAATGTAAAACCAAACATTATTATAACTTAACAGCACTTTAATTAAGTTACACATTGAAACATCTGAAGTTTCCTCGCATGCTTTCTACTGTATTCTTATCAAAATGTCAACATATCACATAAGTAAATAACAGAACATTGTTAAAACTTTGCACGTGCCTTGAACCATTCGTGAGCCGCAATGTTATGCTTTGTTACACGAGACGAGACGGAAATTACTTCGGGTAACTTTGCCCACGGCTTAGTTTAGCAATCATAAAGTTGGGACAATTAATATTTGTATATAATATATATCTATACGTTTCAAGGGGCCGCGGAAAAGCGGGCGCCGACTTGTCAATCCTTAGTGGCCTAGTGAACTTTTTTACAAAAACTAGGAAGAAATTTCGATTATGTAATTCCGGTTCACTAATAAGTACCTAAGATTAAGTATCTCTCTTCTTCTTCTTCTTCTTCTTCTTCAACTAATACGTACATTTAAATATTATTGCTGCGTAACTGCGCGGACAAATCGTCGAAGTGAATTTTTGTATGTGATTTTTCACTAGGTACGTCCTGGCCTTGATCATTATCGTTTCAGCCTGTGGACGTCCACTGATGGACATACGCCTTTTCCAATGAACGCCACCACACCCGGTTATAAACTTTCTCATCACCCTCTTTATGTAGTCGGTTTCATATTTTACCACGTGGAAATTTAAAATTTAAATTAAAAAAGCATCAATCAAAAAGCCTTTTACTAATATGCTTTTTTATTGCCAGTTCACAATAAATGGTTTCCCATTCAACGTCATCCATTAACGAGTTTACCATATACGTAATACACATTTACGTACATAATACACATTTCTGGCCTTTCTCGTTAACGCTTCCCACATTGCAGTCGGACACGGGCAAAGTTGCGCGAAGTAATTTCCGTTTCATCTCAACTCACAAAGCATATTGCGGCGCGCGAATGCGAATACTTGTTAACAGCATGCCGCATGCGGAAAGTTGTAACAATGTTATAATATTATTTATAGGAACAATTCAAAAGGGTTTGATTGCTATTCAGTGGATTTCCGATATTTTTATTTTTCATAATTCTACCAATTACTACCTACTACTTAATTACACTTTATAATTTCAATATCTTTTAGAAACCTAAAATACTTACTTAATATTGATGAACTTGAAGTGCAGGCGCGTATAACTCAATACACGTTTTTGTAACACGAGTAGGAAAGAAATATTAGATTTTGCATAACACAGATTTAAACAATGTATAAAAACATATTTTTTAAGTTGAGATTTTTGTACAGTTAATGAATTTCTTAACGACAAAGTTGTATGGCCCAGAAGATAGTGTTTGATTTGTTACTTTGATGTTTGCTACTTAGGTTGATTTGTTATTTTGCGTTGTTACTGAATATAAAAATTGCTGAATTTCTTTCCGACTCATCTCAATAGTATCTAAGTATTGCTTGATGCTTCTCCGAACCGATAGTAAGTTTAATATATTCTTGACATTTTAGAGCCGCAGCCCGCATGATTTAAAGTTAATACTTAGAATATATAGTTAATACTTAGAATAATAGAATTTATATTTTTTTCCCAGGCCCGGGACAAATATTCAGTTGAATATTTTTTACACAAAGATCAATGAATTTTAAAAACTAGTCAAATAAGTATCCCAGTAATTATATAACGAGGCTGGCCATTTGTTCGATGAAATAAAACCACAGGAATTATTGGCGGAGCGTTGTAAAACAAGGGGAAGGAACACAAGCTAATGGAATACAAATGATCGTATTGCTTATGCCATAAAACCCATCAATATTTGAAGCGATCAGACGGTGATCTGTGGAAACTATTTTACTGGATTAGTCTAAAAAAATTGTCTCTTCTATATTTTGTTGTATAATTACCATAAAATATTGTGCAGTTTAATTTATATGTGCGCTCAAAAACCCAAATATTTCTTACTTTCCTGTTTGACAACATGTAGCCACACTGATATTCAGAATCTAATATATTTTATAATATGTATTATAATATAACAGACAGAACTTTTCTAATACACAAGAATTTTATTATCTAAACCAATTCAATTATCCATATACGGGGATAATATATAATTCTTATTGCAGAAATTGGTCCAATTCAAATAATATCTATCACATGCAGGACTACGGAGGCTGAATTTTGGTCAGAAGATAATTAGTATATATTATAATATTCTAATACTAGAGAATGCCCGCGGCTTCGCCCGCGTGAATTTCGGTTTTAAACAAATCCCGAGGAAATCGTGGATTTCCGGTTCCCGTTCCCGCTCCCTTTTCCAACCTTTATACCTACTACTATCAAGGAATTTCGCTATAGTAATCAACCTATAGCTGTAGCTATAGATTTCGAAATCCCGTGGGAACTGTGCATTTTCCAGGATAAAAAGCCTATGTTTTAAGTCAGAGCATAATCTAACTCCATTCAAAATTTCAGCCAAATCGGTTCTGTAGTTGCGGCGTGATTGAGTAACAAACATCCAAACATCCAAACATCTAAACATCCAAACATCCACACTTTCACATTTATAATATTAGTAGGATAGGATTCAACACAATATATAAATATATATGGTCATGTTTTTACTAAACTGGATCTCATCTAGTGGTTCTATGTCCATGTCAGCACAGGATCGTAGAATTACCCACATCATAAAGGGGCCGGCCATTTCACGAAATGATAGGTAGCATTTCATGAAACATTTCATTTCAATAGATATTAGAGTCTATTGTACAATGTGTCTTGGCCAATCAATGCTCAGAAACCGTTTGTGGTTACGGGGCTCTTCATGAAATGGCCAAGCATAAATTTAAGTAACCAAAATATGAGTAATATAATCATGCCTCGAGTTAGATATGATTTCGGTTTCCATTCTGGTTTTTGTGGTTTGGGTAGTCAAAGACGTGGGATGCTGCATCATACGTTGCTTGGAATCCATTGCTTATGTATGCTAGTTAGTACTAGTTAGCCATACTATTAATTGTGACCATTTCATAAAATAGCCAGGCGGTTCTTGATTTGCACAATTGTTCTACGACATCCCCTGAATATCCATTACTGTTTGCGTGTTTCCCAACCGTTGGATGTTGTTTGGAACATGCTTTTCTACAATGCTACATTTTGACGACATCTACATTTAGACGTATACTTTTATTTACACTATTTACATATTTACATACATTTCTTTATGGTTCTTACTGTTTTAATTAATTTCAGTAGGTTATGCAATTAACAAATCATTTACTTATTAATACTGTCTTTTATTTTTCAATCGAAATTCGATCAATAAGTACAACAAAATATAATTATATTTACAGGTTTTAAAGTGATTAAGTGTTTCAAGATCGATTAAAATAATGATTTACAGTGGTTTAAAAAATGTTTAACATAGCCAGGTGTTACTTTGCGGAATTCCATAAATATACAATGAATAGTTCCAACTTATATGGTTATGAGTGAATCTGGCGTTTGGTAAAAGCCCCCGCATCACGGGTTTATTTGCGAGGTAAATAAAAGTCCTCTGTTTTCGGTTAGCTTCCCGATTACCAAGCAGTGCATGAATAATTAATCGGCTCATTGATTACCGTGTAATTTGTACTCGTGCGCGCTCGCGGCACCGATTTTATTACACACGTGTACATCCACAAGGTACGAGTATTAAACAAGTGTGAATTAAAAATTTTAACAATCCCCGACACGCGGAAATAATGAGCCTATTTTATTAATATATATATAGCTGCTCGTGCTGATTCATTGACTGACTCACTGATTGATCACCCCTCCTGTAAAATTTTGTATGAAAACTTTTTTTTTCACAAATGGTTTCGTATAGAGGACAAAAATTCATTCGGAACAAAAATATGGAGAAAGCTGATGATTGAGGATTTCAGAGACGAGCGAATGGCACGCTTAAGGTATTGAAGATAGGTGGGGGGTGCTCGAGCAAATGTCACTCGAAACGTCATCCAATTGGCAGTGAGCTGAAAAAAAAAATTCAAAATGGCGAAAAAAAGATGGCCGCCATACAAATTTCGTCGGTCTCCATCTCGGAGGGTATAAAAGATGGAAGAGTGGTTTCTTCGCAAAAGATGATGAGGATCCAAAGGTCTACTTGACGAATTGAAAAAAAATTCAAAATGGCGGAATTTATTTTTCCATAGAAAATGTATGGCGAATATTGTACAGACTACAAGTTGTAAACTATGCAAGGCTTTACCGCAGTTCTTTGAAGAACTCTCAAAGAAAAATATGGGAAGACATGATGATTGAGGGTTTGGAAGATGGATGAGGAGCCCGGGAAGGGTATTGTAGATAGATGGGAGGTGCTCAAACAAAAATTACTCAAAACCTCATCCAATTGGCACTGAGCGGAAAAAAAAACAAAATGGGGAATTCAAGATGGCGGCTATACAAATTTCGTCGGTGTCTATCTCACCAAGTATAAAAGATGGAAGAGTGGTTTCTTGGCAAAAGATTATTAATACCTAAAGATCTACAGTTTGATGAACAGAAAAAAATCAAGATGGCGGAATTTATTTCTTTCACACAAAAAGTTGTTTTCATTGATGTTCGTATAGAAGAAAAAATTCATGCGGAGGGAAAATATGGAAAGAGCTGATGATTGAAGATTTTGGAGATGGGTGAGGAGCACGGTCAGGGTATTGAAGATAGGTGAGAGGGGCTCAATCAAAAATTACTCGAAACCTCATCCAATTGGCAGTGATCTAAAAAAAATACTAAAATAGCGGATTCAAGATGGCGGCTATAAAAATTTCGTCAGTGCCTATCTTTACCAAGTATAAAAGATGGAAGAGTAGTTTCTTTGAAAAATATGATCAAGAACTAAAGATCTACTTGATGAATAGAAAAAAAAAATCAAGATGGCGGAATTTACGTTTTCAAACAAAATTTTTTTTATTGATGGTTTCGTATAGAAGACAAAAATTTATGCGGAGGAAAAATATGGAGAGAGCTCATGATTGAGGATTTTGGAGACGGGTGAAAAGCACGGCTAGGGTGTTGACGATAGGTAGGAGGTGCTCAAACAAAAGTTACTCGAAACCTCATCCAATCGGCAGTGAGCTGAAAAAAAAGTCCTGAATGGCGGATTCAAGATGGCGGTGATAAAAATTTCGTCGGTGTCTATATCACGGATTATAAAAGATGGAAGAGTGTTTTTTGGCAAAAGATCATCAAAACGTGATTTACTTGATAGTTAGATCGAAAAAAAAACAAGATGACGAAATTTATTTATCTATACAACATGTACGACGAATATTGAAGATAATCATCATCATCATCATGATCAACCCATTACCGGCTCACTACAGAGCACGGGTCTCCTCTCAGAGTGAGAAGGGTTTTGGCCATAGTCTACCACGCTGGCCAAGCGGATTGGCAGACTTCACACACCTTTGAGAACGTTATGGAGAACTCTCAGGCATGCAGGTTTCCTCACGATGTTTTCCTTCACCGTTAAAGCAAGTGATATTTAAATACTTAAAACGCACATAACTCCGAAAAGTTAGAGGTGCGTGCCCGGGATCGAAACGACCTCCGATTAGAAGTCGGTCGTCCTAACCACTAGGCTATCACAGCTTCTTTTTTTTATAAGAATATGAAGATAATGCAAGTTGGAAACTATGCAAGACTTTAATATAGTTTCTTTTCAAAATTTGTTTTTATGGAAGAACTCTCATTATGACAAAAGAATCGGAGAAAAAATATGGAAAGTAATAATGATCGGGGGTTTGGAAGATAGGAGGATTGGAGGCTGCTCAAGCAAAAAATACCCGATAATGAAACCTCGCGGTCCGCTTTAGCGGGCCGCGCACCCACGCGCCATACTAGTTAATATATATATAGCTGCTCGTGCTGATTCATTGACTGACTCACTGATTGATCACCCCTCCTGTAAAATTTTGTATGAAAAATTTTTTTTTCACTAATGGTTTCGTATAGAGGACAAAAATTCATTCGGAACAAAAATATGGAGAGAGCTGATGATTGAGGATTTCGGAGACAGGTGAGCAGCACGCTTAAGGTATTGAAGATAGGTGGGGGGTGCTCGAACAAATGTCACTCGAAACGTCATCCAATTGCCAGTTAGCTGAAAAAAAATTCAAAATGGCGAAAAAAAGATGGCCGCCATACAAATTTCATCGGTCTCCATCTCGGAGGGTATAAAAGATGGAAGAGTGGTTTCTTCGCAAAAGATGATGAGGATCCAAAGGTCTACTTGATGAATTGAAAAAAGAATCAAAATGGCGGAATTTATTTTTCCATAGAAAATGTATGGCGAATATTGAAGAGACTACAAGTTGTAAACTATGCAAGGCTTTGATGCGATTCTTTGGAGAACTCTCAAAGAAAAATATGGAAAGACATGATGATTGAGGGTTTGGAAGATGGATGAGGAGCCCGGGCAGGGTATGTTAGATAGATGGGAGGTGCTCAAACAAAAATTACTCAAAACCTCATCCAATTGGCACTGAGCTGAAAAAAAAAACAAAATGGCGGATTCAAGATGGCGGCTATACAAATTTCGTCAGAGTCTATCTCACCAAGCATAAAAGATGGAAGAGTGGTTTCTGGGAAAAAGATGATCAAGACCTAAAAGTCTACTTGATGAACAGAAAAAAACAAGATGGCGGAATTTATTTTTCCATACAAAATATATGGCGAATATTGAAGAGAATGTAAGTTGGGAACTATGCAAGACTTTGATACAGTTCCTTTTCAAAATCTTTTTTAATTATTTGGAGAAAAAAATATGGAGAGTGATAATGATCGAGGGTTAGGAATATGGGGGAAGATATGTAGGTGGAGGCTGCTCAAACAAAAAATACCTGAAAACAAAACCTCGCGGTCCGCTTGCGGGCCGCGCACCCACGCGCCATACTAGTTAATATATATATAGCTGCTCGTGCTGATTCATTGACTGACTCACTGATTGATCACCCCTCCTGTAAAATTTTGTATGAAAAATTTTTTTTTCACTAATGGTTTCGTATAGAGGACAAAAATTCATTCGGAACAAAAATATGGAGAGAGCTGATGATTGAGGATTTCGGAGACAGGTGAGCAGCACGCTTAAGGTATTGAAGATAGGTGGGGGTGCTCGAACAAATGTCACTCGAAACGTCATCCAATTGCCAGTTAGCTGAAAAAAAATTCAAAATGGCGAAAAAAAGATGGCCGCCATACAAATTTCATCGGTCTCCATCTCGGAGGGTATAAAAGATGGAAGAGTGGTTTCTTCGCAAAAGATGATGAGGATCCAAAGGTCTACTTGATGAATTGAAAAAAGAATCAAAATGGCGGAATTTATTTTTCCATAGAAAATGTATGGCGAATATTGAAGAGACTACAAGTTGTAAACTATGCAAGGCTTTGATGCGATTCTTTGGAGAACTCTCAAAGAAAAATATGGAAAGACATGATGATTGAGGGTTTGGAAGATGGATGAGGAGCCCGGGCAGGGTATGTTAGATAGATGGGAGGTGCTCAAACAAAAATTACTCAAAACCTCATCCAATTGGCACTGAGCTGAAAAAAAAAACAAAATGGCGGATTCAAGATGGCGGCTATACAAATTTCGTCAGAGTCTATCTCACCAAGCATAAAAGATGGAAGAGTGGTTTCTGGGAAAAAGATGATCAAGACCTAAAAGTCTACTTGATGAACAGAAAAAAACAAGATGGCGGAATTTATTTTTCCATACAAAATATATGGCGAATATTGAAGAGAATGTAAGTTGGGAACTATGCAAGACTTTGATACAGTTCCTTTTCAAAATCTTTTTTAATTATTTGGAGAAAAAAATATGGAGAGTGATAATGATCGAGGGTTAGGAATATGGGGGAAGATATGTAGGTGGAGGCTGCTCAAACAAAAAATACCTGAAAACAAAACCTCGCGGTCCGCTTGCGGGCCGCGCACCCACGCGCCATACTAGTTAATATATATATAGCTGCTCGTGCTGATTCATTGACTGACTCACTGATTGATCACCCCTCCTGTAAAATTTTGTATGAAAAATTTTTTTTTCACAAATGGTTTCGTATAGAGAACAAAAATTCATTCGGAACAAAAATATGGAGAGAGCTGATGATTGAGGATTTCAGAGACGAGCGAATGGCACGCTTAAGGTATTGAAGATAGGTGGGAGGTGCTCGAGCAAATGTCACTAGAAACGTCATCCAATTGGCAGAGAGCTGAAAAAAAATTCAAAATGGCGAAAAAAAGATGGCCGCCATACAAATTTCGTCGGTCTCCATCTCGGAGGATATAAAAGATGGAAGAGTGGTTTCTTCGCAAAAGATGATGAGAATCTAAAGGTCTACTTGATGAATTGAAAAAAAATTCAAAATGGCGGAATTTATTTTTCCATAGAAAATGTATGGCGAGTATTGAAGTTGGGAACTATGCAAGACTTTGAGATGGTTCCTTTTCCAATTTTGTTTTTATAGAAAAACTCTCATTCTGACACATGATTCGGAGAAAAAATATGGAAAGTGGTGATGACCGAGGGTTTGGAAGATGGGTTAGGAGCACGGCCAGGGTATTGCAGATAGGTGGGAGGTGCTCAAACAAAAATTACTCGAAACTTCATCCAATTGGTACTGAGCTGAAGAAAATCCCAAAATGGCGGATTCAAGATGGCGGCTATACAAATTTCGTCAGTGTCTATCTCACTAAGTATAAAAGATGGAAGAGTGATTTCTTTGCAAAAGATGATCAATACCTAAAGGTCTACTTGATGAACAGAAAAAAAACAAGATGGCGGACTCTATTTTTCGATATACAAAATGTTTTTTCACGGATTTTTTCTTATAGAAGACAAAAAATCATGCGGGGTAAAAATATCGAGAGAGCTGATGATTGAGGATTTTGGAGACGGGTGAGGAGCACGCTTAAGGTATTGAAGATAGGTAGGGGGTGCTCAAACAAATATCACTTGAAACTTCATCCGATTGGCAGTGAGCTGAAAAAAAAAACTCCAAAATGGCGAATTCAAGATGGCTACCATACAAATTTCGTCGATGACTATCTCACTGAGTATAGAAGAAGGAAGAGTGTTTTTTTTTTTTGCAAAAGATTATCAAGACCTTAAAGATCTATTTAATGAAAAAATTGATCAATCAAGATCGCGTAATTTATTTTTCGATACAAAATATATTATATCGATACAGTTCCTTTTCAATTTTTTTTATTTTTGGAAGAACTCTTATTTTGACAAATGATTCGGAGAAAAAATATGGAGAGTTGTATTGATCGAGATTTGGAAGATGGGTGAAGATAGGTGGAGGCTGTTCAAACAAAAAATACCCGAATGCGAAACCTCGCGGTCCGCTTTAGCGGGCCGCGCACCCACGCGCCATACTAGTATCTTACTATAGCAGATGCCAGCGACTTCGTCCGCTTGGATTCTTATAAATCTCACTTGGGGGTGGAATTTCCAAAATTCCTGAAACACGTAATTCTTTATTTTTAACCGACAGTACAAATACTGATTTTCATTGATCTAACTTTAAAAATGACGGACTTTCATACAAACTTTCATACCCCATTTAACCCACTTGGGGGTAGTTTTTCAAACATTTCTTAAACACATAAATCTTTATTTTTAACCGAAAACCTAAATACCAATTTTCATGGATATAACTTGAAAAATGACGGACTTTCATACAAACTTTTATCCCCTAGTTAACCCCCTTAGGGGTGGAATTCGCAATAATCCTTTCTTAGTGTGCGTTTACGTCACAAAAGGAAGCTATTGTGAAAATTTCAAGTTTCTAGCTTCAGTGGTTTTGGCTGTGCGTTGATTGTCAGTCAGGACAAGCTACTTTATATTATTACTAGCTGATGCTCGCGACTTCGCCCGCTTGCTTTCATACAAATCTCATTCCCTATTTAACCCACTTGGGGATAGAATTCCCAAAAATCCTGAAACACGTAATTCTTTATTTTTAACCGACAGTACAAATACCGATTTTCATTGATATAACTTTAAAAATGACGGACTTTCATACAAACTTTCATCCCCCATTTAACCCACTTGGGGGTATTTTTTTCAAAGTTTCTTAAACGCGTAACTCTTTATTTTAAACCAAAAACCTAAATACCAATTTTCATGGATATAGCTTGAAAAATGACGGACTTTCATACAAACTTTTATCCCCTATTTTACCCCCTTAGGGATGGAATCCGAAATAATCCTTTCTTAGTGTGCGCCTACGTGGCTGTGCGTTGATTGTCAGTCAGTCAGGACAAGCTACTTTATATTATTAATATACATAGATAGATAGAAGATAGATAGATAGATAGATAGATGTGACGACTGATTCTTACGACACTAATTGACACCTGTCGACGATCTCCCTGGCGCAGTGGTGAGCGCTGTGGTCTTATGAGTGGGAGATTCCGGGTTCAGTTCCCGGCAGTGGCAATTTATGTTATCTCTAGTCTGGTCTGGTGGGAGGCTTCAGCCGTGGCTAGTTACCACCCTAATGGCAAAGCAGTGCCGCAAAGCGATTTAGCGTTCTGGTACGATGTCGCATAGAAACCGATCAGGGGTATGTATGAGTTTAATAAAAACTGCCATATCTGTTCCAAGTTAGCCCGCGTTCACCTTAGACTGAATCGTCACTATTACCATCAGGTGATATCGCAGTCAAGGACTAGCTTGTCGATGAATAAAAAAATATCTCAAATCGACGTTCAATAGGGCTGTTTTTCAATGACTATGTTCTGGCTCTGTCATCAGACCCTGGTCACTATCCATTAGTCAAATTCTCATCAAAATCAAATCGATGACTCCAAATACAATACGTCTGCTTTTAATAGTTAAGAAGTTGAGTAGTCCACAGAATATTCTGGTTGCAGCATCAAATCTAATTTAAGGGTACTTCTGAATATGCTTTTATGTATATAATAGTGTAATATAGCAAACGTTACATAGCACCGCATTTGTAATGGACACATTCAGACTAAGGTGTGTCTGTAAGGTGTCCGATTTGATCACGTAGAGAAACTCTGAGCAAAGCTCTCACTATCGCCCGCTAAGTAACTCTGGGCTTGTGAGTCCCATAGTTAGCAATCATGTCTCAGCGTCAAAATAGAGAGTACTCTTTCTCTACTCAGACTCAAATCAGAGTTAAAACGAGACAGATTTAATGTCAGGGACATATTTATGTCCCGTTTTAACTCTGTCTTGAGCATGAGTCAGAGTACCTACGCTCTATAGATTTCACACTCAGAGCCGTTAAGTCTGGCAATAATATATCCTCTATCTCTGGCAACACGACTACTTTGCTCTTCAGGCACACAATTTCATTTCCATATCATTAATTTAAAAATATTTATTTTCAGTCCCGGAAACAAGATTCGACATGATCCAGGATCGACTGGACGACGGATTCCTCAACATCATCTGCTCAGTGGAGGGGGTGTTCCCGAGACCAGAGCTCGTGATACTGGCGGGAAACAGGTACGAGTATGTACCGAGATATACTTACTTAGTTAAGGGTAATCGCTCTTGTATGAACAGTTTTTATTTATTTACATTTTACACAGATATCTTTAGTGTTTCCTGGATAAAAAGTAGTTTCGATCGCTCTTTTTATAGTCCCCTAGCTGTATGTGAAAGTCCAGTCAAAGGATAAATAGACAGACACACAAAATTTTAAAAATTAATGTGTTATGTTACCGTTCAAATAATAATAAAATCTTTATTAGAGGCAGTTATTTTTAAATCAAAGACAGACACATCAATTTTATTTATTTGTATACTTGGATATAGGCAAGGAAGTAGAAAGGTTAGTTTGACCTATTCTGGTAACATTATAATGAATTTTAATTTAGAAAAGTAGTTTCAGGCATGAAAAAGTAGGTACTACTTAGTAGTGAAGGATAGATACAGTTTGCATTTGTACTACTACATACCATCTACTTCTAATAAATCTACTCTTATTTTTGTTATTCTCCTATACTAAAAACCTTAAAGTGCCGAATGTAAAATGATGTAGGTGTCTTACTTCTACATACTTCCTACTAATATTATAAATGTGAAAGTGTGGATGTTTGGATGTTTGGATGTTTGGATGTTTAGATGTTTGTATGTTTGGATGTTTGTTACTCAATCACGCCGCAACTACTGAACCGATTTGGCTGAAATTAGGAGATAGAGATAGAGAATTTGGAGATAGCTCATGCCCTGACTTAAAACATAGGCTACTTTATATTTCGGAAAAGTATTCCTGTGGGACTAAAATAGATATAATCTTCCAAAAACGCCATAGAGGGCGCTGACTGTTCTTAGGTAAATCACGTTCACATAACACATTATTGCAATAGTTTGCTGTGTTGCATGCATTGGCAACACATAGGCTACTTTTTATCCTGGAAAAAATGCACAGTTCCCATGGGATTTTGAAAAACCCGAAGTCTATATCTACAGCTATAGGTAGATTATTATAGCGAACTTCCTTGATAGAAAGTATAAAGGTTGGAAAAGGGAGCGGGAACGGGAACCGAGAATCAACGATTCCCTCGGGATTTGTTCAAAACCGAAATTCACGCAAGCGAAGCTGCGGGCAGAAGCTATCACACATAATCACAATACCAATCCTACTAATCCTACTATACTTAATGTTATAAATGTGAAAGTGTGGATGTTTGGATGTTTGGATGTTTAGATGTTTGGATGTTTGTTACTCAATCACGTCGCAACTACTGAACTGATTTGGCTGAAATTTAGAATGGAGATAGCTTATGCCCTGACTTAAAAAATAGGGTACTTTTTATCCCGGAAAAGTATTCCTGTGGGACTAAAATAGATATAGACTTCCAAAAACGCGATAGATGGCGTTGACTGTTCTTAGGTAAATCACGCTCACATAGCACATTATTACAATAGTTGCATGCATCTGTATGCGTATGCACTTTTTATCCTGGAAAAATCCACAGTTCCCACGGGATTTTGATAAACACGAAATATATATCTACAGCTATAGGTAGATTACTATAGCAAACTTCCTTGAAAGTAGGTAAAGGGAAAGGGAAAGGGAACGGGAGCCGGAAATCCACGATTCCCTTGGGATTTGTGAAAAACCGAAATTCACGCGGGCGAAGCCGCGGGCAGAATCTAGTACTTAATAAAATTTTAATCATTAAAAATTATGACGTTCCCCCTAAAGTGGGTATTAATTATGACATTATTATCAGGAAGGGAAGTTACCTACCTTATTAAAATTATGAACGGCACTGTCGGCAAACATCGAAAAATTAATAACCCCACGAGCAAATTTAATCAATTGTTATGCTGTAATTAAAATCCACCCACACTTTACTGTGTATTTAACATACGATATAATGAGTATCGAATTGCGGGCTCGAGATATTATAATGTCGTAATTCGAAGTTGAAATCATAATTATATTTCATACTGCATACATTATGTAATAGGTTAAACTAAATTTTTACCAAATTATACTACTACTTAATATTATAAATGTAAAAGTGTGGATGTTTGTTACTCAATCACGCCGCAACTATACTGAATCGATTTGGCTGAAATTGAATCGAGATAGATTATGCTCTGACTTAAAACATAGGTTAGGTTAGTTTTATCCATGAAAAACCCACAGTTCCCACAGGATTTTGAAAAAACCGAAATCTATAGCTACAGCTATAGGTAGATTACTATAGCGAACTTCCTTGATAGTAGGTATAAAGGTTAGAAAAGGGAGCGGGAACGGGAACCGGAAATCCACGATTCCCTCGGGATTTCTTTAAAACCGAAATTCACGCGGGCGAAGCCGCAAGTGGTGAGCGCTGTAGTCTTATAAGTGGGAGGTCCTGGATTCGATTCCCGGCGGTGGAAATTTGTGATTCTATAGTTTCTTAATTATCTCTAATCTGATCCAGGGGGAGGCTCCAGAAGTGGTTAGTTCAACCCGACCGGCAAAGACATATAATTTAATTCAATTTCTAATTCAATATTTAGTTTTGAGTTAACGTTCTACACCAAATGCCAAAATTTTAGATTAGTAACTCATTTAGTCTACGAGCTAGAGACCTGTGACCGATGGACGGACAGACAGACAGCCGAGTGACATTAGGGCTCTGTTTCTACCCTTTGGGTACGGAACCCTAAAAACTGTCATGTTTATTCCAGGTTAGCCCACTTTCACCTTAGACTGCATCGTTACTGTTACTGCATTTTTTAGAGCCTCAATAGCTTTTGCCCGTTGCATGTAGCGGAATGAAATATGAAAGAATGGTCCAAAACCTATCTATTGCACTATTGTTGAACCACTCCTAAGTCACTTACCATGAGCTTTACGTGTAATTGGAAAGAGAAAGGGGAATATTTTTCTATATTTAGCATGGCTAATATGGCGATAACTAAGTTACTTTTAAGAATAAATTTATACATGTTACCGTGCGTAAAGAACGTAAACAAGTTTGCAGTTCAACTCTTATAATCTTTAGATTTCCGGGCAGAATCCTCTTAAGATATAAAAATTGTTTCATCTCTCCAGTTAATCTGCGGATTCCCGGGGTTATCTGCAGTTTAACGACCAAGCATTAATTTAAGTGTAGAAAATAGGTTCATCTTTAGAGTTTATAAATAATGCTTTAGATTAAGTTTAGCCTAGTTGTAATCTAGAACGAAAGCTGATCACTGCGACCCCACGCAATCTTATTTATCCTACCCCTAAAGTTTTCTTGTAAACCACGAAAACAAAAGCTGTGGAAGAAAGCTTCCTTGAGCTGCTTTCTTCAACAGCTTGCCTGAATGAATCTAGTTTTATTCAGAAACTTACACTCCAGTCTAAGAAACAGATAAAATACCAATCCAAAACATACAACAATTGTTTGTGTGAATGTTTGTACCTATTAATTTTAACTGTCAATAAATTATCTGGTAATTATGTTCCCCGGGGCAAACGTCATACATATACTCTGCATTAAAGGTGCCTGGGGTACCATTATTATTGAATTATTAACATTGTCCGAGTCTGTATGAAAATAATTTAGATACAAATATTGTCAACTGAGGATTTTAACTGCGCTTTATTGCGTTTTAATTTTATTTCGATGTACATTTTTTTTTTTCAAAATCTATACTCAAAAATATATATTTTTTTATATTTTTTAAACGTATCTTGAATTCGGTTGGACTTCATAAAAACTGCCTAACAAGCGATCGCCCGAAATCGGTCCAGAATACAAAAATAATAATAGGTACCTATGTAAAATTTTACATGCCTACTATTTATGAATTGAGAACCTCCTCTTTTACAGTTATTTAAATATAGTAAGCACCGATGCTATAAACAATAACAATACGTTGCCTAATAGCTGAGAGCTACGAGTACGTAGCGTAGGTTCTCAAAGCGAGGTGCACTACGAGTTTGTAGCGCAGGTTCTCGTAGCGAGGTGCGCTACGAGTACGTAGTGCAGGTTCTCGTAGCGAGGTGCAAATACCTGGGGGACAAACTAAATCCGGCGCGGCGAGCATGCGCCGCCAGACGGCGGGGTTGTTAGCAAACTCGCGAACATCCGAATTATTTAGTCCGTAACTCTAAGGTATTGGGGGACATTCGAACCGATATTGCGGAAGCAAAAGCTACTTTTTATAAACCGCCTGGTGTTTATTTAAATTCTGTCGATAATATACTTTGCAATTAGTCCAATGGGGGATCTGAGAACGTCAGATGATAATAATAATATTCTTACATTCAAAATGCAATAGTTTAGGAAAAAATATTCCAGAACTCATAACATTTCAAGTCAAGATTTTTATTGTGTATATATATATTTTTTTTTATTTTTTTTATTTTATTTATAAGGTTCGCTAGTGACTTTTACACATTGTGCAAAGTCGCTTGAAAGCAATGTAGTGTACAATGAAATGTAGTGTACATGTACATTTATTGTGTATAAAAATATAATAGTACAAATAAAACATAATGTCAAATTTTTAATGTCATATTCTTACATGAAATATGCAATCGTTTAAGGAAAATTATGTCAGAACATTTTTCAAGTCGATATTTCTTTTTGCATATAAAATAATAGTACAAAATAAAACACAGGCGACTATCCTATTATGCGGGATTATTTTGAAATTCATTTTGTGAAACGTGATTAGGTATATTCACTACATTTTATTATTTAATTTTACAATTAGTACTATTCGAAATCGCTGAGTAAGTAGAAAAACGCTGTCAAATAATAAGGCGATTCATGCTCAATTATGCTCACGTATATTTTCACAATCTAAGCTAGAACATCCAACTGAGTGTTCAGTATTATTCGAAGAGCGATTTGGGACGCCCGGGAAGTTTTCCAAGTCTACTAGCAGATTGTTAGAATCGATGAATATAAAATGAGATAATACGACTGGAAGTCATATTATTAGTGTGCTTGTATTGTTTGTTAAAATGTACTGAAATTGGTATAACTAGTATTTATACCAATCGATCTTTAAGTTATTAACACTCGAAGCAGCAGGGTTTTGATGTCTACAGGATGTATCTCTACAGTGAAAAATGCTAATATAGAGACAAATTTTATTAATATATATTTTTGGCATTATACTATTAGCTTGACATTAGCTACCTGACCGAATTTAAGTCACGGTGACCATTCCAATACCAATCCAAATACGCAAGGTATAATATATTATGGTGCACAAATGTGTGTTATAATACAGATTCCGTCACTCTCATAGCCCGATGGAATGACAATCTGATTCGACCGGAGAGAGTAATAGGCATTTAGGCAATTTAGGCATAGCTTCTATCCGCAGCTTTGCCTGCGTGAATTTCGGTTTTCACAAATCCCGAGGGAATCGTGGATTTCCGGTTCCCGCTCCCGCTTCCTTTTCCAAAATCCAACCTTTATACCTACTTTCAAGAATGTTTGCTAGTAATCTACCTATACCTGTATAGATTTCGGTTTTTTCAAATTTCCGTGGGAACTGTGGATTTTTTCTGGATAGTTTTTGTGCCTATGTGTTAGATCAGGGCATAATCTATCTCAAAATTTTAGCCAAATCGGTTCAATAGTTGCAGCGTTAAAGAGTAACAAACATACACACACACACACACACACAAAAACTTTTGCCTTTATAACATTAGAGTGATTGTTTCAGGCCACTGAACGCGAAATCGACAGTCAAGATCATCGAGGGTCGGTACACGGCGCTGACGAGCGCGGTGGTCAAGATAGACTCCCTCCCGCCGACCGTGGAGATACTGTGCGACATGAACATACCGCTTGCCAACTACTTCAGCAGGAAGAGGGACATATTTTATAGAGGTAAGAAATGACGAAGATAAACATAGGGTAAGGCGGGGCAAGTTGAGCAATTTTTCAAATTTATAGAAATTTATAAAAATTTAACACTTACCTGATTGAAAACTGAATGTACAGAAGAAATATTTCCATATACTATTTTTTTATGCGACAGGTCAGATCGCGCGATGAGTTCCTCTCTCGCGACTGACTGCTCTTTTCCATAATTTGATGTTTTAGTGTGCGGTGTATAGTTTCTGAGATATTTCGATTTCCCAACTTGCCCCTATGCTCAACTGGCCTCTCTCTACCCTACAATCTGTTTTTTCTTTGGTTGTCTTAAAAGGTAAACAAATCGCAAAAACATTCTCGGAGAAAGGCGTAAGTAACCCTCTCTCCCTGGTGCTTAAGACGTTCTTGCATTTAAATCATGGATTCTTGGCTAATTCGTGGTAAGAACATTCTATGCGCTGTGCACAGCGTGTCGCTTACGCGTTTCTGCGAGAGGGGACATGATTATATTTAAGACAGCTAAAAAAGAACAGATTTTAGTTTATCACACACAGGCACAGTGCAATAAACTTATTAACTTGTAATGTTTACATAAAGATGGTATTCTTACTAAAAATTACGAGTATCTCTATGCCATCTCGTTATAGCTTCGGAAACCATGGATGAAGTGTTGGGGGCGGGGGGTGTCTTACAGTCTACATGAGTTATGCGCAGCGTCGAATTGGATCACCCCATTATTTGGCGATACGATACGGCTATGGCAGTATTGTCTAAGGTCATTTTCTATGAGCCTACCGGTTAACTGAAATGGTTCCAGAGGTAGCTGCGTTATTGACGGACTTGATTATGCCAACTGTCACCCCTTCCGCCACCCATCCGCACACTCGCACCTATAGTCGTCACCCACTCGCACCAAGCCGTCACCCACTCGTACCTAGCCGTCACTCACCCGCACCAAGGCGTCACCCACTCGTACCTAGCCGTCACTCACCCGCACCAAGCCGTCACCCACTCGTACCTAGCCGTCACTCACCCGCACCAAGCCGTCACCCATCCGTACCTAACCGTCACTCACCTGCACCAAGCCGACCCATCCCGCACAGCACCTTTACATCAAAAACCCTCATTCTTTACAAAATAATGTACTCTGTCATTTCTGCAAATCAGAACATCTCACAGCGAACAAAAAAAAAAACAGTAAAATTGTATTGCAATTATCAAAATATAGGACGCTCGGTTGATTGAACGAACTGTCAAGCTTTGTTTTTTTGGTGGGAAAACAACAAAAATCACTAGCAACACAGAAACAGATACAATTTCGCTGTGCATTTGATTGTGAAGGCAAACATTTAAAAATACTCTAACAACAGAGTGAAATGGAATTTTATAACAATATATTCTTTGTTTACAGACCCACCCGCCGATCAGGAACCGAATTATATTAACGCGCATACGGCGCGCGATCACGGTATGTACAATACCTTAATAGCCCAAGAGCCCACGATGGCCAGATACACATACAATCGTCAATCTCAGAAATTAACTTTTGGGAAAACGTCATGATTTTACATCGTCATACAAGTATAAATTGAAAATTTTAAAGACATTCGCCATTTTATGGCGGCGGCCCTCTTGGATTTGCATAGTGCTATTCTACAATTTAAGCCCTTTCATTTGATACCCATATTAAGGGAGTTGTGAAAAAATATGTAATCCGCCATTTTGTAGCGGCGGCCATCTTGGATCGATTTTCATCAAACATAGCTATCAACACTCTCGACTAATTTACACACACACACACACACACACACACACACACACACACACACACACACACACACACACACACACACACACACACACACACACACACGTCAAACTTATAACACCCCGTCGTTTTTGCGTCGGGGGTTAATGAAACGACAGACTTACGCACAGATAACGTTAACTTGAAGCTTTACTACTAGAACCTCAGATATTTTATACAGTTTTTAGAAGCTATTTCCTCGTCATTATTTAATTATACTATCCAATCTTCGCTATATTTAAATATTATGATCAAATTTTATGATTTGGATTTTCTGTAATACTTATTTTATCTTTTTTTGCAGGTCACACTAGAAAATCAAGCCCTATGCTAGTCCTGGTATCCTGTATAGCTCTGTCTTACTGCTTGAAAATTACGTGACACAAAAAAATCGCCAAAAACGGAAATAAGTTGTGAAATAGTTCTAGATTAAATAGATACGTGTAAATACATATATACAGCGAAATAACACTATAAACATAAATTTTATATTCTTTTAAGAATCAAACAAAATATTCATTAGTTATATTATAGTAGATATTAATATGTACTGAAAAATATCACATTCCATTCATTTATTTACTATTTAAGTACTACATTATGTTATATGTACTCATAGAGTTTATATATAATAATTTGTAATTATAATGGTATAACAGTAATACTTAGACTAAAGGAACAAGATAGGCGGTAAACGGAACACGGAACCATATTATAATAAGCTGGCTGGCCACAAAAAAGAAGCCGATCACGTAGCAGAAAGCGTTAAGGGAGATCCTGCATATACAACCAAACCTATCTATAATATAATAAGACTGTAACAGATCCAATTCTGTACATTGAAGATATTTTGAAATTTTTTATTGGAGGGCACTATATAATCGATACTGAAGCCAAAACTGCAATTTTTTTCATTTTTGTCTGTCTGTCTGTCTGTCTGTCTGTCTGTCTGTCTGTCTGTCTGTCTGTCTGTATCTTGGCCGCGCATCACGCCGAAACTACTGAATGGATTCGAATGAAACTTGGTACGATTTGAGTTTATACTCCGAGGTAGGTTATAGGATACTTTTTATCCCGAAATTCAGCACGGTTCCCTTGGGAGAGGGGAAGAAAGTTAAAACGTGTATTTAGCTGTAATTCATTAACGGGTAGTTCGATTTAACTCATTCTTTTTTTGTTAGAAAGGTAGTACTTTAAGTATTGCCCCGTAAATATTTCAAGGTCATAGGTTTTTTAGTTTAGAAATGACAGACATTTATTGGGTTCCAATAACTTGGGACCCGGATCGTTGTATGTAGGTACGGCTTATTTTAAACTGGCGTGCGTTTCAATTTATGTTTGTCGTTCTGTCTATTTGTTCCAGCTAATCTCCGAAACGGCTGGATCGATTTTAATGGAACTTTCAATGTTATAGGGAGTAACAGGCTACATTTAGTTTAGGTACATAAAAGAATTATGGGATCCGATCCGATCCTATATAAAACCTATATCTACGCGAACGAAGTTGCGGGGGTCAGCTAGTAATTAATAAAATAATTGCTCGTGAAAGATCCCGCTATCTTTTTTCTTTATTCTACGCAAATGTAAAAAAAGAATTATAAATTCAAAACCAAAAACAATACACCAAATCGATGGAAAAATTCAACACTCATTTTCCAAAGACTTCTGTCACTAGTCGTAAAAAAATAAAATCTATTAAAATATCTCTAATAAATCCTTTTCATTTTGAAATCCTTTAAGAATCCTACAATTATAATTTTTTATAACATTATCTTAAGGGTCCGCCCTGCTGTTCGTGTTCCAAGCTAAAGTAGAAAGTTTGTTAATAAAACTAACGAAATTACGTACAGTTGGTACTATTCTAACAACTTGTTTACACTTAGCTAGCTGCTGGGGCGAGTTATCGTATGTTTAATCGAGAGTTTACTCGACCATGGAAGTATCTATGCAAATCTTCTTGGGCGAGTTACGTGAAAATCTACATAGTGCTGCGTGTGTAAAATCAAACTACTACAAAAGTTTGTCACGTGATTTTCCAGAACAAAAACAGATTTACGACGATACATAATTACATTTATATTCACACTTGCTCTGTTTATCAACTGTTTATTTTTCGTCGATTTTATAAAACCAAAAATAAGAATAAGTGCCATAAATAAGAAAAAAAAATTGGTTGTCTGTAAAGTCGGTTTACGGACGATAATTTTACGTGTTAACGTCATAAGAAAACATTGTCTCTCTATAGCTTGTTCCGCGCTCTCGCATGCACGCTCGACTATGCCTCTCATCGCTTGTTCCGAGCTCTCGCTTGCATGCTCGGCTAGGATGTACGTGACAACGAGTTATGCATTTTCGTGCGTGCGGCTGGCGTTCACCGATTTATAAGACGTTATCACGTCTAAAGAAATAATTTGTTTGTCCACGTTAGGTATCTTAAAAGTTAATCAATATTGAATTGAGTATTGACTTTGTAGGCACTTGATCAAGTTCACTATCTTGGCAGACTACTGATGTAAACTAACCCTAAGAGTAGACGAGGTAATGGTAAGGTCACACTAAGGTCGAATAAGAGACGTGTCAAGCTAACACTGTTACAGTTAAGGACTCTTGAGACGTTTGGGTCAAGTTAATCTGGCCCCAGTGTATTTTGTTCGGCTTGTTGATATATTGGTTACGAGTTAAATGATATTGTTGGAAGTGACAGGGTTAACTATAGAGCTCAGGAGAGCCGGGATAGAATTAATTGGAACTGGAGGTCGGTATCTATCTTCGGTATTTATCTTCAAAGTTTATTTTATAATTATTTTACTAATTAAAATATTGAATTTCAAATGTTGGCTGGTTTTTACCAGGCTACTAAAACTACTAAAACAGATCTGAAATATAGAATATCTATAAAACAGATCAGATAATGCGCTGTGGGACTTGGGGTTTGATTCTTAACCCACACATTAACGAAAACCATGACATCAATTACTGCACTGTTATAATTTCGCTATAGATCACAATATTAGGTATGTGGGAAACAGCATGTATACCCATATTATAGCATGTCGTATATTTAATAACCTAATTAAAGGTGGAGACTAGTCAACTAGGCTGAAGATATTATAGTGCAAGATTGTGTGTGCAGTCACTCTCTATTCACTGTCATAGGACGACGGCCCATACGACATGACTGGTAATCGATCAGGCGCAGAACTGACGCCTTTACGTGCTCTCCGAAGCAAGGAGGTGTATCTAACACCAACTTCCCAACTCCGGACTGTTACTAAGAATTGATTGACAGAACCCAATAATTTGTTTTGGCCCGACACATTATGAACCCAGTATCTCAGAATCCCAAGCCGAACAAGCAAACCACTAGATCAATGAGATACCTAGTTGGCATGTTGTCAAATCAATAACTAACATGCCCACAGTCACGTACTACCTTTTCTGAACTGTATGATATCCAAACTAGGTTAACACTGTACCCTTTGTTTTTGCTTTGAGAGACCGGTATTGGAAAATAAACTCGACATTTTGCAGCAATAACAGTCGTTGATTTCGTTACTCGATGTACGCTAAGAGCCATGGAACTATAGGCCCCGATCAAAAATATTTCTCAAAATATTTTGTACCGGGAGAAATATTTTTACAAAATAAAACTCTATTTTTATCATCACTTTGATATTGCAAAAAATGTAATAAAACTGTGCACTATTTTTAAATTCATCTATATCCATATTAATATTGCTATGAATTCGAAAGTGTACCTATATTATATCTGTTTTAGAAGGGTGCGTATAATATATTATATAGTATAATATATTATATAGAAACATTTTTATGTAAAAAAAATTGGACTCATTATAACCAAAGCATTATACACTGTCTCTTAGACTAATAGTTTTTTTATTTGTATTTTCCCGACAAATCTGCAAACCAAAACAGTGAAGGCTGATTATTCAGCGCACATTCTGTTAGAATGCTTGCGCACGCAACGTCATTCAGAGAGACGCTCAAAGATTAAATACTATAGACTAGTTTTACGTTGACTTATTTCGCAATATAAATAGAGCGAAAAGTGAAAAACAAAGTATTTTTAACCCCCGATACGACGAAGTGTTATAAGTTTGACATGTCTGTGCGTATGTGTGTGTGTGCGTGTGCGTGTGTTTGTGTGTCTGTTCCCCCGTAGCGCTCAAACAAAACCAAATAATCAAAAAAAAAACCGATTTGAATGCGGTTTTTTTTTTGTTTGAAAGGTCAATTTGTCGGGTGTATTGTTTAGCTATGTTTGAAGAAAATCGGTCCAAGATGGCTGCCGCAATAAAATGGCGGATTACATAATATTTTTCCACAACTCCCTTAATATAGGTATCAAATGAAAGGGCTTGACTAGTAGAATAGCACTATTCCAAATCCAAGATGGCCGCCACCACAAATGGCGAATGTCGGGGGTTTTTTAAAGTTTTAATTTATACTTGTTAACATTTGGTGCTTCGACAGCTGGAATGCAATCCATAGACAACCTAGTGCTTAGCGCCTGATCAAGGGAAAGTAAGGGGATATTTACGATCTGGCGCAGTGGTGAGCATTGTGTTCTTATAAACTGGGGGTCCCGGGTTCGATTACTGTCAGGGGCAATTTGGAAACTTATAATTTCTAAATTATCTCTGGTGTGGTCTGGTGACAGGTATCAGCCAGGATTTAGTTACCACCCTACCAGCAAAGCCGTGCCGCCAAGCGAATTAGTCAGCCAGGACGATGCCGCATAAATTCCGATCAGATAAAAATTTGGAATGTTTATGAAATTGTTACACATCAATAAAATAAGATCATCTTTCGTCTGTGGAATATATGTAATTCAAAAGTAACAAATAAAGCGATTAACAATAAAGTATCAGTTAGTGACCGTGTTACATACATTTTTCACTAATTCCGCAGAAGGAATGGGACATCGAAGACCCATTATGGGGGCTCAGGGTCGTCGTACCGCGGGCGATTTCCCACGGGACGCGTATTTTACATTGGCCGGGGAAGCCAAGACGCTGTATGATGCTGAAATATCGTGGGAAATAACGGAGTTTTTTTCTCATATTTTCGTGATGTAAACCATATTAGATTAAAGGGGAAGGAATTTTTAATATCAAAGAGTCAAGACTGTGGTCAAGATACCCCGTCATATGTATAACATCACGACTACTAATCTATATCTTCCGTAACCACAATTTATCTAAGTATATTAGATAATTAACAAATCAAGTAATAATATCTATTATAACTGCTTTGATTTGCTCAAACGAGAGGTAAGTACCTACCTACTAAAATGTGAACCCATATAACAAAACATAATAAAATCATTCTTGTAACACTTATGTTCTACAATAATATTTTAATTGTAATTTAATTTAACTTAAATTTTTAATTCTTACGCAATAATTTCGGCTGTGAATTTTTCAACTAATTGTGAGTGTTATCCAAATATGTCACTCTACACTTGCAATGTTTTGCAATTTTTCGTTGGTCAAGAAAACCGACATCGGACGTGGAAAGCCTCGACGTGCAAACGTAAAGCCCTGAGACCAGCCGCACTATATTTTATTCGCTCGCGCGAGTGTAAAGTGGGCCTTAAAAAAAAATATCCTTCAAGAAGCTTAGCTTAGAAAATTACGCGAAAAGTTCCTCAGTTTTCACAGCAATAAACTTTATCTATTTAAATGAAAATCTTTTTGCGACAGTAAGACTCGATTTCTTTAAGACATGACATAAAAACTTTTCCTAGAGGAAGAAAAGTGCTTAAATTTCAAGATGGCTTTATAAAATTTACCCGTTTTCGACTATACGATCTCGCTGTGTTTTTTAAAAAATTTCATAAAATATGGAAAAATTTCCTTTCATAATTTCATAATTTAAGAAATTATGAAAGGAAAATATAGTATACATATAAAAAGAATCATAATGGATACATGTATACTCCCAACACTAACTTACGCCAGTCAAACTTGGGTCTACACTACCAACATAAAGAATAAGATAGCCGTGTGCCAAAGAGCAATGGAGAGAAGTTTCTTAAAACTACGCCGGCTACACAAAGTCAGCAATAAAGAAATAAGAAAAAAGACGAAGCTGACTGACGCCTTACAAAGAGCGTTACAATTAAAATGGAGATGGGCAGGACATATTGCTAGAATAACAGATCAAAGATGGACACTCACAACAACTGTATGGCCTGGTCCTACAGGGAAAAGACGAGTGGGAAGACCAAAATCACGATGGTGTGATGATCTAATACCCATAGCTGGAAAACAGTGGATAAAAACAGCAAAGAATCGACTGAAATGGCAAAAACTGGGGGAGGCCTATACCCAAAGGGATCCTTATTGATGTACCAACAAATATAATTAAATAGAATTTAGATTTATATAAAAAACCATACTAACACTAGGTTAAGTAAATACATTGTATATAACTAACAATAAGGAAATAAAGGCTTAATAATAATAAAAATGGAAAAATTAAAGTCTTTCTAAGATCATTTTGCTGCCCGTCCGTGTGTATTTTCAAGGCGTTCTGTATCAGAAATGGCTTAGCTGATCAAAACCTATAGCATATCTTTTTCCCAGTGACTTACATGGTGATTCAGCATCACCATGTAAGTCACTGGGAAAAAGATTAGGTTATATTTTTGTGTATGTGTATGTTTATGTTTGTTGTGTAAATCTATACCCAGCAGTTAGGGGTTTGAGGTCTGTAGTGGCGGTGGCGGTCGCGGACATCTAATTCAATTCAACATATCACCATCGATGGCAAGTAGTTTTGACTGAGAGATGATAAAAGCAACAACCTACAAGTATAAATTAAGAATTTAAAAAACCCCCCGACATTCGCCATTTTGTGACGGCGGCCATCTTGGATTTGCAATAGTGATATTCTACTAGTCAAGCCCTTTCATTTGATATCCATATTAAGGGAGTTGTGATAAGATATGTAATCCGCCATTTTGTAGTGGCGGCCATCTTGGATTGATTTTCATCAAACACAGCTAACAACACGCTCGACTAATTCACCTTTCAAACAAAAAAAAACCGCATTTAAATCGGTCCACCCGTTTGAGCGCTACAGGGGAACAGACACACACACACACATACACACACACACACACACACACACAGACACATCAAACTTATAGCACCCCGTCGTTTTTGCGTCGGGGATTAAAAAGTTTTGATAAAACCAAAAAAAGTTGAATTGATTTAGAAAAACATCATTCTGCAGTGTTACACCAGAGAAATTGTGCCACGTAGAATAGCATATATTTCCTACGTACAGTACAGTCCACTAGCCTTTTTATCGGCACGGTGAGAGATAACATTAATAAGCCCCCGGTGGGCGCTTCCCACGCATTACAATGAGTGCTGCTTTTTCAAACAACATCCAATCCAATTCTCGGTATCGGCACATTCGCGCGAATTGGAAACTAGACTGCACCTGCCGCTGTCAGTGATAGCTGCACTTCCATTTTGAAAACACATATTGGGAGTGCGCCGCAAAGTAATCAAATCCCGTAATATTATTACGATATTGTGTCGTTAGAGCCGCGATTGGTGAGGGCATAAATAAAATAGCACTCGTAGTTTTTTATGCAGGATCTAACATTTTGGGAGATTACAAACGAACCCATATTGTTATTAGTATAGATACCTATATATTATTATTATTATCTTTTCTGTGTCTTTGTTATTTTGTCGTACTGTGTTCTGTGTTGCAATAAAGATTACTACTACTACTACTACTATATATGGATATGACTCTACCATGGGAGTGCTGAGTACCACTTCAAACTATACAGAACGCATGTCGCCGCCTTACTACATAGACACACAAAATCACTCAACACATTTACGCTCAATGCTGTGCAGACAGAATTAAGACGTAGAATTAGCGCGTTAAGGTTGCAAATGCCTCGCATCGTTCGCTTACTTCACACATCGTTGTATCTGTTCGTATACCCACATCTTTGCATTGTCGACGTCCTCGCCTACAGCGCGGCGACAAGGTCACGCGTACACCACACTTCTAAGTACCTATTATTCAGAGTTCTGTGGACTCGACAGAGGCATTGTTTCCTTCAGGTTATCAACAGGGGTATTTATAACGCGTTTTGTTGTTCACTGACAAGTAACTAACGCGATTTCATGCAATAGATGAAAATAAATATCGGAATATGAAGGAGAGCCTGGAGACTTTATTGCATAGTATGGAACCCGCCAACCCGCATGGGAGCAGCTTGGCGGGTCTAAGCTCCTAAATTCCTCTCTCCCATGAGAGAGGAGGCCTGTGCCCAGCAGTGGGTCGTTAAAAGGCTGTAGTGCTGGTGGTGGATAATAAGGAACTATTCAAAATTATTATGGAACAACCTACATTCGAGACAAAATAACCTCATAAAAACTAATTAATCTGCGATTTGTATTTAAGTACCTAGTTATAAATAGATAATGACTATAATCTCATTTTAAAAATCTATTTGAGGAAAGTAAATAATTTAGTACCACTCACAGAAGTCCAAACTAACAGTGAATCTACAACAGGAAAAGCTACTTTACTTATCCGCAACGAACGAATTGAAATTAATTATGCAGCATGGCCGAGTAATGGCCGACTCCAAATTAATGTTGATAGAGTTATTAGTTCGCAACAAAGTTTTAATGTATTTTGTTTGCTCATATTTCACTATAAACCGACCATTTGCTGCTGAAACGGGATTAACCTTGTTTCTATTATCGCAGCCTCAATAATGAGTAATGGCCTGGTTGTTAGATTCAGCACACCCCCGACACTTCAAACACGCGAACTTACTAGTTAACAACACTATTACCACAGTAACACAACAATAAGGGCAACACTATTCATAAATCGAATTATATTATATCGTGTGAAATACTTGTTGATGCAGTATTTATATGTAGATGACATACATAGATCGGAATTGTCTTCGTCGTCATCATAAAACGAACATCCATCCATACGTCGCGGTCTTGTGCCGCTTGTATTCAGCGACTCTGCAACGCATCTTCTGTCATCGGTCTACCTATTTGGGGGGTCCACGCAAGGCGTGGTTGCCATTTTATTTTTAATTAAAATTTTAAGTGAAAGTCGAACTTTCAAACGAAAAATGTTGTTTGCCTAGTCGTAAACTGCATTTTTATAGAAAACTAGCAGATGCCAGCGACTTCGTCCGCTTGGATTCTTATAAATGTCACTTGGGGTGGAATTTCCAAAATTCCTGAAACACGTAATTCTTTATTTTTAACCGACAATACAAATACCAATTTTCATTGATATAACTTTAAAAATGACGGACTTTCATAGAAACTTTCAACCCCTATTTGGAAAAACTACCCCCAAGTGGGTTAAACCCACTTGGGGGTAGTTTTTCCAAAATTTCTTAAACTCGTAACTCTTTATTTTTAACCGTAAACCTAAATACCAATTTTCGTGGATATAACTTGAAAAATGACGGACTTTCATACAAACTTTTATCCCCTATTTAACCCCCTTAGGGATGGAATTCGCAATAATCCTTTCTTAGTGTGCGCCTACGTTATAAAAGGAAGCTACTGTGAAAATTTCAAGTTTCTAGCTTCAGTGGTTTTGGCTGTGTGTTGATTGTCAGTCAGTCAGGACAAGCTACTTTATATTATTATAGATATTAAATATTGGCATTATAGAAATTCTATAGGTACAATTTTTTTTTGTTTTGTCATCAGATTCTAGTGTACATATAAACACTGAAAGTCATACAAAGCAGTTTTAGTACTCTTACACTGAGCACAAACAAGAATTTTAAGAGCACTATAATTAGTAAAAACTCTATTACGAAAATGGCTACGTAATTTAGTTAAAATAATTTATTGGTTCTATTCTTCAAAAATGTTTCAGGTTTGGATGTGCGGTCACTTTGATTCACAATTGCACTTAGGATAGAGCTATTTTGAGCGAGTCTGAGTTCAGGAATCAGGACGAACTACTTAGATAAAGTGCATTATTCAAACTTCAATAAAGAATACGCTTTGTGGTAATTCCACAAAGCGTAACCGCAATACAAACTATTAAGAAAAATTAAACCGACTTGAATATAAGTTAGTAATAAAATTTGAAGAGTTCCCTCGATTTCTCCAGGATCCCGTCAACCTGGGAAGTATACAAACACAAGTGTAAATTGAAAATTTAAAAAACCCCCGACATTCGCTATTTTTTGGCGGCGGCCATCTTGGATTTGCAATAATGCTATTCTACTAGTCAAGCCCTTTCATTTTATACCCATATTGAGGGAGTTGTGAAAAAATATATAATCCTCCATTTTGTAGCGGCGGCCATCTTGGATCGATTTTCATCAAACATAGCTAACAACACTCTCGACTAATTCACCTTTCAAACAAAAAACCCGCATTCAAATCGGTCCACCCGTTTGAGCGCTACAGGGGAACAGACAGACAGACACACACACACACACACACACACACACACACACGCACACACACATACACACACACAGACACGTCAAACTTATAACACCCCGTCGTTTTCGCGTCGGGGGTTAAAAAGAAGAATTTTCCTAATCGGTCTAGGTGTCTTTGAATAATTGGGGAACGTAAATAAGCAGATAACCTATAAAGCCGATAATTTCACAAGCAAAAAATTAAATTCTTGTTATATTCACAATCATTACACACACAAAAAAAATTATACTCCTCTAAAAGCTGTGCTTAATAGAATACTTTTACCGTATCTTGTAAACTAAAAATCAAAAATCTTTCTTTTGTCGGCGAAGCAAGGTTTTCCTCAAGGCATTTATAGTCTTTGTGGAATACAATACATCTACCGTAATCCCAAAGCCTCTATAAAACCCACCGAAAGGTAATTCCAACAGCAAGAAAACAAATTTTCGATGGGGAATCAAAGTATTAGATTCATCTCCACGCGAACACATTCTTTGTGGAATGGAATACGTCTACTGTAACACATAAACAGCCGCAAAGCCTCCATCAAACAATATGTAATCTCGAAAACAAAAGACACGGAAGATGAAACGCGCATGATGCGGTGTTTGCAACTGAAAAGAGTCCGCCCTATGCAACGGTAGAACTCCAATAGCAAGACAACAAATTCTCGATGGGGAATCAAAGTATTAGATTCACCTCCACACAAAAATACTCTTCGTGGAATAGAATACGTCTACTGTAATTATATACAAACGGCCGCAAAATGTAATCTCGAAAACAAAAGACGTGGAAGATGAAACGCGCATGATGCGGTGTTTGCAACTCAAAAGAGCCCGCCCGATGCAACGGTACGCCGTACGGGTATATTGGGATAAAGCAAATGGCGAGGCCCTCTATATGCATGTAAATCTGCCCGGGGCCGCGATACTCGATACAGATTGAAACGAACGGCAGCTTAACATTTTTATTGGATACAATGCCATTGAAACGGGCGTCCGGGATTAGCGAAGATACGGACTCGCACACTAATAGGAAACACATACGCGGAAGAATAACTCGTGTAACGGGAATAGAAACGCGAATCGAATGGAATAGATGTATGTATTTTGAAGTGTTCTAACAGACTGCAAAAAAAGAAGGTTCTCAATTCGACCTATATTGTATCAAATGTAGTATGTTTTTACCTATGAATGCAATTTTTTTGTTTGACAGATTTTGATGCAAGTTGCAATGATTTGTATCTATTACCAGCCTACCAGCCTTTGACTATCGACCCGCCCCAGTTTCGCACGAATAGCACAAAGTATCCATAGATTAGATTTCCGGCCGACAGATATTCAATACTGCATCGAAAATCAAAGTGATTTCCTCAGTTAATAAATCCATCAAAACCTACAAATAGGTATTACCATATTACCATATCAATGCTTCAATGAAAAGTTCACTAGAATTGTAAGCTACAGAATTAAGGGTAAACGATTTTACGTCCTAATAGCTATCTGAATGCCATTTTTGTCCAATTTCCAAATAATTTCAATCCAATCTATCCAGTGGTGCGTTCATACATCAGTCAGTCACTAAGTCACCTTTTCTTTTTATATATATAGAAGAAGATATGAGTACCTACAAATAAAAATTATATAAAAATGTAAAATTCTATAGTAAACTTGCCCAGAATCTAATAACATTATGTAAAGCTGATCATAAAATTTTGAAAAACCATATTTCCCACGACAGTTCAGCATCATACAGCATCTCGGCTGTCGCGGCCGATGTAAAATACGCATCTCTTGAGAAATTTGGACGCGGTAGACGATCCTAAGCCTCGGTAATGTGCCGTCGATGTCCCATTTCTACTGTGGAATTAGTATCAAAATATATTCCCGTAAGCCTTCGGATCCACGGATGGGATTGCTTACAATATCTTCTTTGAAAGATTCGTATTTACCTACGTCAAAGTCAAAATGGAATATTAGTAAATAAATAATATTCATAATTTATGAGTACCTACGTATTTAGCTCACAGTACAGACGTCATCCAGTGTGAGCGAACTCAATGCGAATGCTATACAGCACAATGATCGCGTAAATATAAAGTAGTACTATACTGCATTTTTTTTGGCATGATTTTTGATATGTTGCTCTGTTGGCGGTCCTTAATAAATAAATAAATAAATAAATAAATAAATAAATAAATAAATAAATAAATAAATAAATAAATAAATAAATAAATAAATAAATAAATAAATAAATAAATAAATAAATAAATAAATAAATAAATAAATAAATGAAACTTAGTTGTTGTCCTAATTGGCTAACGATCGTAATATGATCAATATGATCGATTTCGTTGCACAATCGAATCAAACATATAAATCTCCTGAGTGTCTTAATTGAAGCCCGCAAGTCTTCGCACGATCGCAGTACTAATTTTCATCGTGCGACGAAATCGACCGTATTAATTGTACGATCGTTACCCAATTAGGGTGACGGGATATTGTTTATTTTAAAAGGCATATTCATGGAGAGTTTCAATATTTATACGAAGTATTTGAAGTCAATTTATAATTTGGAACGAAGTTCCTTATCGCGCGTTGCAAAAGAGGGCTAGACGGAAAAAAATTAAGACCAAAAGTTGTAACGATACTCTTTGCTAAGCTGTAAGCCGTGCGGCGTGCGCGTGTTTCTTTGTCTGTCTCTCTTTATCTCTCTTAAAGAAAACAAGCCAGTTATTTTTTGTACATAATAAATAATAAAAAATAAAGTAATATAGTAACTTAAAAAAAATAAAGTTTTATGACAATTCCTTCACTAATTAATCGAAAGGAACTTCGTTCCATCCGGGTATCCCTTGACACCTCTCAAGTTTTTTTTATATAGTTTTTTTATAGTACCAATTATTTTAGTTTCTATGTATCAAAAAAAGTTTTTGAGCAAAGAAACAGTAAAATTTAGAATTATCAAACTGATATAACTTTGCTTCGTCTAGTTATACTAATCGCGTCGCATTCGCGTTGAATTAGGTCACGTTGGACGGTTTCACATTTGCTCAAAATAAATAAGCAAAGCAATTTCGAATTATTAAGTATTAAGTATACTATACCTAACATATACAATCTTGCTAGTCACTCGATGAATATCGTAATATAACGGTATCAACTTACAATAATACAATTAACATAACGATTTAATGTAACGTTTATCAAGTTATAACTTATTATCAAAATATTTGAAAGTGGAACGATCAATAAATAAATCGCGGACCCGCAATAGAGTAGAGTAGTGCTATAGAAGAAAATACGAGGTTTTTACACGCGTTGAATTAAGAACCACATATTCTGAAGTCGGTTAGATATAGAAGCGTAGCTATCACTCACAATGACAGGTGCGGTCTAGTTTCCAATTCACACGAATGTGTAGAGACCGAAAGGATTGCTCTGTACGAGTATATACGTACCGTGGCTATCGGAAAAATACGAATACCCTTATTGTAATTCGTGACGACCAAAAACTTCCGAACCGCGTGAAAAAACACCCCACATCGACGGTATTTGCTTTAAAACGACAGTTTCACGTATTTTTTTGGTTTGAAAGACCCAAAAACCTTACGCAAATCGTAAGGTTTTTGGGTTTGATGACATTTGGCCGTATTTGGCAAGAGATTTCGGATTTCATTCTGGGTCAGTTTGGGAAATTAAATTTTTTGGGTGAGAATCGATCTTAATATTGGCAACTTGGCGAGAAAAATAAAAGACGTTTTTTCTTAATATAATTGTAATCGAACTTGTAATGTTTACAGTATTAATTGGTTTAGAATGAGTAAAATTTTTGACCGCTTGTACTTAACTTTGAAGCTACGTAATTTTACGGAAATTTGATACACTTATGTTAGTTTCTAGAGCTTATCTTCATAATTTAATACAGTTTGATTGGTCAATACGATTCACTGCATCGTTGATCTAGTGACTGTTGACTGCAGATCACGAGGTCCCGGGTTCGATTCCCGGGTCGGGCAAATAATTGTTAGATATTGGGTTTTTCTGTCAGGAAATTCTCAGCGCCAGCCCGGAGTTGGAAGTTGGCGGTGTTTCACCCCCGTGCCTCGTAGAGCACGTCAAGCAGTCGGTACCAATTATTATGCTGCTTATTATGTAGCGATTATTATGTAGCGTGGCGGGTCTAAGCTCTAAATCCCTCTCTCCTATGAGAGGGAAGACCTGTACCCAGCTGTGGCACGTTAAAAGGCTGTAGTGGTGATGATGGTCAATATGATTCAAACTTCGTTTATATGGGGCGCGCTTGATATAAAATCTCAAAGAACCAACTGTAATGCTACGCAATACCGCACAACTCTCGCCAATAAACGCCGATCCCCGAGGCGTCGCCGGCAGCTATCCCATGCATTTGAGATTGATTCTATCATCCGCGTGTATGCATAGCTGATTGCCAATTACAGGGTGCGTTAGTTTGTTTTGTTCTAACTCCTTGCCTACTGCACTGATGAAATATACTCCTAATGATGAAATATAACCTACTTCCTATACAAGCAATACACAGCATCAACAGCCGCTAAGAAAAGATCATCAAGAAACGGTTATCCACAATTCTAGACTTTAGACAAAAGAAGTCATGCTTCAAAAGTCAATTCTTCCGTTATAGGTATGTACCCTATTATCCGAAGTTTGATTAGTTAATTTATTGATATTATTTTAACAGTATTTTGCCTCAGTTTTCCTCAGATTTAAAGGTGAAAAAATCGTTTCTCTCAAAACCCTATAGGAATAAGCAACTTATAGCGTTTTGCATTTGACCAAGGAAGCAGAAAATGTTCCAAGATATTTGTCATGCAAACATCCGTTATCCTTCAGTCAGTAACTGTGGTGACAGCATAACCTATCGTCTAATGGATCCCTTAATCATATCTCCATGACAGCTATTGAATTGAATACTCAAATAGACTTGCCGCTTCTTTAATAAGGACTTATCAGAATCCGATTAAATCTTCCTTTACTCAGTTATAAATCGTTCGCAAAGAAATTCCTGCTCGTGACAGGAGCTTATCTTCAGTCTAGTTTTTAGCGTTTTGTTCTAAAAGCACATTTTATTTTGACGTACACGAATAATTTTCTGACTGGTACCTTAATATAATACACGAACCACGAAAGATTCATGCACGTTCAAATTCTTTAGGAATATTTCCAACGGGGAACCATTCTTTTGCCGTAATGAAAAGAAACTTTAGGCTAAAGATTAATATAATACTAAGGCCTTGTTTCACCACCTTCTGATAAGTATCAGATAGTTATCTACAACTTTTGTCTTTGTCACTTGACATAAAGTAAGAAAGTAACGAAACTTACGTTTAGGCTATCCAACACTTATCAAAAAGTGGTGAAATAGGCCATAAATATTTCTCCCACGATAGTACGCTTCAATATAAGACTACATAATTATATACCTATCTATACTACTACTACTAATCAGATGACATTGTATTTGCCAAATGCTGGCTAGCCCATCTAGATGGAGGAGAGTTTCTAGAAAGAAGAGAATCTAGGATAGTCTAGGAGATCATCTAGGAGAATTTCTTTGTAAAACTATTTTAACCATTGTTTGCTAAATTCGCTCGAGGTATGTATTTATTTTATGAGAGATTTTTTTATTGGAGTTTTGAGAGTAGACACATGGACAGTAATCGACCGCAAAGTGTGAACGCCAACCAACAGACTAGTGGAAACATGGCTAAAGAAAATAATAAGATTTGAGAAAAGCTAGGTACGCACTAAAAATTTACTTCAATTTTTATGTCTTCTTACATCCAAGAATCCATGCATCAAATAGTTGTTACGCATATGTTTGAATATGAAATTCTATAGGTATCTAGTATCTACATATTATTAGCTTAGGAATAGAATTGTATTTCAATCTAATTCCAATCGGGTTGAATCAGCCACTTGAATATAAATTCCATGCTCTGCGTACGTATGCGCGTCAAGGAATATTGACTCCTGGGATTTCGCAGTTGTTTGGCTTGTTTGAAACTCTAATATTTACTTAATAAATAGTGTAGTGACCTCAGATGTTACTTCTGCTGTGGAGTTGATCAGAGTATTGTATATTTATGAAGGATAGAAAATCTTTTTAATCAAGTTTTATTGTGTTCATATTAAATTTTAAATAAGTACACATATGTATTTCTCCGTCATTATAATATATATAGCTCAATTACCACTCACTCACTCACTCACTCACTCATTGACACAATTGTTCTCCTAGAAGGAGACAGAAAACGATATAATCATGTATGGGAGATGTGTTCGGATGAGGGATTCGAGTAGGGAAAAATTATGACATTTCAGAAAAACAAGATGGCGGCCGATGTGATTTTTGTAACTTTTTTGTTTTCCAACCGATATCCTTCAAACTCGCAAAAATTGAAGAAATTAGTAAACAATTAAAAGAAATAGTAGAAAAAATTGTAAAAACAAGATGGCGGCCGAGATTTGGATTTTTAAAATTTTTGATTTTTCGACCCCAAACCGCGGCACCACAGCTCCGAAACGGGGTAATTGACGATAATATTTTTTTCTGTTTCCGCCCACAATTACCCTTAATTTTGACAGAACGAGAGTGGTTTTTAAAAATTCAAGATGGCGGCTGTCGTGGCGGCCATTCGGTTTGAGGTATGAAAAAACGCAATTTTAAAATTCAAATTTCTCACAGTTGGCAACATCGGAGCGTTTCGACTTCTATGAAGCGATTGTTTGCATAGACTCGAGGTATAAATTGGTGATAAAAAAATACCCCACTTTTGGGGAAATTTCAAGATTTACCCCAAAAATAAAAAAATCGAAATACGGACTTTTTGCAAAATCCGAGTATGAGCAACCACGTGTTTTACTTGTACAAATGACATTTGGGTATTTTTGTCGTCGGGCACTGGCAACACTGGAATTTATCAAAGAAAAAGTGATTTTCGCGACATGGTCCTTTTTCAGGGGCAATTATTTCGCCTGGGTGCGAGCGAGATGAAACATTTAAACGTCATCAGGAGCGGTATATCCTGTAGTTAATGGTAAAATTATAAAACTATGTGAATTATTTCTATAAAAGGAGTTAGCGGCCATTTTGTATTGTTGTTGAGTGTTTTTGAAAATTTTGATCATGTTTTTGAGGCAGTTGGCAACATTTTAGAAAGTTGACATGTATGAATCGATTGTGCAACTTGACCGGCAGTATCGAGGTATATACACAGTGTTGCCACATTTGGGGTAGTTTTCGAGATTTCCCCAAAAATTTCCTTCTGTAAAATTTTGTATGAAAATATTTTTTTTCGCAAATGATGTCACATAGAAGACAAAAAATTATTTTACGAAAAATATGGAGAGAGCTGATGATTAAGGGTTTCGGAGACGGGTGAAGGGCACGCTGAAGGTATTGAAGATAGGTGGGGGGTGCTCGAGCAAATGTCATTCAAAACATGGTCCAATTGGGAGTGAGCTGAAAAAAAATTCAAAATGGCGAAAAAAGATGGCCGCCATACAAATTTCGTCGGTGTCCATCTCGAAGGGTATAAAAGATGAAAGAGTGGTTTCTTAGCTAAAGATGATCAGGATCCGAAGGTCTACTCGATGAATAGAAAAAAAATTCAAAATGGCGGAATTTATTTTTCCATAGAAAATGTATGGCGAATATTGAGTATGCAAAGCTTTGATTCTTTGGAGAACTCTCAAGTAAAATATGGGAAGACATGTTAAGTTTAAGTGCGGAAGCAGGGAAAAATTATGACATTTCAGGAAAACAAGATGGCGGCTGACGTGATATTTGTAACTTTTTTGTTTTTCAACCGATTTCGTTACAACTCTCAACTATTGAAGAAATTAGTAGACAATTCATAGAAAATGTGGAAAAAATTGAAAAAACAAGATGGCGGCCGCCGTGATTTTTGTTACTTTTTTGGTTTCCAACCGATTTCGTTACAACTCGCAATTATTGAAGAAATTAGTAGACGATTCATAGAAAATGTGAAAAAAAAATAAAATTCAAGATGGCGGCTGTCGTTGCAGCCATTCGGTTTGAGGTACGAAGAAACACAATTTTAAAATTCAAATTTCTTACAGTTGCCAACATCGGAGCGTTTCGACTTCTATGAAGCGATTGTATGTATAGATTCGAAGTATAGATTGGTGCAAAAAAATACCCCATTTTTGGGGAAATTTCAAGATTTACCCCAAAAATTAAAAAATCAAAATACGAACTTTTTGCAAAATCCGAGTATGAGCGAACACGTATTTTACATGTACAAATGAGATTTGGGTATTTTTGTCATCGTGGACTGGCAACACTGGAATTTATCAAAGAAAAAGAGATTTTCTTGACATGGTCTTTCTCAGGGGCAATCATTTCGCCTGGATGCGAGATGTAAAATTTTGAATTTCATCAAAGGCGGTATATCCCGTACTCAATGGAAATATTATAAAACTATGTGAAATGTTTCTGTAAAACGAGTTGGCGGCCATTTTATATTGTTGTTCGGTGTTTTTGAAAATTTTGATCATATTTCTGAGGCAGTTGGCAACATTTTGGAAAGTTGACATTTATGAATCGATTGTGAAACTTGACCGGCAATGTCGAGTAATGTAAACAGTGTTGCCACATTTGGGGTAGTTTTCGAGATTTTTGCTACAAATTTCCTCCTGTAAAATTTTGTAAGAATTTTTTTTTCACAAATGGTGTCACATAGAACATAAAATTTATTCGGAGAAAAAATATGGAGAGAGCTGATGATTGAGGATTTCGGAGACGGGTGAATATCTCCGAAACTAAAGGGTGCAGCTGCATGTTGTTGGTACTCAAACTTCTTATTTTCGCGATGTCTATACGTTCACGTAGTCAGATTTTTAAAAGCTATTATCTCCGAAACTATACCGTGCAACCCCATGTTGTCACTACTCAAACTTCTTATTTTTGTGATGTCTGTTTGCTTACGTGGTCAGATTTTTCAAAGCTGATATTTCCGAAACTATAGGATGCAGCCCCATGTTGTTGGTACTCAAACTTCTTATTTTCGCGATGTCTGTGTGTTTAAGTAGTCAGATTTTTAAAAGCTTATATCTCCAAATCTATAGGGCGCAGCCCCATGTTGTTGGTACTCAAACTTCTTATTTTCGCGATGTCTATATGCTCACGTGGTCAGATTTTTAAAACCTTATGTCTCCAAAATTATAGGGTGCAGCCCCATGATGTTAGTACTCAAACTTATTATTTTCGCGGTATGTCTGTTTCCTTACGTGGTCAGATTTTCAAACCTTATATCTCCGAAACTATAGGGTGCAGCCCCATGTTGTTGGTGCTTAAACTTCTTATTTTTGCGATGGCTGTGTGATTACGTAGTCAAAGTTTTAAAAGCTTATATGTATTTTCAAAACTATAGGGTGCAGCCCCATGTTGTTTGTACTCAAACTTCTTGTTTTCGCGATGTCTGTTTGGTTACGTGGTCAGATTTTTCAAAGCTGATATTTCCGAAACTATAGGGTGCAGCCCCATGTTGTTGGTACTCAAACTTCTTATTTTCGCGATGTCTATATGCTCACGTGGTCAGATTTTTAAACCTTATGTCTCCAAAATTATAGGATGCAGCCCCATGTTGTTGGTACTCGAACTTCTTATTTTCGCGATGTTTGTTTGCTTACGTGGTCAGATTTTTGAAAGCCTATATCTCCGAAACTATAGGGTATAGCTCCATGTTGTTGGTACTCAAACTTCTTATTTTCACGATGTCTACATGCTCATGTGGTCAGATTTTTAAAAGCTTATATCTCCGAAACTATAGGGTACAGCCCCATGTTGTTGGTAGGTACGCAAATTTTTTATTTTTGCGATATCTGTATGCTCACGTGATCAAATTTTTAAAAGCTTATATCTCCGAAACTATAGGGTGCTGTTCCATGTTGTTGGTACGCAAAATTCTTATTTTTGCGATGTTTGTATGCTCACGTGATCAAATTTTTAAAAGCTTATATCTCCGAAACTATAGGGTGCAGTCCCATGTTGTTGGTTCTCAAACTTCTTATTTTTGCGATGGCTGTGTGATTACGTAGTCAGATTTTTAAAAGCTTATATTTCCAAAACTATAATAGGGTGCAGCCCCATGTTGTTGGTACTCAAACTTCTTATTTTCGCGATGTCTGTTTGTTTACGTGGTCATATTTTTCAAAGCTTATATCTCCGAAACTATAGGGTGCAGCCCCATGTTGTTGGTGCTCAAACTTCTTATTTTCGCAATGTCTATATGTTCACGTGGTCAGATTTTTAAAAGCTTATATCTCCGAAACTATAGGGTGCAGCCCCATGTTGTTTGTATGCAAAATTCTTATTTTCACGATGTCTGTGTGTTTACGTGGTCAAATTTTTGAAAGCTTAAATATCTATGAAACTATAGGGTGGAGCCCCATGTTGTTTGTACTCGAACTTCTTATTTTCGCGGTATGTCTGTTTCCTTACGTGGTCAGATTCTTAAAAGCTTATATCTCCAAAACTATAGGGTGCAGCATCATGTTGTTGGTACTCAAACTTCTTATTTTCACGATGTCTTTATGTTCACGTGGTCAGATTTTTAAAATCTTATATCTCCGAAACTATAGGGTGCAGCCCCATGTTGTAAGTACTCAAACTTCTTATTTCCGCGATGTCTATAAGCTCACGTAGTCAGATTTTAAAAAGCTTATATCTCCAAAACTATAGGTTAGAGCCCCATGTTGTTGGTACTCAAACTTCTTATTTTCGCGACGTCTGTGTGTTTATGTAGTCAGATTTTTAAAAGCTTATATCTCCAAATCTATAGGGCGCAGCTCCATGTTGTTGGTACTCAAACTTCTTATTTTCGCGATGTCTATATGCTAACGTGGTCTGTTTTTGAAAACCTTATGTCTCCAAAATTATAGGGTGTAGCCCCATGATGTTGGTACTCAAACTTCTTATTTTCGCGGTATGTCTGTTTCCTTACATGGTTAAATTTTTCAAAGCTTATATCTCCGATACTATAGGGTGCAGCCCCATGTTGTTGGTGCTTAAACTTCTTATTTTTGCGATGTCTGTTTGCTTACTTGGTCAGATTTTTCAAAGCTGATATTTCCGAAACTATAGGATGCAGCCCCATGTTGTTGGTACTCAAACTTCTTATTTTCGCGATGTCTATATGATCACGTGGTCAGATTTTTAAAAGCTTATATCTCCAAAATTATAGGGTGCAGCCACATATTGTTGGTACTCAAACTTCTTATTTTTGCGATGTCTATATATGTTCACGTGGTCAGATTTTTCAAAGCTGATATTTCCAAAACTAAAGGATGCAGCCCCATATTGTTGGTACTCAAACTTCTTATTTTCGCGATGTCTATATGTTCACGTGGTCAGATTTTTAAAAGCTTATATCTCCGAAACTATAGGGTGCAGCCCCATGTTGTTCGTACTCAAACTTCTTATTTCTGCCATGTTTATAAGCTCACGTGGTCAGATTTTTAAAAGCTTATATCTCCAAAATTATAGGGTGCAGCCCCATGTTGTTGGTACTCAAACTTCTTATTTTTGCGATGTCTGTTTGCTTACGTGGTCAGATTCTTAAAAGCGTATATCTCCAAAACTATAGGGTGCAGCATCATGTTGTTGGTACTCAAACTTCTTATTTTCGCGATGTCTATATGTTCACGTGGTCAGATTTTTAAAATCTTATATCTCCGAAACTATAGGGTGCAGCCCCATGTTGTAAGTACTCAAACTTCTTATTTCCGCGATGTCTATAAGCTCACGTGGTCAGATTTTAAAAAGCTTATATCTCCAAAACTATAGGTTAGAGCCCCATGTTGTTGGTACTCAAACTTCTTATTTTCGCGACGTCTGTGTGTTTATGTAGTCAGATTTTTAAAAGCTTATATCTCCAAATCTATAGGGCGCAGCTCCATGTTGTTGGTACTCAAACTTCTTATTTTCGCGATGTCTATATGCTAACATGGTCTGTTTTTGAAAACCTTATGTCTCCAAAATTATAGGGTGTAGCCCCATGATGTTGGTACTCAAACTTCTTATTTTCGCGGTATGTCTGTTTCCTTACGTGGTTAAATTTTTCAAAGCTTATATCTCCGATACTATAGGGTGCAGCCCCATGTTGTTGGTGCTTAAACTTCTTATTTTTGCGATGGCTGTGTGATTACGTAGTCAGAGTTTTAAAAGCTTATATGTATTTTCAAAACTATAGGTGCAGCCCCATGTTGTTGGTACTCAAACTTCTTATTTTCGCGATGTCTGTTTGGTTACGTGGTCAGATTTTTCAAAGCTGATATCTCCGAAACTATAGGGTGCAGCCCCATGTTGGTTGTACTCAAACTTCTTATTTCCGCGATGTCTATAGGCTCACGTGGTCAGATTTTTAAAACCTTATGTCTCCAAAATTATAGAGTGCAGCCCCATGTTGTTGGTACTCAAACTTCTTATTTTCGCGATGTTGTTTGCTTACGTGGTCAGATTTTTGAAAGCTTATATCTCCAAAACTATAGGGTACAGCCCCATGTTGTTGGTAGGTACGCAAAATTTTTATTTTTGCGATGTCTGTATGCTCACGTGATCAAATTCTTAAAAGCTTATATCTCCGAAACTATAGAGTGCAGCTCCATGTTGTTGGTACTCAGAATTCTTATTTTTGCGATGTCTATGTGCTTACGTGATCAAATTTTTAAAAGCTTATATCTACGGAATTATAAAGTGCAGCCCCATGTTGTTGGTATGCAAACTTCTTATTTTCGTGATGTCTATGTGCTTACATGGTCAAATTTTTAAAAGCTTAGCTTATCTCCGAAGTACATTTTTGTGTAGAACTTTTTGTTCCCACTAAATGCATGCATAGAACTCATGAGTGTTCTTTCAGGAAAACTCGTAGTTTTCCTCATGAGGCTCTCCTGGACATTTTTGTGTGAAACTTTTTCCCCCCACTACACGTAATACATAATTTATATAGAATTTAAAGGTTTTTTTCCACAATACTTACAAAACGTAGTCAATGTGGAAATATTACCAGAGTACCCTAACGACTCCAAGAACTATCAGTCAGAAGACAAACAATAATTTTAATAAAAATATGGAAAGAACTGATGATTGAGAAATTCGGAGACCGGTGTAGAACACGCTTAATGTATTGAAGATACGTAGGGAGTGCTCAAGCAAATGTCACTCGAAATGTCATCCGATCGGCAGTGAGCTGAAAAAAAAATCAAAACGGTGAGAAATAGATGGCCGCCATACAAATTTCGTCGGTGTCCATCTTAGAGGGTATAAAAGATGGAAGAGTGTTTTTTTAGCTAAAGATGATCAGGATCCGAAGGTCTACTCAACGAATAGAAATAAAAATCAAAATGGCGGAATTGATTTTTCCATAGAAAATGTATGGCGAATATTGACTATGCAAGGCTTTGATGCGGTTCTTAGGAGAACTCTCAAGTGAAATATGGGCAGACATGATGATTGAGGGTTTGGAAGATGAATATCAAATGTCGAAAGCCCCCCCGCGAGCTGCTTTAGCAGCTCGCGCACCGAGCAACTAGTTAATATATATATAGCTGCTCGTGCTGATTGGGTCACTGACTCATTGATCACCTCTCCTGAACAATTTTGTATGAAAAAATTTTTTTTCAATAATGGTGTCGTATAGAGGACAAAAATTCATTAAGAGGAAAAATATGGAGAGAGCTGATGATTGAGGGTTTCGGAGATGGGTGAGGGGCACGCTTAAGGTATTGAAGATAGGTGGGGGGTGCTCGAGCAAATGTCACTCTAAACGTCATCCAATTGGCAGAGAGCTGAAAAAAAATTCAAAATGGCGAAAAAAAGATGGCCGCCATACAAATTTCGTCAGTCTCCATCTCGGAGGGTATAAAAGATGGAAGAGTGGTTTTTTCGCAAAAGATGATGAGGATCCAAAGGTCTACCTGATGAATTGAAAAAAAATTCAAAATGGCGGAATTTATTTTTCCATAGAAAATGTATGGCGAATATTGAAGAGACTACAAGTTGTGAACTATGCAAGGCTTTAATGCGGTTTTTTGGAGAACTCTCAAAGAAAAATATGGGAAGACATGATGATTGAGGGTTTGGAAGTTGGTTGAGGAGCCCGGGCAGGGTATTGAAGATAGGTAGGAGGTGCTCAAACAAAAATTACTCGAAACATCATCCAATTGGCAGTGAGCTGAAAAAAAGTCCAAAATGGCGGATTCAAGATGGCGGCCATACAAACATCGGTGTCTATCTCACCAAGTATAAAAGATGGAAGAGTGGTTTTTGCCAAAAGATGATTAAGACCTTAAGTTCTACTTGATGAGCAGAATGATTCGAAGAAAAAATATGGAGAGTGATAATGATCAAGGATTAGGAATATGGGAGAGATAGGTGGAGGCTGCTCAAACCAAAATACCCGAAAGCGAAACCTCGCGGTCCGCTTGCGGGCCGCGCACCCACGCGCCCTACTAGTCTGTATATATAAAAATGAATCCCTATTTTCCTTGGTCACGGCATCACGCGTAAACGGCTGAACCAATTTTGCTAATTCTTTTTTGTTGAATTCACGCGGACGAATTCGCAGGCATCAGCTAGTTTTAAAATATAGTCTTACTTGTTTTGTTACTTATATTACTTATGTTACGTTTTGAGTATTCTTCATGGCTCACCGAAATAATAGATTCTGACTATTTCTGAAATAGAGATAGATACTATCTCTATTTCAGAAATAGTCAGAATCTATTATAGATAGGTATTAAGAAAACAGACTAAATATATAGTCTGTTCGTTTTCTTACGGTCACCTTTGATCGCGCCGCCTCGGCACACGCGGCGTCTTGTCAAAGGGACCGCCTGCGACTTCAAAAGATGCCGCGTGGGGTGTACACTGTACAGGTACAAGGGGTTTTGGCGTTTTATACTTACTCATATTTTTATATTAAAATTCTCTTTCCTTTTTATATTTTTTTATATTCGTATTTTATTACAATATAACCATAAACATAAAATATAATATTATCATGAACACGGGTCTTCTCTCAAAATGAGAAGGATTTTAACCATAGTCTACCACGCTGGCCAAGTGTGGATTGACAGACTATTCGGAGATTCTGTTAGAATAGAAAAAAAATTACAAACAGAAAAAAAGTAATAAAAATAAAAGCAGAATACTAAGAGCACCTGCGCCTGTACCGACACTAAGTTACCGAACGAACTATAACTCCAGATTATTATTTATTTTTATCAAGTTACAGGCTGATGCCCTCCGTTTTGGCTGATTCGTTACGGGAGTTAGGTGTTTAAAAATCATCAGTGAACTTTTTGATTATACGGAGTAAATAGTAACATAATATGTTAGTATCCAGGATTTAAGCTATCTCTGTGCCAAATTTCCTGAAAATCGGTTCAGCGGTCAAGCCATTAAAAGGAGAGACAGACAGATAAATGATTTTAGTATGGCTTTATATAAGTTTAGCTACAGAATACCTACATACTATATGGTCACAAAAGATTTTACAAGATTCTTATTTCTCCTTACCCACTGTCAAAAAATAAACCTACAACACAATACATTCAACAATCCACGAGTAAATTCTTACAAACGATCACCCAGCGCGTATTCGTAACAGCTTTACGTATTTGAATACATACACCCAATAATACCGGCGGCTGTGTTCGCTGTATCCCCTAATTCACATTTGTGCCGTTTGCGAGACAATCCTCGCGCACCGCTCCCAGGAAACCCTTGTGGGGAATAATACATTTTGGAATATTCTGGATTATTCAGGTTGGTATAATACGTTGCGAAATTGTCGCTGATTTACTCCCTGCCAAGCTCTCGATGCGAGTGATACGCTCTGAATTCCATTGACTAAATCAGAAATGAGGAGATCAGTACAAGAACCAGAGTAACTGATGTAGGTCATGGGGTTGCGAAGCTGACGTGGCAATATGCAGGGTACTTCAAAGAAATGATTTTATTCAACATGTTGGGGGTCACAAAATGCTGCATGACACTTCAAACTGAAAAACACAGTGATAACAAACCCCCCACTAGGTGGTGCGACGACATCAGTTGCAGGGTGCTGCTTATGTATAAGTGGCTTATGTATAATTGAAAGTTCTTACCAGAAACTTATGTCCAACAATGGTATTAATAGCTAAGTCAATTTTGTACATATTTAGTTAGTCATTCAGTTCAGAAAAGAAATCATATTCCTTACAGGTTATTATCGTTTTTTCAATCTAATTATTTATTTAACATTGTTCATTTTTAGAAATTTCTATTTGCAATCTTCAAAGATGACGTGCACGAGCAATATTCTGTCAGTTATTATCGGGATTATCCGTTGGCGGAGCTCTAGCCGGCATGTTATTTAAATGAGAGTGCATAATAATGGTATTCAGCATTTTTAAATTTTCAATAGAATTATATTTATAGAGGCAATTTGATTTTTTGTGGAGCTTTATTTTGTCGTTAATTTTCATGTCAGTAGAAAGAAAATATAAATCGAAACCGGTATTTTTCTTCCTTCTATCTATTCATCTATCCATCACATGCGTTCTCGGATTAAATTTTGTTTTTCAAGGAAATGTTACTCAAACAACATTTTTGAAATTTGTCAAAAATTTGTCAAAAAATCTTTTGACGTGATAATGTCTTACAAATCGATGAACGCCAGCTACACGCACGAAAAAGCATGACTCATTGTCACGTTCCACGTGCAAGCGAGAGCGCGGAACAAGCAATAGAGATGGCACGATCAGCCTATGCGTTCGGCTTGTGACGCCGACATATATCTCTCTTTGTTTTCTTATGACGTTATCACGTAAAATTATCGTCCGTAAACCGACTTTACAGGCAACCAATTTTTTTTTTATAAGTCCAAGGGAAACCTACGTAATGGAAACCTACGTAATACTAAGCACAGTACACAGATACAAATCTGTGTACTGTGTACTAAGTCTGTGGGGTAAATAATACTATCAATTTGTCAATAATATCACCAGTGTCAATATGAAAATTTAATACATTCAACGATCAAGTTTTATTTTTTGCGGTATACGAAAGCTACACACGAAAATACATACATAAAGTTTATCTAACTGTAACTAAAAATAACAAGGCCACAAATGTAGATGTGTATAATTTTCAGTTAGAGAGTAGGTACTAAGTGAAATATAACCGTAACCACCACTTAAAATCAACTATAAATTACATTAGGCTGTAACCCGTAGTTATGATAGTGGAGTGCGTCGTTTGTACAGTAAATATACGTGCCCGAGGTCGGCCGCGACCTCATATATTTCACTGACTGAGATCCAATTAGAGCGACAGTCATTTAACTCTCGGGTCTTGGGAATTTATCGCTAATTGTTATTGAATATCACAGGCTCTTTGAGATCCTTGTACTTATTACAAAATGATATAAGTATAATGATATATGTATAATGACATATGTTATGTATAATGTTATACGTATAATGTTCGCAATAAATATAATATAGGTACATTTATTTAATAAATATGACTTACTGCCAAAATCCCTCAGTGCCTGAAGACGAAAGTCTTCGAACAGTGCGTGTTACCATGCAGTGATGACATACGGTTCTGAGACATGGTCACTAACTATGGGCCTCATAAGAAAGCTCAGAGTCACTCGGAGAGCGATGGAGAGAGATATGCTCGGTGTTTCTCTACGCGATCAAATCAGAAATTAGGAGATCCATAGAAGAACCGCAAAGTCACGGATATTGCTCAACGAATTGCAAAACTGAAGTGGCACATAGTCTGAAACACCGATAGACGTTGGGGTCCCAAGGTGCTAGAATGGCGAACTCGCACCGGAAAACGCAGTGTTGGCAGACCCCCCACTAGGTGGACCGACGGGCGACGACATCAAAAGAATCGCAGGAAGTCGCTGGATACAGGCGGCACAAGACCGCGACGTGTGGAAGTTCCTAAAAGAGACCTATGTCCAGCAGTGGACGTCTGTCGGTTGAGAACGACGACGAAGACTGCCTGATGAACTTAAGGTTTTTAATATCGTATAAAAAGTATCCTAGTTAACTATGTCCATCTCAAAGATGCCAGCTATCTCTGTACCAGTCAAGATCGGTTTTGCAGTAGAGCCATGGAAAGATAATACTTTCGCTTTGGCATTTATTATATAAGATAATATTTTAAAAACATTTATGCATAATATATATTTTGTTTGAAAGTCCTTATTATACGAGTTTCAATACTCGTATTATGGATCCAACATCTAAAGTTCTATATTAGACAGGTAACAAAGTTTAACATTAAAGCTTAAAAAAAATTATTTTCTTTTCATTATATTTTCCCAAAATTTGACCGATAAATTTAATAACCATGGACATTGGACATAGGCACGAATACTTTCTGCAACCGACTTTGCCTGTTCTTTGGTGAGTGCTATACGTGGAATGTGCCCTTATTGAAATATATCAAATATCAAACTAATAACGTACTAAGTGAACGAGAAATTCACTGTCTTGTAAATGAAATTTCGTATGCTAATTGACTAAATATAATTAAGGAAGCGAAGCTAAGATGACTGGTGCCCTGTGTGCTCCAACAAACATGCCGATTTCATGGAAGAGGCAAGTTTTTATCACATATTTATTACCACCGCTAACTCCGAGCTGGCACTAAGAATTTCTTGACAGAAAATCTATGATTTTGCCATAGGAGTTTGATGTCTGCTCATCTACAAGGTCCTGTCTTTCACTTTGTATAGATAATATCCTTCCCAAACGAATTCGGTCACGTCGGCCAATCTAAACGGAGACTAGCCAACTATGTAGGAGATAATATAGTACACAAGTGTGTGCGCAAATGTAAAATTTGCGTTTGCGCACTAATAAATGTGATGTTGGTTTGCCATTGTGTGGCCATATGGTGGTGCAGGGTGGCTAAAAGGGGTGGTTGGAGGCCGTCATCAGGTAGCAGCAGGTAGGTAGATTAGCGAATTTTTCACATTTGTATGTCGTTTCCAGCAAAGCAAAAGCATGCTCAATGTTAATTAAACATTAAGTTAGGTCGGCGCAGGTGGCGAGAAGGCTTGCGATAACGTGTGGCCGCTGTATTTCAACTGCGGTTTTGTGGTAAACCTTATTAATGTGACTAGGCCTTGTTTTATTTTTGCGCACAATTTATTTTAGATTAACCCCTTCTGATGCTAGGCGCGAGGGTGGATCTTGCGTTTGTAAACGAACTTTTCGGAGGATTACGGTAACGTGGGTTCTGTAGCTTCCGGAATGGAACAGTTTAATTCTGCGGGGTGGCGCATTATTTAATTAATTATATACGAGTATATACTTAACTGTCGTCGGTCTGGCTTTACAACAAACCTGTTCTAGTGCAGGACTACAGGACCGCCAATAATAGTAGTTATTTATGATAAAATACAGATAATATGTAAGTGCGGAAAGTGTGGAAAAATACAGTCTATGCGCAATTTTAAATACCCGAGCCGCAGGCGTGGGTTTTAAAAAGTGCCAAGAGTTTATCTTTCACTGCGCACCTGTATCGTATAATATAATTTTTTCAATAGGTACATTCGTAAGTAATGCTTAAATCAATAAAATGTTATCATCATAATATGTATTGTTGCGTGGTATTTGCTTAACACAGTTTTACTAATAGTATTAACTAGGTCTTTTATATTACGGTATAGTTATGGACTTAACAAGTATAAATTAAAAATTTAAAAAACCCCCGACATTCGCCATTTTGTGGCAGCAGCCATCTTGAATTTGCAACAGTGCTATTCAACTAATCAAGCCCTTTCATTTGATACCCACATTAAGGGAGTTGTGAAAAAATATGTAATCTGCCATTTTGTAGCGGCGGCCATCTTGGACTGATTTTCTTCAAACATAACTAACAACTCGATTAATTCACCTTTCAAACAAAAAAAACCGTATTCAAATCGGTCCACCCGTTTGAGCGCCACAGGGGAACAGACAGACAGACACACACATACACACACACACACACAGACACGTCAAACTTATAACACCACGTCGTTTTTGCGTCGGAGGTTAAAAAGTATAGTAATTTCTATACATTTCTAACCTTTCATACATTTCTAACTATACCGACCTATTTATTACCTTCGTGCAACATGACGAAGTTCTAATACATTGCCTAATATTTGGGTCAAAAGTTAAGCCTTTGTAGTCTGGGTAATTTCAATCAAATCCATTGTCAAAACGAGCAATTTTAACAATCTCATAAAATATTGTTTTATTTTTGTCTCGTTGCTATAGTGCTGCCGTTTCAGCAATCAAAGTAATTACTAAACATGGATCAACATCTTTTTCAGAAGAAACAAACTGAAGAAAGGTTACTTTAATAAATGAAAACAGAAACAATTACCTAACTATTCTCTTTTGATATTTTCACTGTAATTTTTCACGAAAATCCTTAGTTAAGTACCTATCAAATGGATAAATTGAAGTACTGTGCCTGTGATATCAAAATAACTGCCTCTTAATAATTTAAGCTCTATTATTAATATGAACTATGGCATAATCCAAACACGTTTTCAGGCAATGTTTTCTTATGACGCTAGATCACGCACTTATCACGTACAATTATCGTCCGTAAACTGACTTTACAGACAATTTAGCCAGTTTAAAAATATAATTGTCATTACGAGAAAACACGTCGCGTATAGTTAGCGGCACGTACATTGAACACTGAAGGAAAGTGGAGGGGGTAAGCTATTGTATTACGTGCGTGACAGTTCACATGTGTAGAATTGTAAGCACCATTCCGAACCTGTGGTAGATTCATTTGTCGATTCGTAAGCGCTTGTTAAAGTTTATCTGAATAAAATTGAAGATTACTTATATAAATGATAAAAAGGCGTGGATTTGACTCGTTCCAGCAATGCGCGAGACGGCAATTCAATCATGTACTTAACATAAAATTGTTATATTGTAAATTTGGAAAAGAGCAACCGCCGAGTTTCTTGCTGGTTCTTCTCGGTTGGAATGGCATTCCGAACCAGTGGTAGATTCATTTGACTAATTCAAAAGTACTTGTAAAAGTTTATTTGAATAAAAAACTTTTCTATTCTATTCTACAGTTTCCATACGCTATCCCCTCCACGTTGCATTCAGTGTTCAATGTACGTGCCGCGGGTTATACACTTTCCACGTTTATTGTGAAGCACGGGAACACAATTTATTATTAAGTTCTTTTGTCTTTCACTCATAAAATGTATCATAAATTGTGACCGTATTGCACAGTACACAGTAGGTAGGTATACACGGTACATTTTCATTACATTCATTTTTAAGACTGCTCAAACTTTCAGGACTTTTGCAAACAACAAGCTACAATGCGGCATGAGACATTGTGGGCTTGCGTCTTCTTGTGGTATGCTACAAACGTAGACGGATTTTTTTTCTCATTTAATGTGGATTCGTTTATGCCAACGAAATGCATTCATGCTCAACGATCATGAATTTATTGAAGTGTGCGTAAATTTTCTAATTTTCTATGTACTCCGTCGTAGTGACATCAACTCAGGGGAGATTACAAAAACTTAGCAGAAAATATTTTTCGCACATCCAAACGTCGGACGCTGAAAGGCGACTCAACTTACCTACTCTATAATTTTAGCAATAAAGGAGAGACGGACGACAATACTAAAGTTCCTCGATCTATATATTTTTCAAAACAATATACCTAAAGGAAGTGTCACTGAATGAAAGTTTTATTCGTTCATGTCACGTACCGATCATTCAACTTTTCTGATGACTTCAGTCTCATATCTTGATTACACAACTCTAACTTACTTTTTATGTTTTCATAGACGGTGCTTTTTATTGATATTTGTTGGTTACAACCTACAAATACCAATAAAAAGCATCTACCGACATAGCTGCCTCGTTGGTCTAGTGTTTAGCATATTAAACTGCAGATCACGAGGTCCCGGGTTCGATTCCCGGGTCGGACAAATAATTAATTGTTAGGTAATGGGTTTTCTGTCCAGGAATTCTCAGTGCCAGCCCAGAGTTGGTAGTTGGCGGTGTTTCACCTCCGTGCCACAAAGAGCACGTTAAGCAGTCGGTCCCGGTTATTATAGAACGTAACAATAGTCGTTAAAGCCCGCCAACCCGCATTGGAGCAACGTGGCGGGTCTAAGCTGTAATCCCTTTCTCCTATGAGAAAGGAAGCCTGTGCCCAGCTGTGGGACGTTAAAAGGCTGTAGTGGTGGTGGTGGTGGACATAGCTCAACGGGTTGCTAAACTGAAGTGGCAACGGGCGGGACTCAAGGTTTGAAGAACTTCCATCATGTCATGTCATCGAATAAAAAAATATAAAATATTTTATCTTCCTATAGCATAACAAGATCATTATTCCTCGTCAACAAAACAACATAAACAGTGAAATCTGAGAAAAAGCGTCGTACTGGAAAGCTAATCCGTTTATTGGTTCTAAGCTTTCTTTCCCCAGTTCGATATCTTTTTATGGTCCCCATCGTGCGCCGCGCAAACACTCCCATAAATCCGATACCTACCTCCTTCACTTCACTTCACTCCTTTTTATTGCCTACTTCTGTGCTTCCACTTTCATAAAATAATTATGTTGATAGATATCAACAAAGGCAAAAGATGGAAGAGGTAAATACAATAGTGAGATTTCTGCATATTACAAAACAAATTCCCTCGCCGCGTCTGTTTGTCTGTTCACGATAAAGTCAAAAACGATTGCACAGATTTTTTACCAATATTCATGAGGACGGTTTAAGTGTACCGAATGTTTTTGTATAAATTGGTCGAAATATAACGGTAATTATTGTTGAAAATATTGGAAAAAATCTAGCCGCCTATAGCTGTCATAGAAAACGCTGCCTAATAAAACAGCCTGCCCTTTGAAATATAACAAAATAATGTATGGTGTTATAGTAGCAGGTAATTACTACTCGTGCAAAACCGGAGAAGGACACTAGTACTTATTATAAAACCCGAACGACTGTTCTAGAAAAACTGTTAATTAAACGAAACTTTTATTACCAAATTCACTTTAAAACAGATCGTCTATAGACACTCCTCGATAGTTATACATTACTTGCCATGTAAGACGGTGCAAACACAGGCCACTAATGTAAACAGGCAAAGAAGAGCATTGTACTTGAACGAGATAAAACTCCAGAAGGGGAGGTTATATAATCAAGGCACGGGCATGAAGTCATCAAGGCTGGCAAACGGCCGGCGCGTGACCGGAGCGTCTAATTCTTTCATTCAGCAACATTTCTTTGATGTCGTTTCGAAAAAAATGTACGGGGTGTAACAAACATCGAGTGTTTGTTTATTTACTCCATAAAGTAGTTTTTTTTTTTCTTTCTTTTTTTTCTTTGCGAACCTTTTGTGCCTTGTGCCTTGGAGCGGCGGGATCTTGAGCGGCTTTTGAAGAACTGTTTAAAAGAGTATACCGCAATTATCTTGGCTGAAGAAAAAGTATGCCCGGTAAAGTTTTAAAGGGGTTTTAAATTAAATTTAGTTTAAGTAGTTTATTCTATAATTTAGTATTAACACAAAAATTTAATTTCTGTAATTAATAACTGCTAACCGCGACGAAATTCTATACAAGTATAAATTAAAAATTTAAAAAACCCCCGACATTTGCCATTTTGTGGCGGCAGCCATCTTGGATTTACATAGTGCTATTCTACTAGTCAAGCCACCTACCCTTGATACCCATATTAAGGGAGTTGTGAAAAAATATGTAATCCGCCATTTTGTTGCGGCGGCCATCTTGGATCGATTTTCATCAAACATAGCTAACAACACTCTCGACTGATTCACCTTTCAAACAAAAAAAAACCGCATTCAAATTGGTCCACTCGTTTGAGCGCTACAGGGAAACAAACAGACACACACACACAGAGAGACACGTCAAACTTATAACACCCCGTAGTTTTTGCATCGGGGGTTAAAAAGAGGCTAGCCGCGCGGTTAGCCGCGCTCGCGGTTGACCGCTAATGCGTATGAGCACTAATTCTTAATAATATCAGCGTTGTGATAACTTTGTTCACGTTCACGTTGTGTTTATGTGCATTATTGTGCAGTTCCTATTCATGCATTTACCACATTGCAACGTATCTCATAAACGCCTGCAAGAAAGAAAGAAAAAAGAAAACCTCTCTTAATTCTGTTTTGTTCCTCGTGAACGGCACCGTGAAAAATAATAAATTGAGAAATATGATGGAAGAGGATTAGTTCGGTGAAATGATGAATCTAATTTTCGTGCCTCAGCTGAGCTCCGAAAGAAAACTTGCAATTTAAAATTTTCGATGTTTCCATCGCGGTATAAGCGTTCAGGAGATGAAAAAGTTGATTAATCCGACCAACTTCGCGGGTTCATTGTGAGAGTCGCGAGAGGCAAATATAAACTGATACGGCGCTTTGAACAACAAACAATTCGAAACTGACTGTTTTTTGCGTTTGGCTTGACAAAAATTAATACTTAAATGAATTTTATTTTCACGACTTTGAAACTTTGCCTGAAACGTAATCTTTTGATAGATGATCTAATTGAACTACTAGATATAGGTACTCATAGATAAGACAATAGCACGGCCGACGTATGAGCAGCGGAGGGTTGCCCGCTAGTATCAATAAGTCCTATAGTCCGGGTGTAATCAACGTGTGTCCACCGATTACGATACGTATGATCAAGGCCCATACTCCTGCTTCGTCGTATACTACACAAAGAATAAAATTTTATTTTATACTTACAAGAAATAACAAATTCATTGTTATGAAATGTTGCATGCAATGTTGACAGTGAACGAACAGCATCATCTTGAGACATGCCTAGGCTGTTCAAAAGGAATCGTTTACTCGTCAACTCATTCGTCTATATGGAACAAAACGCTGAGGCTCCTTTAGGAAGTTACAACAAAAAAAATACAAATACCGAAAGTATATGGTGGCCTGGCTCCGAATGAGGCAACATATCCTATCGATCTTATAGGCGTTGTTTCAACTTATGGCTGCCTCTGGAAAATGCATGCTAGCAAAGCAAACTAGTTGACTTATAGTCCCTGTTGACTAGCAGCCGGAATGCAGTCAACCGAACATTATTATTACTTAGGACCCACTCATAAACTTTGAATTTAGAACCGTAAAATTTTAGGATTAAAAGAGTCTATTCAGCGTTTCCCAAACAACAGAAGAATTTACGGTCTCAACTCATCTTTGGTTATGATTGTAATAAACTGACAAGACGAGGTAACTTTCAGTCGAAAAGAGAATATAAAAATATTATTACATCCAAACCTTTTTATGATGAAACGTAAGTACCTAGTTAGTTAGAAAGACCCATTTTTGACCTTCTTAAGTAGCTAGGTACCTATAATCCTACCCGTGCCTAATATTTAGCTCGTGGATATTTTTCCTGTCTGCCATTTTCCATGCCATCCTCCAGACATAAATTTATAACAAGCTTACTCTATTGTATTTTCTTCTCGAGGCTGTTCCGAATTTCTAAAAGTTTCTATTTATTCTAGTTTAAAAGAAGTTTAGGTATTTATCAATGTTCAATTGCTAATCCCAAAGAGAAGTACAGAAATACCGATGACACCAGCAGTCAGATTCGACATTAATCAAGGAGATACGAATGCTGTACTTATGGCAACCCACTTTGCTAACACTGTTAACTAACAAGTTAAAGAACCAAATTGGTTGTTCAATCAAACCATTTTTTAACCCCCGACGCAAAAACGACGGGGTGTTATAATTTTGACGTGTCTGTGTGTGTGTTTGTGTGTGTGTATGTGTGTGTGTATGTGTGTGTGTCTGTTGTCTGTTCCACCGTAGCGCTCAAAGGGGTGTACCGATTTGAATGCGTTTTTTTTTGTTTGAAAGGTAAATAAGTCGAGAGTGTTCTTAGCTATGATTGATGAAAATCTGTCCAAGTCACAAAATGGCGGATTACATATTTTTTCACAACTCCCTCAATGTGGGTATCAAATGAAAGGGCTTGACTAGTAGAATAGCACTATGCAAATCCAAGATGGCCGCCACCACAAAATGGCGAATATCGTTTTTTTTTTTAAATTTTTAATTTATAATTGTCGATTGTATTTAACTTTAGCCACAACATTATCCTAACCGTTTGACATGCATCCCACTCTTAAGATCAAGTGCTCCACAGGTGGTTTAATTAACTTACGATTACGGTTAAAGTTTGACCATAAAAAAGCAATATGTTGATAATCGTTAAACGTTAAATTTCGTCTAAAGTTAACAAAACCTGACTATGGGCAGCACCCATTTAGCTTTTTTGGTGGTTCATTAGACATTTAGCCCAGTGTCGATAATTTCTGACACCAAAAAAAATCACAGTAGGATGAAACCCATTAGAAAAAGAGGAGAATATTATAAAAATAAAAGGAAAAATAATTTACGGGCGATCTGAGCTCGGGAAAAAAAAGGGGAGGAGTTTTAAGGGTAAAAAACGGTTTATCTCGATTTCCGGCAAAACTACAAGTCCTATGGAAAAAATTAAATGGCAAAGTTGTAGGTAATAAAAAGATCAGATAGAAGATAATAAAAAGATCAGAAAATTACCTACATCACATGAATTTTGAGGTTATGTGAAAATATTGTATATACAAAAGTTGTAGATCTTTTTATTACCTACAACTTTGCCATTTAATTTTTTCCATAGGACTTGTAGTTTTGCCGGAAATCGAGATAAACCGTTTTTTACCCTTAAAACTCCTCCCCTTTTTTTTCCCGAGCTCAGATCGCCCGTAAATTATTTTTCCTTTTATTTTTATAATATTCTCCTCCTTTTCCAATGGGTTTCATCCTACTGTGATTTTCTTTTACTTTTTATTATTTTTAAAGGGATCTACCCTGGTCTAATTTGGCTAGCTGCACTTCAGTGTCACTTTCACTGAACTGTTTAAAGCCGTCAAACTAACTGCGCTTTGACATCAGAGGTCTTACGTTAAACATCTTTGCGCCTCTCCAAGTTTGTTTAATCGTCTTTAGTAAACTCGCTTTAGTATCATCTTTCGGTACGACACAACTTAAGATGCGCTTACTTAATACTTACGTAAAATTTATTTATAGAGACTCTTCGAAACTCGTTTGATGAAGCAACATCATTCGCATTCATCATCACCGGGGACCTCGTGATCTGCAGTCATTTTAATATGCTAACCACTAGACCAACGAGGCAGTCAAGTCACCACAAGACCACTGGATCAGAGTCCACAAAACTTTTCAGAAGCTATACCTACCAAAAAACCGTTCAAAGAAATGAGACCAGTAGGTCCGGCTTATGATCGTGTTTGCAAGAGCTCGCAAGCGGCTATAATAATTTATTGATATACAAGTGTAAATTAAAAATTTAAAAAACCCCCGACATTCACTATTTTTTTGGCGGCGGCCATCTTGGATTTGCAATAGTGCTATTCTACTATTAACACACACACACACACACACATACACACACACACAGACACGTCAAACTTATAACACCCTGTCGTTTTTGCGTCGGGGGTTAAAAAGATATCGAACAAAAGAAAAAGCTCTCAGAATCAATCAATGGATTAAAAGTTTCAGTTTCTTTGAGAATTTTTTTCTATTGTTGGATCGGACTGGACAGATTCCTGGTAATTTGGTTTATAATGGTTAATGCATTTCTTATGATTTCAATATTATCACTAATTATTATTTCAAAGAACAGAATTCTTCATCCAAGTTGAAATTGAAATTGAAATGAAAGGAAATAAATAATTTCAATTTCATTTTCATCCAAGTCGAGATCAGTTCTTTGTTTGGCGTTGCTGCATCTCTAATCGAAACCACTATGCTTTTGTTTGTTTCTTATCGATGCATGGACAGCTTTTATGTCCTGTAATGATTGTGTAATGGTGGACGATAAAAACTGAAAATAAATAATTTCTTGTATAATATACTAGTATATTATCTATTTCTATACTAGTATACTTAGTATACATATATATCTAGCAGAATATACAAAATATATAATACGTGTTTACTGTATATTCTGCCTATATATAGTATACACGTATTATATATACAGTATACAGTATACTCGTATTATATATATAAGTTTTAATATTATGCGTAAGGCATAATGACCTTATAATGGCGCAGAATTCTGCGTAATGTCAGAATTCATCTGGATTTGTCCCTGGCCTGAATTTAGTTCGGTACGTCAATACTATCAAAAGTAATGGGACAAGTTGGTTGGAATTTGGTCAAGTGGGACAGTTCCGGCTCTTCCGGGACACTTGTTTGCTTGACCCAGGCTCGGGGTAATGTAAACCGCCACCCTATTAGACGGGATGTTGACTCTACTGACATGGAGGACTTTACGGAGACTGTATTATTTATTTTCCCTGTACCTACTTAGGTATTCCCAATTTACACGTGCTATTTATACCTTGAAGGGTCGGTAATTTTATTTTTAAACTAGATGATGCCCACGGCTTCGCCCGTGTGGATTTAGGTTTTTAAAAATCCCGTGGGAACTTTTGATTTTCCAGAACAAAAAGTAGCTTATCTGTAGAAACCCGTCCCCAAAACAGAAAAATCCCGTGGGATCCCCACGATTTCGGAAAACAATTCCTTACAGCATCAGGGTTGAGGAATTGGATATGTACCTACTCGAGTTCATTCAACGATAAAGTCTTTAATTGGTACCCCCAATATCAATTTAAATAACCGAAAGTTTCTAAAACCCATTCGTTTTGGGGATCAGGTCCCCTACAGCATCAGAATTGAGGAGTTGGAATCCAAATTTTTTATAGAGCAGGGCCGCAATGTTTCTCTATCGATTAAAAAAAAAATTACGCAAATCGGTTCAGAAATCTCGGAGATATCGGTGTACATAGGTAGAAAAACACAACTCCTCCTTTTTTGAAAGTCGGTTAAAAAAATAGCCTATGTTACTCCCTGGTTAATTCTCTACTTGTATGTGAAGGTCCCGTCAAAATCGGTTCAGCCGTTCCGAAGATTAGCCCGTTCAAACAGACAGACAGACAGACAGACAGACAGACAGACAGACAGACAGACAGACAGACAAAAATTTTAAAAACGTGTGATTCGGTTATGGTAGCGTTCAAATAACCATATGAGCTTAATATGAGGTAGTTATTTCGATATTACAGACAGACACTTCAATTTTATTTATTAGTATAGAAGTATAGATTAGTCATGCCTCGACTGAGATCAAAGAATTGTTATAAAGTAATGCTTGGTAGGGTAGGTATATAGTTTAAACTTCTTAGTTTAAGTTTATATCATTATTCTAGAGTAAGTTTATATTTTCTCAAGTACACGGCTTAAGAGAGCAGTACCTTGAAGAATCAGGATTGAGAGAGCAGAATTTTTTATTGGACCATCTAGCAAATTTACGATAAAAGAAATAATAACCAATTTGCGTAATTATAATTACGCAAATTGGTTCAGAAACCTTGAAGTAATCTGTGTAAGAAAAACAAGATGTGCACCGAATCGAGAACCTCCTTGTTTTTGGAAGTCAGTTTAAAAACCAACCACCCATCACCAAGTCTCAACCACTCATCAGCATAGTACCAAAGACGTTGAATAACAATAGTTGTAGTAGTCCTTAATTTTTGGAACTCTCGTTTTGAGATACGTATATAGGGCAAACAATACTTATATTGAATTAGTCTACACCCAATCTACGAGGAAGGTGCTATCTAGTGAGATAGCTAGGTGTCGTAGGAGACCTGCCTAATCCCCGGCTAAGCTGCACCGTGATTTGCGACGCGCGTCGTTGAAGCGAGCAAATTCCTTACAAATTGCGACTTACAATCAGACCCCATTCACTGGCGAGGAGCATGACGGATTGAATGTTGAGAATCACACGCCAAGGCTTATATTAGGTTCGGATATTTCTTAATAGGTGGTGTAGGTACGTAGCTCAAAAAACTGGTAGACGTTGGGTAGAGCACATAGAATATGGATGGACGGTCTCCAGAACATCACTGACAACGTCTGGATGTAGACGCCACAAGATCCTGTTCTGTATAGCGATCCTTGCAAGAGATCCATGTCCAGCAGTGGACGTTTATTGCTTGATATTATGATGATAATGATGATGATTTCTTAATAAGCACTTTATTACCATAATTGAGAAGACAGCAAACACAAGTTAGAATAGAAAACTTTTTATTCAAATGAACTTCTTTCTTTGATTGGCAAGCTTAACTTTAACGACAACTTTAGTCGTCTACCTCGTAACTAGCCCTCACTAAGATGAGATGCACAAAATACACTCAGCAATTATAGCTCTAATTTGCATTGTAATTTTGATCCTGTCATAAAATTTACTTTCTTCCAAATACAAATGAACCTAAAAAGAGTGGAAGCTGAGTTTATATTAGAAGGCCTTAAAAAAATTTCTAAGGGTATACCTACTTACTCAGCTCTAGAATGGTTCGCACAAACTGCCACATAACCTAGTTTAGAGAAAAAAAAAAATAGACGTACTTACTGTGTTTTATTACAAAAAGCCTTAAAACATAAGTTTCCTCATAAATATTACGCGGCACTATGAACGCGGCCTTGTAATGGAGTCACGTATACAAATGGGACGCGGTTTTAAAATTTTTCACCCAGCAGTAGAGACGCTGCATCGTTCTGTTAAAAATTCAATATAATATAAGGGAATACACGCGCACTGGTGGCCTTTTCGAAATGTAACTTTTTACCCGACTGCGCGACAAAAGAGTGGTTATGTGTTTATTAGTCTATGTATGTATGTATGTATGTTTTTTCCTTTGTGTTTTAATAATATTATTACGTTAGATTTGCCATGCCAGCGCGTGTCAACAAGAACATAAAAATTTGAAAAATTCAAATTGGCGGATGTACCATAGTACACCATAATTTGGGGTTCAAATTAAAGGTGATTACGAAAATACATTTATTTTGACTAAAAAAAAATAGTTTACTACGCAGTCGGGTTTTATTTTCTTACTAATATTATACTTGTTAAGGTAAGTATGTCATATTTATGGCTTTGATAGATGACCTAATGTTGAGAAAAGTTTGTTACTCTATTTAAAATACCACGCAAGTATGATTTAATTAGGTACAATTTTGTTTCATTTTTTTTATTAACGACCATACGAATACTTGCTGAAGATCACTTTGACTTCTGACAATATGTCAAGAGTTTCAAGAAAGTTTAAAGACTGCGGCGTTATCGTTTTTTAACGTAATTTATGAGACATGGGAGAGGGCAATGAAAGACTTTGTTGCGTCGTCGACGGCTAGAGACAATGGGGATTAATTTTATAATGCATGCGGATGCTCTTGAGCATGCATGTTCATATTATGGCTTACGACTACATGCTTTCGATAATTGCGCACATAACATTGATAGTGACTTTGTCCGCTTAGATTCTCTTATAAATCTCATCCCCTATTTAACCCGCTTAAGGGTGAAATTTCCAAAATTCCTGAACCACGTATTTTTTATTTTTAACCGACAATAAAAATACCGATTTTCATTAATATAACTTTAAAAATGACGGACTTTCATATAAACTTTCATCCCCTACTTTACCCAGTTGAGGTGTGTTGTGAGTTTGTTGTGGGCTCTTCTCAGACCAGGGCGCGTTTGGAACCCTCGAATAAAATTATTATGACTATAAAAAAATTCCGCCAGTATGTTCTTCGCCTTATAGAAACATGCTAATGTAATAGCTCTTAAACATATGAGAGCAGGGGTCATAACTCGACGGAGCTTGTCATTATTGAAGTTGTAAAAACCGCAGTAACATGGACTGCCGACGACTTATTCATATAATAAAAAATCAGCCAAGTGCGAGTCGGGCCTCGCTCTTTCAGGGTTCCGTACATAATTATGAACAATATAATATTTTGGGTCTAAGAAATATTTAATTTCCGAGCTAGACATCGCAACAAACCGTGAAAGAAAAACCCAAAAAAATTTTCGTTTATTTTGGTCACAGCTTATAAACTATTTAATAAATCGTTGTTTTCAGTATTTGTTGTTTAAATAGAGCATATAGTACATAATATACTGAAATATCATATTCCCAACTAGTTTAGTTTTTGAGATAGCCCCCGTCACAAAAATGGTCTAAAACTGACAACTTTGATGGCCTCCCATTCCCTTATTTTTTGAGATAAAAATTAAAAAAATATATATTTGTACTCTACTTAATGAGCTCTAAACAATGATACCCCACAAGCTAGGGTAAAGAAAAAATTTTTTTTTCCGGCTCCTTTTTCATGTATGGGAGCCCCCCTGAAAAATAATTTAATTCAATTTCTAATTCAATATTTGATTTTGGGTTAACGTTTTACACTAAATACCAAAATTTCAGGTTTGTAACTCATTTCGTCTGCGAGCTAGAGACCTGTGACCGGCGGACAGACGGACAGACAGACAGACAGACAGCCGAGTGACATTAATAGGGCTCCGTTTTTTACCCTTCGGGCACGGAACCCTAAAAACCGTATAGACTAGAATTTTTTTTGCGACACAAACTTTATTTTGTAGGTGAAAAATGTTGTCAAAATATGAGTGTAGGTAGTGAATAAGGAATGAATTCTGGCAAAATTCGTGTAGAACTTTTGCGAAAAAAGTGATTTAAATTTCGTAATACCTTCCACGACCTGTCACCTTACACGAATTTATTCTCGGGTTAACATTTTTAAGAGATTTTTATGTTTTTTTTTTATTTTTTCTCTTTTCGTTCATCGTACTTAATATTCTAAGAGGTCATAAAAAATTTAGTAACAACGAAATGACTGATTCTAGATTCACAGAATAGAGAGAAACTCTTCGATGCCAAATTCGTCAGCCAATCGTATGTCAATACAGTCTGCCTTACGCTAAAGGGTTGCGTTATCTATCTAAGGCGCCTGAAATATTTTTTTGACATTCGGTATGAAAAGTATCCTTTACTTTTCATACCGAACAAGTATACTTAAGGTTTTACGTTTTCCATACTAACTTCATGTTACCATTCAAGAGCGAATGGATTATATATTTACACTGAAATTACATCGCACAGCCTTAATATAATTTTTAATTTGCGCGAAATTATATTTACATAAAGAAAACATTACATAGACAGCTTAATTATTATAATAGCCATCTATTAAACGCTGTTTTGCCTAGCTGACCGAGATGGCTTTACTTCACTTTTAGCTGTTTATGTAATGTTTTCTTTATGTAAATAAAATTTTCCACAAATTAAACATTAAATTAAGGCTGTGCGATGTAATTTCAGTGTAAATACATAATCCATTCGTTCTTAAATGGTAATAATAAATTAGTATGGAAAACGTACCACCTTAAGTTAAAAAATTTAAAATCCCCCGACATTCACCATTTTGTGGTGGCGGCAATCTTGGATTTGCATAGTGCTATTCTGCTAGTCAAGCCCCTTTCATTTGATACCCATATTAAGGGAGTTGTGAAAATTTTGTAATCCGCCATTTTGTGGCGGCGGCCATCTTGGACCGATTTTCATCAATCATAGCTAAGAACACTATCGACTAATAATTTACCTTTCAAACAAAAAAAAACGCATTCAAATCGGTTCACCCGTGTGAGCGCTACGGTGGACCAGACAGACACACACACATACACACACACACACACGTCAAACTTAAAGCAGCCCGTGGTTTTTGCGTCGGGGGTTAAAAAGAGTTCCCTCGGGTACAGCGTTCTCTTTGCGTTCGCGTATAGTTCATAATATGGACTAAAACTGTTTCAAAAACTCAATCCGTAATTTTACATTGTTTGTAAGACACCATACATTATACTTATCAAGAAGTGACAGAATGTAATCACGTCACGTCACGTCGATCACACGATGATATAGATTCCTCATCGACACTCGTCTGGTTCGTGTCAATTTATTTGGCATCTGTTATCAATCTGCTTGGCACCGCATGAGATGTGTCTTCGTAGTGTGATGGATGACTCAATTATACACCACGCATCCGTTGTGTATGTAGGTAGGAATAGATCGACCAGAATCTCATGAAAAATAGGGAAATTAAATTCCAAGGTTAGCAACACTACGGCTGCCCTAGCGATAAACAAAGTAACTGTAATTTTTTGTGAAATTGACTTTTTGCATTAACAAAAGTTTTATGTCGAGTAGTTTTTTACCACAGTTTAATATTTCAAATAACTTGAACCGTTTACTGAAATTTAAATTGCCCAAACAAAGTAACTGCACTCACTAACCCAGAATATAAATGCAAAAACCAAGTAAACAACAAGCACAACACAAAAACAAAGTAATTGGATGTTGATTACTTTGTTTTTGTATTTAAAATGCAGTTGCTTGATTTTTCGTTTCGTGAAACGATCCCAGGTAAGGTGTTCTGAATGTAATTACCTACTTTGTTTATCACTAAGGCAGCCGAGTTAACATAATGTTGCTTACTACAAAATTTAATTTCCCTATTTTTCATGAGATTCTGGTCGATCTATACATTTTACTAAAAAATATATTCCATTATAAGTATGGGATACGAGATATAAAACGTTAGTTTTACTTTACGCAAAACCTGAAAGTAGTTTGTTCAGAATCAGTAACAAAATCGAATCCAACCATTTTTATATAGTGTTATATTTTTGTCCAAAAATATTTTGAAATCTTACAAGCTTAGACACAATGATTTACCGCGCATCAGCTGAGTGTCGGCACACAGCGGCGGTCATTCAACTCGCGTCGATCGCTAGTCCCTGCGGCGACGGCTTGCGGTGACCATTTTTTTCGAGGACAACGACGCAACATAACAAGCCTATAACTTCGTTACTTTTCATTATATTTTTTTGAAATTTTGTATAAGTATTCTTAATGTAAAAATATTTGACACGTGTTTCGGTTTTTGCGCAAAGTAAAACTAACGTTGTATATTATGTATTTTGATGAAGATTTGATTGGATGGATTCGCTTCTAAATTAATTTTCGTTGGTTTGATGGTCTGTTCTCAATATTTTGTATACTAATTTGATGAAGTTTGTATTTTTTTTATCATTCAAATATGTTATTGTCACCTTTACATTATATGTACCGTAGTCCATACCGTCTGTAGTAAAAAAATTGATTGTTTGTAAAATCGGTTTACGGACGTTAATTTTACGTGATAACGTCATAAGAAAACAAATGCGTCACAAGTCAAACGCTTAGGCCGATCTTGTCTTCTCTATCGTTTGTTCCACGCTCTCGCTCATTGTCACGTACCACGTGCAGCGGTACGTGACAATGAGTCATACTTTTTCGCGTGTGTAGCAGGTGTTCATCGACTTATAAGACGTTATCACGTCAAAAAACGATTTCCTAAATGTTATCGAAACTCACGGATTTATATTATTACTAGCGGTCCGCCCCGGCTTCGTCCGTGGTACATATATAGCCTATAGCACTCAAGGATCACGTACATGTCCAAAGAATTTTTGAAATCGGTCCAGTAGTTCCTGAGATTAGCGCGTTCAAACAAACTCTTCCGCTTTATTATATTAGTATAGATAATAATAATAATAATATAATATATAATAGTATATATATAGATAAAAAAATTAAAGATGTGCAGATTAAGTATCGTGCTAAAGCTGAGTGTCGTATTAGAATTCGGTTGCGGCTCGGCAAAACATTGTATTCCCATAAGCCGGATAAAATAATGAAAACGAAAAGGTATAAGAATACAAAATGTATAGGGATTGGGTAGGTAATGTAAGAATCTGTTGAACATCCCTAACAAGCTAATCGCTTTCTATGTGCGACCTCCTTTATTGAATCACTAGCTGACCCCCGCAACTTCGTTCGCGTGTTTATAGGTTTTATATAGGATCGGAACGGATCCCATAATTCTTTTATGTACCAAAACTAAATGTAGCCTAAGTTACTCCTTATAACATCACCTATCTGCCATTGAAAGTTCCATTAAAATCGGTCCAGCCGTTTCTGAGATTAGTTGAAACAAATAGACAGACCGATAAACATAAATTTAAACGCACGCCAGTTTAAAATAAGCCGTACGTACAAAGATCCGGGTCCCAAGTTATTTGAACCCAATAAATGTCTGTCATTTCTGAACTAAAAAATTTATGACCTTGAAATATTTACGACACAATATATAAAGTACTACCTTTCTAACAAAAAAAGAATGAGTGAAATCGAACAACGCGTTAATGAGTTACAGCTAAATACACATTTTAACTTTCATCCCCTCTCCCAAGGGAACCGTGCTGAATTTCGGGATAAAAAGTATCCTATGTCCTACCTCGGAGTATAAACTCAAATCGTACCAAGTTTCATTCGAATCCATCCAGTAGTTTCGGCGTGATGCGCGGCCAAGATACAGACAGACAGACAGACAGACAGACAGACAGACAGACAGACAGACAGACAGACAAAAATGAAAAAAATTGCAGTTTTGGCTTCAGTATCGATTATAGAGTGCCCTCCAATAAAAATTTTCAAAATATCTTCAATGTACAGAATTGGATCTGTTACAGTTTTATTATGTTATAGATTGAGTAGTAAAACCCTGGTGCAGATCGCGCCGATAAAAAAGAATAAGTTGAAATGAGAAAAGTTCCATTCGTTTATGAAAACGTAAAGATCGCGCTTATCTCGAGTTGAACTACTTTTGAGTTATGGCTCATTCGCACGGGGTTCGACAAGAGAGTGAATTTGTATTTAACTCAACTTCAGAAAATATTCGAATGTCATAAACCGGCTAGACTTTCGGCCACTTTTAGACGCGATTGTTTAATTAACGCGAGTGTTATAAGTTTGACGTGTGTATGTGTGTGTGTGTGTGTGTGTGTGTGTGTGTGTGTGTGTGTGTGTGTGTGTGTGTGTGTGTGTGTGTGTGTGTGTGTGTGTGTGTGTGTGTGTGTGTGTGTGTGTGTGTGTGTGTGTGTGTGTGTGTGTGTGTGTGTGTGTGTGTGTGTGTGTGTGTGTGTGTGTGTGTGTGTATGTGTGTGTGTGTGTGTGTGTCTGTGTGTTCCCCCGTAGCGCTCAAACGGGAGAACCGATTTGAATGCGGTTTTTTGTTTGAAAGGTTAATTTGTCGGGAGTGTTCTTAGCTATGTTGGATGAAAATCGGTCCAAGATGGCCACCATCACAAAATGGCAGATAACAAATTTTTTCACAACCCCCTCAATATGGGTATCAAATGAAAGGGCTTGACTAGTACAATAGCACTACGCAAATTCAAGATGGCCGCCATCACAAAATGGCGAATGTCGGGGGTTTTTTAAATTTTTAATTGTCTTGTCTTGTGTATAGAAAAAATAATTGATTGACTGTAAAGTCGGTATACGGACGATAATTGCACGTGATAACGTCATAAGAAAACATTGCCTCTGTATCGCTTGTTCTGCGCTCTCGCTTGCAGGCTCGGCTAGGCGGAACGTGACAATGAGTCAAGCTTTTTCGTGCGTGCGGCCGGCTTTCATCGATTTATAAGACGTTATCTCGTCAAAAAATCATTTCATTTCATAGCCAGCAACTTGTTGTTTCTGATGTTAAACTAATCTAATTTACTCGTATCTAATTAAAATATTATGTTTCAAAAGTTGTTTATGAGCTTTAAAAAAATAGAAATTCTTTGTACTTACATTTCTAAATGAAATTTAGTAACCGTTAAGTTGGTGTTTGATTGTATACACCACAAATAACATAAAAAGAAGGTAATAATGTAAAGAAATCCGTTAAAATAATAATATACATTAGTTTGTGCAACTTTGTGTGTATGAAATCAAAGTATTTAAACACAGACTAGTTATGCTACGATTACTTTTGTCTATGGCTCTTTTCCTCGCAGCAACCCAGATGGTCTGCCTAAGTCCTATTTGCATTACAGCATTAAAATTCGCTGAAGCAATGTTAAATAAGTAGTCTTGGGCATCAAGAAACACGTATAGGATTAAATGAAGCGCTCTGGTCTCATACAAAGGTGTTCATATTTCCGCGTGGAAGAGAAATTAAAATTCAACTCAATTAATGTTGAATTTTAATGCAGGATTAAATTTGACGCAATAAATTCGCCAATACTTTGACGCGATATCTCTCTTCAAAGACCGTGACCGTGGCTCTATAATCTAATGTAACTTTTTAATATCATTGCATGCAAATGCAAGCAAATGTCTTCACGTGTCTTCACGTATCTTACGTTCAGCGGCAAGTTTTTTAAATATGGTGGGAACTGAGAACTCTTTCCGTTCCCTCGTGAGTTCATCTCCTGGATGCTAGCACCAAAATTTTATTCAGATATGTTTAACGGTTGAGCCGTAAAAAGGTAACAAATACATACACTACTTTTGCGTTAATATTATATTAATGTCCTTCCGACCGAATTTCGGCCACGGCGGCCAATCTTAACTGACGCGGAGACTAGCCATATACGCATATTGCACAAGTATGTGCGCATACACTGGTGCACTCTCTATTCCCTCACTCTCATAGTCCGATGGGACGCCAATGCGATACGACCAGAGAGAGACCAGGCGCAGGTGCCACGGCTTTTCGTGCTCCCTGGGGCACGGGGGTGTATCTAACACAGCCAACTTCCAACGCTAGGTTGGCACAGAGAATTTCTCGACAGAAAAACCCAATAGATACCTACCTCATAATTTATTATTTTTGGCCCGACCCGGCAATTGAACCCAGGACCTCGTGATCTACAGTCGAACGTGCTAATCGCTAGACCAACGAGGCGAGGAGTTATAGTTTTTTTAATAATATTAGTAGGTATGTATAAAACAACACAAAAATCGCACACAATTCAATGTCATCTCAATCTGCCTCTAATAAAATTTTTGGACGCAGTGGTCTCATTCTTTGGCAACGGAAAATCTAGAGAAGGTATATCTTGTCTTCTCCCCTGTGTGAGACGACGCATTGCTTTTTAGTCTCGAGTAGGTATAAGAGATCCGGCTGCAATTTAGCACTAAAATTCCTTGCTTAATTAATTATATTCCCGGGTTCTTTTTAGATGCATCTGAGGAAGGAAGCGTTGATTTCATTACTTCTAAGTAGTTTTTATTGCTCCACTCCTTAGCGGAGTTTTTTGAATCGTCCATCGCTTTCAGATCGAGCGGGATTTTCATTTAGTGCTCCATGCATTGAATTTGTATTGCTTTTAATTTTATTGGTATTTTTATTAATTACTGTGAAGTGCTCGCGGTTCCCACAGCAAATAAATTTTAGTATTGAAAAGATTTTTCGAAATATTTACTTACCTACTAGAGATCTGTAGAAATTGGTTTCGGCCATTTGGGAGACTAGTATTACAGAGTCGAAAAATACTTTCCTATTAGGCAAGATCAAATCATGTTGTGAAAATGATTCATGAAGAATATGCTAAACATACTCTGAGTTTGTAATTTTTTTTAACTGAATGAAACTAAAAAATAAGCGGTCCTTGATTTGCCACGGAAACCCTAAACATAGAAAGGTGTTTGTTGAGTGTTTGTTTATTGTATCTAGTAATAAAACATTTCCAATCAGTGAAAGAAAATGAGGCTTCACTTGGCATACACAGTCAGGTATACCTACATGTAGACAGTTAAAAATACACCGTATAAACCTAAATAACGACTGCTTAAAATGTCACTTTAAAGTTGAAAAGCCATAAAGTTGAATAATCCAAATTAATTGGTAAATTAAATTCCTCTGATGAATTGTGAACTGTTTTACGCCTTGGCCTTGGTTTTACGGCCTTTTGGTTCCAAACTTTCTAAACATTAAAATAATTATGTCCCTCATTATATAATATCGTAGATTTGTTACAGTAATAAATTGAGATGTTCTAGTTTTACCAAGTTACTGTTAATTCGGTAACTCTTTGTTTAGAGAAAAGTTGCTTACTAAATTTTGCCTGAAAATGTTATGCATGAGAAAATTATAAAGCGCCCCAGCGTACTATTTTACGGCTATTGTTTGCCATAAAAGACAAAATTTGACGTTACTTCAGACTTGCTTTTTAACTCAAAAATGTACACGAGGCTCTTTGAGAATTTAGGTACAAATTCGAACTCGAAATTTACTTGATTCATGTTTTTAAATAAATCCTAATTCTAATAAAAAGATTTTCTTAGAAAAGACTATCTTTTACACGCTGTGATTGTACGATATGTACAATTAAGTTTTTATGGCAATTTTACTGTCAAGAAGAAAAACGAAGGTCACAGAGTAGTCTCCCCACTAAACACGATCACTGCTCGCAGATATAAACATCAACATCGAGCCCATCAAAACAGGGGTACACGCTCTCCTGTCGATCGTACTGTCAAGAAGAAAAAAGAAGGTCATAGAGTAGTCTCCCCACTAAACAAGATCACTGCTCGCAGATATAAACATCAACATCGAGCCCATCAAAACAGGGGTACACGCTCTCCTGTCGATCGTACTGTCAAGAAGAAAAAAGAAGGTCATAGAGTAGTCTCCCCACTAAACAAGATCACTGCTCGCAGATATAAACATCAACATCGAGCCCATCAAAACAGGGGTACACGCTCTCCTGTCGATCGTACTGTCAAGAAGAAAAAAGAAGGTCATAGAGTAGTCTCCCCACTAAACAAGATCACTGCTCGCAGATATAAACATCAACATCGAGCCCATCAAAACAGGGGTACACGCTCTCCTGTCGATCGTACTGTCAAGAAGAAAAACGAAGGTCATAGAGTAGTCTCCCCACTAAACAAGATCACTGCTCGCAGATATAAACATCAACATCGAGCCCATCAAAACAGGGGTACACGCTCTCCTGTCGATCGTACTGTCAAGAAGAAAAAAGAAGGTCATAGAGTAGTCTCACCACTAAACAAGATCACTGCTCGCAGATATAAACATCAACATCGAGACCATCATAACAGGGGTACACGTTCTCCTGTCGATCATACTGTCGAGACGAAAAACGAAGGTCATAGAGTAGTCTCCCCACGAAACACGATCACCGCTCGCAGATATAAACATTAACTTCGAGCCCATCAAAACAGGGGTACACGCTCTCCTGTCGATCGTACTGTCAAGAAGAAAAAAGAAGGTCATAGAGTAGTCTCCGCACTAAACAAGATCACTGCTCGCAGATATAAACATCAACATCGAGACCATCATAACAGGGGTACACGTTCTCCTGTCGATCATACTGTCGAGAAGAAAAACGAAGGTCATAGAGTAGTCTCCCCACTAAACACGATCACCGCTCGCAGATATAAACATTAACTTCGAGCCCATCAAAACAGGGGTACACGCTCTCCTGTCGATCGCGCTGTGATTGGGCTGTCAAGAAGAAAATCGCTGCCGAATCGATTACAGCCCCCGATGTTGTACGTCGGAATTTGCGTGTTTCCATTATGTCAGGCGGGTTTTCACTTGTTTCCTACGCACGGCACTCTCTAAGGTATTGACGCTTTATAGACGTTAGATTAGTTAGACACTACGGAAGTCATAAGCTTCTTTGTTACTTGGTGGTTAGGTACTTACCGAGTTCATTTTTGAGTCTTAACATTCAAATCGGTAACTTTAATTGGCTGTGTTTGCTAATTACGTTTATAGTATTTTCAAAATATGAGCTGTTATGGCATTTAATATAATAAATATATTATGTTTTGGCATACAAAATGGCAGTTTAACTTTTCTGCACTTGTCTAGATCACGTTGTAGTGCTTTTTGATAAATTTCATAAAAAACATCTCCCAGCGTACCTATTTGTCCAATAACAAATTATTATCAAACAAGTGATCGAGGCAGCGATGATTCATTATTGTTATCACTGGTGTTGTTGGTAAAATCAAGATTATTGTTGACAGATAATTTCAACGAATTGTCAAAAAACGTCAAAAATATCGGTCGGCAGCAATGCGCACAGCCTCTTCCAAGCCGCGGTGTATGAGCGATGGAATTTTAGGGTGACACGCGAGGGTTAGAAAACATGTTAGAACATCGATTTGCGGTGTTTTACTACATTAGCCGTCCGTTATTACGTTTGCGAGAGACAAATCATATTCCGCCAGGCAATGTAGCTGGAATGCGACTGAGATGTGATTTTACGCGCTAACCTCGTTTCAGTCTAATAAGTATGTTCGTTACTTTCAATTTGAGAGTCCTAGGGTCTTTTACGTATTTTATTGGATTTGGAGTGATTCAGGAGCTAAGTGTTGGAAATAGACTTGAAAAGAGGATAATATTATTTCACTGATGGTCTCCGAGTCCATTTGGGTGAATTTGCATTTGTCCGTCTATTTATCTGTCTGTCTGTGTGTCAGAGCATAACTTCTGAATGAATTAATATAACTACTTATAATTCACAAATGTGTAAAACAATTATATAAAACAATAACGACGAAACCTTATGGCGAGGCAAGCAAGTAGGTACTTAATATGAATGATGAAATTCAGATTTGAATTTCATCACTTAATAACTCGTGTATTAAGCTATACTAAGTAACTATACGTATTACTAACTACTTAAGTATTTAAATATCACTTGCTTTAACGGTGAAGGAAAACATCGTGAGGAAACCTGCATGCCTGAGAGTTCTCCATAACGTTCTCAAAGGTGTGTGAAGTCTGCCAATCCGCTTGGCCAGCGTGGTAGACTATGGCCAAAACCCTTCTCACTCTGAGAGGAGACCCGTGCTCTGTAGTGAGCCGGTAATGGGTTGATCATGATGAAGTAACTATACTAGCGGTACATAATATATAGCCTATAGCACTCAGGGCTCACGTACATATCCAACGGTGAAAGAATTTTTGAAATCGCTACAGTAGTTCCTGAGATTAGCGCGTTCAAACAAACAAACTCTTCCGCTTTATTATATTAGTATCGATAAACTAAACCTATAATCGATTGATTTATAGTAACCGATGCATATGAATTTTCAAACGTGAACATGTTTCATTGTAAGCCAATTTCTCATGTTCCCCTACCAACACAAATCTCAGCCCTGGAAATGAGGAGGTACGATTTGATTCATACCCGGATATGAAGGTGTGACAGAGTCGTTAAGAATTGGAAATGAAACGTTCACTCGTGATGATCCTTATGGTGCTATGTGATGGTTAGTGAGGAAATGATACGAAGTCATTTTGTTAAAAGTATTGATTTTTTTCTGGTGACAGAAATACATTATCTTGAAGAAATAATTATACCTTTATGTTTGTGAAGTGAAATTTCTTTACCGATATATTTTTTTAATAAAAATTGTTGGCAACCGAGCAAGCGGGTCACCTGATGTTAAGTGATTATCGCCTCCCATGAACATTTGCAAAACCGAATTTGTTGATCTTCCCCTTGAATAGCCCCATATCGAAGTTATGTGGAAGAATAATTCCGATTTTATTTATGTACCGTTTGACTCCATTGACCGAAGATTATCGACGAAGATATTCGGTTAATGGAGATCTGCCAACAACGTAGGAGACTTTATAGTGCACAAGTGTGTAGTCCGATGAGTTGGCAATCTTACAAGAGTGTCGAGAGTGCTCTCCTAGCCACGGGTGTGTAACACCGCCATTTTTTCAGCTCAGGGCTGCTATTGAGTATTTCATAGCAGAAAACCCCCAAAAATTTATTTAGCCCAAACTGGGACTCGAACCAGGGAGCTAACGATCCGGAGTTAAAGAAGCTTAGCCACTAAACCAACGCGGTACTGGATATTATAAATTGAGGCGGGAGAAAACTCGGTTAACTACCATCACCGATAATTTAATAATTCGTCGGTGGTCTAAGGTCTTAAACAGTTAAATCGACGACGGACTAAAATTAGTTAACTGCATTAGTCTCAAGGTGGTTACGTAATAATTAGCAAAGCTCAGCGTTCTCGGTCACCTGTGGTAAATTAATCACAGCTGAGTCGACCGAGAGTTAATTGGTGTGCGTCCCTCGACAATCGCCTCATCAAAGTGGCCAAACATTTGAGTTTGCGCCAGTAAGCACATTAGTCGCTAGTACGTCGCGTAGCTAGTAGGTAATGGTTAGTATTCTATGCTGTGAGTGTGGCGTATTTGACAATCTTGGGCACAGTGGTTTGGTGACTTGAGAAAGCTATACAGTAGGTGTACATGTAAAAAGATTTGTCCCGACTGACTGATCTATCGACGCCATACCAAGTCAGCCAGGGTTAGAAACTTGTTTTTAGTGTAAGTTCCTTCATGACATAGGCACTCACTAAGAAAGGATTCTTGGAAATTTTCACTCTAAAGGGGTTAAATAGGGGATGAAATGGTGTATGAAAGTCCGTCATTTTTCATTTTATGTTCAAGAAAATTGTTTTTTGGGATTTCAGTTAAAAAATGAAGAAGTATGTAGGTATTTCAGAATTTTCTGAAATTCCACCCCCAAGGGGATTAAATAGGGGACGAGAGTTTGTATGAATGTGCGTCATTTTAAAATATATATCCATGAAAATTGATATTTCAGCTTTTCAGCTTTTGGTTAATCAACGTTGATTCAAGTCGGTTACTGGGTGGGTGGCCGATTTTGAGGGTCAGCTTTTGGCTTTATCGTTACCTCAGTTATTATTATTGATATGTACATAAATATAATATTAACCGTTGAACCTGTAAGTCCGAATCCCGCATACTTGGTCGAGTCGAGTATGCGAAAAATTTAGAAGCCTGTCGCATTGTTATCCCTCCAAAACCCTTACCATTATGGGATTAAAGGAAAGGCATCAGGACTCTCAGCAATGAGGATTACGAGGAAGATTTTTAATGTAATTATAATTATGAATAGTAGGAAAGAGACAAAAGCACCTCATCACACAGTTAATGTTTTACAGTTGAAAGTAAACATTTCTCATTAAGTTTGTTTCTCTTTACTCCGAGTGAATCAAGAATCCAATTTAGTTTGCCTTTCTGCGGACCTATTCTGAGTTTTACATGGAGTTGTTCAGGCGAATGCTCACAGTGGATGCAGTTTAATTAGATTCTAGTGGCGCCACCATTTATTTTAATGAGTGTTTTTTTTATTCGAATAGATACGGAAGGGGTTTTTTTAGCAGTTAGTGTTAATAACTTCGTTTAGACAAATCCGATGTGACAGACATTAAAGAAGATACGCAAATAAACTGTTTGTGATTATAATAGACGGTACATTGTAGTAGAGCCATTTTAATGAGCTTCTTTTGACTACTGACAGTCAGTGTTAAGAAGCTGGTATTGATAAAAAACAGCAGACATGCACCCCTGTCACTTCAAACAAGCAAACCTGGGACTGTTCAATGCACTTGTATATTATATTAACAGAGATCAGTGACAAAATTACATAAATACAGAAATATAAAAATACTAACTGCGACCCGCGGTGAATAAGTTCGTGCACCTTATTACGAACGCCCCGTCCTAATGAAACGTGAATTTCGGTTTTTCAAAATCCGAAGCCATGGGAAGCCATCCGAAGCCATCCGGGAACCATGGATTTTTACGGGATAAAAAGTAACTTATGTGTTAATCCAGTTCATAATCTATATTTATTCTAAATTTCAGCCAAATTGGTTCAGTAGTTGCGGCGTTAAAGAGTAACAAACATACACACACATACATACACACAAAATTTCGTCTTTAGAATATTATTGTGATTAAAATTGAAATAGGTATCTAATCACGTCAATGAAACAAAATTTTACCTACATAAATATGGGCCCAAAAAGTTATTACATTTAAGAAAAGGATGAAATGTTTGAATTAATGGTTTTCCGTATCAAAATAATTATTATTCTTCGCCTTAAGATAAATTTGAGAGTAGATAATCAAAAACTTTGCTAACATCCGAATGGGAAAGTTCGTGATTAAATCACGGTGCAGTTCGCAGTGACAATGGTCTGAACTTTGCGGGATGAAAGGAAAACTAACTCTTCGCTACTTTAAAACCTATCTACCCACCTATTTTGAGATTTTATTCTCATTTCACAATAAGTAGAGCTAACGAACCGTTTCCGAGCAAAGCAAACAAGTATAAATTTAAAATTAAAAAAACCCCCAACATTTGCAATTTTGTGGTGGCGGCCATCTTGGATTTGCAATACCTAGTGCTATTCTACTTGATACCCATATTAAGTCAGTTGTGAAAAAATATGTAATCCGCCATTTTGTAGCGGCGGCCATCTTGAACCGATTTTCATCAAACATAGCTAACAACACTCTCGACTAATTCACTTTTCAAACAAAAAAAACCGCATTCAAATCGGTCCACCTGTTTGAGCGCCACAGGGGAACAGACAGACACACACACACACACATACACACATACACACAGCCACGTCAAAATTATAACACCCCGTCGTTTTTGCGTCGGGGGTTAAAAATAGAAATCGATTAGGAGTATGGTACCATTACAGCTTTATCGGTAGACTGGCAAGAGATATAAAATAAATGTTGTGCGAAATAACTCCATGTTTTATTTTAACAAAAAGCAAACCAGCGTTTGATTATTTATTCATTATGATTGGCGATTGCTTGGAAATGTCCGAGAATACCGGGGGAAAATCCCGATCCGGGCAGTTTAAATCGCGTCTAACCGGAACACGGAACGTCCATTATCCGGCGCGATTATTCTCGCATAATCACAACAAGTGTATTTAAATTATCCTATTTTTATCTTGACGCTTCGACAGTGAATAAATAAAGGCCTGGACATAGGCAACGCATAACGGTAGCGGCGCGTGACGGCATGGCGTCACGCACGCGTGGACACCATTGCGTATTTCCATTGATGTAAATACTTCCATCGTTAGTGTTAGTGTATTTGAACTGCGATTGCGATTTTTAGTTCTTCAAGTATAGTCAAAGTCATGTATAGTAGAGAATAGAATAGAATAGAATAGAAAAGTTTTTTATTCAAATAAACTTTTACAAGTACTTTTGAATAGTTAAATTGAATCTACCATTAATATACCTATAATTAACTTTCAAGTGTCTATTAATAATGAAATCAAGTGACTAATTCTGTTGTACATGTCGGCGACCAAGCCAGATCTTTCACGTTAAGGGTCTAATCACGGTGAAATTACACACCAAATATCACTTATTTTATTTCAGTGCAATATCTAACAAAGGAATGCATGCCATTTTCACTATTCGATTGCTTTTATATTTGTATCTCAAGGTTTTATAACGGAAATATAGCAATATAACTTATTTTGTATAAAGAACAAATAAAATTACTGTAAAATAATTCTTGAACCATAGCTTAATAATCAAAATAAATATTTAAATGAATTTTACGTAACTCTAAATGCTTTATTTTAAACAAACTATGTTTATTTAAATAATACCAACCAACAGTCATAATTCCTGCAGATGGCGCTACAAGGAGATTCTACCATAGATTACACAAAACGTTATTATAAATTTTGCAATGATTAAATTTGATTAAAGTTAATGTTAATAACTCTAATAGATTTTATTATAAATATTTAAACAGCAAACTATTATTTCAATAGTAAATGGTGATATTGAACAATAAATTAGACATCAAACATTCAAAGAGTCAAAACGGTGTCTATTTAATATTAGACCTTGATAAATAACGGTTTAATATTTACCCATAATTATTTGAAAGTCAATCTCATCTATTTCAGACATTTTTATAATTATTTCAATGATAAACTAAAACATAGTTCATCAATTTTTGCCACTTATTGCCGATAGGTGGCGCTTGCGCCCATACGGCCATACTGATTCCAGCGCGTCCCTTGCGCTGTTTCCCTTAAAATTCTGTGCCCCTTGCAGTTTTTTTTTTCACAGTCAAATTCAGTCATTAAGTCAAAGTCAAAGTCACAAATTGTAAGTCATATTTTCAGTTTTTTTTTTTTGTTTGTTATGACGTAATTTCAGACAAGGCATCACCCAAACTGGGATCTAGCCCTCCCACAAGGCATCACCCAAACTGGGATCTAGCCGACCCACAAGGCATCACCAATAGGATCTAGCCAACACAAAAGGCATCACCCATCCTGGGATCTAGCCAACACAAAAGGCATCACCCATCCTGGGATCTAGCCAACACAAAAGGCATCACCCATCCTGGGATCTAGCCACCAAGACCAGGTTTAAGGATACGCATGGTGGCCAGCCAGCGTTTAAGGAGGGATGTTTTGGATAGGGAAAAATAGATTTGCACATCATGAAATAAAATAAATCATAAATCATATCAACACAATGCAAACACAACATAGAGTCAGCATTGCCACAGAGGAAACGGAAGCACTCGCATGTTAATCGATGTCCACTGATTCCTCTGCCCATACGGTCAATTGGTCAATTTGTCTGAGTTGTTAGAATTAGGTAAGAATCCAAAAGCGTCTGACTAAACTAGGTGGATTCTGGCTTTACGTTTATCAAAATGCGTTTGTCATTAAGGAGCCGCTCGTTCATCCATTTCTACCAATCCATCTAACTTCTTCTACAACATCCGTCAGTATGTCATCATCTGTATAGTAGGTAGGTAACATCTTTTTTTTTAAATTACAATTCCGTGGAACTTTTACCTGTACTATTTATTACCAATAATAACATAAATAGTGCTACATTTTAACAGATGAACAATTATTATTACTAGTTGATAGTTTTATTTCAAACATTACGTTCGTCGCTTTGACGGTAGTCATATTTTTTTTTTCTCAGAATGACCCTTACGATTAACCTTAGCGTTGTTAAAGCTGCCACGGGAACTGGAATTGCTGTTTGCCTAAAAAGGGTTAGGCTTGGAAACACTCTGACTAATTATCCGGCTGATTACATTCAAAACATACGACTTGACATTTTGAAGGTTATGTAACACGTGGTTTTTTAGCAACGCTATATAATTACTTCCTCTATTTTCAATTTTACGTTTCCGTAATGTTTTAGAACAGATATTAATTTGGAAAATAAATTGGCGGTTATGCAAATAAAAAAAATTCAATTCTTAACAACTCAGATCAAATAAATTCAGGATAAATACCTGTGACCAGTGCATCCATTACCCCCGCTGACAACACACCTTTCGCAACACTTGAGACCCATCACTTATTTTACAATGAAAAACGCCTCATCCGGAGGTCTTAAAAACTTTTGGGGCTGTGATCCCACCGCTGCTGTCGGCGACCAAGCCAGATCTTTCACGTTAAGGGTCTAATCACGGTGAAATTACACACCAAATATCACTTATTTTATTTCAGTGCAATATCTAACAAAGGAATGCATGCCATTTTCACTATTCGATTGCTTTTATATTTGTATCTCAAGGTTTTATAACGGAAATATAGCAATATAACTTATTTTGTATAAAGAACAAATAAAATTACTGTAAAATAATTCTTGAACCATAGCTTAATAATCAAAATAAATATTTAAATGAATTTTACGTAACTCTAAATGCTTTATTTTAAACAAACTATGTTTATTTAAATAATACCAACCAACAGTCATAATTCCTGCAGATGGCGCTACAAGGAGATTCTACCATAGATTACACAAAACGTTATTATAAATTTTGCAATGATTAAATTTGATTAAAGTTAATGTTAATAACTCTAATAGATTTTATTATAAATATTTAAACAGCAAACTATTATTTCAATAGTAAATGGTGATATTGAACAATAAATTAGACATCAAACATTCAAAGAGTCAAAACGGTGTCTATTTAATATTAGACCTTGATAAATAACGGTTTAATATTTACCCATAATTATTTGAAAGTCAATCTCATCTATTTCAGACATTTTTATAATTATTTCAATGATAAACTAAAACATAGTTCATCAATTTTTGCCACTTATTGCCGATAGGTGGCGCTTGCGCCCATATACACAATCTCTAAATTTAAACTGATACAACTTGACAAGTTTAAAATTAGTGCTATCCTCTTCCGCGGGGAGCATTGTGAAAGAGATAGGAATATATTTAGCCCTGTCATTTTACGTTTAGAGCAATCTCTAACAACATAATTAGCCACAATTTCAGTCTAGCTGAGAGTATGTCTAACCCAGAAGCTTGATCTGTGATGATTTTGTTATGTTACGGATTTCCTCGCTAAAAATTACATACAGACAAAATTGAGACCTTTGTTATCGAGCAAATTAATATTAAGTTTGAGCCTTTGGTAGAGATGAATTCATTAAAAATGTATTCTAATCCCAGTAGGTTGCGAAAATACTGTTCAACCTAAAACGTATGTAACAGGAACACGAAAGGTCCATTACGATGTTGGGAATCACTACATAGTATAAAACAAAGTCTCTTTCTCCGTCCCTATATCCCTATGTCCCTATGTCCCTTTGTACGCTTAAATCTTTAAAACTACGCAACGGATTTTGATGCGGTTTTTTTTAATAGATAGAGTGATTCAAGAGGAAGGTTTATATGTATAATAACATACATTAAATAGTGGAGAAATACTGTTATTTTTGAGGTTTCTAATGTGATGTCGTAAATATTTTTCCGCTTACATTGCAAACGCAGGCTGAACCCTACGAGATTTATCAAAATAATGTACTAAGTATTGTACACATTGAAAAGGTCTACAGAAAACTCCGCGATGGTATATGTCTATCTCTTATGGATATCCCACAATAACATTTTTTTGTCATTTACTTTTTACGACAAATAATGGCTAATTTTCGAAGCGATTTCAACCAATACAGCATTAATCCTCATCTAATTAAATACCTTAAATACATTGTTGATTTAATATAAATCCATATGGCCTTTTACAGCTTAAGATTTAAATGAATACTTTCGAAGATATTACAGATTTAAAAATTGCGGCGGCGCGGGCGGGAGCGTGCCTATAAGCGCGTCGGTGGCCGCGGTTCTCCCTATAGCCCAAAAAAAATCACATTACGTAGGATGAAACCCATTGGAAAAGGAGGAGAATATTATAAAAATACAAGGAAAAATAATTTACGGGCGATCTGAGCTCGGGAAAAAACTATGGAAAAAAATCAAATAGCAAAGTTGTAGGTAATAAAAAGATCTACAACTTTTATATTTACACTTTTTTCACATAACCTCAAAATTTATGTGAAAAGTTCAAAAAACCAAGTTTTTGGTTTTTTATTTTTAACTTTTAAAATAAATATTTTTTTTTCACGGAATCTGGTGAAAACTTACCTTTTTATGTCCCAAATACACTGTAATTTATTTGATTTCAAATATTTAGTTTTTCTCCTTATTTTTGACTTAATATCGACTTAATTCTGACAGCTGTCATTGTCATTTACAGATGAGTTATTTATATGGAGAACAGGGTTAACCACATCTACGAAGTACGATTTTACCCCAAACTACTTTAATTCCCTGTCAACATATAAAGCTCTAAGCCGCTTAATAATATTAATAGTTTCGCCCTAAAATAGAAATTGCTAAGAGTGGAAACTAGAAATTGCACACTAACAGCAATAGAAAACAAAAGAAGCACATTGAAAAAATTTATTGAAAAATGGAAGTCGAATGACATTATCACCATGAAGTGTCTGTCAGGCATTTGTCATAATATCTACATGCAGCAGTTGATTTGTATTTGCATAAGTTTTGTTTTTTTTTATCTTTTTTGTGGGAATTGTTTTATCTCTGGTAACATTATGAAACGTCAGAATTCCACGGAATTAGTAATTCGGGTATAAGGTGAGATATAATAAGTTCATTGTGGAAAATATCGTAAAAAGTCAAGCCGCCTGGGAGCTTTCATCGAAAACGCTGCCTAATCCCTGAGCGGGTAGTAGGTACCTACGTATAATATGCTCTACTACCCGTGCGAAGCCGGGGCGGGTCGCTAGTATTCCTATAATCCCTGACGGGTGCTGCAGTAATTTAATATTTAACTTTCAAATTAAAGTTTATGGTAGAAATGCGGATCCAAAACGAAAAGTTTAGACTGGACACTTGACAGACATCTCATGTTACGTAAAGGTAGATTGAATCGAATTATTATTTGTGTTTATTCAATTCAAATCAGTTTATTTGCATAAAGCTTAATAAGTTTACCTACATAGTAGAAAATTAATAGCTAGGTAAGTATTGAGTATAAAAACTGTATCACTGCTTTTAAAAAAAAATATCTATAAGTATGACTCTCTCTATCTATACATAGGAGATTTTAAGGATTGAAATAAAATAAAGATACTAATTTAAGTACGCGACTTCGAAAGTACGCAAAAATTTTACTCAATACTATTGTATTAAAATGTAACATTTTCCCGTACACCTTAAAAGTCACATAAATTTTTCGAACAACATAGCGGCTGCGGCGCGTGCGTGACGGGCGGCGCGTCTTTACAGAGAATGGTCTGTGAGGTGCAGATCAACACTACTCCTATTATCATAGGAGTAGTTTATAGTCATATTTCAGTTGTAGGAAGTCAGGTTCTAGTAAACCGACTGACTGCCGTATATTCACTCGTAATCCAAGATTATGAATCAATCACCAGCACCAATCAGCCCCCAACAAAATTATAATTTACCTTCATTACGAAAACAGTCCCTGTATCCGAGATTCATACCTTGGAATATAATATGAATAAAATATTCATCTGGAGCCTGGTGGCTTAACGAGGCTTCCCTAAATAAATGCTAATAACCGACGCAATCATGCTAATACAATATGACTATTGTAGTGTGGGCCAAGGTTTACGATATTAGCGGTACAAACATATACAAGTACAAACATATAAAAAAAATACAAGTAATAAAGTTCGTAAACCCAACTATGCTTAATAATTTAATAATAATAATTTAGTATGCAGAAAGCGCGGGGCAAGCAGCTAGTGGCACCATCTGTTAATAATTATACATAATTTAATAATCTAGAAAGCCGCACGATTATAACTTCTCGATATTTTTTTCGTAAATAAAATGTAGCTTATGTCACCCAGACCATAACAACGAATCAATAGACACCACATTCATCAAATTCAAAATACATACATAGACTGCTAAACTCATAACCCTTCCTTTTGGCTTTACCATAGTCGGGTGCCAAAACTCACTTGTAAAAGGAACAAGAACTATAGACTAACTACTTACTAGAAGCTATTAAAGCAACACGCTTACTTCACTATTCCTATGAAAGTTTCTCACAGTTCTCAAGAATTCAGAATAATGTAATCAAAATGGATTGGACGGATAAATTTCATGGATGCCCTCATTATGACTTATGATAAGTCAAGACTCTTCCACAGATTCTGTAAGTGGTATTCCGCTGAGAAAAGCCAGCAAGAAACTCAGCGGTTGCTCTTTACGAGTACGAAACACAAAAGTTACAATATGTAGCTACATTAAAATTTATGACATGATATGTCTGAATCCAAAGCCGCAGTCACTTCCATGCAACTTTGTCTAACGAAGAAGTAGCGGTTATAATCTCGTCGACTCATTAAGGCCTCTTGTTAACACACGTTTTTTGCACGATACGGCGAAACATGGAACCTTGTTAACGACATGGCAAGACCACGGTTCCATACAAAACTGCGACCGTAAAACGTAGAAAGTGACCTTGTGAATCAAGGCTAAGTGTGTGGCCAAGTGGCACCGTGGTCTCGCCGTATCGTTGACAAGGTTCCACATTTCACCGTACCGTGCAAAAAACGTGTGTTAACAAGAGGCCCGCTGTCCCAATTATAGGCCACCCCATCCTCAAATAAGCAGTTGCAACAATGTAAAAATATGTAATTAACAGTTTTGAAAAATTATACCACCTATTTTTCAATAAAACATTGTAACGGCCGAGCTGACAACGCGATATAATCAACCACACAATAAAATGCTCCATTTTAAGCCGTACACAAATATTAATGTGCGAACATTTTACACTTTTTGGGTTTGTGGCGGCACGCAGAGTGCGTGGCGCGGAATAATTAGGTAGCGTTTATGAAATTAAATAATTTGCGATTTGGTGACTATTTTCCAGGTGCGATCCAAAACAAAACCAATATATCTGTATTCAAAAACATGTATTGACGTTTGTAATTGTTAACATCATCAGGCATATTATTTTTCTATTTTTTTATCTCTGTGTTATTTACGCGAGGTGGGAACGAAGATGAAGGCGTTTGTTTTCCTGGAGTAAAAGTAGCCTATCTCTCTAGGTCCTTAACTATACCTACTCAAAATTACGTCAATCCGTATGTAGGTATGTAGGTAATTCTATTCTGTCGTGGTTGCTAGACAAACAAAAAACCTCTAAACAAATTGACTTCAACGTATTGCCGTATAAGTTTCCTCATTACATTAAATATACTATTTTTACGGGATAGGTAATATTTTTTTACTATCTGAAAATTATTACATAAATGGAATCATATCGCAATACTTAAAGAAGTCCACACGGATCGAAACGTATTTTTTGAAGTTGTGGAAGTTATACTTATTTAGGCGCGTTATGAAACAAGTATAAATTGAAAATTTAAAAAACCTCCGACATTCGCCATTTTGTGGCGGCGGCCGTCTTGGATTTCCAATAATGCTATTCTACTAGTCAAGCCCTTTCATTTGATACCCATATTAAGGGAGTTGTGAAAAAATATGTAATTCGCCATTTTGTAGCGGCGGCCATCTTGGACCGATTTTCATCAAACATAGCTAACAACACTCGACTAATTCACCTTTCAAACAAAAAAACCGCATTCAAATCGGTCTACCCATTTGAACGCCACAGGGGAACAGACAGACACACACACACATACAGACACGTCAAACTTATAACACCCCGTCGTTTTTGCATCGGGGGTTAAAAATGATGAGAGTGATTTTTTATGATTCGTTGCAACATATTGAAGTTGCCAACATTTGACAGCAACTGACAGTCGAGAAGCTAACTTCTCCACTGTCAGACGCTTCGTAAATAAACATGGCCGCCTATCGCGCCATCTAGCGTCTGATTTTAAAATAATTATATATATGCATGCAAAGTGAAAGAAGTGTAACTTCTTACGCACTTTTTTAACCCCCGATGCAAAAACAACGGGGTGTTATGAGTTTGACATGTCTGTGTGTGTGTTTGTGTGTCTGTCTGTTCCTTCGTAGCGCTCAAACGGGTGAACCGATTTAAATGCGGTTTTTTTTTTTTGTTTGAAAGATAGATTAGTTGGGGGGTGTTCTTAGCTATGTTTGATGAAAATCGGACCAAGATGGCCGCCGCCACAAAATGGTGGATCACATATTTTTCCACAACTCCCTCAATATGGGTATCAAATGAAAAGGCTTGACTAGTAGAATAGCACTATGTAAATCCAAGATAGCCGCCACTACAAAATGGCGAATGTCGGGGTTTTTTTTAATTTTTAATTTATACTTGTTTCATAATGTTGTACACTATATTAGATAACCCAACTTGGACCACACACAAATCTAATAGCGAACACGTGTGGCTCCGGTCTTAGTTATTAGTATTCATCGGCTGCGAACTTCGTGTACGTATGGCGTACATCTCCGAGACTGCCATTACACCGACATAATACACATTGTATTACTCGTGTGTAAGCATTATCTAATTTATCAGAGTCGATAGAGGAGGCTCCAGATGAAAGGGCCGCATTTTCCGTTTTAATTGAATTTGTTTCTCATAGAGTCCCAGGGAAATATATTAGTACATTATTATGCAGACTTTCTATATCATAAATACGAAAGTAACTCTGTCTGTCTGTATGTTACCCTTTCGTGCCTAAACCGCTGAACCGATTTTGACGAAATTTGGTACACATATAGACTAGACTTTTGAAAAGGACATAGGCTACAATTTGGCTCAAAGGATTTTTAAAAAACCTAAATCCACGCGGATGAAGTCGCGGACATCAGCTATTATAGTATATTTTAGCATATTATAAATGCAAAAGTGACTGTCAGTCTGTCTATTAACTTTTCACGGTTCAATCACAGAACGGTGAAAGGAAAATAAATAGTTTGCATTCTAGAGAAAGATGGTTTTGAATCCTGGAATATCGAAGAGACCTACGAGGTTTCGAAAAATTTACCACTGAATGGATCTCGGTGAATTTCGGCACGCTTCGGCACGCTTCGGCACGAACAGGAACATGGAAATAACTTGGAATTAGAAGACGAACATAGGCGAACCTTTTATCCCAGAGAATATCTTAACCAAAGAATGGAAAATCATAAGCAAATTTTGTCGTCCGTATCAGCTATTCTTTAATAGTTTTTAGGGTTCCGTACCCGAAGGGTAAAAAACGGAGCCCTATTAATGTCACTCGGCTGTCTGTCTGTCTGTCTGTCACAGGTCTCTAGCTCGCAGACGAAATGAGTTACAAACCTGAAATTTTGGTATTTAGTGTAAAACGTTAACCCAAAATCAAATATTGAATTATAAATTGAATTAAATTATTTTTCAGGGGGGCTCCCATACATGAAAAAGGAGCCGGAAAAAAAATTTTTTCTTTACCCTAGCTTGTGGGGTATCGTTGTTTAGAGCTCATTAAGTAGAGTACAAATATATATTTTTTTAATTTTTATCTCAAAAAATAAGGGAATGGGAGGCCATCAAAGTTGTCAGTTTTAGACCATTTTTGTGACGGGGGCTATCTCAAAAACTAAACTAGTTGGGAATATGATATTTCAGTATATTATGTACTATATGCTCTATTTAAACAACAAATACTGAAAACAACGATTTATTAAATAGTTTATAAGCTGTGACCAAAATAAACGAACATTTTTTTGGGTTTTTCTTTCACGGTTTGTTGCGATGTCTAGCTCGGAAATTAAATATTTCTTAGACCCAAAATATTATATTGTTCATAATTATGTACGGAACCCTGAAAGAGCGAGGCCCGACTCGCACTTGGCTGATTTTTTAATCGTTGACCGCAAATAAAGTCTTGCGTTTAAAGGCCAGATCATCGCGGCGTAAAACAAAACGAAGTACTTACGACAAGTTTTATTACAATGGAATGAACACTTTGCGCCGCCGCCGCCGGTTTCTACTTAAAACTTTTGATTCAACGCCTGCATTTGTTAACTCTGTAGTGGATTCAGATTAAACTCAAATGAAATACACATTTTATATTCTAGGAGCTCTCTCGTTTGGAGTTTTTTTAAGCATTGTATAATTGCTGTGCAGTGAAGTGGGATGAACTGATATGAAAGGGAAAGTCTCTTGCATATCGGATGAAAAAGTTGAAGAGTTGCATACTTATAACTGAATATTTCACACAACATGTGAACTTTGACAGTTTAGAGCTAGACTGCCTCGTTTTTCTAGCTGTTAACATTCTGGACTGCAGATCTCGAGTTCCTGGTTTCGATCCCGGGTCGGGGGAAAAATTGTTTGGTAGTTTTTCTGAAGAGAAATTCTCAGTAGGTACCATTTCTTAGCCCAGATTTGAAAGGGGAATGTGTTTCATACCCATGCCTCGGAGAACACGTTGAGCCGTCGGTCCAGGGTTATTATCACTTTCACGTGACAAAAGCCCACCAACCCGCATCGAAGCAGCGTGGCGAATCTAAGCTCTAAATCCCTCTCCCTTAAAATAGGAGGCCTGTGCCCATCAATGCACTAAAGGGCCGTAGTAGTGATGGATGGCTAAGAGCACAGAAATAGTCTTAGAATTATAGAAGACATCCTGTCATTAGGTAAATTGAACTGATAATGCCTCATGGATATGTATAACGCGCTATATACGTGCATCGTAGATGGTCATTAATTAATGTGCCCATTGGTCCAAATTAGAGGATTGGATTTGCATGTAGCACATAATAGCCGCATGGTTGACCGATATTTTGAATAGCTAATTACGGTCTACAGATGAAGATACCGCAATCTTGCTGAACAATTATAATAGTAAAATCCATTAAGAGTTAAAGATGTGTGTGAAAAATTTATTTAGATCTCCTCCGATAGATAGCCTCCGAATATATGCGCCGAAAGTGGCCCACCAAGAGGATTTTAATGGGTAGAAACTGCACTTAACCCGAATTCTCCCTCGAGAAGGAAGGTAATTGAAATACCCTCCCCGTTAAAAAATCCTCCCTCTTGGCAATGCTTTATGAAGGATACCTGCTATTAGGGTATTACTACGCACTACAGAACCGATAACTCCACCTGTATACCGACGTAGTCATTGTTAATGTGACCATTGGTCCAAATTAGAGGATTGGATTTGCATGTAGCAAGCATTAGCCGCACGGCTGACCGATGATCGAGATAGTTAATAACAGATGAAGATCTTGTTGTCTGCTTATTGCTGACCAATGCCCGTGACATAGTAGATTATGATTTTTTTATGATCCCACAGGAATCCTTCTTTTCCCGGGATACAAAGTACCATATACCACTCACCATGTCCTCAACTATACCCTGTGCAAAATTCAAGTTGATCCGTAGATTTTTTGCGGCGTACTTAATTGTAAGAAAATTCAATAAATCAACAAGCAAACACACTTTCGCATTTATTATATAGGTAGGGATTGTTGATCACCTAATGCGTGTAGGATATCTACATAAAATGTTTCAGGTTGAAAGATTTTTTGACAATGTCAATTCTTAGGTTGGGCATTCAAGGTTATATGATGTGCAGCCAAAATTTGTGTCGAATTTGTGCGCGAGAAAAACCAACGGATATTCCGTGTTCATCATAATCCACAGCTTCAAGTATTTCAAGTCATGCCATTACTCCGAGAGTGCGAAATCCGTGCGAACTCGCATCCATTTGCGTTCATTCCGCTCGAAGAATTTGAATTTAGGTGAAGCCGTGAGTGGCCTAGAATTATTAGCTTCCATCAATTTGACTTCAGTCGATCACGCCAAATGACCGTGAATGCTCAGCTCTAAAAACACCCGTGCTATGCCTGGACAGCTAGTAAAGAATGTGGGAAAGGATCTACTGGTTAGCATATTCGACTGCAGATCTCGAATTACTGGGTTCAAATCCCGGGTCGGCAAATAATTGTTAGGTATTGGGTTCTATCAAGAAATTCTCAGTGCCAGCCTGGAGTTGGAAGCTGGCGGTGTTTCACCCCCGTGCCTCGGAGAGCACGTTAAGCAGTCAGTTCCGGTTATTATCACTATAATGTGCATTGGAGCAGCGTGGCTGGTCTAAGCTTTAAATCCCTCTCTCCTATAAGAGTGGAGGCCTGTGCCCAGCAGGGGGACGTCAAAAGTCTGTGATAGTAGTGGAGGCTTATTAATACCACCATGATTAAACGCTATCTGCTGATGCGGGTGAGCGGCGCAAACGAGGATATCAGATTTGCATGAGGCGCGCATTAGCCGAGCGCTCGCTGCAAATCAAGCGAGCCAATTCCGGCTAAATGCATCTTTAGCTGGAATTAGTCCGCCTGATTTGCGCTACGGCATCGTAGCGGCGGCGTAGGCTTGCATCTCTGTATTTATATCTATTAATCTATACTCTCAGTATAATAAGCAGAATGGTTATTCCAAGCTTGCACACCTCGAAAACTTTACTAAAATTCAAATATCGAAACACAATGACTTTAGAGTGAAATTGACCTAAACTGGCTTTTTAGAGTCATTGGCTTTAGCCATTCATCTGCAGCCAGCGCCCCAAGCGTATTCTAAATTACAAATTTCTAAAATAAATATTCGAAGTACTGAATTACGACTTTAAAATATGAGCCTTTGGGTTTAAATTTCGCATTTAAATTTTGAACCATCTACTAAACAAATATGCCTAATTTGAAATAAGGTTTGAGGATAAACAACACACATAAGACAAGAGTCGGTGATTAGCGATATTTAAAAGTTTGCATCACCAAACAATAAATAATTATTGTGATCGTCATTTGACGAGACTCGTATCTGTTTGCAGAAATGTTATGCAACATCTATGTGGCAGACCACACCCATTCAAAGATATCCCATCTCCATCTTAAGGTGGTACGTTTTCCATACTAATTTATTATTACCATTTAAGAACGAATGGATTATATATTTACACTGAAATTACATCGCACAGCCTTAATTTAATGTTTAATTTGCGTAAAATTTTATTTACATAAAGAAAACATTACATAAACACCTAAAGGTGAAGTAAAGCCATCTCGGTCAGCTAGGCAAAACAGCGTTTAATAGATGGCTATTATAATAACTATGTAATGTTTTCTTTATGTAAATATAATTTCGCGCAAATTAAAAATTATATTAAGGCTGTGCGATGTAATTTCAGTGTAAATATATAAAATCCATTCGCTCTTGAATGGTAACATGAAGTTAGTATGGAAAACGTAACACCTTAAACTTCATCGTCACATAGTAAATGACTGGGAAATATTAGTCTTATATAGACGACAGGCGTAAGTGAGATAACAAACAAGGACTAACTTATAAGGACCAAAAATTTAGTTGCATCGTTGATCGCCGATGCCAAAAGTATCGCGTGTGCTTTGGCTTTAACTTGAACAAGATGGTAAAGTTATACGCGAGTGTTAAACTATAACGTACTATATCTCTTGAGCGAATTTCATGCATAAAATTATCGACGCCTGTGTGTGATATGCGATTACCTGTCGACGTGAGTGCGGTTTAGGGCATAAGCGGTAGCGAGAAAAAGCTTAGTGTATAGTTGGTTGGAATTTGATTTCTTTGTTCATCATAAATACTATGTCGGTGTCATGAAGAGACGAAAAGCTTTATTTTCCTGTAAAAAAATTATTCAAAAAATGATTGTATGATATGTTCCAAAAGTAAAAACATAGTTTGTAAAACTATAATATTTAAAGTGTTACTAAATAACCCAAGTTTGAGGAGTGAGCGTCGCTTTTTTAAACATATTCTCACGTAATCTCTATTAAAGAGCATATTACTTAGCAAGCATCTCGGATGCGCTGTCTCTTTCTACAGTAATGTATAATAGGCCAGGAACAAATCTCACGGAAAATGATGTAACGTACCGAAATACCGAAGCTTATCTCTGATGCAAAATTTTGCATACTATTTTCCGCTACGTACACTGATGAGAACCACCGTAAGGAGGAAGGTGTCTTTTTATGTCACCTATAAAGATTATCCCCCTACGAGTTTCCAAGGTTAATTCTCTAAGACAAAATGGCCGAAAGATAGAATAAAAATTGGTTTCAATTTGAAGGTAGTCCCAGATTTATCGCTAGATTTGTCACTTAGATACATAAAGAGAAAACCCGGTGTTTTTAGTTCTCCACTAGCCCGCGGCTTCGCCCGCGTGAATTTTAGTTTTTCACAAATCCCGAGGGAAACGTGGATTTCCGGCTCCCGCGTCCGCTCCCTTTTCCAACCTTTATACCTACTTTCAAGGAACTAATTAGTAATCTACCTATAGCTGTAGCCATATAGATTGCAGTTTTTAAAAATCCCGTGGGAACTGTGAATTTTTCCAGGATAAAAAGCAGCCTTTGTACTAAGTCAGGACCATAGTCTATCTCTATTCAAAATTTCAGCCAAATCAGTTCAGTAGTTGCGGCGTTAATGAGTGTGTTTGTGTGTATGTTGAGGCGGCAAACATACACACACACACGCACACACAAACTTTCGCCTTTATAATATTAGTGTGATTCAGTAAGTTCATAACTTACAGCACACCTTATTATAAAGTCACGCGGCCACACCTCGCTCTGTAAGCAAAGCTATTCAGATGTTCGGCTTCGCTTGTTGATATTGAAATGAAGCTGAAATTAATATGTATGTCGTGGCGCGAAACAATCGGGCGCCGATGTTTGCCTCCAGTTTCAATGGCGGCTTTCAAAGTTTACAAGTCGGGATTACGGTGAGTGTTATATTGAGGAGTTTGATAAACTCGACACTACCAGTATCAGGAAACTCGGGAAAAGGTTAATGGAGTTTATGTTGAGTTGATGTTTATATTAATAATTGTTCTGTTTATTGTTAACTCCTTTATATTATGAGGACTTCTAATTTGTTATATCTAATAATTAAGTAACATGTAGTGATAGTGATTATGGTGTGGTATATTTAAAACTAGCGGACCCGGCAGACGTCGTCCTGCCCGCTATTAGCGCCACCTACCGGGTCCAATTTTTCTACTTATAAACCTTCCTCTTGAATCACTCTATCTATTAAAAAAAACCGCATCAAAATCCGTTGCATAGTTTTCAAGATTTAAGCATACATAGGGACATAGGGATATAGGGACAGAGAAAGCGACTTTGTTTTATACTATGTAGTGATTATAGTCTGCCAGTATCTTTAGATATTAGCCAAGTAAAAAAGGTCACAGAATCGCAAAAATTATCAGAACCTGTTTTGAACGTTAACACACTTTAATCGAACCATCGATTTGATTTTGAGAAAAATCTTACCGGTATACCTACAATCTACATACAAAAACATAATATATCCTCTTCCTCATATATTTTATTCTCTTTTTCATCGATGAACGCCAGCTACACGCACGAAAAAGCATAAGATACCATAAAAAACGTGAAAAATAAAACATTTTTACAAAAAAAATTGCATTTTTTATCCAATACCAGTTTTGGGTAGTTAAACAGAACTGTAAATGCAAAAAAAAATCTGTATTTTTTTAATGTTCGTACCTAATTACCGCGATACCTACTCTATACCGCAAACGGTTATTGGTATTGGATTGTGTTTAGGTAGTAAGATAATAGCGCTAAATTTTTGGAAGCGGTTTCATTATACCCTGTAGATAACCAAACAGTAAAATTTTATTTATAAAGTTCGACTGTGATAGACAAAAAAAATTACTGTTTATTATTTTTCAAACGCGAAGATCAATAGCGCAGTTAACGAAGATCTCGTCTCATCTCTTCGCGGGTCGGGGCTAATGCGGGTAGAGCTCGGGTCGACCCGTGCAACGCGATCCGGATGACGCTCCGGGCTTGAGCCGAGATTGGGGTCAAATCGTGTCGTTTACGGCTATACCTACTGTTTTCTTGACGTGAATTATTTTGGTTGGTGTTCCCAAAAAACAGTCCTAGGAGATTATTGTTTAAAATTGATTGCTACAATGCGACGATCGCATTCACCTCTGAGTGGCCGACACTCTCTTGCTATTGGCTAAAACGTATTGATATTATAGTCATATAGTCAATCATAATAATTGAAATTGTAGTAAAGATAAATGTAAATTTTTGACTGTCTGTTACGCTATCACATTTTTTCCCCAGTAATAATCACTAATGTTATAACAATGAACGTTTTTTTGCCACTCTTTCAAGCATCTTTAAAATATCTTTAAATCAGCTATAAAGCAGCCACTTAGCGCAGGTAGACTGACATATTTGGCTTTCTTTATTCATTCTTGGAAAATACTTACTTATTATTTTTCGTTTAACAAATTATATAGACTAAGGTTTAATGAAAATAATGAAAGTGAACCATCTTGAAAAGTAGGTATGTGGCTGTTTGAAGGTGTCCTCCAAAATTTAAATAAGCTTTATTTTGGATACACGTTTAATTATAAAGTCCACCGCTTTGAAATCAAACAAGTACGTACACTGCACTCAGCCGGCGAGCTTTCACGGATCTTTTGAATTTTCACAGCAGCGCTGAGATGGATGTTTTCAAAGGTTTCCAATTCGCTCTGTAATTGAAAATTATCTCATTTATTTTATTCGAGCATCGAAATATTATACTGTGGAACAGTATGCTTAGTCTAAGATCGGAGCACTCGAAAACGAACTCGAAAACTATTGATCGATTTCAGAGTAAAATAGACCTAAAATGGCTTGTATTAAGGTTTGAGTTCGCCAATACATTCAGCATTCGAACACAACGAGCGTCCCAAGCAGAAATGTTGTAAAATACATATTCGAACTATGGAATTACGACTTTAAAATACGAGTATTTGAGTTCATTTTGCTCTGAATTCACTTGTGATTCGATCAATAGTTTTCGAGTTCGTTTTCGAGTGCTCCGATCTTAGACTAAGCACTCTGTTTGGTGAAATTAAGGCCCTTCGCCCACGGCGACGTTTGTATATATTCGCGTGTATCTCTAACATGCATAATATGATTGCGATCTGTTACCATAGCAAAAGCTATGCAGAAGCAACACATTCGCGAGGTGTCGATTGTTCACTACTCCTGTCTGCATACAACTACGCGACTTTATCAGTAAGTAGGCTTACTGGTCTGTGGTCACAAAACTTTTCTTTTCTAAATCGGTGCACCCAATATTTTTGCCTTCCATGCTGCAACTGCTTTTTTAAAACAGCAACAAAGTAAACGTGATCAGAGTCAGTTTCCGTCTTGCTAATTTACAAGTTGAAAACAAGCTCACGGCTCCGCGAACGCGACGAGCAACTTTTTAACACATTTCACGAAAGCCTCAAGATATTTGAATTATCAGATAGAATATTATGTCTTTTAGTTTTTTTTTATTTACTAGTGATATCCCGCGTCTGTGTTCACGTCCTATTTAGCATATGAGAAAGAGAAATTCCCTATCCCGTGGGATTTTCAAACAGTCTGGCCTTAATCCTTGTCTCACTATGAGGGGAACATCTGTGCAAAGTTTCAGTTTTCTAGGTCCAAGGGTTTGAGCTGGGCGTTGATGAATCAGTCAGTGAGTGAGTGCAAACGTTTAAGTGTCACTTACAAGTGACAGTGCAGTGAAAAGCATACTGGAATATACATATACTTAAACGAGTTTTTTTTAAATAGCACTTGTATTGGAGGTTAATAGAAACAATACCTAGATTGTGATCTGGTAACGGGACAGCTAAACGGCGTATGTATTCAAAGCGGGTGCGATTCGGAAGATAATTTGATGTTCCTCCGGACGGAACCAATCGATAAAGGTGTTCGTTCGGAAATGGATCCCGAATGGAAAGGATATGGAAAACGTTACACGTATTGTAATAAGTCCCATGAATAATAATAATAAAAGGATGTTTGAATCTTTTCGTTCTCTGTGTGATTGCAGAATGCCCACTAATCTCTAACAACATGAGAACGCTAGAAAAAACGTTAATAGCAGTTTCAATAAGTATCTTATGGCCATAAAAAAATAACTTTGTGCAAAGTCTAAGCACCTACTATGAACTAAATTTGTCATGACTAAATACACTGTGTGAATTCATCACAGTTCATATTAGTTCCGGGTAACTTCAATCTCACTTTTCTTAACGATCAGCGCCAAAATAGCAATAGTCATTGCTTCAGTCAATACCCAGTCTAATGTACCTAATGAATTTTGTATTACGGTTATATGTATATTTCATCGTATCCTTGAGCTTAAAATATAAAAGCTATTTATGTTTTTCCCATTCTGTATTTAACGTGAAGCCAGTGCTAGGACCATGTCCTAAGTATATCACCAACTTATAACTATACTTACTCCATTAGAAATATTTGTATCCACGCCATGATATCCTTGCAACGTCCCCCTACCACTCGAAACTCTTTTACCTGATGATGAACTTGTATAATAGTTTGGCAGTTTCAATTAATCATATCCCTAATCGACTTCTGCACGAGTTTATGCTGGTCGCTAAATCACTTGGCAGTAGGTACATCGGTTCAAACCCACAACAACGCTCCAAACACCGCTGAACAACGGTTCAAACCCCGTTATTGGTTACGACCTTATGGTTTTTGATCCGCGCCTGACAACTATATAATATATACTACATATAACTATATTGAGGCAATAGCATCATCATCATCATCATGTTCAACCCATTACCGGCTCACTACAGAGCACGGGTCTCCTCTCAGAGTGAGAAGGGTTTTGGCCATAGTCTACCACGCTGGCCAAGCGGATTGGCAGACTCCACACACCTTTGAGAACGTTATGGAGAACTCTCAGGCATGCAAGTTTCCTCACGATGTTTTCCTTCACCGTTAAAGCAAGTGATATTTAAATACTTAAAACGCACATAACTCCGAAAAGTTAGAGGTGCGTGCCCCGGGATCGAACCCACGACCTCCGATTAGAAGTCGGTCGTCCTAACCACTGGGCTATCACAGCTTTTAGAGGCAATAGCGCAACGGTCTAATTATAAATATTTCGTGAAATCCCAACTTGTCCCATCCGGGCACAGACCATCTTATAAGACCTCTCACTCAAATAAAACCGGCGCCTAATATTCATTAAAAAAAAAATATAAAATGTTATTTTTATTTAAAGCACGGCTCCACGTGAGCGCCTTTATCGCAGTTCCCTCCGGAGGGATTTCAAATTATCTTTTATCTCGCACCTGTTTTGAATACATGTGCCTTTTAGTCGCTCACGAGAGTATAATCCTGCTATTATTTCTATTAAACTTCTATATACAGTGTAATGGAACATATTGAGGGTGAAAGCATTTTGTTTCCTTTTGAATTTTAGTTAGATTAAACCTTAAGTAGGTAAATAAAAAAAATCAGCCAAGTGCGAGTTGGGCCTCGCTCTTTCAGGGTTCCGTACATAATTATGAACAATATAATATTTTGGGTCTAAGAAATACATTTAATTTCCGAGCTAGACATCGCAACAAACCGTGAAAGAAAAACCCAAAAAAATGTTCGTTTATTTTGGTCACAACTTATAAACTATTTAATAAATCGTTGTTTTCAGTATTTGTTGTTTAAATAGAGCATATAGTACATAATATACTGAAATATCATATTCCCAACTAGTTTAGTTTTTGAGATAGCCCCCGTCACAAAAATGGTCTAAAACTGACAACTTTGATGGCCTCCCATTCCCTTATTTTTTGAGATAAAAATTAAAAAAATATATATTTGTACTCTACTTAATGAGCTCTAAACAATGATACCCAACAAGCTAGGGTAAAGAAAAATTTTTTTTTTCCGGCTCCTTTTTCATGTATGGGAGCCCCCCTGAAAAATAATTTAATTCAATTTCTAATTCAATATTTGATTTTGGGTTAACGTTTTACACTAAATACCAAAATTTCAGGTTTGTAACTCATTTCGTCTGCGAGCTAGAGACCTGTGACCGGCGGACAGACGGACAGACAGACAGACAGACAGACAGACAGACAGACAGACAGACGAGTGACATTAATAGGGCTCCGTTTTTACCCTTCGGGTACGGAACCCTAAAAATCGCAATGGCTTCTGGATTTAGTAAAATATAAACGTGTAATTAGTAGCTGATCTAAAGAAGCAACATTGAAATTAATACTTCTAACACAAGTTTTAGGCTTAGTTGGAGGGTGAAGGCTTCGCCCGCGTGAATTTCGGTTTATCACAAATCCTGAGGGAATCGTGGATTTCTGGTTCCCGTTCCCTCTCCCTTTTCCAAACTTTATACCTACTTTCAAGGAAGTTTGCTATAGTAATTTACCTATAGCTGTAGCTGTAGATTTCGGTTTTTTTTTTTCAAATCCTGCGGGAACTGTGGAATTTTTAGGATAAAAAGTATATGTGTAGTCGATTCAGTAGTTGCGAAGTTATAGAGTATCAAACATACACACATACACATACATACATACAAACTTTCGCCTTTATAATATTAGTGTGATGTTTACATATCCGTACTAATAAATTATGCAAATTTTTAAATGCAAAAGTGAGTTTGTTCATTGGTTTTTCCTTCAATCCATTTTACTGTATAGTTGAGTTGCTACTTTGTGAGAAATTGTTTTATATTCTCAGTAGTCCAAAGGCAAGCAATTGTTTTGTTAATTTGAGCGACTGCGCCACTTCAAGAGTCTTCAACTAAAAGGCAACGGGGAAACTCCATTACGAGGTCATCAAATATGCGAAAATGTTCACTCGCGCAGTTGCTGTGAGTTCCACGGCCCATTATTGTCTAATAAAAAGACAGTGCATTGCAACATTGATGTAAAACAACTAAAGATATACGGTTTATTAACCCCCGACACAAAAACGACAGGGTGTTATAATATATTTGACGTGTCTGTGTGTATGTGTGTGTGTGTGTGTGTGTGTGTTTTCGCGGGTGAACCAATTTGACTGCGGTGTTTTTGTTTGAAAGGTTGTCAGGAGTGTTTTGAGCTATGTTTGATGAAAATCGGTCCAAGATGGCTGCCACCACAACAAAATGGCGGATAACATATTTTTTCACAACCCCCTTAATATGGATATCAAATGAAAGGGCTTGACTAGTGGAATAGCATTATGCAAAATCAAGATGGCGGCCACCACAAAATAGCGAATGTCGGGGGTTATTTAAATTTTTAATTTGAACTTGTTATTGTAAATCACCATAAAAGAAAAACGTCGTGACGTATCCTGCATTATACATCGAACGATTTTTTATTTTGCATGTAACTAAGCGAATATATATCTCTTATAGACGTTTATGTGGAAATCATGGATACTAAATAATTCAGATAAATTTCGCTTCTCAAATAATCATTGGTTGGTCGCACAAAGCCTGAGATATGCGTATTTTGTTGTGACGGAATCTTGAGTAGGTATTCAACTCGTGTCCCTCCTGAAAATAGCTTTCACATCAGTTTTTTAGTAGTCTTCTTCCCGGGATTCGAATTCACGCGATAAAAATTATATTCTTAAAAATACTTTTCATTTTAAGACGATTATGCGTATCTATAGTTTTTCTATATCTGTGTAATATCATTGCATATAGAGAAAGATAAAAATTGAAAAACTCAGTACGATTATTTTTATTAGAGCTATTCGAAACAGTTTTAGTGGACGCTAAAACTAACATACGGTTATAGAGCTGGAGCGCACGTGGGAACGGGCCCTATAAAACTTTAGTTATACCTACTGTAAAGTGTATCTGGTTTGTTACATCATTTACCACGTTAAGAATTTAGTTACAGTAGCTAACTATTGGGTTTGTAAGATCATTTGTTTTAAATATTATATTAAACTAGCGGCCCTGGCAGACGTCGTCTTTCCCGATGACATATTAGCGCCACCTACCGGGTACAATTGTGTTTTCAAACCATGCAAGAGCCCATTGAAATGCCCATGGAATGCCCATGGCAAGGAGGCCCGGCTTCGAGGGCCGTACCCCGATGGAATTCGGTCTATATCGAGAAGAAACCTCAACAATAAAACCATTGAAATATACACACAAAATTTCATCCAAATCGGTCCAGCCGTTTAGGAGGAGTTAGGTGACAAACACACGTCCAGAAGAATTATATTATGTATTGAGATTATCAAGAAGATCCTGATCTTCTTTGGATGCAGATTCTTTTTTCTTTTCTTGGGCACAATACTTTTATTAGTTTTCTGTTTTCTACAAACCCTATATACCTACCCCGTAATGATTTTATACCTGTACAAAGAAATCATTGCGTATGGTCGGGTTTTCGACGGGTATTGGTTTTCTAAAAAACCTAACTCCACGCGGACGAAATCGCGGGCATCAACTAAAAATAAAAATGTATTCCCGATTCACTCACTGACTCACTCACTGACTGATTCTTCAACGCCCAGCTCAAACCCTTAGATCTAGAATGCTGAAACTTTGCATAGAGGTTTCCTCTATAGTGTAGACAAGGATTACAAGTAGATATAAAATAAAAATTTAAAAACCCCCGACATTCGCCATTTTGTGGCGGCGGCCATCTTGGATTTGCAATAATGCTATTCTACTAGTCAAGCCCTTTCATTTGATATCCATATTAAGGGAGTTGTGAAAAAATATGTAATCCGCTATTTTGTAGCGGCGGCCATTTTGGACCGATTTTCATCAAACATAGCTAACAACACTCTCGACTGATTCACCTTTCAAACAAAAAAAAACCGCATTCAAATCGGTCCACCCGTTTGAGCGCCCCAGGGGAACAGACAGATACACACACACACACACAGACACGTCAAATTTATAACACTCCGTCGTTTTTGCGTCGGGGGTTAAAAATCAGACTGTTTTAAATTCCCGCGGGATTGGGAATTTTCCTTTCTCCTACGTTAGATAGGACGTGAGCGAAGATGCTGGAGGTCGCTAGTAAAAAAAAAACTGAGAGACGTAATATTCTATCTGTTAATCCAAATATCTTGAAGCTTTCGTGAAATGTATTAAAAAGTTTCTCATCGCGGTCGCGGAGCCGTGAGCTTGTTTCCAACTTGTAAATTGATTGTAATGCCGACGCCTGATAATTACTTTATAGTTTTCTTGTTAATGCTAGTGGGAAGTTCGTAGACAGGTGCTGCTTGTTTTTCGTGAATTAGGTGTCGGAATAGTTCTCTCTTAATAGATACTAGATGATGCCCACGGCTTCGCCCGTGTGGATTTAGGTTTTTAAAAATCCCGTGGGAACTTTTGATTTTCCAGAACAAAAAGTGGCTTATCTGTAGAAACCCGTCCCCAAAACGGAAAAATCCCGTGGGATCCCCACGATTTCGGAATACAATTCCTTACAGCATCAGGGTTGAGGAGTTGGATATGTACCTACTCGAGTTCATTCAACGATAAATTCTTTAATTGGTACCCCCAATATCAATTTAAATAACCGAAAGTTTCTAAAACCCATTAGTTTTGGGGATTAGGTCCCCTACAGCATCAGGATTGAGGAGTTGGAATCCAAATTTTTTATAGAACAGGGTCGCAATGTTTCTCTATCGATAAAAAAAAAAATTACGCAAATCGGTTCAGAAATCTCGGAGATATCGGTGTACATAAGTAGAACAAGTGTAAATTGAAAATTTAAAAAACCCCCGACATTCGCCATTTAGTGGCGGCGGCCATCTTGAATTTGCAATAGTGCTATTCTACTAGTCAAGCCCTTTCATTTGATACCCATATCAAGGGAGTTGTGAAAAAATATATCATCCGCCATTTTGTAGCGGCGGCCATCTTGGACCGATTTTCATCAAACATAGCTAAGAACACTCTCGACTAATTCACCTTTCAAACAAAAAAAACCGCATTCAAATCGGTCCACCCGTTTGAGCGCCACAGGGGAACAGACAGACACACACACACACACACACACACACACACACACACACACACACACACACACACACACACACACACACACACACAGACACGTCAAACTTATAACACCCCGTCGTTTTTGCGTCGGGGGTTAAAAACACAACTCCTCCTTTTTTGAAAGTTGGTTAAAAAAGTAGCCTATGTTACTCCCTGGTTAATTCTCTACTTGTATGTGAAGGTCCCGTCAAAATCGGTTCAGCCGTTCCGAAGATTAGCCCGTTCAAACAGACAGACAGACAGACAGACAGACAGACAGACAGACAGACAGACAGACAGACAGACAGACAGACAGACAGACAAAAATTTTAAAAACGTGTGATTCGGTTATGGTAGCGTTCAAATAACCATATGAGCTTAATATGAGGTAGTTATTTCGATATTACAGACAGACACTTCAATTTTATTTATTAGTATAGATTGGATGCGAAAACATGACGTGGACTGTACTTAACAATAAACGTGGGTTTTAACTTAAGAGACCCCAAAGAGACTCTAGACGTCTAGAGATCTTGGACTTTAGCACTTGAAAGCTACCTCTCATACCTGACATAACGTTCACGCCAGTCGGATCTTTTGAAGATTTACAGAGCCTTTAGATATTCATCTATCCAGCTATACTTGAAGCTTCACACTGGGCCTTCATTCTTCTCTCCCATCCTCTCTAAGTATTGAAGCAGTTTTTTTAATCTTTTGATATAATATTTTTTTTTTACTTCCATCGCCTTCGATCATTTCCAATCAAGTGAGTTTTTAGTTTTTGACCAATTTCATCTTCTTTTAATATTGACTTGAAAGCAATTTTATTAGCGAGTTCGACAAAAAATTTTGCTAGATTTAAATACAATCTTTTTGTTTTTTACCTACTCAAACAATTACAATTATAATTATAGTGCCAAATCAATTAATAATAAAATGATTGGTGAATATTAAAACTCTTTTACTTTATCAGCAGGCCTCTAACTACTCGAGGCAAAGGTTAAATTTCGAGCGCACATCCCGAGTATTATCACAATCTCTGAAAAAATGGGGACGCTCCATATGATTTTCATAAAAAAAAGTATTTCATAAAAAAACAATTATGTCAAATACAAGTAGGTATAAATTAAAAATTTAAAAAACCCCCAACATTCGCCATTTTGTGGCGGCGGCCATCTTGGATTTGCATAGTGCTATTCTACTAGTCAAGCCCTTTCATTTGATACCCATATTAAGGGAGTTGTGAAAAAATATATAATCCGCCATTCTGTAGCGGCGGCCATCTTGGATCGATTTTCGTCAAACATAGCTAACAACACTCTCGACTAATTCACATTTCAAACAAAAAAAACCGCATTCAAATCGCTTTATCCGATTGAGCGCTACAGGGGAATTACAGACAGACACACACACAGACACGTCAAACTTATAACACCTCGTCGTTTTTGCGTCGGTGGTAAAAAAATCAAATAATGAAATAAAGTACATTTCATTCGAACATAACAGAATTTCATAAGTGTTCGACCTCCTTCACCCATAGCAGTCGCTACGTGAAATACCACAATAACAAAGGCGAAAGTAAAACAATTGTAGTAACATGAAAAGAAAGCAACAAAAGCGCATAATTATTGCCTCTTCGAAATATACCTACACCCCATATTGAATACCGTGAATTTTAACTCTACAATGGTTCAATACTTGACTTTTTTATCACGTATAGGTAAATCATGAATAGGTGAGGTATCTGGAATTAATAAACAAAGAAAAACAAAACATTAATTTGGTAAGATAGCGTAGATTTTCACTATGAGTGTTACTCGTAATTTCAACCGTAGCAAGTGATCAACCTACCGGCAAAGCCGTACCACCAAGCGGTCACCTTTCCGGTAAGTTCCGGTAGAAAACGATGGAGATATGGAGCTATAAGCTATAAAAATTAAACCATTTCGGTCCAGCAATCAGAAATCGGTGTATTAATCAAAAATATTAGTAGCATATGTGTAAATTTATACGTGTAACTTCATTAAGAATGATAAATAGGTGTGTTATATTCTAAATCTAAACCTTCCTGAAAGTATATAAATTACGATAAAAAATATATACGTGAAAAACTCATCAAAATTGGTTCATTGATTTTTGAAATAACCGCTAACATACATACATACGGGTCGAATACAGAACCTCCTTTAATGAAGTGCGTTAAAAATGCGAAATTCTCTTCCAGATGCCGATTCTTCCGCAAAAAAATGATTTTTCGTACATAGTCGTTTTTAGGGTTCCGTACCCAAAGGGTAAAAACGGAGCCCTACCGGCTGTCTGTCTGTCCGTCTGTCCGCCGGTCACAGGTCTCTAGCTTGCAGACGAAATGAGTTACAAACCTGTGGTATTTGGTGTAAAACGTTGACTCAAAATCAAATATTGAATTAGAAATTGAATTAAATTAATTTTCAGGGGGCTTCCATACTTGAAAAAAGAGCCGGAAAAAAAAATTTTTTATCATTGTTTAGAGCTCATTGAGTAGAGTAAGAATATATATTTTTTTAATTTTTTTCTCAAAAAATAAGGAAATGGGGGGCCATCAAATTTGTCAGTTTTAGACCATTTTTGTGACGGGGGCTATCTCAAAAACTAAACTACTTAGGAATATGATATTTCGGTATATTATGTACCATATGCTCTTTTTAAATAACAAATACTGAAAACAACGATTCATAAAATAGTTTATAAGCTGTGACCAAAACAAACGAACATTTTTTGGGGTTTTCTTTCACGGTGTGTTGCGATCGATGTCTAGCTCGGAAATTAAATATTTCTTAGACCCAAAATATTATATTGTTCATAGTTATGTACGAAACCCTAATAGAGCGAGGCCCGACTCGCACTTAGCTGAATTTTTCATTTTCATACAAGTCTTTCCGTCCAGTTTTCATGAACCATGAACGCATACTGCTGTCGCACGAAATTCAAATTCAAAATTCAAATGTTTGTATCAGTTTAAATCTGCTGAATCTTTTGATTAAGGAACAAGGATCAAGTGCAAAGCATTATTAACTTAGCGTGATGCCACCAAGAGAATAATTAGTTGTAATTAAACGCGGGGAGTGACTAACACCAGGATTACAGAAGTTGATACACGTATAGTGGCTCACTCAATATTGACGTGAACTAGTTCGTTGTTTCTCCTCACGCGTGTTTATAGTACTCCAGGGACGGGAGTGTTATTTAGTTTGCGGTTCTTTATTACGCTGTGAAGCGGTTTTTTATTCATGTTAATAGAATAATGGAGAAGTTACATATTGGAATTGCTAAGGACTTATTTGTAATGGATTCAAATAAATTTTATGGCTTTTAGGGTGTCGTCGTCTCAACCAATAGACATCCACAGTTGGACATAGGTCTCTTGCAAGGATCGCCACAGAACACGATCTTGTGCCACACGAGTAGTAAATCTACAGAGAGGAAGCTTCCACAAGCGGCCCGCTGTAGGTATACTCACACAAACACACTTACCAACGGTTCACGGACGCCCGCTCGTTCCACTAACCGGTACAGTTGGTGACAAACTGTGCGCATATGTGTGAGTGTACCTACAGCGGGCCGCTTGTAGATGTACAACCGATAGCTGGACAAAAGACTCTTGTTGGAGCTCCCACGCACCACGTTCTTGCGCCGCTTTATCCAGCAACTCCCTGTGACTCATTTGATAACATCTGTCAACACTGCTCTTTCCGATGTGAGATGGCCCTTCCAACACCTTAGAAGCCCAACGCCTATCGGTTTTTCGAACCATTTGCCTGGCTACTTCAGTTTCGCAACTCTTTGAGCTATGTTGGTTGAATGGTTCTTTTTTAGATCTCCTGATTTCTGAATTATTAATTAATCACGTAGATAACTCCGAACATACCATTCTTAATCGCTAGATGAGTGACTCTGAGCTTTTTTAAGAAACACATAGCGACCATGTCTCAGAACTGTATGTAATTATATACTGGCAACACACACTTACTAGACTTTTGTGTTCAGGCATGCTGATTTTAGAGCTTTATATCTACTTGTCATATATCATCATCATCATCATTATCTTATCAACCCATTACTGCCACACTACAGGGCACGGGTTGCCTCTCGAATGAGAAGAACTTATGCCGCAGATCACCACGCTCGCCAAGTGCGTATCAATAGACATGACACGCCTTCGAGAACATCATAGAGAACTCGCAGGCATGCAGATTTCTTCACGATGTCGGCCCACTATACGACACGAAACTCCTCTCGAATGAGAAGGATTTAGACCTTAGTCCACCACGCTGGCCAAGTGCAGACTGGTAGACTCCAGACACCTTCGAGAACTCCTAGAACTCTCAGGCATGCAGGTCTCCTACTTTTATATACTCAGAGCTAATTACATTTTTAAAAGAATAGTAATACCTTAATCGCTAACTAACTCAAGATTTCGGTGCTCTCTCCGTTAAGTGCTCCCACAGGTGTACCATAAATCTCGCCGCAAGCATCCCTCCACCTCGCGCGCTATATGCGCCGTACATCCACGCTTATCTCCCGGTATTGCGGCCTCTGTATTTATAGCCCTCCGTCGGGCACACAAGACGCACTATTATTATCATCCTTTCTAAGAGTTATAGGCTCGCTCTCTGCCCTTTATTTAAATTACAGTATGTTCTGATAGTACAGTATGTTCAGATGACCGAGTGGTGTCCAAGGGATGGTAAGAGATGTTAAGGAAGGCAAAGAAAAAGATGGAAAGACGATATAAGAGATGGTTACTGGAGCTATGTAGGTACATCGCGTCGAACGACGCAGGAGAGAATGGGTTGGAAGTATTTTAAAGCTTGTTGATAGTATTAAAACTAAAAATAAATAAATAAATAATCATTTATTCGGGTTAAGTGCAGCAGCGGAACCACACCTACGCGTCGCGGCGCGTCGCGACGCGCCAGAAGCCTATCGGTTTCATACATTTAGTATGGTTAGAGACTTTGAGGAACCTACATAATAATTCAGTGGTTAGAGACACACTTGTAGGGCGTGTCGTTTTTACTAAATGTATGAAACAGCCGCATCCCGACACGCCACGACACATAAGTGTGCCGGCAGCCTTACGCTATACTCTGATTTATAATTCCGTGGAATTCTGACTTTTCTTAGTACAGAAGCCTGACAGATAGGTACTTCAGGCACATTGAGTAATATTGAACTTCAGGTGGCAACCCTGCTGTTCATACAAATAACTCTTTTTATTTTTAAAACTTTAATCGATTTATATTTGATTTGTTTCATTAAATAAATAAATTTAAGTACTTGGTAGTAAATTTTAATTAAAATAAACAATAAGTTCAGAATAGAAACAACAAAAAACGTGCAACACAATTTATAAAAGCAATCACCAATAGCTGGACTGGCGTATCGAACAAATATCTACCTACCTCCGCTCTTTTAATTAAAACACTCCGAATCTTTTGAATTAAACACTGTTACGTGATAACACGCTGGATGTCACGGTAAAGTGCTCCTACGAATAGTACTCGTAGAATTTCAAATTCTAATATTGTGCCAGTAGATAGGTACAGGTGCTTACTACTTGATCTGTTTTGCTCATTGAGTTTTGCTTGTATTTGAATTTGTCACGAAATGAAAATGACAAAAAGTCCGGGAAAATTAAGCCAAACATTGTTCAGAGTCAGAGGAAATAATTCCTGTAGTTTTGAAAATTGGTACAGTTATACGTTGAGGCGGATAGATAAAAATACCTACTAAAGGGTGGGGGAGGAAGGGTCTGGATTTTGTATTGTTTGAAGTTGCAATAAATTATAATACTTATCCGAAATATTGATAAAAACCTCAAATTTTTTGAGAATTATAAGAATTGCCAAAATAATTGGTACTACAAATAAGTAGGTAGATTCATAAAGAACTTATTTATATATATATGAATTTACAATTTGATTTTGATTTGGTTCCGATGCCGAACACGAAGGCACTGCATAAAACATTATTTTATTTACCAAGTTAACAGAGCGAGGTTAGCACATTTAATATTCCGCGGCATACCTCGGCGCGTATGTCTAGCGGTTAATTAACTACCAGCTGACAGACAAACAGCCGTGATTGCGTTATTTATGCATTGACACGACGTGAGGAGGGCGTTAATTATAAGTTTAATTGACTGAATTGCTGATATATCAACGTATACACTAAGATATTCGTAAGTTTAACACGGCGTTGTAGTAGCAAATTGATGCTAAATTCGATTAAACAAAATCTATCTGGAAGTAATGCCATAGAATACTAACTATCTATACTAATAAATAAAATTGAAGTGTCTGTCTGTAATATCGAAATAACTACCTCATATTAAGCTCATATGGTTATTTGAACGATACTATAACCGAATCACACGTTTTTAAAATTTTTGTCTGTCTGTCTGTCTGTCTGTCTGTCTGTCTGTCTGTCTGTCTGTCTGTCTGTTTGAACGGGCTAATCTTTGGAACGGCTGAACCGATTTTGACGGGACTTTCACATACAAGTAGAGAATTAACCAGGGAGTAACATAGGCTACTTTTTTAACCGACTTTCAAAAAAGGAGGAGTTGTGTTTTTCTACCTATGTACACCGATATCTCCGAGATTTCTGAACCGATTTAAGTAATTCTTTTTTTAATCGATAGAAAAACTTGGCGACCCTGTTTTATAAAAAATTTGGATTCCAACTCCTCAATCCTGATGCTGTAGGGGACCTGATCCCTCAAAACTAATGGGATTCAGAAACTGTCGGTTATCTAAATTGATATTGGGGTACCAATTAAAGACTTTATCGTTGAATGAACTCGAGTAGGTACATATCCAACTCCTCAACCCTGATGCTGTAAGGAATTGCATTCCGAAATCGTGGGGATCCCACGGGATTTTTCCGTTTTGGAGACGGGTTACTTAACAAATAAGCTACTTTTTGTTCTGTAAAATCAAAAGTTCCCACGGGATTTTTAAAAACCTAAATCCACACGGGCGAAGCCGTGGGCATCATCTAGTTATAAATACGACTAAAAAAAGGTAGCACTATGGAGGTGAGTCTCTCCATATTTAAAGAACTGAAAGTAAATCTTTTGTCACTTATACTTACAAATACAAATCCTCAAGTTATTTAACTAGGTGAAGATACACTAAAATCACTACCACCAATTTGCTACTAAGCAAAATGTTTATTGACCCGAAGAAGTAGTCCTACTACTTATCTATACTCTATACTAATAAATAAAATTGAAGTGTCTGTCTGTAATAACGAAATAACTACCTCATATTAAGCTCATATGGTTATTTGAACGGTACCATAACCGAATCACACGTTTTTAAAATTTTTGTCTGTCTGTCTGTCTGTCTGTCTGTCTGTCTGTCTGTCTGTCTGTTTGAACGGGCTAATCTTTGGAACGGCTGAACCGATTTTGACGGGACTTTCACATACAAGTAGAGAATTAACCAGGGAGTAACATAGGCTACTTTTTTAACCGACTTTCAAAAAAGGAGGAGTTGTGTTTTTCTACCTATGTACACCGATATCTCCGAGATTTCTGAACCGATTTGCGTAATTTTTTTTTTAATCGATAGAGAAACATTGCGACACTGTCCTACAAAAAATTTGGATTCCAACTCCTCAATCCTGATGCTGTAGGGGATCTGATCCCCAAAACTAATGGGATTTAGGCACTGTCGGTTATTTAAATTGATATTCGGGATACCAATTAAAGACTTTATTGTTGAATGACCTCGAGTAGGTACATGTCCAACTCCTCAACCCTGATGCTGTAAGGAATTGCATTCCGAAATCGTAAGGATCCCACGGAATTTTTCCGTTTTGTGGACGGGTTACTACTTACTACAGATAGGCTACTTTTTGTTCGGGAAAATCAAAGTTCCCACGAGATTTTTACAAACCTAAATACACACGGGCGAAGCCGTGGGCATCATCTAGTATAATATTATAAATGTGAAAGTGTGGATATTTGGATGTTTGGATGTTTAGATGTTTGGATGTTTGGATGTTTGGATGTTTGTTACTCAATCACGTCGCAACTACTGAACCGATTTGGCTGAAATTTTGAATGGAGATAGACTATGCCCTGACTTAAAACATAGGCTTTTTATCCTGGAAAATTGCAGTTCCCACGGGATTTTGAAAAATTCGAAATCTATAGCTAGGGTAGATTACTATAGCGAACTTCGTTAATAGTAGGTATAAAGGTTAGAAAAGGGAGCGGGAACGGGAACTGGAAATCCACGATTCCCTCGGGATTTGTTAAAAACCTAAATTCACGCGGGCGAAGCCGCGGGCAATCTCTAGTGAAAAATATAAACACAAAAGATACATATACTAAACAATCATTTCTTATATCCAAGCAAATACTCGCGCTTATTTACAACAAAATAAATACTGTCACGGAATATTCCCAATAAACCTGTGGGAAAATCGGGCAATTTACGACGCCGAGCGGAGCACTTCTTTTATTTGCGGAGCGTCTTATGTTGCGTTGTGTTTGCATATTGCCCGGGGCACATCCGGGAGACGCGTAAAAATTACATTTTTATCGTGAATTTCAATTAGGTAGGTATGGTTGGTACATTTGCCAAGTATTCCGGCTTAGGTACGTGTCTCGCGCGTTAGGATGTACCTTACATACCTACTGATATTTTATTCAATGTTCGCTTTTATTACGTGATTATTTACAGTGTTCATCTATATATACTAATAAATAAAATTGAAGTGTCTGTCTGTAATATCGAAATAACTACCTCATCTATACTAATAAATAAAATTGAAGTGTCTGTCTGTAATATCGAAATAACTACCTCATATTAAGCTCATATGGTTATTTTAACGATACTATAACCGAATCACACGTTTTTAAAATTTTTGTCTGTCTGTCTGTCTGTCTGTCTGTCTGTCTGTCTGTCTGTCTGTCTGTCTGTCTGTTTGAACGGGCTAATCTTTGAAACGGCTGAACCGATTTTAACGGGACTTTCACATACAAGTAGAGAATTAACCAGGGAGTAACATAGGCTACTTTTTTAACCGACTTTCAAAAAAGGAGGAGTTGTGTTTTTCTACCTATGTACACCGATATCTCCGAGATTTCTGAACCGATTTGCGTAATTTTTTTTTAATCGATAGAGAAACATTGCGACACTGTCCTACAAAAAATTTGGATTCCAACTCCTCAATCCTGATGCTGTAGGGGACCTGATCACCAACACTAATGGGATTTAGGCACTGTCGGTTATTAAGATTGATATTGGGGATACCAATTAAAGACTTTATTGTTGAACTAGCGGTCCGCCCCGGCATCGCCCGTGGTACATATTATATAGCCTATAGCACTCAAGATTCACATACATATCCAACGGTGAAAGAATTTTTGAAATCGGTCCAGTAGTTCCTAAGATTAGCGCGTTCAAACAAACAAACTCTTCAGCTTTATAATATTAGTATAGATGGACTCGAGTAGGTACATGTCCAACTCCTCAACCCTGATGCTGTAAGGAATTGCATTCCGAAATGTTAAGGATCCCACGGAATTTTTCCGTTTTGTGGACTACTTCCTACAGATAGGCTACTTTTTGTTCTGGAAAATCAAAGTTCCCACGAGATTTTTACAAACCTAAATACACACGGGCGAAGCCGTGGGCATCATCTAGTCTATACTAATACTAATAAATAAAATTGAAGTGTCTGTCTGTAATATCGAAATAACTACCTCATATTAAGCTCATATGGTTATTTGAACGATACTATAACCGAATCACACGTTTTTAAAATTTTTGTCTGTCTGTCTGTCTGTCTGTCTGTCTGTCTGTCTGTCTGTTTGAACGGGCTAATCTTTGGAACGGCTGAACCGATTTTGACGGGACTTTCACATACAAGTAGAGAATTAACCAGGGAGTACCATAGGCTACTTTTTTAACCGACTTTCAAAAAAGGAGGAGTTGTGTTTTTCTACCTATGTATACCGATATCTCCGAGATTTCTGAACCGATTTGCGTAATTTTTTTTTTAATCGATAGAGAAACATTGCGACACCGTCCTACAAAAAATTTGGATTCCAACTCCTCAATCCTGATGCTGTAGGGGATCTGATCCCCAAAACTAATGGGATTTAGGCACTGTCGGTTATTTAAATTGATATTGGGGATACCAATTAAAGACTTTATGGTTGAATGACCTCGAGTAGGTACATGTCCAACTCCTCAACCCTGATGCTGTAAGGAATTGCATTCCGAAAACGTAAGGATCCCACGGAATTTTTCCGTTTTGTGGACGGGTTACTATTTACAACAGATAGGCTACTTTTTGTTCTGGAAAATCAAAGTTCCCACGAGATTTTTACAAACCTAAATACACACGGGCGAAGCCGTGGGCATCATCTAGTATTATATATACTAATAAATAAAATTGAAGTGTCTGTCTGTAATATCGAAATAACTACCTCATATTAAGCTCATATGGTTATTTGAACGCTACCATAACCGAATCACACGTTTTTAAAATTTTTGTCTGTCTGTCTGTCTGTCTGTCTGTCTGTCTGTCTGTCTGTTTGAACGGGCTAATCTTCGGAACGGCTGAACCGATTTTGACGGGACCTTCACATACAAGTAGAGAATTAACCAGGGAGTAACAAAGGCTACTTTTTTAACCGACTTTCAAAAAAGAAGGAGTTGTGTTTTTCTACCTATGTACACCGATATCTCCGAGATTTCTGAACCGATTTGCGTAATTTTTTTTTTAATCGATAGAAAAACATTGCGACCCTGTTCTATAAAAAATTTGGATTCCAACTCCTCAATCCTGATGCTGCAGGGGACCTAATCCCCAAAACTAATGGGTTTTAGAAACTTTCGGTTATTTAAATTGATATTGGGGGTACCAATTAAAGACTTTATCGTTGAATGAACTCGAGTAAGTACATATCCAACTCCTCAACCCTGATGCTGTAAGGAATTGTATTCCGAAATCGTGGGGATCCCACGGGATTTTTCTGTTTTGGGGACGGGTTCTACAGATTTAAGCTACTTTTTGTTCTGGAAAATTAAAAGTTCCCACGGGATTTTTAAAAACCTAAATCCACACGGGCGAAGCCGTGGGCATCATCTAGTTCAACAATATTTCATATGGAGGTACAGAAAGAAAAGTCATATTAAGTTATGTTACATCGACAATGTGGCCGATTCTGTTGTACACAATCTCTAAATCTATACTAATACTAAGTAATAAATAAAATTGAAGTGTCTGTCTGTAATATCGAAATAACTACCTCATATTAAGCTAATATGGTTATTTGAACGCTACCATAACCGAATCACACGTTTTTAAAATTTTTGTCTGTCTGTCTGTCTGTCTGTCTATCTGTCTGTCTGTTTGAACGGGCTAATCTTCGGAACGGCTGAACCGATTTTGACGGGACCTTCACATACAAGTAGAGAAATAACCAGGGAGTAACATAGGCTACTTTTTTAACCGACTTTCAAAAAAGGAGGAGTTGTGTTTTCTACCTATGTACACCGATATCTCCGAGATTTCTGAACCGATTTGCGTATTTTTTTTTTTAATCGATAGATAAACATTGCGACCCTGTTCTATAAAAAATTTGGATTCCACCTCCTCAATCCTGATGCTGTAGGGGACCTAATCCCCAAAACTAATGGGTTTTAGAAACTTTCGGTTATTTAAATTGATATTGGGGGTACCAATTAAAGACTTTATCGTTGAATGAACTCGAGTAGGTACATATCCAACTCCTCAACCCTGATGCTGTAAGGAATTGTATTCCGAAATCGTGGGGATCCCACGGGATTTTTCCGTTTTGGGGACGGGTTTCTACAGATAAGCTACTTTTTGTTCTGGAAAATCAAAAGTTCCCACGGGATTTTTAAAAACCTAAGTCCACACGGGCGAAGCCGTGGGCATCATCTAGTTTAAACTAAAATGACAGGTCTAAATATATTCCTGTCTCTTTCACAATCCTCCCTGCTGAAGGGGATAGCACTATTTTTAAACCTGTCAATTTAGTTTAGGTTTAGAGATTGTGTACAACAGAATTAGCCACAATATTCGTTAGCGCAGAAAGAAGTAATCTCGCCGACTAAAATCAGATTTTGAACATCAATGAATAACTATACAGATAGTTATTCATTGATGGTTTAGATTTGGTTTATGGTTTAGATTTGATGATCAGAAGCATTGTTGGTTTAGATTTGAAATTCGACAGCAAGAATGCTATTAATTAGTGAAATACATTACAATTATTTAATTAGTTACATAAGTAATTTGTATTAGTAGATATAATTATACTTATTTGCAAAAATATTAGTATTAGTCTGAATTTAGACAAGACAAGAGGCAAGATAAAAGATAATAATATAAAAAGATTATTGATTCTTCATTTCCAAGGCTTTATCTGTAGCAAAATAAATGGCACCGAGTTAGTTCTGTACATCTTACTTTATGCCAATTTCCATAAGGCCAGAGCCAGCAATCAATTTCTAATTTCATTCGCGCCTAAACGTTGATTAAGTCCTCATAAACAGTTTGCTTTTAGCGCCACATTAGGCCGTGAACACACGATCGTTAATAGCTTATCCCTCGGTGGTAATAACGGCGGATTTACATCAAGCCAAATATGATGTACACGAGTACTTGTTATGTTTTAATCGCGAAACTAATACTGGGCTGGGACGCTGTTCCATTATACAACGATACGTCAAACTCAAAAATTACCTAAATAATATAATAAAATCAATGTACATTGATCAAAGCTGTGATAGCCTAGTGGTTAGGACGACCGACGTTCGATCCCGGGCACGCACCTCTAACTTTTCGGAGTTATGTGCGTTTTAAGTATTTAAATATCACTTGCTTTAACGGTGAAGGAAAACATCGTGAGGAAACCTGCATGCCTGAGAGTTCTCCATAACGTTCTCAAAGGTGTGTGAAGTCTGCCAATCCGCTTGGCCAACGTGGTAGACTATGGCCAAAACCCTTCTCACTCTGAGAGGAGACCCGTGCTCTGTAGTGAGCCGGTAATGGGTTGATCATGAATGAATGAATGAAATGTACATTATCGTCTTTATTTATTCTACTACAAGTTAGCCCTTTGCCGGTAGGGTGGTAATAAGCCTCGGCTAAGGCCTCCCACCAGACCAGACCATGAGACAATTTAGAAATTATAAAATCCCGAATTGTCCCTACCGGGAATCGAACCCGGGACCTCCCACTTATAAGATCACAGCGCGCACCACTGCGCCAGGGAGGTCGTCAAAACACTCGCTGGTCGTCTTACAACGCTCGCAAACTTTTAAGCGGAATTTCAAATACTGACAACAAGCTCCCTTATCTTATGACGTACATAAGTAATCACTAAATAGTATAAAACAAAGTCGCTTTCTCTGTCCCTATATCCCTATGTCCCTATGTCCCTATGTAAGTATGCTTAAATCTTTAAAACTACGCAACGGATTTTGATGCGGTTTTTTTAATAGATAGAGTGATTCAAGAGGAAGGTTTATAAGTAGAAAAATTGCACCCGGTAGGTGGCGCTAATAGCGGGCAGGACGACATCTGCTGGGTCCTCTAGTCTTATTATAAGTAAGACGTCCCGGGTTCGATTGTCGGCAGGAGCAATTCAGGATTTTTTCCATCCGTCTACATCCAGCCATTCACCAGACAATTTCCGAATTATCTGGTGGATGACTTCAGCCGTGACTAGTTACCACCCTACCGGCAAAAGCTGTGCCGCCACTCTATTTGGCGTTCCGATGCCACGCGAAAGCTATAGGTCATCATCATCATCATCATGATCAACCCATTACCGGCTCACTACAGAGCACGGGTCTCCTCTCAGAGTGAGAAGGGTTTTGGCCATAGTCTACCACGCTGGCCAAGCGGATTGGCAGACTTCACACACCTTTGAGAATGTTATGGAGAACTCTCAGGCATGCAGGTTTCCTCACGATGTTTCCTTCACCGTTAAAGCAAGTGATATTTAAATACTTAAAACGCACATAACTCAGAAAAGTTAGAGGTGCGTGCCCGGGATCGAACCCACGACCTCCGATTAGAAGTCGGTCGTCCTAACCACTAGGCTATCACAGCTTTTTTCCTAACCACTAGGCTATCACAGCTTTTTATATCTATAGGTACGCGAGTTAAAATTATAAACGTGGGTTCAGACCAAAAACTAAGTTCATTTAGCTTAGTTGGAATAATTGGCTAGAGCTAATCGACAGTTCAGTTAGCTCAGTGGTTCTTTTTTTTTTTTTTTTTTTTTTTTTTTTTTTTTATTACAATTGTCCCTCTGACAGAATCAGAGCCTATTTCTTCTGTGTACTCTTTCCATCCATTCTGCATAACTTGTCTTTCTTTCATTCTTTCTCTTTCAATGCCCAGATACATTCCATTAACTTACTAGCTACTACATTCTTTCTTATTATTAACTTATATTTTATTTATTTCTATTTTATTGCTTATATCTAGTATTATTATAACTTAACATTTTTGTCTTAATATTTATCTTAAACTATGCTTATTTCTATTTTTAGTTTACAATATTATGCTTTGTGATTTTGTTATATGATGTACTTTATATTATTACAAAATATATGGTCATCATATTCTTTATTACTTGTTTCTTTTAACAACCGTTCCTATTATTTTCAAGCAATAGTCCATAAACTTTTTCCTGCGTTCATCTGTCATTATAATCTTTATGTTTTCTATTGTCAGTTTTGTGTCCAGTAAGTGTTCAATGTCATATCTTTGTCTTTCAAATACTGGGCAGTCAAGGATAATGTGGGGGACGGACTCATTTTTGTCAGGGTCACAGACACATGAGGGACTCTCTTTGCACTTAAAGCGGGATAAGTATTCAGAGAATCCCCCATGGCCAGTAAACAATTGGGTACTGAGACAGCTCGGTACAAATTTTCTGATGATGCTATACGCGGCGGTCACATCCGGGAAGAAAATTTTTGTAATTCCGGCAACTGTTCCGGACTTGTATCTCGCGTCCCATTCGCGTATCGACTGCTGTCGGAGCTGTCGCTTCGCGAATGAGACGGGAAACAAGTCATAATTTGGTTTTCTTTTGATCGATGCAGCGGCAGCCTCTTTGGCGAGTTGGTCAGCCCTCTCGTTTCCCTCCAGTCCTGCGTGTGCTTTGATCCAGTACAAAGTTATAACTTTGTCCTGTCGAGATGAGTATGCTAAGTTCTCGCGTGTCTCAACGGCTAACGGATGGAGGGAACCGAGGTTGGTGATTGTTTGCAAAGCTGCCATAGAGTCGCTGTATATCCCGAATGTGAGCGCCTTGTATTTCTTTATCAACCTAGAGGCTTCGCAGATGGCCAGCAATTCCGCCTGGTATACCGTACAGTATACCGGAAGGTAGAGTTTTTTGGTCTTGGTTTCGGTTTCGGCCTCCCACACGGACAGTGCCGCTCCGACCCTTCCTCCAACCTTACTGCCATCGGTGAAGATTCTTACGGCGCAATCGCTATTCCCATCTACGTCATTTTGGTCTCTGAGGCGAGTCAGTGCAAGGTCAGTCAATACTGCGGGATGTGGTGCTTCTGCTGCGGGCATTAATCGCTCGATCTCCCTGTCCCCTAGTTCGGGCAAGAATGCCCCCTTCTTGATCCTGTATAGCGAGGCTGCCTCGCGTACACGAAGATCAAGTGGGAGCACTCCCGCCAGAACCAGTGCTGATTTCAGAGAGACCGTGCGATAAGCCTTGCACATCTTTTGAACAAACCCCCTTTGTACTGCACCGAGCTGTCTCTGCACACCAATCTTTCCAGCTGCTGTTTCCCAGATGCTCGCCGCGTACAAGATAATGGGTTCGACGGTCGCAATATAGATCGTTCGGATAACTTCTGGGTGAAGACCCCAACTCGCTTTAGCGGCTCTTGCAAGCTGTTTATACACGTTTAGTGCCTTTTTGCAAACGCTTGCTACGTGCGGTTTAAAAGTGAGTTTGTCATCAAACGTCACCCCCAAAATCTTTATTTGGTTAGACATGGCGATGCCGATCCCGCCCATGCCCAGGCGTGGTGTGTCGAATTTAAGCTTGCGCGTGATCACCATAGCATTTGTTTTATGAGGCGCGAATTTGAGCTTATTTTCGACCCCCCACGCCCGGACAAGTTCGAGAGCGGCATTGGCGTGTCTTTGCACGTGTTGAGCCGTGTGACCGTCGAATACCATTACCACGTCGTCGGCGAACGCCTGAACGTAGTGTCCTTCGTCCGAGAGGGTATTCAGAAGAGGGTCTAGCAAGATATTCCACAAAATGGGTCCGCCTATGGACCCCTGAACGCACCCTTTGTTGGTAGCCTTAGTGAAAATTTCCCCATTATACCTCACCGTGACTTTCCTTTGGTCTAGGTAACTGTCAAGGACTTTTCTGATATTAATAGGACATTTCATTTTTGCCAATTGGACTCTGATCGCTGGCCACCAGGCGCTGTCGAAGGCGCCCTCTATATCCAATGACACAACCGTTATGATCTTCTTTTCGTCAAGTTTTGTGTTTATGTGTTGCATTAGTTTATAGAGGGCGTCTTCGCAGCTCCTTTGGGGCATGAATCCAAACTGGTTTGGGTTCAGTCTCGGTAAAAGGTGGTGTTTGAGCCTGGCTACCAGCATTTTCTCGTAGATTTTGCCCATGACTGGCAGAAGTCCTATGGGGCGGTAGGACTTGGGTGTTGTGTACGAATCCTTTCCTGGTTTCCTCAACACTATTACTGTGGCCTCCTTCCAAATAACCGGGAAATAGTGAAGCTCCAAACACTTATTGAGTACGTCCAGGAAAAGTTGTGGGTCAGTTTTTATGGCATGGCTGCATATGTCTGCGGTGAAGCCGTCAGCACCAGGCGCTTTCTTGGGATTTAGAGATTCCAAGGCGGTGAGCAATTCAATTTTTGTGAACGGCGGATCATTATGTTCCTCGGATGGTTGGTTGTTCACCTCCGATGCTCTTCTCCTTATTTCTAGATGCGTCTGGTTATCATTCTCGCACAAATCTTCTGGGTAGAATGTCTTTGCCAGCAGCTCCACCGAGTCCTTCTCGTCAAGGATGATTCCGCCCTCTTCCAGAGGTATATCTTCCACTCTCTTGGCTGTTCTCCCTATTACCCGATAAATCCCCTCCCATAAATTCTCTTTGTCTTGTTTCTTACAAAAACTCTTCCAACTTTCGATCTGGGCCTCTTTAGCTTTCGCTTCATACTCATCTTTGGCTTGAATATATGCTTCTATAACCCTTTGTTTTCTTACAGGTGCGGCGTTCCTGATCCTGCGTTTCCTGGTGGTGACCGCGCGTTTCATCTTGGCAAGTTCCTCCGACCACCAGGGAAGGGTAAGTGTCTCAGTATTCTTTTTAATTGGTATTGCTTCATTACTCGACTCTGTCATTGCATCTTGAAATTTATTTATGAAGAATTCTAATTGTTCTGTTGTATTTATATTTTTGATTTTATCTATTTCTAAATTGTAAATAATTTTTAATTGTTTTAGTTTATCATGAAAAATTTCCCAATTGGCTTTTTTGGTATTATATTTTCTTGTGGTTCTTTTGACACTTACCCCCCCAGATTTTTTCAGCTTAATGCTGAAGCTGATGCCGTTATGATCGGCGCATGTGAGGTTTTCGACGACTTCCCAGCCCCCCACCAGATCCAGTATATCAGTCGTGCAGGCTGTCACGTCCACGAAGCTAGTGTAGCGCTTCCCGCCGCGTATGGTGTCGAAAGTTGGAGTGTCGCCTTGGTTAAGTATGTGCAGATCCAGCTCATGGAGTACACCTGCCAGATCTTCCCCCTTATGGTCAATCACCGGGCTACCCCACCAGGCACACTTTGCATTTGAGTCCCCTCCAACGATTAATCTCTGTTTTGCGTCTTTTGCAATTATGGTGAGATGATCCAAGTATGGCCCTATGGGGCGGTCTGGTTCAAAGTAGAAAGAGACCATGGTGATCTCCCAGGCACTAGTCCGGATTTTTACTACTACTATATTATTAGTGGTTAGTTTTGGACACAGTGACGCTTCCAGGTCCTGATCAAAGATGATTATGGCCGCCTTTACTGTTCCTTCTCCTTGTCTAATGTTCTGGAAGACCCTTGCTCCCCGGTAGCTCTTCATACACATAGCTCCACCAACATAGGGTTCCTGAAGCAACGCAACTGCGACATTTCTCTTTGTTGCCTCCATCATGAGCTCATCTGTAGCGAGCTGCTTCCTTTGGAGGTTGGCCTGGACTATTTTATATGTTTTTTCGTGGGTAGAGTTCAGTGGGACGCCTTTAGCAGTACGCTATACTGGCCCGAGCCAATGCGTCCCATTTGCGTCGAACTGGACATTCCTGACTGAACGCGTTGTGTTCAGTCTGGTCTAGCTTAGCGCGAACACAGTTACAGCATGTTGGAGCTGCATTAGCGAGCCAGTCAGCGCACTCCATCCTCATGTGTGGCCCTCCACAGTGGCTACATTTCGCGACTGATTCTTTACAGAAGCGTCTGCCGTGCCCATAACCGAGGCAGAGGGAGCATTGTACAAGTGGCGAGTAATCTGCCACTTTGACTTTTTGCAGGTCAATGTGTACTGCCTCTGCCTCGACCATTCGCGACCACAGTTTGGGAGACACTCTGATAACCACATGACAGGCGTGGGGATTCCTAGCCCTCCGTCTGAATCGGATTTCGAGGCGGTCTTCTTTACCTATGTCCTGGAACAGGCCCCGGTTCTGATTTCTCAAGGCGCTTTTAATATCGTCATCACTGTTGTATTCCAGAACATCCTTGAGAATCACAAGCGGGTCCTTGTTCTGGATTTCTTCCACATTGAGGTGGCCGCTCACACTTTTTAATCTCTCTTTTACTTTTTCTCTCTCCTCTACTGAACTGAATCCCACTATTACTTTCCTGTCTTTTGCCTTCCTGACTCTATCAACCTTCACACCTCCTTCTTTTGCATTAATAGCCTTCCTAATCCGACTTATCACCTCCTCTCCTGTCTCCTGTTCATCCGTAGAGGTAACTACCACTGAGTGTAGTGGTGGTGGGTGTTCTGGCGTACGCTTTCTTGAGTCACCTGCAGCCACACTAGCATATGTTAAGGTTTTTTCCTGCATCCTTACCATATGTTCCTTCAATTTCATCACCTCTTTCGTATTTTCTTGCAACATTCTGCAGTGATCCTCTAATCTGTGAGCCAAGTCATTATCCTCTCGCTTATCCCTTTTCTTTAGACTGTCCTTCTGCTCATTATTTCTGTCTTCTTCCCTTCCGGCTGTAAAAGGAGTCGAAGGTTTAGCTGCCTCCGCCTCCTTTACCAACTGAAACAATCTCTCTACGGCCTGTGTCACTTCCGTTTTTATTTCCGCTTTTATATTGCGGGAGCTGTTAAGTTGCAGCTTCGCTTTCATCAGACAGGCTTTAGCTTCAGCCACCCGACTCTTGGGTTTTAACATTTCCAGTTCTGGGGAGCCCGTTGTCGTCTCAGACTGCGCTCTCTTTGTCCGGGCTGCTACGCTGCTACTCAGTGGTTGTGAGGCTTTAACGGTCAATTTCGGGGGGGGCACCTGGGCATTGTTTGTTGGGGAACCTTGAGAGTTCGAGTTAATGGTGGTTGTACTCGGTTCTTGTGTGGATACAGGTCTATCCTCGATCGTCACAAGTCCATCGGGGGATGGAATCTTTTCCTCACATGCTTCCCGTGTTTGTGTCATTTTGGCGGGTGTCCTATGCCCGCAGCCAAACATTGCGTCACTTTAAAATATATAACAAAAGAGGTGAAAGAGAGAATAAAGTCCACTTTTTTTTTTTTCCTTTTCCTTTTTTTTGGGAGATGTAAAGTGTCTCCCAAAGTCTATATAGAGCCTGTGCGAAGATGTAAAATCAATTTTAATTAAGATTAATTAAATTAGGTGTAGTGTATAAACTAACTGGTCAGTGTAAAATGCTGTCCAGGGTCAGGAGTCAAGTGATACATATAGGAGTCCTGTTGTTGTCGTACACCAGGTACTTGTCCGTAGTAATTATTGTAAATATATAAAATAATATAAAATAACAAGTGGTCAATTACAATTAGGGTTTGATTTATTTATAGATTTATATATAGGGATAGGTATATGTAGGTATAGGATAGTAGGTATTGGTGTGTATAGGTATTGGTATAGGTAAGTGTAGGTATAAGTAGGTATGTGGGTAGGTATAGGTAGGCTTAAATAGGGGTAGGTATAGGTAAGTGTAGGTATAAGTAGGTATGTGGGTAGGTATAGGTAGGCTTAAATAGGGGTAGGTATAGATAAGTATAGGTAGGGGTGGGTATAGGAAGGGGTAGGTACCCCTAGGGGGGTATTTTTATTTGGCTCAATCGATAGTGCTCAACGAGCCTTTTCAAATGAGTCCAAACTCGGGTATGTTAAGTCAGTTCGTCTGTCTTATTGGGGGTGGGGGTAGGTACCCCTGAGTGTACAAGTGAGCAGTGTGAACACTGAAGTATGAACAGATACCGATGCTACGTGATATTAGCTAATTCAGCTAAGCTAGTTCAGGTTGCTGGGCTATTGTAGATGAAGCTCGCATCACATACCTGCTAAAACGTGGGGACAAAAGCACTCACCCTGCACTTACCGAATTCACTAAATTCACCTACCACCACCACCACCACCACCACTACAGCCTTTTAACGTCCCACAGCTGGGCACAGGCCTCCTCTCTCATAGGAGAGAGGGGCTTGGAGCTTAGACCCGCCACGCTGCTCCAATGCGTGGTGGCGGGCTTTAACGACTATTGTCACATGATAGTGATAATAACCGGGACCGACTGCTTAACATGCTCTCCGAGGTACGTAGGTGAAACACCGCCAGCTTCCAACTTCGGGCTGGCACTGAGAATTTTTATTAAAAACCCAATACCTAACAATTATTTGCCTACCCGGGAATCGAGCCCGGGACCTCGTGATCTGTGGTCGAATATGCTAACCACTAGACCAACGAGGCCGTCCTCAACGAGGCAAAATTCACCTCGTACAATGGAAACCCGCACGTATGGTCGAGCTCCCATATTTAATTTACGCGCGTAATTCGGGGCCGGATTTGAGACTCATAATGGCGGGTTTACAACACCCCGCGGAGTCGTTATGTCGTCTCTCTTTATTATATTTGTGACTAATTTGCGAGCGTGCTTCACATTGTGAGAGTAGTTTTGTGTAGACAATGTGGCTAATTCTGTTGTACACAATCTCTAAACCTAAACTAAATTGACAGGTTTAAAAATAGTGCTATCCCCTTCAGCAGGGAGGATTTTGAAAGAGACAGGAATATATTTAGACCTGTCATTTTAGTTTAGATTTAGAGATTGTGTACAACAGAATCGGCCACATTACTAACATTTGCCGCACTGAATAGACTGTAGTGTTACGATGTTTAAATTGAAACTGCGCGCACCACTCTTTTCCACAGCGATAGTCGCTTGAGCTACTTATTTACAGTTTGATAAGCGACCGCCTCTAGCATCTGAATAAGCAGCTCAAGTTTGCCTGAAGAGTATCCGAGCGTCTCGTGGAAGCGTAAAGGTAACAAGTAAGGTGCGTTAGGGTAAGATCGGAGGTGGGTTAAGACCGTATGACTCAAATTTCGGACGAATTAGGGCATATTTTTAAATGCGGGCAATATGGTGTATTAGGCCATTTAATTGGGCCCCGGCCCGTGGTTCCCGCAAATCGCTCCATCACGTCAGACGTGTGCTATGCGCCATTAAACAAAACAAGGTAATTTTCTTAATTTTTTCGTCAATCCGGTCTTCAACTTTTATTTTTATCTGTCATTTTTAGCGAAGATATAGCTTTTTTTGTAATTATTTTGCCTGGATAGTTAGTTTTATGATGACACAAAGAGATTAATTTGATCCAAATAGAGCTAACATTGATGTTGGCGAAGATCCGGTGTACCCCCTCGCAAGTGAAGATCGGATGAAAATTTTCCGATCTTTGCAAGTTTCAAATAAGGCAGTGATAGTCAAACTTTTATTAAGTAATCATAAATGTTTCTGCCGTACGAGGTTTCTTTCGCTATTGCTTTTACTGAGTAATAGTAAGATTCTAAAACGGATTAACAGTAAGATTAATTAATCGGAGTAATAGTAAGAGTTAAAACACAAATTTTGCGCCTTAATAGCTCAATCTGGTACGAGGACTTTTCATAGATCGTTAATAACAAGATACATTATGTGACAATTTAAAAAAAAAGTTTATTGAAAGTTGGTTACTATAATTACATAACTAACAAGCATGAACTAGGCTAATAAGTACCATTAATGAAAAAAAAATGAATTTTACATTGCTAATCATTTCTTAGTTTTTATAGTTGCCTAAAGTTTTATCCAAAGGAAAACCAGGGACGTTACGTATTAAGTAGTAATTCAGTTTCCTTTTCCAAATATCTGATATCCTGGTCCACTTAGTCACATTTGCTTTACTTCATCAAGTTCTATACCTTTATTCCGATTCTAATCGAGTCTTTTATGCCTACTCCCTTCCTGTTTATAATAAGACATGCGCTTGCTACACGTACATGAACTTGTACACACAATAAATTTAACAATTGAGTAGGTACTTACTACACCAGGCTTCCCCACTGGGCACCGGCAAATGCATCCGATCTTTACCGTTTTACTTACTTTGTGGCATGCCAAAGTTTGAGAACCACAAAATCACAATTTTTTTACATCAGGGGTAAGTTCGCATGACATAAAACCAAAAATGAAAGAATCGATTGGAACATTTTTGTTTCTAGTCATTTATAATTCATATTCAAATATGTTTTAGAATAGAAAAGACCGAATGTATTCCTTATTAAGACTTTGTTCTCCAAGCACTAGAAGTGACTTTAAATTTATGTCCGGTCATACCCCTTGGTGGCCAATTCTTAATCATGGTCATAAAAAAAATTGTGTTGACTTTGCGTACGTAAAAAACAAAAACCGTTGAGTTTACATAAACAAACTATTTTCAGAGCTAAACTACGTTTAACCATTAACCGTTTACGATATATTACATTAATATAAGATGTACGGATTTCGAGAAAAAAATTTTTTTGCGACACTCTTCCAACTAGTCGAAAATCCGTCCGGTATTACCCCAACGCACCTTATAAATTAAAAATTTAAAAACCCCCGACATTCGCCATTTTGTGATGGTAGCCATCTTGGATTTACATAGTGCTATTCTACTAGTTAAGCCCTTTCATTTGATACCCGTATTGAGGGATTTGTAAAAAAATATGTAATTTGGCATTTTATGGCGGCGGCCTTCTTGGACCAATTTTCATTAAACATAGCTAACAACAATCCCGACTAACTCACCTTTCAAACAAAAAAAAAACCGCATTCAAATCGGTTCACCCGTTTGAGCGCTACGGGGGAACAGACACACACACAGACACATACACGTCAAACTTATAACACCCCGTCGTTTTTGCGTCGGCGCTAAAAAAAGCTACGCTACCACGAAATGCGAGGGACACTTGGGAGGCGTAACTTAAATGTCGCGTGACGCTGTCGCTTGTCACGATAGCAGCGCACCTCAAAGTCTAGTATATTTAGCAGCGCTAAAAATAAGCTACTTCAACCACACGAGTAGATAGGTACAGAGAGCAAGCTTCATACAAACGGCCCGCTGTAGGTACACTCACACAAATACAATCACCAACGGTTCACGGACGCGCGCTCGGTCTACCAACCGGTACAGTTGGTGACAAACGTGCGCATAATTATGTGTGAGTGTACCTACAGTGGGCCGCTTGCAGAAGCTTTCCCTCTGTACTTATATACTCGTGTGCTTCAACTGTTGAAAAATTCGATCGCAGGCGATAATAACCAGAGGATGTCCAATCAGATCAAATAAAAAACTAGTTATGTATTTAACATTTAGGTAAGATGTGTATTTTAAAACTACTCTGAAGTTCTTCAGCCAACCGAACGGTTTAGTATTTCAGCAAAACAGATTGCCGTTTCGCAAATTATGATGAAGAAGAAAAAAAATATATAACATATGGAAAATCTCCCAGACCATCCATGCCACTCTTTGTAACAGTCATTAAAAATCAAGGGGAACCAAAACGTCAAAAATGAAAACTACATGATTTCCTTTGTACGGAAAATACATTTTTGTAAGTATCTTTTTGACCTTATTCCACGAATGCTGTTCAGTGTTCAGTGTTCAGTGCGGTTACACAAAGGCAGCCTAAACTAGAACAATCGCTGCGAATGAAAAACAAGAGGCTGTAATTATTACTGTAGGTAAAGGTCGACCAGAATCTCATGAAAAATACGGAAATGAAATTCCAAAGTTAGCAACACTACGGCTGCCATAGTGATAAACAAAGTAACTGACATTTTTTGTGAAATTGACTTTTTTGCATTAACAAAAGTTTTATGTCGAGTAGTTTTTTACCACAGTTTAATATTTCAAATAACTTGAACTGTTTACTGAAATTTGAATTGCCCAAACAAAGAAACTGCACACACTAACCCGGAATATAAATAAATATAAATGCAAAAACCAAGTAAACAGCAAGCACAACACAAAAACAAAGTAATTGGATGTTGATTACTTTGTTTTGGTATTTAAAATGCAGTTGCTTGATTTTTCGTTTCGTGAAACGATCCCAGGTAAGGTGTTCTGAATGTAATTACTTTGTTTATCACTAGGGCAGCCGAGTTAACCTAGTGTTGCTTACTACAAAATTTAATTTCCCTATTTTTCATGAGATTCTGGTCGATCTATAGGTACACGTTTTTATTTCTATTTCTAGATTTTTTTCATCCGGGCAAAATCCATTGAATTAATTTATAGCTGGAAAAAATGCAAACTGCATTTTGCAGGATGTAGTTTTATTTCAGTTGACATCGCATCGAATCTTCCGACCGACATAATAATAATAAATGAGTTTAAAAAGTCCATCTACGAAATTACGTCGTATTTTTCCATCAATGTTTATTGAACGCTTACGAGCGAAACTTACTTCGGGAGCAGCACCCATTGAAATATTGCAAAATTAATTCAATTAATTGAAATACTTCGACACACGAAGAGTGCTTGACGGGAGGACCGACGTTGGGATTTTTCCGAAAAACAATCAGTCCCTAACATTTTATAGGGTGAAGAATGCACAACGTTCCTGTCTGCTAAAGTACCAGACCAGATGGTCAAAAAAGTAGATATAGCTGTTGTAGCTATAGAGTTAGAGCATACACCCTGATGAAACATATAAATTAATGTTTGTAAGTTGATCTATTTCTACCTGACTTCAAAAAAGGAGGGTGTTCTCAATTCGGAGCGTATTTTATTTTTTTTTCATTTTTTCATTTTCCAAGGCTAAGCGCTTGGTGTGGACCCAGATTATTGCGATTTCCTCCCGGAATAAGTGTCATAACCACACCTACGATACTCCATACAAGCGAACTACTACTAACAAGTGACAAGGACAACGCTATAGCTAAACCGAGCGGAACAAAGATAACGTTAAACGTTTACGTATAAATGTTAATATAGGCGTCCGTTGCGAGCGACGATTGACGTGAGAAAGAGAAGTAGAAGAGAAGAGTGTCGGTTCTTAATATTATTCAATTCAAATTCAATTCAAATTCAATTCAAATGCAATTCAAATTCAATTCAAATTCAATTCAAATTCAATTCGAATTCAATTCGAATTCAATTCAAATTCAATTCAAATTCAATTCAAATTCAATTCAAATTCAATTCAAATGCAATTCAAAATTCATTTATTCAAAGTAGGTACACTGTACACTTTTTGAACGTCAATATAAAAATACATGAAAGTGGGGTACCTAATGGTGATAATTAGGTACTACGAAAACTTAAAACTAAAACTACGAGGATTCTAAACGCGCCCTGGTCTGAGAAGAGCCCACAACAAACTCTGCCGGGTTTTTTTATATTATCACCATCTCATAATAATGTCTAATTTTTAAATGATTTTATTATACCTAACTCTTTGTATCGGACGAGAGCGCTATCATATCGATACCTCTGGGCTCAAAGGGCGTATAGCACAAAACAGTAACTTTTCAGGAGAGCCAAAAAACCTAAAAAATAAAACAAAATTAGCTATAACTTTTTTGTCTTAATGATTATATAAAAACAATCTATGAGAAAAATACTTATATTTTCCCATATTTTAAGTAAATATTATTAAATGAAGTCTAACTATAATAGTTTCCAAAATAGTATGTGCTTTACTACCTAAAAAAAACTACAAAATGTTCTTTACACCCATTAAAAAACAGCTAACATTATTAACTTAGGCAGTAAATGTAACCTAGCGTAAAAAAGTTGTGTAATATTATGTAGTAAATGATAACAGCAATGTTTAATTGTGTTGTAAATCACAAAGTTTGCATTTTAAATTGTATAACTTTCATAATAAAAAGGGTTAAGCGAGGTGGGGGGTACCCCACCCCGTTCTGATGGATTATTCCCATAATCTCCATCTCAATGGGGATTATGGGAATAACCAAAAAGCTTTTTAAAAAGTAAGAGATAGATAATTGAAGAGTTATTGTTAATAGTTTTTATTATCTATACTACCTATACTAAGATAATAAAGCGGAAGTGTTTGTTTGTTTATTTGAACGCGCTAATCTCTGAAAGTACCTGTCGGATTTGAAAAATTCTTTTTGCATTTGGTAGTCCAATTTTCGGAGAACGTTATAGGCTATTTATTATTCCTAAAATCTTCCTTCTTTATTTCTAAAATCTAGAGGGGTAAAATGGGGGTAGAAAGTTTGCATGAAAGTCCTATGTTTTTAAAGTTACAGACCTGAAAATCGGCATTTAGATTATTAGTTATAAATAATAATAACCTGTATATTTTATTCTGAAAAATCTTCCCTTAAGGGTGGTAAAATAGGGGGTGAAAGTTTTAATTATATTATTGCTATACAATGAATATAAAATTATTTTGCTATAATCCGCTAACAGTGACAAATTTGTAGGCACAACACCACACAATCTTGTAGGCACAACACCACACAATCTTGTAGGCACAACACCACACAAATTCACCACAAAACAAACTCGACGATCGTTTCGCTCCGACACCGGAGCATCTTCAGGAGATGTCGACTTCACAACGGACGATTGCAAAGTCCGTTGTGAAGTCGACATCTCCTGAAGATGCTCCGGTGTCGGAGCGAAACGATCGTCGAGTTTGTTTTGTGGTGAATTTGTGTGGTGTTGTGCCTACAAGATTGTGTGGTGTTGTGCCTACAAGATTGTGTGGTGTTGTGCCTACAAATTTGTCACTGTTAGCGGATTATAGCAAAATAATTTTATATTCATTGTATATCATGGAATTCCGCAAAGTAACGCCTGCTTCCATTCAATATATTATTGCTATTATCACCTTGAAATTTGGAATGTAGGTTCATTCTAGGGCTTAAATATCAACGTAGAAAAGATTTCACGAAAATGTCTTCCCCTCTAAGGGGTAAAATGGGGTAGGAAGTTTATATGAATGTTTTCGTTAGGTTTTTATAATAATAATAATTCATTTATTTCAGGTAATTCAAAAACCCATCACAACAGACCAACAAAAAATATATAAAATAAAATTTTTAAATTATATAATATAAAATAAAATTTTTGAAGCTACAGATATGAGAATTATAAGTAATAAAAGGACAAACAAGAAAGTTTTAAGCAATTTTTGGGTTATTCATCTTTAGAATTATTTTCTTTTTCAGTATTATTTTCATCTTCTTTATTTTCTTCATCAGCTTCATTTAATGTATCACAAACATTAGAGCTCCATGGAAGCTTTCTATATTCTTCATGAAATCTCTTAGGTATAGTTCCGTTGTCACAAAGACGTGTCAAATCCATGTATTTTTGTTTGTATATGTTTAATTTAGTTGTGGCTTAACTTCTCCCGCTTCCTGCTTTTTGTTTTCGCTTGACTTGTCCTTTGCTTTACTTTTTCCTTTGCCTTTTCCTTGTTCTTTTCATTTTCCATTAACGTTATATTTTGAGTTTCAGCTTCCTCTATGGCTAGCTCCATGGAATATTTGACAAATATTTAGTTTTCGTATTTCTTTTTAAATGTAGCAATTCTAATCTGTTTTAGTTTTATATTTTTCAATGTGTTTGGAGTGAAAGTATTGGCAGTTAATTGATCAAAATTCAGAAAATCGGTGTAGTCGATAAGAAAGACTTTGTATGGCTTAGATTTTTTCCGAGCGGTCTCAAAGTATGTCGGCCATTGCGACGGACTCCATACAATTAATTTTTGCACTTCTCTTGCAATCGTGGTGTGGACAGAGTCAACAGACATATACGTATGTATGACCAGGCAAAAGATAATTTATTTGTATTAATGCTATATTAATTGCCGACTTTAGAAAATAGCTAATAGTGGACAATACCGTTTTATTTTTATTTTGGCCGCTACAGGAGTCACAGTATAAAATAATGTTTTTTATGCCAATTCTATATTTCTCTTCTAAGTACTTTAAAAGACAAGAGGCAATATCATTGCTTCCACGTTTGCCGTCGCTCTCTTCCCAGTTATAGCAGTAAACTTCCTGTGTGCTGCTTCCGAATTAAGATAAAGATAATAATGAAATGATAAAGAATGAAAAACTGAATACAATTATTATGAACACCATGAACCCCAAAATTAGCTTTACGCCTTTTGAGTCTGAAATAATAGAATAATATGCTTTACACCCTAAACTTCAGGAAATATTTATAATTATTTTTAGGTTGTATAGTACAGGTGCTGTTATGTTGAATGAGAATTAATGCGTTATACGCCTTAATACTCATAATTGGAATCCTATACAACCTAGGACATTTTTAACTTACGCAGTAATGCCATTTACAGCCCGATTTCCTGTTTCACTGTGGTTTAGCAGCCTAAAATAGATGGGGCGTAAAGAACATTTTTGTGCGAATTTGGCAACTTCATATATACCAATCGATAGAGAATGAAAAACTGAATACGATGGTATTAATAACTCAATTTGCCCCAAAATGTGCTTTACGCCCTTTGAGCCCAGAGGTATCGATATGTCAACCCCTTACCGCGAAACTCGATTTGTTTTCCGCGTACTGTGCTTAATTTAGAAGATTCGCAATTATTTTAATTAAACGCGCAGAGACATTCGACAGTGCGCTCCCCTGGTCCGTGATGGCTGACGTAAATCAGTTTAAGTAAAATCGTTTCTGTTTTGTATTTAAACGCAATAATCGCATTTCGACGAATTATCCATTGAAATAAACGGTCATTGCAGCTCCAATCATTGGACTTACTTTATATAATTTTATTAAAATGTAGCAAACAAGTATAAATTAAAAATTCCAAAAAAAAATCCCGACATTCGCCATTTTGTGATGGCGGCCATCTTCCATTTACATAGTTAAGTCAAGCCCTTCCATTTGATACCCATATTGAGGGAGTTTTGAAAAATATGTAATCTGCCATTTTGTGGCGGCGGCCATCTTGGACCGATTTTCATCAAACTGGAAATGAGTTTTTCTGGTTGTCATTACTTTAGCTCTCGATTGCTGAAGTATATTTCTAAATTGTTTTCTGGACATTTGGTCCAGAAGTAAGGGGCGAGTGGCCTAGCGACAATCAGTCGATTGCGCTGTTTAAGCAACATTTAATCAATTCGACAACTTGATAGGTGACTTTCGGAGTAAACACTTTAACTAACTTAGATTGTAGCAATGATTGATACAGCTTTTCAGCAATGAAACTACAATCCTAAAGGTGAGATCGCAGTCAAGGGCAAACTATCAGTTATCCATACTAATATTATTAATTTTATTATTAAATGCGAAAGTGTATTTGTTTGTTTGTTTGTCTACTAATCGACTTGATTTTTGACATCGAGATAGTTGAAAGGATGGAGAGTAACGTAGGCTACTTTTTATCCCGGAAAAAAGTGTTGCTATGGTACTTAAAACATCGCCATCTATCGGCAAAGAAGTTAAACTTTGGCTGTTAGGGTTGTTGTTCTTATTTGTGTCTAACGTGCTTTGTCTACTTATTCACCGCGAGTATTACTTTGTTGTAACATAAAATCTGTCAATATCCGTTTATACAAAAGTTGCTGCATATTTTAAAGTATTTCAGTGTTTTCGATTAAAAATTCACAACACAGCCCATTTTAATCTATCACGGGAAACTTGTTAGGTGGATGGAAAAGTAGTCTAATATTCAACAAACAAATTCAAATTTGCATAAAGTTTTAACGAATAGCTTTGCAAAAAATAGTTGTAAAAGAAAATAATTGTGTTAAATAAATGTGAAACGAAGCTTATAAATAAAAATGTATTTAAAACCATGAGGTACGTTGATGATAAGAGCATATAATTTATTAAGTATGTATAACTTCTTTTCTAACTTTTTTATAACTATTAAATCTCATATTTTATCGAATTTAGCATTTTAATTTATCACAAGTATTATTTAGTTTACTTTTTGATAAATAAATCCATAGCCCTTGCCTTTGCACGAAGTATTACGATGTTTACAGAAACCTTATAACACTCCTCTTGTTAAAAACCTGACGACAATTCAGAATCTTTCACAGACATTCAGAACTTTCTGAATGTCTGTTTTAAATCTGTTTTGATATATCTAATAGAATTAAAACAGACATACCCAAGACTTATTTTACTTTATTATCAGAGAGTTCATCGACGAATATCAAAGTATTTCAATTAATTGAATTAAAACAAACTGAAATTCTCCGTCACGACGAAAAGCGCTCTAGGATAAAATTTATATGGATTTTTTTTTTAATTTCCTGCAAGCACCTATGGTTCGTTTTATTGATTTCAATGAATCGATTTCGATCGAGCTATTTACGTTTTAGGGCCGGACCGCACTTACGCGGTGCTGCGCGTCGCTGCACTGCGCGGCACAAAGCGTCAAAATATTATTTCTATCATTTTGTATGGGGCATATCGCACTAGAGCGGCGCTGCGCGGCCGTAAGTGCGGTCCGGCCCTTAAAGTTCGGTTTAAAGGGTTATAACATGTTCAAGTTATCACTGCTACTTCACCGGAAGAAAAATCTAAGCGCCCTGCGAAGAGCGTCACTTACGCATTTTCGTGAGACGCGATTTGTTTACCTCTGCTGAAAAAATATCGAAAGCAAACAGCCACGACCCATTAGGCATTAGCCCCGCGATAAAACCAATACGCCCCGCAAGCGTTTTCTTCGCCAACTCAATACTCAATTACTCGCTCCGATGTTTGGAATATGAACGCTGTGACGGCGAAACTCGCCTTTGTCCATTTTTCGAACAGCGTCCGATAATTGACACTGTCACAATGCACCGTTGAAGCGGGCGCGAAATTGTCAAAGAGCTGGTGGGGAATTTCGCGCAGGCATTTATTAAAAGTTGAGAGTTGGTAACAAATCATTCCACTACTTTCCCTTACAGTGAGTTGTATATCACACAGTCAGGGTAAGGTTACGGTTGAGAGAGAATTTTAGCAACCAAAAAAATTGTGAAAAAATAAAAAAAAATCAAAAATTCTAATTAGACCTTCAACTTTAATCATGGATGTACAAATACTGACTTATGCAATCAACTTTGCTTGTTTTTGCTGACGTGCATCAGACAATCGAAATAATATAGTAATTATAAGTTAGCTAAACTAGACTTTTCAGCCGTGCCTTGTAATAGCCAATATAACCAAAGACAAAATAAGCTCACATACAAAATAAACATTTTATTTTAGTTTTCAACCAAGTCTTTTACACTGTTAACTGTATTTCTGTGTATTTTTCGAGTCATCTTCTAAAAATATTATAAAATAATAGTGCTTTTATTTGTACAATCCTGTTATTTATTTTGTAAACAGGGTAAGTATATTTCGCTAGAGCAAAATATTTTTTCAGAAATGAAGGTTAAATTGGAAAATCGACAACTAAATAAGTACTTTGTACCACCCACCAGCTCTAAACTGTAATATTGAACGGGACAATTGGGCGGCGCACAATATTGTGTTGCTTGTTGGAAAATATTGCTTGTACAAGTTTTTACTTTTATTTTTATTTATTTTTTTAACTTAGTAATATTGTTTTTTGCTGTATTATAGGTTTTCGGTTGTGCAATATTTTGGAATATGTCTTTAACAATATTAAACCGCTTTGCAAATGACACCACCGAAATATTTATAGAACGCAAAACCAATAAGTGCAAAACAAAACAACAAAACAAAATAGAAGCAAAAACTTGTGAAAGCAGTAGTTTTCAATTAGCAAAACAAATTATGAATAGGTACCTATTTAAAAACACATTTTCGAGCAAGACATGCAATTTAAATACTTAAAAGTGAAAACAGTTTTTTTTGTTTTTGGCTCGTATAATTTTTTGGGAGATCGATTAATAATTTTTAACTGCATTGAATAAAACTACATTTAAGGTAACTATTTTAATGGCTTCTTAATATTAGAATTTTCACCTCTTTTATAATGATGATGATGAAAGAAATCATGAATACTATAATTCTACTTTGTAATAAACTTTTTTCAATAATGCATTAGATTAAATAATAATATAATAATTATTATTACTGTCAATTCATTCGGGCTTCCTTCTAGAGTATCTTGTTTATTAAATCTATGGGTATAAAAGTACAAAATATGAATATTATGTGATTCTGTTTAGAAAAAATTGTTTTAGTTTGTATCAACATGAGTAGGTAAAGTGGAACTATTTCTAGTTATATCTAGTTACAATAAATATTGAAATGAAATGATTTCATGAAAAATGAAAATGTTTTGTGTGATTAATAATTATTATGAAATGAATGATGGCATTTGAGCAGGTTCAATATAAATAAATTACACATTTATGGAGAAAAAATATGTCGCCATCATATTCCCATACTAAGCTATTATTTTGATTTGACTATAATTACCTAAGTATTTTAGCTTAAAAAAAATATTTCTTGTTACATTATTACGTCATATTCTTACTTGTAATAATGGTTACAGTACTTATATTACCTAACCCAATTTTTTTATACTTTAAATGATATTACGCAAATAAAATTGTTATTATCGTTACAAACAAAACGTAGCGTGTCTGGATTTTCTGTTACTAATAGTTATTATTGTTAATAGGATGTTATCAAGAATCTAATTTCTTTCTAAAAAATACTTATTTATTTTCCTTTCTTATACAATTAAATTGAAGTACTTTACAGTTATAGCTAGGTAAATGTGCACTGCAGGCACAATCGAAGCCTTCAGGAAAGCAAATTATGTTAGGTTGAGTTAAGTTTCATCGATGTATTCATTTTCCATAAATTTCCCCAGTAATATAACATGATGGCGACATAACCTATGGACCTAGTTGTGTATCTTCCTGTAAAAGACACCGTGGGGTTCCTCTTGCAGCTCTTCGGGCTTGGGTTTTGGTACGTACGGGTTCTTGAGGGGGTCTGCATTCAACCTGAAATTGCATTTGATTAAATTAAAGTATTATAGAATTACCTTCTCCACCAACCAAAGTCAACTAACTATAGTCTCAAAGTTACAAAAGCTCCAAATTTACAAACAGCCCTTGAGCTAATGTGACTTTGGGGCTTGAAATTGTTGTAACGGAATTGTAACGGAAATGTACAAACAAACCACAGAAAGATACTAGTTCCTAGATCATCATCATTTTCAACTCATTACCGGCCCACTACATGGCGCCGATCTCGTCGCAGAATGAGAAGGGTTTGGGCCGTAATCTATCACGCTGGTCAAGTGTGGATGGTAGACTTCACACGCCTTTGAGAACATTATGTAGAACTCTCAGGCATATAGATTTCCTCACGATGTTTTCCTTCATTATTAAAGCAAATGGGACCTAATTTTGCTTAAAACGCACATAACTCCGAAAAATTTAGATGTGTGCTGGGGATCAAACTCTGTCATCCTAAAAGGCAGGTCTTATGGCTCTAACCGTTTCTAAGATCAAGTCTACATTTCACCGTCGTTTAGCTAATATTGAAGAAAAAAAACTTCGTTGTTTTAGGACGCCTGCATGGACGTTGCATAGATACGTACTTGTAGTGTTCGATGGCCTGCGAACAGTCCACGTTGTACCACCAGTCGCACGCGAACTTGGCCTGGTCGAACAGCGTGCCGTTGGTGCACAGGAACGACGCGCCCTGGTGGCCCTCGCGACCGTCGTGGCACACGTGGTACGCCTTAAAATATATCTTAAGTAAGAATGTGTGTTAAAATAAAACGTGAAGCTCTTGACCTATATTGTCCCATCTCTAACTATAGTAATAAAGTAAAAAAGGAGGAACTTCTCAATTCATCTGAATCTTTTTACGTATGTTACTCAAAGACGCGCTGGACCGATTTGGAAAATTCTTCTTTTATTTGAAGGGGTGTACTTCCCGAATGGCCCCATGGTCATCTGGTCAGGATCTGAGGATGGGATCCTGGAGAAATCGAAAGCACTCCTCAAATCTTATTCTATATTTAACCATTTGAATACCTCGGGACCCAAACGATGACTGATTCTTCAACCTATGCCCCGCCTATTGCCACTTCAGTTTCGTGAACTCAATATTGGTAACTGTTCTCCTACGGATCTCCTCATTTCTGATTTGATGCTGCAGAGATATTCCGAGTATAGTGCTCTCCGTCCTCGCTGAGTGACCATGAACCTTCTTATGGGGCTCATAGTTAGATCAGATCTATTTCCAATTTTAAATGACCTATATTTTCTGAATAATCAAAATTTGTTTTTACTGCTTTAAAGTAAGTAGGCACTCCCTAGATTAAAAGATTAAAATCCCAATTGGTTTCTGTTCAAAACCTCCACCGCTTATCAAAGTTATCAGACGATCGTTTCCTACGAGTGAACTGTAAATAATCATGTTCCTAAAGAGAATTTCCACCTCGTAAATTTACTATGGCCGACCAATTTGGGCCAAATTGAATAAGTTCGAAGACATTGTTAGCGGGCATGACTCACCAACTGCGTAATCCGAAATTATAATTTCAATCGCGTTATTTCTAGGAAATTAATTAAGACAAACTTTCAAAAGAATCAATTCGTGAATGGGGCACTAAAGGGAAATTAAACTCACATAAAGGGAATGAGTTGAAATCAGGATTTTGGCCCTTTATTCGAGTGGTATTATTTGAATTTGAGTTTATATCAAACTTGGTATAATTAAAACGGGTCCTTTAATAGTTGATAGATTTATAGTTCACCTTAAATTAGAAACTAATCGAAAGCTGATGGCCGTGACCTTATTTGTGTCGATTTAGGCTTTTTTAAATCTCATAGTAACTCTTTATTATTACTCTTATTACATCACTAACAGCTGATGTCTGCGACTTCGCCCGGGCAAATTTAGTTTAAAATCTCGTGGGAACTCTTTAATTCGTCAACTCGTGAGCGATCTTTCAGCTAGAATCTCGCCCGACCCAGCCACGCCTCGCTTCGCCTATGTGAAACCATCCTGTGAGATTTTACCTAATCCTTGAACATCGAATCCACTTCTCGCCACGCCGGTGTGAAACCAGCCTAAAGGTCATACCGTGATGCTCAAGAATCGGATTATCAAAAGCAAAAATTTTTCAAACTCGACTAGAATTTTCAAAAATTATCGCGTTCAAACAAACAAAGTCTTCCGCTTTATTGTATCAGTATAGATTCATTTCAGGATGTCCTGTTTTTATAATGAAAATTTACAGACAACAATATTACTTCAAAAATAACAAAGTAAATAAACTCCATAAACAAATTGGCGAAGAGCTTTCATTGGTATTTACAAAGACAAACGCAATTAAAGGAACACTGAGGGCACATAAAGGAGTCGGTCAATTTCAGGCCATTACCGATCGCTTCAGGGCTTTTAAGCCTTTTCGAGTGCTTTTTCATAGATCAAAGGCTATCTCTTAATAATCTAATAGCCCTTCGAATTATTATTTCGCTTCTATCTGTATCTTTCACGGAACGAAACGAGTAACGGAATGCCCTTGGAAATATTTTTTTTTCAAAGTCAAATAAAGTTCAAAATTGGTATACTGTAAACATTTTGAACGTCTTCTATAATTGACCAAAGAAAATTGAATTGATTTTATTCCATAAAATTACTTACTTATTGTACTTATTTATCTAAAAATCTCATCACAGCAATCAGTTCCCGAATCTGATTACAAGATCACTCTCCTCAAAATACTCAGAAAGTAACTATGTTAGCTATACCCAAAAACTAGTAACAATACCGAAAAACTGTAATCGGGATGCTCTATCTGCTTTTTATTACTACTCTATTTGTTAAAATCATATTTGGTAAGTATATTTACGATGAAGATTTAAATCTATTCTTAATAGAGCATAAAGGCTGTGCATTGACTCTAGCCCTAATACTTTAGTCTTTAAGTGATATTACCTATTACTTGATTGTGTTAGATGATAATAATAAAACAATACCAAGCAGATAAGATCGTTGTAGGTTTTTCTCAGACAGGGCACGTTTGGAACCCTTGTAGCTTTAGTTTTAAGTTTATCTTAAATAATTATCACCATTATTACCTCACTTTCGCATAGGTACTTGTAAATTTGATTGACATTTAAAAAGTTTACACAATACCAATTTTAAAATTTAATGTAAGCGAGCTCAAAAATGTCGACATAATAAAAAATCTTTTTTAAATACTAAAAGCAAGTTTTTACCTGGCATCCAGTTTCAACATTGGCATACATTCCGGGGTGGACTGGCACATGAGAGCAGGAGAAGCTGGTCTCTGGCACCGCATGGTAGATGGGATAGTCGACCCCTGGCACTCCTGGTACATTCCTAAGGTCTTGAGGCTTCTCGTGTTCCCTCAGAGGTTTGCGGTACACAGCTTGAGGCTGTTCGACTTGGAACGGATAGGGTTCATACCTCTGAAAATAAAACATATTGATGTTAATTACAATATCGGAAAGGTTCTGCACATCCTTAGGATATCGAATGCCCTTCTGGCATCCGTTTTCCTCGCCACAATATTGGTAACTTCTTTTAGGAAGCTCACGGATCCTTTGGAGATAAATTTAACAATAACAAGTATAAATTGAAAATTTAAAAAACCCCCGACATTCGCCATTTTGTGATGGCGGCTATCTTGTATTTGCATAGTGCTATTCTACTAGTCAAACTCTTTCATTTGACCCCGTCGTTTTTGCGTTGGGGTTTAATAAAAACAAATAAGAAAATATAAATTTATAATTACAAATGATGACAAAATAATATGACGTATCAAATGATCAGATGATATCACTTTTGAGTTTCGTCGTCGTCGTCTCAACCAATAGACGTCCACTGCCGGACATAGGTCTCTTGCAAGGATCGCCACAGAACACGATCTTGTGCCGCCTGTTTCCAGCGGCTGCCAGCGACTCGCTTGAGATCGTCCGTCCATCTAGTGGGGGGTCTACCTACGCTTAGTTTACCGGTGCTAGGTCCGCCACTCAAGCACATTGGGACCCCAACGTCCATCAGTTCTTCGAACAATGTGCCCCAACCATTGCCACCTCAGTTTCGTGACTCAATGAGCTATGTCGGTAACTTTGGTTCTCCTGCGGATCTCCTCATTTCTGATTTAATCCCGCAGAGATTCTTTTGAGTTTAGAGGGAACATAATGATTCAACAAAAATTGCATTATTTCACCATCACAATAGCAGACAAACTGACTAAAAATCTAACAAACATCAATATTAAAACAAGGACCGCAAACAAAATAATAATACAATATTTGACATAAAACTTACTAACGCAACAGGTAAATTAGACGTAACAAAGAACAAACTTGTCGATTGCTTTACAAAAAAAAAACAAAGTTGCGAAAAGCTCATGTTCAAATCTTAAACAAAGAGCAAAAAATGTACTAATATGAACTTTATTACATTTTACAATAAGAATGTAAATTGAGTGAAATGTACCTAAGCTAAGAACGAGGGCAGTGAAATGTCGCGATTACGTTGGCAAATCGAGCCACCTTGAGTGAAAGGCCCGTGACAGATATAACCAGCCAACTGTTATATAACATGTGGACAACCTTGACTGAGTTATAGTTATTGGAGTTCAGTAAAAAATTGAAAAACTTGCATATGACTTTGCAAGGCTTTTTTTTATAGGAATAGCGGGCAACTGAACACATGACCTGATGTTAAGTGATTACCGCCGCCCATGAACACTAGCAGCACCTGAGGAACCACTAATACGTTGCCGGCTTTTGATGAAGGGGACTGGCACTTCAGCTCGCTGCCGGAACACACGGATGCTTTGCGGCAGATTACGGCTGAAGTGTGGTAGCTAGCCAGGCGGATTCGGGGTAGGATCCTACCACAAAGCGGTGATACCATCCAGATTACGTTGTGTGGTATCAGGCACAACCACCCGTAAAGGGGACTGAGAGCGTCAGGGCCTCGTTAGCATATTGGCAGGGTGCACCGCGCGCAGGTGAGGTTGACTTGGGCCACATAGGTGGAATTTGGGCCACTTACACCCAAATTCTATTGGGAGTTTATTGGGAGAATGAACCATTTATTGATAGGTGGCTGATCTGAGTATCGAGCTGGTGTTATTAGGAGAATAGACCATTAATGGCAGACGCTAAGCGGAGTGTTGAGTAAATATAATTGTCCTGTAGATTAAAAGTTACAGTCAGTGTCATAAGGTTGGATGGAAAAAATTGACGGAGACAAGAGGTTCACTAACTAACTAATTTAGTTAATTGTGTTATAATATGCCTATGTTAGTTGTACAGAACCTGTCCAAGATATTATGGTTAAAAGTAATCAACTTCAACGGTTACACTATCTATACTACTAATAAATAAAATTGAAGTGTCTGTCTGTAATTTCGAAATAACTACCACATATTAAGCTCATATGGTTATTTGAACGATACCATAACCGAATCACACGTTTTTAAAATTTTTGTCTGTCTATCTGTCTGTTTGAACGGGCTAATCTTCGGAACGGCTGAACCGATTTTGACGGGACTTTCACAGACAAGTAGAGGATTAACCAAGGAGTAACATAGGCTACTTTTTTAACCGACTTTCAAAAAAGGAGTTGTGTTGAAATCGGTAAATACAGATGTTAAAAACGCCCTGATAGGTATTTTCGCTGCGCGCGATCGCGACGGCCGACGCCCGCTCCCCGCGCCACGCGCCCCTGCGCCCTGCGCCCGCCGTACGCGGTACCGCGGTACGCCGCCGCGCGGCGGGGGGCGGGTGGACCAGAAATCTACTTATCCCTCAGGATTTGTGAAAAATCGAAATTCACGCGGGCGAAGCCGCGGGCAAAAGCTAGTTTGATATAAGTTGAAATGTACAACAGCTTGTTGCTTGTGCAAAAACGTTCAATGTACCTTGACCCTAATATTTACATTTGTACTACATTTTTTATAGATAAGAATTATTATAGTGCACAAATATATGAGCAAACATAAGTACACTCTGTATTCCATCACTCTTCTAATTCGATAGAATCTGGCAAGGTGGAATTCAGAGGTGCAGAACCGACGCTTAACGTGATCTCCGAGGTATTACAGTATATCTAACACCGCCAACGCACCGGGCTGCTACTGACAACTGCTACTTACTGTCTTTACAACCAACCCGACCCGGAACTCAAATCCATGATCCGCAGCTGATCTAGACTAGACTGTGCAGTCTAGTCTAGATCACTAGATCAATGTTATACATACCCAAGCAGTATTTACTTTAAATGCAAGCCGCTCCGCTGAATACCTACTAGCCCTTAGTACAATTATTATCCAGATGTCCTTTTTCATCTGTTCCAGATGTTCGTATTCATTATACACGAAATTATTAACAATTTCTCAACTCCCCACAAGCCCTTTAAAGAGAATTCCAGCTAATCAAGTGATTAGGAAACGCACTGCGCAAGCGAGAACCGCGCGCCCGCGCCGCGCCGGGCGGCCGTGAGCCGTGCCCGGCGCGCGGCGAGCGTTGCCCTCGCGCGGATCTGGGCTGCGTGGTTTTAGGGACACACTTCTCCTTTCTTGGAGAGACGTAATGTCACCTTCAGTTTACAAGGACATTTGATACTTGTGACTTATTTCTTTACTCACAATTTGTGTGTAAAGGAATTTTCTTGTCTTGCATTTTCTTTAGTTTTATTTTAGGGTTCCGTACCCGAAGGGTAAAAACGGAGCCCTATTAATGTCACTCTGCTGTCTGTCTGTCTGTCCGTCCGCCGGTCACAGGTCTCTAGCTCGTACACGAAATGAGTTATAAACCTGAAATTTTGGTATTTGGTGTAAAACGTTGACCCAAAATCATATATTGAATTAGAAATTGAATTAAATTATTTTTCAGGGGGGCTCCTATACATGAAAAAGGAGCCGAAAAAAAAATTCTTACCCTAGCTTGTGGGGTATCATTGTTTAGAACTCATTGAGTAGAGTACGATTTTTTTTGCTCAAAATATAAGGAAATGGGGGGGCCATCAAAGTTGTCAGTTTTAGACCATTGTTGTGACTAGTTACGAATATGATATTTCGGTATACCTATTATGTACCATATACTGTATTTAAACAACAAATACTAAAAATAACGATTCCAGTTGTTTGTAAGCTGTGACCAAAACAAACGAACACGTTTTGGGTTTTTCTTCTACGGTTTGTTGCGATGTTCTAGCTCGGAAATTAAATATTTCTTACGCCCAAAATATTATGTTGTTCATAATTATGTATGGAACCCTAAAAGAGCGAGGCCCGGCTCGCACTTGGCCAGTTTTTTATATATAGCGGGAAAACGAGCAAGCGGGTCACCTGATGTTAAGTGATTACCGCCGCCCATGAACATTAGCAGCACCTGAGGAACCACTCATTCTTCTTATGTACGAAGTTACACGCATAAATATTGTATGTGACTAATATTTTTGATTGGTTTGATTAGGATTTCTCTAAGAATGCTAGACCGAAGTAAGTTTAATTTTTCTTAAAAAATAGCTTTTACATTAAAAATACTTAAATATTCGGAATGGTCGTGACATAGGATTTAGAAGAGATTAATATGTAGTATTCTTTCTATATTCACCGTTCCCTAATCGCTCTTTCGATTTCAATTTCTTTACCATAAGTTCAGAAATCCCGAACAAACACAAAATTCTCGAGGAAAAATACATAATATTATATTGTAGATAGAGAAGAAGACGCGAGGGGACGCAGGTACTCAGCACACAATTCCGGTAGTTACAACTTACACTGAACAAACAGCGGGACAGAAAGTTTTAACTGGAGAATTTTATTAGTTTTATCCGACGAAACTTTTCTAATTTTTCGCTTATTAGTTTTCCAATTTTTGCGCCCTAAAATAAAATATGTCTCGCGAAAATTGACAGTCATTCTTTTTGTTTAATCCGCTGATCAAAGTTGTTTGCCGTGAAATAAGTTGTCCACTATTTTCTCGATAAGTTTTAATGTTTTTTCTTTTCGACTATTTAATATAATTTATAAACTATCTATTACTAGTGGACCCGGCAGACTTCGTTCTGCCCGGTGACATACCGACATCGGCGCCACCTACTGAGACCCGGTAGGTTACTTGTACCTACCCGGTAATTGTGTTTTCGAACCATCCAGGAACCCATTGAAATATACAAACAAAATTTCATTCAAATCGGTCCTGCCGTGCCGTTTAGGAGGAGCTAAGTGACAAACACACGTACAGAAGAATTATAACTATAAATACGGGTGAGAGGGTGAGAGACTTTACCGTATCCACGCGACGGGATGTTTGACAGTTACGAAACCCGTGAACATTTTGTATGGGAAAATGTTTTTTCTTTTATTTTATTTTTTCGTCAATTTTCCAATGTTTTTAATAGTTATTCTGCTATTCGGGACGAAGACAAATACAACAAATCAATAACCATGAAAATTGCTCCAGCCGTTCTCGAGTTATAAGTGTTCGAACTAACACGACTTTATTAATATATATATAGCTGTTCGTTCTGATTCACTGACTCATTCATCGCCCCTCCTGTAAAATTTTGTATGAAAATTTTTTTTTTCACTAATGGTTTCGTATAGAGGACAAAAATTGAAGTAGAACAAAAATATGGAGAGAGCTGATGATTGAGGATTTCGGAGACGGGTGAAGAGCACGCTTAAGGTATTGAAGATAGGTGGGGGGTGCTCGAGCAAATGTCACTCGAAACGTCATCCAATTGGCAGTCAGCTGAAAAAAAATTCAAAATGGCGAAAAAAAGATGGCTGCCATACAAATTTCGTCGGTCTCCATCTCGGAGGGTATAAAAGATGGAAGAGTGGTTTCTTTGCAAAAGATGATGAGAATCCAAAGGTCTACTTGATGAATTGAAAAAAAATTCAAAATGGCGGAATTTATTTTTCCATAGAAAATGTATGGCGAATATTGAAGAGACTACAAGTTGTGAACTATGCAAGGCTTTAATGCGGTTTTTTGGAGAACTCTCAAAGAAAAATATCGGAAGACATGATGATTGAGGGTTTGGAAGTTGGTTGAGGAGCCCGGGCAGGGTATTGAAGATAGGTAGGAGGTGCTCAAACAAAAATTACTCGAAACATCATCCAATTGGCAGTGAGCTGAAAAAAAGTTCAAAATGGCGGATTCAAGATGGCGGCCATACAAACATCGGTGTCTATCTCACCAAGTATAAAAGATGGAAGAGTAGTTTTGGCCAAAAGATGATTAAGACCTTAAGTTCTACTTGATGAGCAGAATGATTCGAAGAAAAAATATGGAGAGTGATAATGATCGAGGATTAGGAATAGGGGAGAGATAAAGGATATGGAGGCTGCTCAAACCAAAATACCCGAAAGCGAAACCTCGCGGTCCGCTTGCGGGCCGCGCACCCACGCGCCCTACTAGTTAATATATATATAGCTGCTCGTGCTGATTGGGTGACTCACTCATTGATCACCTCTCCTGAACAATTTTGTATGAAAATTTTTTTTTTCAATAATGGTGTCGTATAGAGAACAAAAATTCATTAAGAGGAAAAATATGGAGAGAGCTGATGATTGAAGATTTCAGAGACGAGCGACGGGCACGCTTAAGGTATTGAAGATAGGTGGGGGGTGCTCGAGCAAATGTCACTCGAAACGTCATCCAATTGGCAGTCAGCTGAAAAAAAATTCAAAATGGCGAAAAAAAGATGGCCGCCATACAAATTTCGTCGGTCTCCATCTCGGAGGGTATAAAAGATGGAAGAGTGGTTTCTTCGTAAAAGATGATGAGGATCCAAAGGTCTACTTGATGAATTGAAAAAAAATTCAAAATGGCGGAATTTATTTTTCCATAGAAAATGTATGACGAATATTAAAGAGACTACAAGTTGTGAACTATGCAAGGCTTTAATGCGGTTTTTTGGAGAACTCTCAAAGAAAAATATGGGAAGACATGATGATTGAGGGTTTGGAAGTTGGTTGAGGAGCCCGGGCAGGGTATTGAAGATAGGTAGGAGGTGCTCAAACAAAAATTACTCGAAACATCATTCAATTGGCAGTGAGCTGAAAAAAAGTCCAAAATGGCGGATTCAAGATGGCGGCCATACAAACATCGGTGTCTATCTCACCAAGTATAAAAGATGGAAGAGTGGTTTTTGCCAAAAGATGATTAAGACCTTAAGTTCTACTTGATATGAGCAGAATGATTCGAAGAAAAAATATGGAGAGTGATAATGATCGAGGATTAGGAATAGGGGAGAGATAGGTGGAGGCTGCTCAAACCAAAAAACCCGAAAGCGAAACCTCGCGGTCCGCTCGCGGGCCGCGCACCCACGCGCCCTACTAGTTAATATATATATAGCTGCTCGTGCTGATTCACTGACTGATTGATCACCCCTCCTGTAAAATTTTGTATGAAAAATTTTTTTTTTATTAATGGTTTCGTATAGAGGACAAAAATTCATTCGGAACAAAAATATGGAGAGAGCTGATGATTGAGGATTTCAGAGACGAGCGATGGGCACGCTTAAAGTATTGAAGATAGGTGGGGGGTGCTCGAGCAAATGTCACTCGAAACGTCATCCAATTGGCAGTCAGCTGAAAAAAAATTCAAAATGGCGAAAAAAAGATGGCCGCCATACAAATTTCGTCGGTCTCCATCTCGAAGGGTATAAAAGATGGAAGAGTAGTTTCTTAGCAAGAGATGATCAGGATTGGAAGGTCTACTCAATGAATAGAAAAAAAAAAACAAAATGGCGGAATTTATTTTTTCATAGAAAATGTATGGCGAATATTGAAGAGACTCCAAGTTTTGAATTATACACGGCTTTGATTCGGCTCTTTGGAGAACTCTCAAAGAAAAATATGGGAAGACATGATGATTGAGGGTTTGGAAGATGGATGAGGAGCCCGGGCAGCGTATTGTAGATAGGTGGGGGCTGCTCAAACAAAAAATACTCAAAACCTCATCCAATTGGCAGAGACCTGAAAAAAGTCAAAAATGGCGGATTCAAGATGGCAGCCATACAAACATCGGTGTCTATCTCACCAAGTATAAAAGATGGAAGAGTGGTTTTTTACCAAAAGATGATCAATACCTCAAGATCTACTTGATGAGCAGAATGATTCGAAGAAAAAATATGGAGAGTGATAATGATCGAGGATTAGGAATATGGGAGAGATAGGTGGAGGCTGCTCAAACCAAAATACCCGAAAGCGAAACCTCGCGGTCCGCTTGCGGGCCGCGCACCCACGCGCACTACCAGTTAATATATATATAGCTGCTCGTGCTGATTCACCACTCACTCACTGATTGATCACCCCTCCTGTAAAATTTTGTATGAAAAAGTTTTTTTTCACTAATGGTTTCGTATAGAAGACAAAAATTCATTCAGAACAAAAATATGGAGAGAGCTGATGATTGAGGATTTCAGAGACGAGCGACGGGCACGCTTAAGGTATTGAAGATAGGTGGGAGGTGCTCGAGCAAATGTCATTCGAAACATCATCCAATTGGCAGTGAGCTGAAAAAAAATTCAAAATGGCGAAAAAAAGATGGCCGCCATACAAACTTCGTCGGTGTCCATCTCGGAGGGTATAAAAGATGGAAGAGTGGTTTCTTCGCGAAAGATGATCAAAATCGGAAGGTCTACTTGATGAATAGAAAAAAAAATTCAAAATGGCGGAATTTATTTTTTCATAGAAAATGTATGGCGAATATTGAAGAGACTGCAAGTTTTAAACTATACACGGCTTTGATGCGGTTCTTTGGAGAACTTTCAATCAAAGAAAAATATGGGAAGACATGATGATTGAGGGTTTGGAAGATGGTTGAGGAGCCCGGGCAGGGTATTGTAGATAGGTGGGAGGTGCTCAAACAAAAATTACTCAAAAACTCATCCAATTGGCACTGAGCTAAAAAAAACCCAAAATCGCGGATTCAAGATGGCGGCTATACAAATTTCGTCGGTGTCTATCTCATCAAGTATAAAAGACGGAAGAGTGGTTTCTTAACAAAAGATTATCAAGACCTGAAGGTATACTTGACGAACAGAAAAAAAATCAAGATGGCGGAATTTATTTTTTCACACAAAATATATAATGGCGAATATTGAAGAGACTATAAGTTGGGAAACTATACAAGACTTTGATACGGTTCCTTTTCAAAATTTGTTTTTATGGAAGAACTCTCCTTCTGGCACATGATTCAGAGAAAAAAATTTGGAGAGTGATGATGATCGAGGGTTTGGAAGATGGATGAGGAGCACGGCCAGGGTTAAAGATGCTGAAAATGATAGAAGAAGGTGAAGGCTGCTAAAACAAAAACAATACTGAAATCCCCGCGGTCCGCTTTAGCGGGCCGCGCAGCCAAGCGCCCTACTAGTTTTATTAATATATATATAGCTGCTCGTGCTGATTCACTGACTGATTGATCACCTCTCCTGTAAAATTTTGTATGAAAAATTTTTTTTTCAACAATGGTTTCGTATAGAAAACAAAAATTCATTAGGAACAAAAATATGGAGAGAGCTGATGATTGAGGATTTCGGAGATAGGTGAGGGGCACGCTTAAGGTAATGAAGATAGGTGGGGGGTGCTCGAGCAAATGTCACTCAAAACGTCATCCAATTGGCAGTGAGCTGAAAAAAAATTCAAAATGGCGAAAAAAAGATGGCCGCCATACAAATTTCGTCGGTCTCCATCTCGAAGGGTATACAAAATGGAAGAGTGGTTTCTTCGCAAAAGATGATCAGGATCGAACGGTCTACTCGATGAATAGAAAAAAAAATCAAAATGGCGGAATTTATTTTTCCATAGAAAATGTATGGCGAATATTGAAGAAACTACAAGTTGTAAACTATGCAAGGCTTTGATGCGGTTCTTTGGAGAACTCTCAATGAAAAATATGGGAAGACATGATGATTGAGGGTTTGGAAGATGGTTGAGGAGCCCGGGCAGGGTATCGCAGATAGATAAGAGGTGCTCAAACAAAAATTACTCAAAACCTCATCCAATTGGCACTGAGCTGAAAAAAAAAACAAAATGGCGGATTCAAGATGGCGGCTATACCAATTTCGTCGGTGTCTATCTCACCAAGTATAAAAGATGGAAGAGTGGTTTCTTGGCAAAAGATGATCAAGAACTAAAGATCTACAATTTGACGAACAGAAAAAATCAAGATGGCAAAATTTATTTTTTTCACACAAAATATATGGCGAATATTGAAGAGACTATAAGTTGGGAAACTATACAAGACTTTGATACGGTTCCTTTTCAAAATTTGTTTTTATGGAAAAACTCTCCTTCTGGCAAATGATTCGGAGAAAAAAATTTGGAGAGTGATGATGATCGAGGGTTTGGAAGATGGATGAGGAGCACGACCAGGGTTAAAGATGCTGAAAATGATAGAAGAAGGTGGAGGCTGCTAAAACAAAAATAATACTGAAATCCCCGCGGTCCGCTTTAGCGGGCCGCGCAGCCAAGCGCCCTACTAGTATAATATATAGATATAGATATATAGATATAGATTTCTTTAATTTTTGTGTGAGTGTTTGTTTACGGCCTTGCCAAATTCTAAGCCGATGACATGCGCTTGGTGACTTCATATATTTTTTGTATTTGTGTAACAACATTTACTTACTTTCCGAAACTACTATTCAAAGAACGTTATACGAGACTGCCGTCAGACTGAAATGTATTTTTATTTATTTATTTAGAATACTTTATTGGACATACATTAAAAACAGGAAGAAATTTAAGCACTGCAATTTCGCATGTATAGGCGGTCTTATCTTGTCTCTTATCTCTTAGAGTAATCTCTCCCAGATGGAATAAAGTATAAAATAAAGTGAATAAAATAAATATGATTGTAAATCTATATTTATAACTATCCAAAAAATGTATAGGTACTTAAACTCATTCTACACCAGTTAGATGCATAGATAAATAAGGATTTTTAAAACGATTTTTGAAAATGTTATATGATGTAAATTGCCGAATTTCTGCGGTTATTTGGTAGTTTTATAAACAATCATTGCTCTCCGGCTTCGTTTGCAACTACGCTACGAATCAACGAAAGCGACAGTTACGGTAATATTTCATAACACTTTCCTTGATTTGCACGAAAGATTTAGCAACCATAAATTCCTGAATGATAAAGATCTCAATAATTTTTAAAGTTCCTCGAACCGGTGCGTATTTCACGCGCCAGAAGTTTCGCTATAATTGGCGTTTGAACCAGAATTATGGCGATAAAATGGGCACGGACCACTTTCGAGCCACCTTCTGCCATAACTCGTGCTCATGAGGGCACGCTAACTTTTGCAATTTTCCTTCACGTTTCCTCCGGAGCCCTTCAAAGGGGAATTACTGTTGGTTGAATTTTCTCTTATTTTCATAGGGCCTGCTTTTTAGTTTCATTTCTTTGATCAAGGCACTCAAAGTGTAAATTGTTTGAAACTCGGCGCCCGTCAAATTGGTATTCTGAGGTGTTCTCACAAATTCGCACCTCTGTAACTGGACGGGGATGGTCCCTTTTTTCCAGTTGAGAGTTTCCTTTGTCCATTCTTTTTGCTACTTTTTCGTTTAAACTTTTCTGCGTTATTTTTATTTGAAACTAGCTGATGTTCGCGGCTTCATTCTTGGAGGAATTTCTGACCCTGAAAAGTGTCCGTCTCGTGAACGTATAAGGGACAAACAAAAAATTATTCATTTTGTATATATATCGGAAATTTTGCAAATGATAAAAACACCTATTAAGTATTTTGATATTTTATTGTGCAAACTTAACGAAAGTAGACACAACTAAAAAAATAAGATAATTGTTGACATTCAAGAAATGTACTTTGATAAAGAATTTTTACTTTGACTTTGAAAACACTTTTAACTTTATTCATATCATTCTGAAGCAAATATGCAATTGCGAATATAAGTTTTTAAAAGCTATAATCTTATCAATCATATGATTATTATAAAGTAAATCACGTGTAAGTAATCTGTCTCGCGTCTCGATTCTTCGTTTATCACATAACAGACACTCGATCGGATCAAAATGTCTAGCTCATTGACTTCGATAAATCTAATATCTGCCATTTGCCAATATGTCTTGAAATCTCCATCGTATAACATCCGACAATCCGACAATCTTCAAATACAATTCAATAAACCTCCCGTTTGCCAAAATGGGTTCTATTTCCTGTTCAAATCACAGAATTAATAATACGTTTAGAAGTTGTCAAGGAAACTGAGTACGAATTAACTACATAGAAATCGTCGTTTCTAAAATTATGAAATTATGACTCTAGACTAAATTATATAATGGATACCTATTACCTATACATAATAATAGGTATATTAACACATAATAATTATGTAATCGAATGATAAACATTGCTTTGCTATCCCATTATAATAATATGAATTTTTTGTTTGTTTTACGGAAATGGAGTTTACGTTTCTATAATAAACGTTGCTTTTTAATTAAGTATTATTTTTTATTTTTTCTTGGTGTTAAGTAAAGGAATCTTTCACCAATCCCACGGCCATACCCTCGACAGACTTCATACAAAAAAAAACTACCGAAGAGAACAACGAGGCCTTATTGAGGACAACACTATATGTAATACTACTAGGCATACCCTTACGTTCCCTAGGTTTGCGGTCTAATACCGCCCCAACTCCAGCCTACTACTGTGAATTTTTTGTCGAAAAAATTTAATCGCTTTTTTTGGTCTGATCTGAAATTCGAACCCAGGACCTCATGATTTGCAGTCGAATAAGGCACTAGACCAACGAGGCAATTTACCGTTCAGATATAGAGGGAAAAAGGCTAGTCAAATTGCGCCATTCTTTTCTTTTTTCCGACTAACTTTTTATTTAAGGCCACTCTCTTCACGCGCTTATCCATACAAACGTATTACGCCTATTATTCTAATATTTGTCGCAATAGGTCTAAAGTTAAGCCAGATATCAATTTATATCTCCATTATCTATGCCATAAAATAAAAAAATTAGTAAAATTATATTTATTTTAAAAGTTATGACCATTGAAAAATCACTATTTTTGGGCAAATTTTGAGGCAACTTCGTGCGTAAATAAACTATATAAGAAAGCAGAAAATTTAAAAACGACCAAAGTCTTGTCATAGGTTACTTCATAATAATTACAAATGTATTTAGTTTATGTAATAAATTGCCAAGTATTTGCTAAAATAGGCGTAATTCCAAACCTAGATTTGCATATTTTTACTTTGCCATTTTTCACTAAAAAATCATGATATCTCAAGCAAAATTTATTATGCTGCGGCTACATTATGGTTAATGTTGATGCCCAAAATTGCTTTAAACTACGCGATAATAATCACCGGCAAAACTGAGTGGCCACACCTAAAGGTTAACGGCGGTATATGCCGTATATGCTCGTATATTTATTTGACAAGAGGATGCCCGCTACTTCATCCGCGTGGATTTAGGTTTTTAAAAATCCCGCGGAAACTCTTTGTTTTTCCTAAGCTCCTTTGAGCTCATACTGTTAAAAATCATGCATTAAAATGGAACTGCAGTAATGAGTATTAATTTTTAATAGTTCTTTCCCATCACTAAAGTTTTCCCAATGAAAGTTCCATCAAAATCGGTCCAGCATTTTGGAGATAGACAAACACAAATTATAATGCACCCCAGATGATAATTCAGACGCCCAAAGGTTCCTGTGCAGAAGAAAGAAAAGAAAAAAAAAAGGTTACAAAGAAAGAGAAGATGGTTGACTATAAAAATGCATAGGAAACGTACTCTATAAGTCTTAAATGTTGTACTTATATGTAGGTATCTCTCACGTACCAACACGTGCGTTCCCATCGAGCTCGCGGCGCACAATGGCGAACGTAGATGTGGCCGCTTTAACGCTATAATTATAGCGTTAACCTCTTTGATGTACCGCCACCCGACTTATCGCCAAATGCTATGGTGGTATACGGCGATTGTCACCGTTAATCGTGGCCACACCTACGTTTAACGGCCGAATACGCGATAATCGCCGTTAATGTGGCCGCTACATTACAGGGGAAAGGTGCGGTTAGTGCGGTGAAAGGGGTTACAAGTTAGACACGAAGAAAAGCGAGTAGCGGCCGATTTCGCACGATCTATCATCTATGACATAATTAGTCAACTACGAAACGTAAACATCAAATATGTCACACGTTACGTATAATTAGCATTTTTGTTGTTTATTTTGCCTTCTTATTTTGCTAATTGTAATTTACTGCTCTTTTATTCTATTGTAGACTCGTCAGCTAGAGATTATCGATACGGATACAAATCTAGACTTTTTCCAAGCCGGGCCCCCAAAAATCCTCGACAAACACGAAGAAAAACGAACAAACAGCATCTAATGATGCGTAAGTATCTACATATCTACTTGGTACAAGCTGACTAAAAATGAACATGAGTAAGACGAAAATCATGTCAAACACTCATGTCCCGCTTCACCCGATAATCGTTGAGAACTCGGTGCTCGAAATTGTAGACGAGTATATATACCTAGGACACACAGTCCAGCTAGGTAGGTCCAGTTTCGAGAAAGAGGTCAACCGCCGAATCCAACTCGGATGGGCAGCGTTCGGGAAGCTCCGCGATGTCTTCTCGTCCAAAATTCCTCAATGCCTGAAGACGAAAGTCTTCGAACAGTGCGTGTTGCCAATGATGACATACGGATCCGAGACATGGTCGTTAACTATGGGCCTCATAAGAAAGCTCAGAGTCGCTCAGAGAGCGATGGAGAGAGCTATGCTCGGAATTTCTCTACGCGATCAAATCAGAAATGAGGAGATCCGTAGAAGAACCAAAGTCACCGACATAGCTCAACGGGTTGCGAAACTGAAGTGGCAATGGGCGGGGCACATAGTTCGGAGAACCGATGGACGTTGGGGTCCCAAGGTGCTGGAGTGGCGACCGGGAAGCGCAGTGTTGGTAGACCCCCCACTAGGTGGACCGACATCAAACGAGTCACAGGGAGCCGCTGGATACAAGCGGCACAAGACCGTGGCATGTGGAAGTCCCTTCAAGAGACCTATGCCCAGCAGTGGACGTCAATCGGTTGATAACGACGACGACGACGACAAGCTGACTCCCCCTGCTTCATAAAAATGCTAGAAATAAAAATGTTATAAACAGTAATACTAAATATAAGTTTTACGCCCAGTCTGTGTTCCGAAACGAACGAACTAAGGTTGAGTCCAGACTAAGTAACACCTTTCAAACTATATTACATGCAATATAACCACTACCGCCACTACAGCCTTTTTAACGTCCCACTGCTGGGCACAGGCCTCCTCTTTCATAGGAGAGAGGGATTTAGAGCTTAGACCCACCACGCAGCTCCAATGCGGGTTGGCGGGCTTTTGTCACATGATAGTGAAAATAACCGGGAACAACTGCCGTGCTCTCCGAGGCAAGGGGGCAGTTGGCGGTGTTTCACACCGCCCACTACCAACTTCGGGCTGGCACTGAGAATTTCTTGACAGAAAAACCCAATACCTAAAAACTATTTGCCCGACCCGGGAATCGAACCCGTAACCTCGTCACAGTCGAATACTCTAACCACTATATCAACGAGGCAATATAACAATAGACTTTTATAGCAAATTAGGTTTCAATACTAAGGGATAAAATATAATAAACATAAAGTATAATAGGAAAAAATTATTGCCATTTTACAAACTGGTTTTTTTATAGGTAATTTTTAATTGCACATCTAAAATACTAAACGTGCAATAAATATACTGACTTGCATACTAAATGAACCGTATTACTATTAATTTGTACAACTAATATACTGATTTGCACACTAAATTATTTCTTAGTTATGGTCCAAGAACGAGCGAAGCGAGCTCGGGACTTGCGGCACCGAACAAGGGAACAAGGGGAGGACAACGAACAGGGGGATGGCGGGGTCTATAAGACTCCGCCATCACCTTCGTTGTTATTTTTTTGTTTTCTTTTCATACTGCCCAGAAAAAGGAACCCTGCGAAGCGAGGCTTCGTCAACTGCATTTGGTAACATCTATTTAACGATTTAATATTATATTGTATAACTTTCCACTATAATATTATCTCCTGCGTAGTGCCCTGCGTATGCGCACACACTTGTGCACTAGAATATCTCCTGCGTAGTTGACCCTGCTTCTGTTGAGATTGGCCGCTTTGGCCGAGATTCGGAGCGCTGTGGTCATAAAGTGGGTGGTCCCGGGTTCAATTTCCGGCAGGGGCAATTTGGGATTTTATAATTTCTAAATTGTCTCTGGTCTGGTCTGATGGGAGGCTTCAGTGGTTGGCTACCACCTTACCGGCAAAAGCCGTGCCGTCAAGCAATTAAACGTTCCGGTACGATGCTGTGTAGAAACCGATCAGGGGTATGTATACCTCTTTCAAGTTAGCCCGCTTCCATCTTAGACTGCATCATCACTTAACATCAAGTGAGATTGTATTGTATTGTATTTACAGAGGGGATGCCGCCAGGCGGGTGATCAGTCCTACATATGTAAGGACCATTTCACCCAATTCCCCGTATTTGGACACAGGTTACTGGTGTCCTGGCAGTTTGTTGTGCACCGGTTTAAGGGGGGCAGCCCCTCAAACCTTCCCACGACTTTCGTAAACCTAAGAATGTATACCCTATAGAGAGGTGTCTTCTTTTTAGGGTTCCATACTCAAAGGGTAAAAACGGAACCCTATTAATGTCACTCGGCTGTCGTGTGCGTACTCCCAGCGGAATGTTGTCGAATTTCTTGATTTTAAGTATGCAGATATTTAGTGTGTTAAGACGTGTAAATGTGTGTGATAGTTTCAAATTTGTGCGTCCAACCGTTTTTGAAAAATTCGCCAAAAACACTTTCCGCCAGGAGAACGTTCTCCCAGCGGCATGTTTTTTTTCTAACGTGCGCACGAAAAAAAAAATTGGTGCAATAATTAGTGCGTAGCTACAGGTAAATGTGTGTGTATAAATGGAATTTGTGTGTCTCAAGACTCCGGAGATATTCAAGATTCCGCTGGGGGAACGTTTCGCTGTTTGCTAGATCTCGTAAACGGCTAAGCGTGTAGATGTGATTTTTTTTACACATGTTGCTATGAATTTGTGTGTAATGTTTGTGAAAACAGAATTAGAAAAATAATTGCTGTTCAGAAATTATGTGTATTAAAGTGAAATCCGGTTATTAGGTCCTAACACTTCGAATAAGAGTTCTAAAGTTTAATTTCTAACACTAATTTGTTCTTTATGACTGTTTACAATGCCTTGTTAAGTTTCATTGGTCTACAGTAGGTAATATTCAAGTTATGATCAAATATTACTATAACTTAGCCACTATTTTGTTCGACATTCGATTAGACGAGTTTTTTATGGGTTGGCGAATGAAAAAGTATTCCAATAATTAGTGTGTCGGTTCAACTATCTATTTGCAAAATTTTAACTTAATAGGCTTAATAATTAAAGAGATATAATTAAAAAACCAGAAAAAAATGCAATAGTGACATAAACCGACCAAGTTTGAATGGTAACAAAAAAGCGGCCTTGTCGTATATGGTGCTGACCTACCGAAATTGATACTATATCATTTTAATATTTTTAGTGATTTTGTACAATCGCGAACACAGTTCTTAACTTATATTTTTATTAGGTACATTTTAATAATATTTAGGTGTGTAATACTTGTGTGATATATTAAGTAACCGAGCTAAATCTGAAATTTAAGAATTAGCATTATTCAGTTATTCCATCTGAACTCGATTTATATGCATCTTAACACAGCCAGCATTTTAGCATTATTTTCGCACACAAAAGAAAAAACTGCAATAGTTATTTGTTACAAGGGGTCAAAGTGTTTGTTCCTAGAGGGGGTTATTTTGAATTCAGAGCAAAACAAAAGATTCTAAAGAAGAAACCTGAACGTAGCGAGGAATTCTATGAACGTCAACCGAGAACAAAATATTTAGGCCCCGAGCGACACACTATTTTTCATCACTACGCATGAGGAAAAAACTAGGAATACCTATCTATTGCAAACTCGAATGTGACATTACATTGAAACATTGTCATATGTATGAAAAATAAAACCTACGCTCTATCATAGTTTTTTTGATATTACTTAATAACAATAATAACAAGTATAAATTAGAAATTAAAAAAACCCCCGACATTCGCCATTTTGTGGCAGCGGCCATCTTGGATTTGCAATAGTGCTATTCTACTATTCAAGCCCTTTCATTAGATACCCATATTAAGGGAGTTGTGAAAATATATGTAATCCGCCATTTTGTAGCGGCGGCCATCTTGGATCGATTTTCATCAAACATAGCTAACAACACTCTCGACTAATTTACCTTTCAAACAAAAAAAACCGCATTCAAATCGGTCCACCCGTTTGAGCGCCACAGGGGAACAGACAGACACACACACACACACACACACACACACACACACACACACACACACACGCACACACACACACAGACACGTCAAACTTATAACACCCCGTCGTTTTTGCGTCGGGGGTTAATAATCAGTATTATAAGTGACAATATTTATTACTCATGTACTTAAAACGCGCTTTAATACAAGTCAATTATTGTTATTACTGATATAATAACTAAGATCTGTGATTTCACTAATAAGTTAATAACCTATTTAATAAGAGGTGTTACGTCCAAATGAGTCATTATTATAATTTTTAACGTGTGTAAGGTAACCGCTCTCGGAAACGAAGACAGGTGATTCTAGTAATTATTACTGACAAGATATCACAAAAAAACGTTTTGCGATTATTGCGGGTTTGAAAAATATCAAAATGGTTGGTAAACCGCTAATACTACTTATTGGTATTAAATGGTGTTTAGGTAGTATAATAACAGTGCTAAGTTTTTGAGAGCGATCCCCTTCTACCCTGTACACTGTACAGTGTATAATACAGTAGGTATTAATTTGTAAGAATGTTCATTTGCGAATTAAAACAAATTATTCATAGTATCAGTTATTTTTATTTTCACTAATTATTTAAAAACCTCCTACCTACCTTTATTATTTTTTTAATTGGTATAGATTTAAAAATATATTGTGACTGTTTGTGAACCTAATAAATAAAATAAATAAATAAAATTTTCACTAATTATTGTATACGCGATTGTACAATACCAATAACGTTATTATGCTGTCAATTTCGGTAAGTTAGCACCATATATGACAAGGCCGCTTTTTTGTTACCATTCAAACTTGGTCGGTTTATGTCACTATTGCATTTTTTTCTGGTTTTTTAATTATATCTCTTTAATTATTAAGCCTATTAAGTTAAAATTTTGCAAATAGATAGTTGAACCGACACACTAATTATTGGAATACTTTTTCATTCGCCAACCCATAAAAAACTCGTCTAATCGAATGTCGAACAAAATAGTGGCTAAGTTATAGTAATATTTGATCATAACTTGAGTATTACCTACTGTAGACCAATGAAACTTAACAAGGCATTGTAAACAGTCATAAAGAACAAATTAGTGTTAGAAATTAAACTTTAGAACTCTTATTCGAAGTGTTAGGACCTAATAACCGGATTTCACTTTAATACACATAATTTCTGAACAGCAATTATTTTTCTAATTCTGTTTTCACAAACATTACACACAAATTCATAGCAACATGTGTAAAAAAAATCACATCTACACGCTTAGCCGTTTACGAGATCTAGCAAACAGCGAAACGTTCCCCCAGCGGAATCTTGAATATCTCCGGAGTCTTGAGACACACAAATTCCATTTATACACACACATTTACCTGTAGCTACGCACTAATTATTGCACCAATTTTTTTTTTCGTGCGCACGTTAGAAAAAAAACATGCCGCTGGGAGAACGTTCTCCTGGTGGAAAGTGTTTTTGGCGAATTTTTCAAAAACGGTTGGACGCACAAATTTGAAACTATCACACACATTTACACGTCTTAACACACTAAATATCTGCATACTTAAAATCAAGAAATTCGACAACATTCCGCTGGGAGTACGCACACTCGGCTGTCTGTCCGTCCGCCGGTCACAGGTCTGTAGCTCATAGACTAAATGAGTTGAGTAGAAAAACCTAAAATTTTGGTATTTGGTGTAGAACGTTAACCCAAAACTAAATATTGAATTAGAAATTGAAGTAAATTATTTTTCAGAGGGGCATGGAATATTTTTCAGGGGGGTTTTCCCATACATGAGAAAGGAGCCGAAAAAAAATTTTTTTTAACCTAGCTTGTGGGGTATCATTATTTAGAACTTATTAAGTAGAGCACGAACATATATTTTTTTAATTTTTTGCTTAAAAAATAAGGAAATGGGGGGCATCAAAGTTGTTAGGTTTAGACCATTTTTGTGATGGGGGCTATCTCAAAAACTAAACCAGTTAGGAATATGAAACTTAGCAATATTATGAACCATATACTGTATTTAGACAACAAATACTAAAAATAATGATTTATAAAGTAATTTGTAAGCTGTGATCAAAACAAACGAACACTTTTTGGGTTTTTCTTTCATGGTTTGTCGCGATGTCTAGCTCGGAAATGAAATATTTCTCACGCCCAAAATATTATGTTGTTCATAATTATGTACGGAACCCGAAAAGAGCGAGGCCCGACTCGCACTTGGCCAGTTTTTTGATAATATCGTTACCTTGCAGTTCCCTTCTTACCAATAAGTACATATGGCAATCAGCTATGAAGTGAAAGCTAGTTTCTGTTTCTCCACACTCTGGACAGGATGGGTCTTCTACGAGTCTCATTATTGCAAGATATCTATTAAGCAGATAGTGTCCAGTTGTTATACCTGCTTCCTAGGTAGTGTAGTAGAGTAGGCTAGTAGGTTTGGGTCCGCAGAATTACATACATTTTATGTGTCATACTAAGTATAGGTGAATGGTTTTATAATGTTCTCCAACCTAACTTCCAATCTATACAAGATTAGTTTATATGCGTACTACTCTTGTATAATTTGGACGATCTTGATTAAAAAGTAATTTACAATCTATACGCGACCAGTTTCACACCCTTGCGGTTTGGCTTTGTATAGAATGGAAATACACGTAACCGTGCACAAACTCCGAGGAATCACTCTATAGTACAGCTGTACTGACTTCGACCCAAAAGTTTTTGCAAAAGGTCAATGTTACGTAGGCGTAGCAGAGTGAAGTTTTTGGACAAAATAGGTATATTAGACTTCAGCAATAGGTCTGGCAATATCAGAGAACATATTAGTGACATATGTATACATTTATGGTTATAACTGCGTACGTAAGAATGATAACTCGATGTGCTATATATTAAAATCTTCTTGAAAGTGTGTAAATTATGATAGTGAAATAATCATCAAAATCGGTTCATTAGTTGCGGAGATAATCGCGAACATACTTACATATATACATACATACATACTTACATACATACGGGTCGAATACAGAACCTCCTTTTTTTCAAGTCGGTTAAAAATTAGTGTGCGATTCAGTATTTTAGGCGCTACTTTCGAATATTAATAGTGGGCACATTTAGTGTGCAAATCAGTATTTTAGGTGCTACTTTCGGAACATTTTGTGTGCGAAAGAGAATCAATAGATATACGATTAAGTACCACCCTTTTTTAATTGATAATTTTTTATCGCCTATAATCTCTAAACACATTGTTTACTTTTTAGATGTTCTTGGAGCCTTTTGAATTGCGCTTAGGGCAGAAAATATCTAAACGAGCGAAGAACCATGATGATAACGAGTAAATAATATTTCAAAAACCAATGAAAATACTGTTATATAATTATTGTGTGCTTATGATTATGATAATCAAAATATACTGGGACAGGGTAGTCAAAGCGAACTACCATGTATTTTATAATACGTACATTACATGTTTCAAAGAACATTGAGCAAAATAGATTAGTGCAAAATAGGCGCTACTTTCGAATATTAATAGTGGGCACATTTAGTGTGCAATTCAGTATTTTAGGTGCTACTTTCGGAACATTTTGTGTGCGAAAGAGAATTAATAGATATACGATTAAATGCCACCCTTTTTTAATTGATGATTTTTTATCGCCTATAATCTCTAAACACATTGTTTACTTTTTAGATGTTCTCGGAGCCTTATGAATTGTGCTCAGGGCAGAAAATATTTGAACACGAGCGAAGAACCATCATGATAACGAGTAAATAATATTTCAAAAACCAATGAAAATACTGTTATATAATTATTGTGTGCTTATGATTATGATAATCAAAATATATTGGGACAGGGTAGTCAAAGCGAACTAACATGTATTTTATAATATTATTATCTTACAAAGTGTACGAAACATTATCTCCACCGTAATGTAATAGACAAATTTGTACAGAAAAAAATATTTTGTTTTGCAAAAATTGCATTGTCGATTCGGTCTAACATGCTCGCGCGCAGATTTGCTAAAAGCAGTAATGAAGTGAGGGGCACCCTCCTCAGGGCTTACTGTCAATGTTTATATACCTGTCAGTTGTGGTACTGGTACAAGAGGGTGTCCTTCAGCACCATAAGGGTGCAGTATAATAACGCATACCGCATCATTATGAAATTTCCCAGATACTGCAGCGCATCGAGTATGTTTGCCGAGTCGGGGGTGCCTGATTTCTTTGCTGTTATCAGAGCACGTATAGCTTCCTTCTGGGAAAGATTGCGTAACTCTAGTAACAGCATCCTCCAAGTGGTGAGCCAGGACTTGCGCGGTCCAATGATTGCTCATTGGATCAAGATGCATCGAGATCCAAATAGGAAATAACTCTGCACACCTTCAGTGTGCAGAGGTATATGTAAATTTATATATATAGTATTCTTTATCACCTATTCTATTGTATTTGATTTTAATTTATTTAATTAATTTTTGATATGTTTTTTGTATTTCTATATTCATACCTACTTGGGTTTTTACCTGAATAAAGAAAATTATTATTATTATTATTATTTAAAAAATCCATCCATCCATCCATCCATTACATGTTTCAAAGAACATTGAGCAAAATTCATGTTACGTCATTTCGCTTTGACTCTGCGCTAATATGTCTTGATATTTGATCCCTTACGTGCATAGCATACATATTATTATAAGTACTTTTATTTTATAATACAACTGTGTACGAACTATCTAGTTGTGTCCTAATATCTTTTTTCTCTTTTGTGTCATTTTGCTCATCATTCAGACCGATTACTAAAAAGTTAGTTTTAATTTTAGTACTTTTGATGTTTAAATAAATGACTTTAAATAACTTTCTTATTTTATTTCCAATATTTGGTATCCTTAGCAACCATGCAAGAGACACGGTGTGGCGCCGGCACCACTGAATTTTTCATATATTAAGGTAAAGTCTCCTTATTCCGTGGTATTCTAAAATTGGCACCCAATTCCGAGGTATATAGAAAAACAGCGTTTTCTACCGATCACCAAGCTATTTTTTACTGCAACATATCTTAATCAATTGATAGTTTATCATTCCATAGATAAATGACGAAATTGTTGGTTTTATATGTATATGTTTTAAAATAACCGGCAAGTTTTACACTAGCAGCCGGCCCGAACGCATGTTTCATACATTTTGGACCTCGTGCACGAAATACCTACATTTATTTAAATAGTGTTTATCCGTTAATTTTGAGCTTTATTTGTTTTTATTTAGATTTGAATATTTGAAGGACTATATTTTCAATCGAAAACAATCAACTTTTGTGAATATTTGTAAAGAAATTAAGGTGAAAATAGGTTTTGAAAATACCTCGGCGTTAGGTGCCAAATATTTTAGCCGGTTCCTAACGCCGTGGTATGCCGCGGAATTGCGATTTCATAGACTTCATAACTTTTTCAATTTTTAGAGTCGTTTTATGTTAAATACTTCTTGTTTCGGTTTTGAATATTTAAATAGGCAATAAGGTTACAGAGTCCTAATTACGAGGTACACTTTGGCGTCTCAATCACTAACTATACCGTGTCAAAGTTTACCTATTTAGGTAATTTATTGATAGATTGTATGGGAAAGCTAAAGAAAATTAATTTAAAAGAAAATTAAATTTATACATATTTCAATGCAATTTTGTGAGAGTTTTGTACATATTTACGAAGATAATCTAATTAAGCTTTAAATTATTTGTTTATTATGGAAAAATCTTTTCTTTTTTAACACTCGGAATTAGGAAACGTGTTTTTTGTTACAAAACTCAATTCCGTGGTATTACCTCGGAATAAGGTTCTATGAGCTCCTAATTATGTGGTATGGATAGAAATACTACCTCGGAATAAGGTTCTATGAGCCTCTAATTATGTGGTATGTATAGAAATAAAATACAGGATGCTCACAATATTTAAGTATGGTTTCAGTTACACCAAGTATCATTCGCGTTCAGTCACGCAAACATTCATATTCTAAATTGTTTATCTTATTATTGCTCGTGCTGACTCTTTCACTGACTCACTCATTGATCACCCCTCCTGTAAAATTTTGTATAAAAATTTTTTTTTCACTAATGATTCCGTATAGAAGACAAAATTTCATTCGGAACAAAAATATGGAGAGAGCTGATGATTGAGGATTTCGGAGACGGGTGAAGAGCACGCTTAAGGTATTGAAGATAGGAGGGGGGTGCTTGAGCAAATGTCATTCAAAACGTCATCCAATTGGTAGTGAGCTGAAAAAAATTCAAAATGGCGAAAAAAAGATGGCCGCCATACAAATTTCGTCGGTGTCTACCTCGAAACCAAAATGGTGGAATTTATTTTTCCATAGAAAATGTATGGCGAATATTGAAGAGACTACAAGTTGTAAACTATGCAAGGCTTTGATGTGGTTTTTTGGAGAAATCTCAAAAAAAATATGGGAAGATAACGACGATTAAGGGTTCGGAAGATGGTTGAGGAGCCCGGGCAGGGTATTGTAGATAGGTGGGAGGTGCTCAAGCAAAAATTACTCGAAACCTCATCCAGTTGGCACTGAACTGAAAAAAACCCCAAAATGGCAGATTCAAAATGGCGGCTATACTAATTTCGTCGATGTCTCGTACTAAGTATAAAAGATGGAAGAGTATTTTCTGGGCAAAATATGATCAAGACCTTTTAGGTTTTGATTTATTTTTCCGTACAAATTGTTTTTTTCATTGATGGTTTCGTATAGAAGACAAAAAATCATGCGAAGGAAAAATATTGAGACAGCTGATGATTGAGGATTTAGGAGACGGATGAGGAGCACGGCCAGTGCACCTATTGAAGATTGGTGGGTGGTGCTCAAACAAATATCACTCGAAACATCATCCGATTGGCAGCGAGCTAAAAAAAACGATTGTACAAATGTAAAATTAGTTTTTTTTTAAAGAAATGTCATCCTTACAAATTATTCGGAGCAAAAATATGGAGAGTGATGATGATCGAAGGTTTGAAAGATGGGTGAGGGGCACAGCCAGGGGCACATTCTAGATAGGTAGGAGTATATATTATATATATACAGTAGTACAATATTATACAGTAGTAATACAGAGTACAATATTATACTGCCAGGCGCCAGCCCTCCGGTCACCCGTGAACTCCACGAGACGGGATGGCAGGCCCTTAAAAAAGGACCTCCTCCTCCTGGGTTCGTAGGGCATCCTCGCCCTACGAACCCATGGTCTCCTCCCCAAAAGGCACAAATATGAAATTATTTTCTATATTTTCATATTTGCGCCTCTTGGCCCTTTCCGCCTTAGTGGCTGCCGCTCCGGCCGCCACGGAGGTCACCTGTATGTGAGACAGTGCCAGTGTATCCACACACGTGGCATCCCATTCAAGCTACCTCCTTTGCTTCCATGGAACAAGAGTCACACCGTCATACCTAAACCTGTCATGTTATCAAATCTAAGATTTTTGTCGAACAGCTGATTGCTAACCTAGTGAGTACAGAGGCCTTATGCCGACTTTATACATTGGGGAAACGATGATAGAAATTCGAGTATCGAAACACATTGACTAACATGACTTGAGAGTGAAATGCAACTAAACTGGCTGGTTTTAAGGTTTGAGTCCGCCAATATATTCAGCCATTCGTCTACGCCCCAAGCAGAAATTTTTAAAATAAATATTCGATGTACCCTACTACATTATGACTTTAAAATCTTATTTGACTGTAAGAGCGTTAGGGTTAATTTTGCTCTGATATTATAGTTTTTCGATATTCAAATCTAGTACCGTTTTCGAAGTGTGCAAGCTCGAACTAACCATACAGGTCGTTAACTTATATTCGTACGCACCGCCTTGAATTTATTGAGGCTCGCGGTACTGTCAAAGGAAGTAAAGGCCACGTGACTTCAAGGCGACTATTTGACTCCCATTAAGTTTTGATCATCTTTTGCTAAAAAAACCACTCTTCCATCTTTTATACTTAGTGAGATAATCACCGACGAAATTTGTATGGCCGCCATCTTGTATCCACCATTTTGGGTTTTTCTTCAGCTCAGTGCCAATGGGATGAGGTTTTGAGTAATTTTTGTTTGAGCACCTCCCACCTATCTACAATACCCTGCCTGGGCTGCTCAACTGTCTTCCAAACCCTCAATCATCATATCTTCCCATATTTTTCTTTGAGAGTTCTCTAAAGAACCGCATCAAAGGCCTGCATTGTTCACAACTTCTCTCTCTCAATATTCGCCATACATTTTCTATGGAAAAATAAATTCCGCCATTTTGATTTTTTTTTTCTATTTATCCAATAAACCATCGGATCTTGATCATATTTTGCCAAGAAACCACTCTTCTATCTTTTATACCTTCTGAGATGGAGACCGACGTTTGTATGGCGGCCATCTTATTTTCGCCATTTTGAATTTTTTTCAGCTCACTGCCAATTGGATGACGTTTCGACTGACATTTGCTCCAGCACCCACCACCTATCTTCAATACCTTAAGCGTGCCCATCGCTCGTCTCTGAAATCCTCAATCATCAGCTCTCTCCATATTTTTGTTCTGAATGAATTTTTATCCTCTATACGAAACCATTTGTGAAAAAAATAATTTTCATACAAAATTTTACAGGAGAGGTGATCAATGAGTGAGTCAGTGAATGAATCAGCACGAGCAATAATAAGATAAACGTTTTAGAATATGAATGTTTGCGTGACTGAACGCGAATGATACTTGGTGTAACTGAAACCATACTGAAATATTGTGAGCACCTGTATAATAATATACATATATTAATATTTTACACACAAACATAATTAAACAATTACATACGTATCGAATTGATTTTGAAATCTATTAATAAATACAGTTCATTTTTGAACACCATGTAGAATTCATTCTACTCGTTTCCCTTTGTATTCTGTACCCTCGGAATTAGGAGCCATTTGCCTCGGAATTAGGATTTTTACCTCGGAATTGGAGCATTCGGACTTTCTTCACATTTAATTTAATTTTACATTTAAATCAAGTTGTAATTGTTGTCCTTTTAGGATATTTCAAGAGTTAAATAAATAACGCTTCTGATAAAAATAGCCACTTCTTCAGAAAGGTGTAGTAAATGCTTAATTTTTGACGTTCTTTCGAGTTTTTATGAAAATACCACGGAATAAGGGGACTTTACCTTATGTAAGTATAAAAGTTGGTAAGTATCTACGAAGATCATGAATACATCAATGTAATAAGGTGGATTCACGTTATTCATAATATAATGTAGATTCAGCCGTATTTTACATAGAATATAATATATTCACATTTAAAAATGTGTGAAATATTATACCTAAATACACATAGTTCTGTTATTTTACATTTCATAATATTGTCTTGTATGATTTTGTTTTATATATGCACATTCTAAGTAGGTTTTCGAATATACATATAAACAAAGTTTTGACAGCGAAAAAATATTATGTTACTTAGTCTGGACCCACCCTTTTGTCAATTATTTTTATCGATTTGTAAAATAATTATTATCACATTATCCTACTCTAATATTATAAATGTGAAAGTGTGGATGTTTGGATGTTTGTTACTCAATCACGCCGCAACTACAAAACCGATTCGGCTGAAATTTTGAATGGAGATAGCTTTTGAATGGAGATAGCTTATGCCCTGACTTAAAACATAGGCTTTTTAACTTTTATCCCGGAAAAATTCACAGTTCACACGGGATTTTGAAAAAAAAAACAAATCTATAGCAACAGCTGTAGGTAGATTACTATAGCAAACTTCCTTGAAAGTAGGTATAAAGGTTGGAAAAGGAAGCGGGAACGGGAACCGGAAATCCACGATTCCCTCGGGATTTGTGAGAAACCGAAATTCACGCGGGCGAAGCTGCGGGCAGAAGCTAGTTTTAAATAATTTTGGGGGATAAGTAATCAATTACATTTGTAGTATCTCTGGATTTTCAATTATTTTCTTTATTTTTTAGGATTCCATTCCTCAAAAGGAAAAACGAACCGTAAATGAAAAGGAAATAGGCATGATTGTGCATTGTACTGTCCAATGTCCATATTATGTCATTCTTTCTCGCTTTAGTTTTACGTGTAGCTATGGTAGCTGCTACTCTTCTTTACTGACGATGTCTCGCTCTCTAAATGCAGGACGAGACAGCAATATTTTAGGCTCCGCCCACCAACGACTTCTCGCTTGCATGGAGAGCGCTCTTAATGCAATTCGTACCACGAACATATTTTTTGTATTTACTGCCCGTATCGGCCACACGGTAGTAACTCACATTTCTAAAAATATGTGTTATTGTTCGAACGCCGAAATACAAGCGGCACACAACTCAAAAGTCAATCAGAAAAGTTTGCTCAATTTGTCCAAACCGCACAAAGTTAGGAAAAAACAGAAAAATGACTAAAATGGCATAAACTATGAGCAGACTCGTATTTTTGCTTGCTTTTTTGCTGTTTGGCTTGACTTGTTTTATACATCTACTAAAACAGACTTGACCCGACGTAGCACGAGTATAAAAAACTCTATTTATTTATTGGCAAAAACCTAAATAAAAATGACGCAGTACTTTTTGAGATTAAAGCTTTCAAATAGATACGTAGTCGCAACGCTTTTCTTATTTGGATACAATGTTTACCATGCACTATTAACATTCGCATGCCTTTTAGTAGGTACTAGTTTTTGCCCGCGGCTTCGCCCGCGTGAATTTCAAATTTTCACAAATCCTGAGGGAATCGTGGATTTCCGGTTCCCGTTCCCGTTCCCTTTTCCAACCTTTAGACCTACTTTCAAGGGAGTTTGCTATAGCTGTAGATATAGATTTCGGGTTTCTCAAAATCCCGCGGGATCTGTGAATTTTTCCAGGATAAAAAGTAGCCTATATTTTAAGTCAGGACATAATCTATCTCGATTCAAAATTTCAGCCAAATCGGTTCAGTAGTTGCGGCGTGATTGAGTAACAAACATCCAAACATCCAAACATCCACACTTTCGCATTTATAATATTATATAGTAGGATTTGTGCGTAATCATTACAACCATTATCCACCACCCATTATCCACCACCACCATCAACCTACAGCTTTTTAACGTCCCACTGCTGGGCACAAGCCTCCTCTCTCATAGGAGAAAGTGATTTAGAGCGGGATATCAAATAAATGGAAGGAAATGAAATGAAACGGGTTGACTTTACTTGGAAGTGATGATTGTAGAGATGGTCGACAACCCTCTGCTATCAACTTATAAGTTAATTGCGAGCAGTTACAGAACATTCTGCACATTAACTCAGAATAGAAAATCTAAAAATTTAAGGGGATCCTGAACAAATAGCGTATTTTTATATATTTACAGCAAACATAACAATCAGTCTTTTATAATTATTTAAAGGTAGAGTTAACTATGTGACCTTATTTATTATTGGCGAGTTGTTTTAGGTTTTTTAACGTCCGTGAAGTTATCTCTCTGTCACTGACTGCCTTTCGTAAGGGTGAGCTATGAGAATAAGAATAAGAATAAGAATAAGAATAAAGGAGATGGCCCTTCCCCAATACATTGTTTGCCCCAGAAAAAAAGTTTATGCGTCACGATGAAACTTTTACCTTTGGATTGGTTTTTCTGTGTAAATTAATAATAAATAGTATTCTTGACCCTAGATAGTATGGTTATTGCTTATTGAGTACCCTAACATCTCACTAAAAATATCCTAAAAATAATTTGCTACAGATAATTTAACGAACACAAAGTATTATTTGGTATTTAACGGCGTACTTAGTGATATTTGGAACTGTCCAACTGCTGATATTAATCCAAGCACTCTTCGAGATAGGATCATCGAAAGTAATGGTATAATTAACACAACGATTATGAAACGCCATTGCCGCCGAGATGTCACAACACAACAGAGTCAAAATCTCTAATTCACGTTTCGCTCACGAATGTTCTGATGCAAACTTATATAATTTAGCACTGCGCAGCATGAACTAGTGGTCAATTACTTGACGCAGACTGGAAGTATTACACAAAACAGAGTAAAATTGGTAAAATTCAAGAAAATCACATAAGCGCAAACATGCAGCTCAACGAAGTTCCTTGTATAGGGATGTTCGTCACGATCCAAATCCGATACTTATGTAGATCGATACAGTGGTATACGATTCAGTTGCTAATTTTATCGATCAATATCATTCGGTACGGTTTGGTGGAATGATACACATTGTACAGAAAAGTCGGGCCAAAAATATAGTTCGATCACTGTCAGTTCACTGACAAACGTTAAAGATTTAAAATAATGTCAAAACCTAAAAGTAGTTTCGTCATTTTATTTGAAACGCAGACCACACTGCATGTGGCCAGTTTTTTTAACCAACTTCAAAAAAAGGAGGTTCTGTGTTCGACCCGTATGTACGAGTATGTATGTGACTACAACGATTTAACGATACTACGATTAAACCACCTAATTGAAATAATATATAATTTTTTGGAGTCGGCGCTAAACCACATGCAATCCATATAAAATAAAAAGTTAATGTAAAAGTAAATGCAAGTAAAGTCAGATTAGGTATCCACTTTTGAAGGCGAGCGCGGTGAACCATGATAGCCGCGGAGCGCGAAGCTGTCCGGGATGCGGGGGGCACATATTCAACTAGAAAAATATGAAAGTCATTTATTCCCCGACTTCGAAAAATTATATATTATTCGAGTTAGATAGTTTAATCGTCAATCTAAATAAATAAAATATTATTTTAAACTTTTTAGTTCGAATCGACTGAAGTCGGATCTTTTTTTTTTTTAAATATTAGAAACTCGTATCTGCGCATCGATTCGAATTGATACTTTTCTTCCGATACCAAGTAAGACTTGAAAGTTCGAAGAAGAAGATTCGATACCAAAAGTATTCGGTATCGAAACAAAAGTATCGAGTACTTGCTTGTATTGTGTCGGACATCACTATAGTCTGATTTTTAATTACAATTGTCATTTAAAAATAACAGACAGTTGTTGTCATGACAACTGTCTGTTATTTTGACACGTCAAAAATAGAATGAGTTATTTGTATCCTAGGAACAATTATACTATGGAAACGACATATTTTAGACGAAATCAAAGCATCTCTTGACTCATTCACTCGTACCGATTTTAGGCATAAGAAAAAAAGAGAAGTTTGCTACTATCACTTGTTCTACTTTAAACAAAAATAACCACTTTTTCCTATAGTGGGAGATCCCGTCTTAGAAATTTATACCCTCATCTGTTATTTAATTCTGATAGAGATTATATTATGCTAGATAATTCATAGATTGATACATTGCACTTTGGTTGCCTGGCTAAATTTGGTGCCTATGATGTTAAACACAAAAAAATGTAATCAATTTTTTTCGATCTGCTTCCCTCATCTGTTATTTAAACGAATTATATGTCAAATGAAAGATTATTTTATTCCCAATCGAACCGTATTTGGTTGCAATCCAAATAATATCAAATAATATATAATAAAAAATAATTTCAATCCATTCAGTAGTTTTTGCGTAATACATGCACAAACATACAGACAAACAGACAAAATTTTCAAAAACAGGTTTTTTACGTTTTATTACTTATCCCTTACGTCTCTCACTTATTTTTTTGCAAATATCTTTAATGGACAGGCACAGCAAGTCTATGGTTTTAATCTATGTATAGACTAAGCACCTGCCGAGTGCACGCCTGCCTCACTGCATCTTTGTCTGTCAAATGGAATTGCGCGCGCAACACTTTTCTGTCACTTTCAACACTCGCACAGAAAATTTTATATCTTAAAATCCAGACAACCATGATTTAGCACCACTTTTGACCAGGCAACCAAATACGGTTCGATTGGGAATAAAATAATCTTTCATTTGACATATGTATAATTCGTTTAAATAACAGATGAGGGAAGCAGATCGAAAAAAATTGATTAAATTTTTTTGTGTTTAACATCATAGGCACCAAATTTAGCCAGGCAACCAAAGTGCAATGTATCAATCTATGAATTATCTAGCATATAATCTCTATCAGAATTAAATAACATATGAGGGTATAAATTTCTAAGACGGGATCTCAGACCACTAGAGTTTGACGTAGTTTAGCAGAAAGGATCCAATCCACAAAATGGTAAAAATGAGTTATACAGGGTATAAGGAGACCGCTTCCGAAAACTTGTCGCTATTATTAGACTACCTAAACACAATCCAGAATAACCGCAATAACCTTATAGCGTAGGTATCACGCGCAACAACGTGACTGCGCGAGGTCAAGGTAACGCAAAATTCGCTGTCCTCCAGCGTCAGCTGATTTTATTTGGATTATTTTTAACTTTAAAAAAATACAGGCAATATTTTTTTTATTTCCCAAAAACGGGAATTGCACAAAAAATGAATTTTTTGTAAAAACGACTTTTTTCACATTTTTTTTATAATATCTTATCAGTAACCTTTGGACACGTCTCCCAACGTGAGAATGACTCCATAGAGCGACTTGTCGTACAGGGCAAAGTAGAGGGCACCAGAGGGCGAGGAAGGTCGCTTATTCAAACCGACCAAATCAAATCAGCTGTGGGCGGTTCCTTGCACGATTGCACCAGACTGTCGGCCAGCAGGGAGAAGTGGCGAACACTCGTGTGGCGCATAAATCTGCCCTTAAAGACGTCAATTCTGGATGACCACGACCGCTCTGTTAAGAGTGAAACGAAGAAGAAGATCAGTACTTATCAGTACTATCACCTATCTTCGTTTTCGAGAGCGTTTCGCATACACCTATTCAAAGAGATCCTAAAGGTTGTTTCTTTCACTCAGAAAAAAAGATCCCTGATCCTACAATGTTATCATGGTTTTTTATGTTATGTTTAATTATGTGTGCGTTGGGCGTTTGGGCGTGCCTAATAAACTCGTATGTTTGCTACGAGAATTTCTTATAAATCATACCTTCCGTTACCGCCTGGACCAAGAGCGTCACCAGCTGATGGGCAAAGGGGGGGACTAGATAAATAATATATGGAGGATGGAAAGAAAAATGAATTTTAGGTCCAGTCGAGAGGTTATGAAGGTGTAAAGCAAGTATTACAAGTTCTTGAATTGACCTGAAAGTAGTTATTAATTATAAGTCAAGAGAGTGAATTTAGGACTTTGTTTGCATTTGGCTATACTCTGATTTTTAATTTGGTGGAAATCTGACGTTTCGTAATGTTACCAGAGATAAAACAATTCTCACAAAAGAGATAAAAAAATCAAAACTTATGTTAATAAAAATCAACTGCCTCATGTAGCAAGTGCCAAGCGGGAGCAGATAGAATCTCTAGGGGGGGGGGGGGGGCAGATGTCCCTATCTGCTCCCGCTTGGCAACACCCATGGCCTGGACGGCATCTTATCATCTCCGAGACCACTTGGTGCTTGAGTCCCCCGGCAGTGCTGTTTCCTCTCTTGTATGCGCTATTTACCAGCGACATACATTGCTCCCCAGATGTTATGTTAGCCTAGTTTGCGGACGATAAGATGACATATACGACCCATACCCAATTCGCGGTCATTCGATCTCGACTCCAAGTTACGGCTAGTCAACGGTGAAAAAACGGAACTGTGCTTTTTACAGGAAAGCGTGGTAGCAAGTACTCCGGCAAACGTGCCGAAATAATTTCTATACGGCGTTCTTTTCCCCTGGCAAGACAAAGCCAAATATCTAGGTGTGAACTTAGACGATAAGATGAACTTTGCCGCTCAAAGACGTAAAGCCCCAAAAGGCAGCATTTGTGCTCAAGTTGTGCATTGTGATCGACCAAATAACCTGTATTCGCTCAATAATGTCCTACACATGCATAGTATTTGCACATATCCCTCCCTTCTCGATTAAAGCAGACTAGGTAGTTTTGCAAACACTGCCGAATAAGTTTCTGCACACGGCAATGGGTGCCCCGTGGTTTGTGCGCAATATTGATCTCCAAGATCTCGATCTCCCTGTTCTAGCCCAACACTTTAAGCAGTTTTCAAAGAATTACCTTGAGAAAGCTGCCCGCCGTGACGTGACGTACTTTGACGTGAATCCCTTCCTCTGTTACGGGGACGTATGGATTAGTCTATTGCAAAACTAGCATTCCAACGTCACGTAAGCCGAGTTTCGAGACTCACAGGAGACGCCCTTAAGACGATGTTCTCCTCGATTTTTTTCGAGCCCTTGGGCTCTAGCTCCGCTGGCAGAGTTTCTGCGCTTGCTTCCCCCTAAGGGCCTAAACATTCCGAAATAAATCATTTTTATTTAAAAATATCAATTTGTTTAGAAAGTTTTGTTTTTAGTTCCTTTCTGAGCATTAAGAAAAATACCCCGTAGTGTTAAAACCAATTTAGCAGAAACGACTCAAACCCAAATTTTCCCCGATAACCGTAAGATACGTCAGTCTTTGAAGTACAATAAAAATATTAGTATTTTTGCCCATATTTGACAATATTTTCAACTATTCCAAAGACAATATCATTGCAGCAATTACCATCCAAACTTCAAACCTCGATTACTCAGAATAACTTTTTATGGGTTGGGTCATTTCTACTAAGCTACGTCCAGTTGACTGTCAATTTCTCGTAGGGTAAACGGTAAGTATTAACGACCCCCTTAAGATAATTTTAAAATCGATATCAATTATTAACAGTAGTATATTACTAAGTAAATTACAAAATAGCACTAGCTTTCACATTTTTATTTGTTGTTTATGTTATTTTATGTTACTTACACATTCTATAGTTTATTTGCACTACCTTAAATGCTTTTAAATATAAGATTACCGTATAATAAATATCCATATGCCTATTTTTAGGTACTAACTATAACATGTACTAATTAAAAAGCGGTGATAGCCATCATTTGCTGTAACAGTGAAGAAAAACCTGCATGCCTGAGACTCTGCATAATGTTCTCAAAGGCTACCAATCCACACTTGGTCAGCATGGTGTACTACGGCATAAACCTTTCTCATTCTGAGACGAGACTCGTGCCCTGTAGTGGGCCGTTAAGGCGTTGATAATGATGATGATGATGAATTATAACGTGTCTGAGAAGTAGTCTTTAATAGAATCATATCGCGTTTGAGCATTAGTGAAACTTAACCGCGTGTTATTCTCTCATAATACACCTATTTGACTTTTACAGCGAAGCTGCATAAACCGTGACTAATTAAAAAAGGGATTGTCAGATAAAAAATTTCGCACAACAAAGCACTTAGAACTTAAAAAATTACAAAATAACGTAATTTGACTTAGTTGTGTGGATGCTCTATAAGTCGGCAGTTTAACGTCTGTGTCACGTTTAAAAATTCGTAGACATGTCAAACGAAGTAATTTCAGTACAATATTTTTTCTTCTAATACTTGATTCTTTTGACTTTTTGAGTCAACTAATAGTATTTGCTTTTTGTATAAAGAAGTAATTTTTAATTTATTTAAAAAATAAGTACTAATTTGCCTAAGCTCGGCACCTTTGTGCCTTTTTCCAGCATTTGTGTCCTCAAAGTCGGCCCTCACGTGTCTGAAAGAAAATCATATTTTACCCGCGACTTCGTCCGCGTAAATTAATGTTTTTCTTAATATTTATAGGAACTCTTTTCTCGTTTTCATTTTATTTTATTTTCCCGCCAAATAAATACCCTTCTCCAAAATTAATAGAACTTTTGAAGAAATGGATAGAATTTTTTTCAACAATCAGACAATTTTTTGTATAGACAACATCAAGTTTATCCAATAGGATAAACAGGATACCTCATATTGGATATAGGATACATAGGATAGGATACCTTAGAAATAACCCAAATTCTAAAAGGTGGCACCCCCTGCCGACCCCAGGTACCTCATATTACTGGTTTTCCTTAGTCCACCACCCTTGTTTTTCTTTAAATACGTAAAATAATCGTGTTATACTACTATTACAAGACATCAAATATTATGACAAATTAAATTGCAACAACAAGTCTTAAATATTATTCATACGTAATTTATATCTTGTCAAACGACGCTCGGAAAGCAGAAATTTTATAAGAAATTAAGCGATTTACGCACTTGCACTCGTTCTAAGCGATAATTGAGGGATAGGGATGCAAAAAAATGCTGCCTTATTTTAAAACTATTTTCGCATTAGAGCAAGCTATATGTACACATAAAATACTCAGTGTGCCTAAGCGGCACCAAAATGTTAATATTTACAAACAGAACTGAGTGCCGACTTTTGCTGGGCGGCTTTAGGAGCATCCACCCTATCACCAGACGGTTAGCAAAATACAAATTTCTTATCAATCTGTCTTTCAAGATGACACTGAAATTATATTGCGATCTTTTTTTGGACAGTGCATATTGTCGTAAGCAAAAACGAAAGATATAATAACTATTTCTTCGTTTTAAATACGCGGGGTCTAGGAAGAAGAAGAAGACTGATACTTTGTCTTAGTTTGTATCAAAAACAGGGTTACTAACTGGATTTCGATTTTACCCCTAAGTAAAGTACCTGAAGTATCTGTCAGGCATTTGTCATATCTACATGAGGCAATTGATTTTTATTTACGTAAGTTTTGAATTTATTATCTTTTTTGTGGGAACTGTTTTATCTCTAGCAACATTAAAAGTCATCAAACGTCACGTCAAATAAAAATCAGACTATAGCTGTAAATAAAATGGCAGTAAACAATAACAGGAAATAAAAATACTTCTTTTTAGAATGATTTTAAAAAACCCCGCTAGTTCGTAGGTTTCTATTTTTGTCTTTCAAAATAATAATTATAAAGTAATTTTATTAGATTTATATAGTTAGGTCTCTTGGTATTTTTCACTATACAAACTTAAAATGACTCTGGGGCAATTTTGGGACATCTCCTTTATTGCTTTCACTGTGTAGGTACATTAGGTTGTAAATTTTAATAATAAGTATCAACAGTTTGCCACTTCTGGCGTGCAATATTTTTGAACTGCAAGTTCTTATAATCTAACGTAATTATTATTATATTTCATATTACTTTTAATATATCTAATATTTTTTATTATTATGAAAAGGTAACAGACAAACAAACAGACAAAACGCAATCTCACATTTATATGGATAAAAAAATCCACGAACCTGTAAGTAAGCAGCGTCAGACACCAAACTAAAGAGCAGCGCTCCCGTCAGAGCCCGCAGGACCGCCTTTCCCATTTCTCCGCACATCTTGACTCTTTAACTTTACTAGACTCTAGATACTCTGTTATAAGGATATGCTATGGCTCGATCGAACGATTGTTCTGTTGATCTCTGTGACTAATCTACACTGCACTGGTCAAGCTAAGACTGCGAGTGTGAAAGGCCCCCACTTGAAGAGTTATGGAGGGAAAGAAGTATGGTGAATTGGTAGGGTTTGACCCCACCAACATATATTAGGTATTTTATATTTTAATTATATTATTATTTTAGGCTCTAGTCTCTCCTTACTAACTACTTGTTGTTGTTTACTATGAGACCTGCGACTTCATCCACGTCGATTTAGATTTTTCAGTTATCATAGTATTTTTTTTTTTTCAAAAACCTTGCAATTTACGCAATAAATTATAGATATCCGTCTCTCGAATGCAAGCTATCTCAGTACCACTATTATATATGTCTAGTGTTCCAATTTTGAAAAATCTCTGATATGAATAAACTTTACTTATGTAATCTGAATTTGTTATTTTTCAAAAGTGAAATGTAAGGTCAAACGAAAACCTCTCATACAAAGTTCAGAAACCCTGTATCGATAAAATACATAGTTGTAGTAGGCGGTGTTTCACCCCCGTGCCACTGTCGATCCTGCTGTAACAACATTCGTTAAAGCCCGCCAATCCGCATCGGAGCAGGGTGGCGGGTTTAAGCTCTAGTCTCTCTCTCCTGTAAGAAAGGAGGCATGTGCCCAGCATTGAGACGTTAAAAGGCTATAGTGGTGTTGGTGGCATCGATAAAATAGTCAGTAGTCGCAGTTCCATACAGCCACAAATACAGCTGACGTATAGTTGCCAAAAAGCAAGGTTCTGTGAAATCGTCCCGGAAGCCCGCTCCCCGCTACACGTAGAACATCCGGACTCCGGAGCCAACGAGCCGTGAACACCAGAATCGGTCATAATTACCTAGTTTCTAGATCTTAATGAGTCGTATTAACGTAATATTTTGTAGTCATTTATCCTATTTAATTTAGTTTAGAATACATTATTGCACATAGAGAAAAAGAATAGCTGTTGTAGAAAGCTAATAGGCACTACAGTTTTGAGTGCAAAAGTCTTGTCGCTCAGAGCGATCTTTCACAGACGACCTTCGGTGAGAGGAGCTGGATAAAAGAACGGAATGGTGGACTACATGAAATTTACCTACTCTACAATTTAAACACCATGTGTTTACATAATAGTAAAGATAACAACTATTTAATATACAAACCAAAACACTAAAAATAAATAAATATGACTATATAAACATAATATTATTATGTACTTATACATACTAGGACTTCCCTATGGAAATTGGGTTCACTGCAAGTTTTATTTTGCTTAGGGGTCTTTTAGGCGATAGATTTTGTAATTATATCCGTTCCATCAGACACTTAAGCTTCAAGTTTTACTGTTAGTTAATATCAATTATTATTTACCTTGTTTCTACAGCGTTATGCAAAAGTATTAAATTAATCTTTTGTTACTTAACTTAAAAGTTACTTAACATTAACTAGACATTGATTTGTGTGATTAGTTTTTTTTTTTGCAGCAGATAAAGGTTAACCAATAACCATCTAACATCAAAGTCGAATCAAGGTTATAAAAACAACTAACAGGTAATTTTGGTAATTACCACTTCGCATCATGATTAATGGGATTATGATCAAAATATTTTGATTACAGTTTCTAAATAAAAAATAATGGCTATTGACTAAAGATACGTAGGTAAATACTAATTATTATTTATAAATAATATATAGGCATACATAGGCTAGTTTATATCCCGGATAATAATAGCAACTAGCGACCGCTCTCGCTTAAACCTTATCTATATTAGAAAGGAAAACTCTGTACAAAATATTCGATAAATATAATAATTAAAATATTCGATAAATTCGATAATTTATAAATACTAGTCGAAGATATCACCTTTCGACCGCTAAACCGATCTTTTGGCATAGGGATAGCTTGCATCCAGGAGATATCGGATTTTTTACGCTTACGAAGCTATGGGCATATCAGAATAAGATATAACTACGTTTTCCACTTACAGTGGAAAGTACCTAAGCTTAATGCGTCCGCGTCGTCCTAATTGGTTAACGATCGAACGATCAAAATATGATGCGATTTCGTCGTACGATGAATTTTTTTTATAATAATTGCGAATAAACAAGCAAGCGGGTCACCTGATATGAAGTGATTACCGCCGCCCATGAACATTAACAGCACCTGAGGAGTCACTAAAGTGTGGTCGCTAGCCAGGCGGATTCGGGGTAAAATCCTACCACAAAGCGGTGATACCATCTAGATTATGTTGTATAGTATCAGGCACAGCGACCCGTAGAGGGCACTGAGAGCGTCAGGGCCTCGTTGGCATATTGGCAGGGTGCACCGCGCGCGGGTGAGATTGACTTTGGCCACATAGGTCGAATTTGGGCCACTTACAATTAGTTCTGCGATCGTACAATGACTTGCGAGTCATTTATGACACTCTTAGGAGATTCATATGTTTGATTCGACCGTGCGACCAAATCGTATCGTATGGTTGTAGGATCGTGAGCCAATTAAGACGATGTGACATGAAACGCAAGCCCCTAAGCTTACTGGACTAAAGTACATAGATTAACATTTCTATGTTGCAAAAGAGAACAAACAGCTTGTACACTGATTTATTTGCCTTTTAGAGATAACAGCTACGATCAATAATGTACTATAGTCCGTTTCAATAGAGTTGAGCTAAAATGTAAACCAACACACCTTTTTGCTAAAAAAACTACCGAATGGATTAAAATGAAACTTGGCACGATTTAAGTTACTAAGTACAAACTTAAATTGTGCCAAGTTTCATTTCAATCCATTCTCTAGTTTTTTTAGCAAAAAGGTGTGTTGGTTTACATTTTAACTCAACTCTATTGAAACGGACTATACATATGCTATACTTACATTTTCAACAAGTATAAATTTAAAATTTAAAAACCCCCGACATTCGCCATTTTGTGGTGGTGGCCATTTTGGATATACATATTGTGCTATTCTATTAGTCCCCTTTCATATGATACCCATAGTGAGGGAGTTGTGAAAAAATATGTAATCCGCCATTGTGTGGCGTCGGCCATCTTGGACCGATTTTCATCAAACATAGCTAACAACACTTTTGACTAATTCACCGTTAAAAAAAACTGCATTCAAATCGGTTCACCCGTTTGAGCGCTACGGGGGAACAGACAGACACACACACACAGACACGTCAAACTTATAACACTCCGTCATTTTTCCGTCAGGGGTTAAAAATTGTCAGTGAAAAAATTCTCATCCGCGATTGCAAATCAATTTTCAATGAGATAGCCGATGTAAGCAGTAATAAAAAATGCAATAACACAAACGCTGTTTGAGTGAAAAAAGTTTGAAGGAAAATAGATTTATTTTGAATTTTGAAAATTTATTTTTCACTGATGCAATATCAAATTTTGTACGGAACTGATGAATATCTTTTAAGAAGGTGAGGGAACTGTATTTAGTTGCAACATTGGTACGCGTAGACTATTATTAGTTTGGTATTAGGCAACAAGACATCGGTATATAGGTATTATTTCATAATCCTGTCTTGTTTGTAACCTAACATAATTGTAGTATTCGAGAGACTATTCATTCATTTATAGTTACACCTTTTTGCTACAACTGAACTGAATAAGTGTATTCTCACACGTCGATATTATTTTGTCAAAATCGGTTCCGCAGTTTAGGCGTGAAAGCTTAACATACAGACAGACAGACTTACTTTCGTATTTTATAAATATTTGTATGGATAGCTAAGTTGCAGTGTTGAAAACTGATCTTCACGTGTGAGAATAATTTATAAGAGAAATAGGAGCTTTAAATATACTCCAGTAATTAAAAGTCATTTTATTGAAAACTCAACCTTAGGTAAAATATTGTTTATCACAAGTAACTTGGTATAAATTAAAAATTTTAAAAAACCCCCGACTCCCCCCGTTTCATTACTTTTTTAAGTACACCGGCTACACGCACGAAAAAGCATGACTCATTGTCACGTACCTTGTGCAAGCGAGAGCGCAGAACAAGCGATAGAGAAGGCACGATCGGCCTAAGCGCTCGGCTTGTGACGCATCTATTTCTTATGACGTAAAATTCTCGACGTAATCTCGACGTTAATCGATTTTACAGGCAACCATTTTTTTATTTGATGGCTAACGTAAAACACTGTGAATGCTCGTTTGTAGAAAGGGAGACCCTGAACCATGTGTGCGCGAAATAAGAAATGTTGTACTAGGCTTCATGGCTGAATAGGTGAGGGAATGTAAGTAGGCAGTGGCTACCTGCCCAGCGGCCGATGTCAAACACCGCGCCACTGGTTCGACTACTTTATTGTGAAATTGTTCCCTCGCCATTGATAACACGCTGTGTCCACTTGCTTGCAAATTCTGGGGAACAGCCTAACTTTGACTCTTATTATCCTCTACTTGCCATACTTACTGTAATGGAATGCCAAATAACGATTCACATTCATATTTTCGGGCCCATATGGAGATCAAAATTCAAATATAAACTTCTGTGTTCATCCTACTACTTAATATTATAAATGTGAAAGTGTGGATGTTTGGATGTTTAGATGTTTGGATGTTTGGATGTTTGGATGTTTGGATGTTTGGATGTTTGTTACTCAATCACGCCGCAACTACTGAACCGATTTGGCTGAAATTTTGAATGGAGATAGATTATGCCCTGACTTAAAACATAGGCTAATGTGGAAAAATGCACAGTTCCCACGGGATTTTGATAAACCCGAAATCTATATCTACAGCTATAGGTAGATTACTATAGCGAACTTCCTTGATAGTAGGTTGGAAAAGGGAGCGGAAACGGGAACCGGAAATCCACGATTCCCTCGGGATTTGTTTAAAACCGAAATTCACGCGGGCGAAGCCGCGGGCAGATCCTAGTCACATATATAAATGTGTCGTTTAATAGATAACTTTAATACATATATTTCATCAACCGTTTAATACATATATTTCGAAAAACCATCATACAGTAAACTATTATTTGACCGCCCGCGTCGGTCACTTAACCGCCTGTAGGCCAAATATTCACACAAAATATGTATAGCCTGATCATAAAAACTTTGCTTTAGAGACGCCCCTTTCGCTTTTTCCATAGCATCACTCAGTGCAGACATGCCAATGTCAATTTAATGGTCATATATGGCGTTAAATGAAGTTTTAAAACTACTTTAAAATCAGTTGTCCGTAGAAGAAATAAATTAAAAAATATTTATTTGGTTTTCCGCAACACGGCGAAGTTTTTTATTTTAATTAAAGGTACATACTTTTTGTTGTCCCGCAGTGTACATGTACTCGTATTCAGACCACATTGCGTAACTTCAGTTTCAGCTGACACTGGCACTCGCTTGCTTATTTAGGACACGGATAAACATTACCACTGTACCTACTTTGTGTTCGTTAAGTATTTTAACCGACTTACGTACGAAGGAGGAGTATCGCTAGACAATACCCGATAATGTTCTTCTTTTAAAAATGTTTAACATTTTATGCCAAATTTTAAGTTTTCCCCGCTGCCGCCCATTCTCAATTTGTGTAAAATATAAACAGACAGAAAATTATGTAACACTACGACAGAATACATAAACAATTCACGCGCACTTCAATAAATTCATGGTACCTAATTGATCACGAATGTCCACCAGGAATATTTGTAGGGGAAAGGCGAATATTTTTTGACGTGATAATGTCTTATAAATCAATGAACAACGGCTACACGCACGCAAAAGCATGACTCATTGTCACGTTCCGCTTGCAAGCGAGAGCGCGGAACAAGCGTAGAGAAGCCACGATCGGTCTAAGCGCTCGGCTTGTGAAGCATCTATCTCTCTTTGTTCTCTTATGACTGATATTCTCCTATGATTATCGTCCGTAAACTGACTTTACAGACAATCAATTTTTTTTTTAATAATTCCGTCTATACCCGAATTACTAATTCCGTGGAATTCTGACAGCTGTCATTGTCATTTACAGACGAGTTATTTGTATGGAGAACACTGAACAGGGTTAACATCTACGAAGTACGATTTTACCCCAAACTATACTTTAATTCCCTGTCATCGTAAAAAGCCATATGCCGAATAATAATATTAGTCGTTTCACCCTAAAATAGAAAACACCAAGAGTGGAAACTAGAAAGTGCACACTAACAGCAATAGAAAACAAAAGAAGCACATTGAAAAAATTCATTCAAAAATGGAAGTCAAATGACATTCTCACCATGAAGTGTCTGTTAGGCATTTTTCATATCTACATGCGGCAGTTGATTTTTATTTATGTACATATAAGGTTTGAATTTTTTATCTTTTTTGTGGGAATTGTTTTATCTATGGTAACATTACGAAACGTCAGAATTCCACGGAATTAGTAATTCGGGTATACACCTGATTAGCTACGAGTATACACACAGAAAAACTGTTTCATCCCCGGCGTATTGGAGCTGGCTAATAGCTTAGTTCTGAAACTTCGCTCTCAAGTTGTGCCTAATTCGCGGATAACGGATCCGGACGCAGCGCTAACTACTCACCAACATTGACCAACTTAAAGCTACATTCCGCACTTGGATACACGCTGTCTGGATATGGCTTGATCCGATTCCACTCGGTCGATTTTCGAGTTAAGATACAACCCCGACACTTCGTACCAGTGAAACTAGTGCTGACAAGGACAACACTACTAATAAATCGAGCAGGATAAGGACATCAGTATACTTACGTAATGCAGGGTACTGATAGGTGGTACGTACTTCTTAGGCCCAGCGCACACCGAGCGCTGAAATACTGCACTGAATAATTAACTTTACGATGACATACGGTCAATAAATAATTGTATTTCAAGAAATACGCGCGGACGCGCCGCTCGAGCTCGCGCGCGAGCGTTTACCGTACCGCGCGACCGTATGTCAATAGTCGTAAAGTTAATTCAGTGGACAGTGTTCTCAGAAAATGCTTTACTCTGCGCTGCGCCCAGTGTGCGCCGAGCCTTAGTATCGCTTGTTTACTCTGTAACAGTTAGTATTCTTTGCTCAAGACTAGGGACAAATCTAGCACAAATTCCGTGAAAATTTTGCAAGCTGGATTCCGCTTTAACCACTGCACGACAAATGTGAGCCCAAATTCCGCTGCGGTTTTGCAACGTTTTAGACAAAAGATACCAAAATTCTGAGTTCCAAAAAATGCACGTGGAGGTGAAAGCGTGGAGGTGAAAGCGTGGAGGCGTTTCGTTGTCTGTTCACATCCTCTTGTGTTCGCGTATCATTCAGCCGATAGAACTGAAACTTGGTACAGGGTTAACTTGTATCGGAGAAGGTCTTACTTAAAAACAGATTCAGATTAAGGTTCTTTATTCAAACTTAGTAACTACACTGTACGTTTTTCGAATGTCAATAAAACAAATATGTGCATGGAAGTGAGATAGTGATAATTATTAACATACAAACATAAAACTAAAACGAAAATTCCAAACCTGGTCTAAGAAGAGCCCGTGACAAACTGCCGAGTATTTTTTTTCACCTCGGAAAATGAAAGTGTTCCTATGGGAACAAAGTCGCATCAGCTTGTATAGTGGCATAAATATAAAAGCTTACATTGATATTTTTTATGTTTTTGATATAACTAATAGTCAAACTCTACCCGGTATTCATATTTTTATCCCAGAAATCGAAAGTGTTCCCATGGGAACGATACGCATTAGCTGGTAGTGACATAAATATAAAATTTAGCTTACATTCATATTTTTTATTTATTTATTGCGACTTCCGTATAATTTACATCAAGGTACCGGTACATTGTATAATGGAGCATAAGGGGTGTAGCGCAGGGGAAGTTTGTTCGACGGCTAATTTTCCCAGTTTAATAGTTGCTAACGATATCGCACGAGTCACGGATGAGACGCTATCACCACAACGATCGACATTTGTACGCCGCACTTTTGAAAGAGGTCTCACCTGACGCTCTCAGTCCCCTTTACGGGTCATCGGTATCACCGATTCTATCCCGAATCCGCCTGGCTAGCGACCACACTTCAGCCGTAATCTGCCGCAAAGCATCCGTGTGTTCCGGCAGCGAGCTGAAGAGCCAGCCCCCTTCCTCAAAAGCCGGCAACGCATTAGTGGTTCCTCAGGTGGCAGGTGCTACTAATGTTCATGGGCGGCGGTAATCACTTAACATCAGGTGACCCGCTTGCTTGGTTGCCCGCTATTCCTATAAGAAAAAAAAGGTCATTAGTTCATTATAAATTTTGAAACGATCCCCGAAATTGCTGATTCTATTTTCATAGGATAAACAGCAACTCTACGATATCTACCAAAAATATTATGTCAGTCTATCTACAATGTGGGTGCCACAGGTGGGTGCCGACAAACTAATTCTCGTATCTGTGGAATGAGGATAATTAAAAATCTATTACTATAATCAAAGATATTGTATTCTCTCTCTTCTTGCTTGATCCTAGTTACTAATCTTATGCTACGCACTCTCGAGTCCTTTGAAGTTACATGAAATAAACGATTTTGACTTTGACTTTGACTAGTGACTCAAACGCCAGTAACGTGCATCGATAAAAAACAAAGTTCCGTGCGATGTTGAAATTGGTTCCGAGGAGTTCAAACGACTCACGTATGAAGTCGGCAAAAGTTGTCAAATGCTTAAGAAGTTATTGGCTCGTGGGGCGCTTTCAATCTCGTTTCTATTGGACACTTCTTTCAAAATAACTTGTATTTTATGAACGTTCTTTTGAAAATTGTAAGTTTATTTTTATCAAATAAATATCTGCACTAGGAAAGGAAAAACGTGCTTCTAACGGAATATAAGAGATTTTTAGTAACTTTTATATTCAGAGACAATGTGGCCGATTCTGTTGTACACAATCTCTAAATCTAAACTAAAATGACAGGTCTAAATATATTCCTGTCTCTTTCACAATCCTCCCTGCTGAAGGGGATAGCAATATTTTTAAACCTGTCAATTTAGTTTAGGTTTAGAGAATGTGTACAACAGAATTAGCCACATTGTCAGGTTATTCCATAATCGTGTTAAATAAACCCAAACACTTTTACCTACAAGACACAGTTCACTACAAAGTTCAAATTAATTTTTAGAAATAATTTTGCTTGCCGAAAATGTTAGGTATAATTATCCTACTAATATTATAAATGTGAAAGTGTGGATGTTTGGATGTTTAGATGTTTGTATGTTTGTATGTTTGGATGTTTGGATGTTTGTTACTCAATCACGCCGCAACTACTGAACCGATTTGGCTGAAATTTTGAATGGAGATAGCTTATGCCCTGACTTAAAACATAGGCTACTTTTTATCCCGGAAAAGTATTCCTGTGGGACTAAAATAGATATAATCTTCCAAAAACGCCATAGAGGGCGCTGACTGTTCTTAGGTAAATCACGTTCACATAACACATTATTGCAATAGTTTGCTGTGTTGCATGCATTGGCAACACATAGGCTATTTTTTATCCTGGAAAAAATGCACAGTTCCCATGGGATTTTGAAAAACCCGAAGTCTATATCTACAACTATAGGTAGATTATTATAGCGAACTTCCTTGATAGAAAGTATAAAGGTTGGAAAAGGGATCGGGAACGGGAACCGGGAATCAACGATTCCCTCGGGATTTGTTCAAAACCGAAATTTACGCGAGCGAAGCTGCGGGCAGAAGCTATCACACATAATCACAATACCAATCCTACTAATCCTACTATCCTACTAATCCTCCTACTATCCTACTAATATCATAAATGTGAAAGTGTGGATGTTTGGATGTTTAGATGTTTGGATGTTTGGATGTTTGGATGTTTGTTACTCAATCACGCCGCAATTACTAAACCGATTTGGCTGAAATTTTGAAAGGAGATAGATTATACCCTGACTTAAAACATAGGCTACTTTTTATCCCGGAAAAATCTACAGTTCCCACGGGATTTTGAAAAAAACCGAAATCTCTAGCTACAACTATAGGTAGATTACTATAGCAAACTTCCTTGAAAGTAGGTGTAAAGGTTAGAAAAGGGAGCGGGAATGGGAACCGGAAATCCACGACTCCCTCGGGATTTGTGAAAAACCAAAATTCTCGCGGGCGAAGCCGCGGGTATTCTCTAGTAATAAATAAAAACAAAATCAATTCTATAAATAAATGTAAGTAAATCTTTAAAAATAAATTATTTATTAAAATAGATACATTTCAGCATTTAACTATGTAGTGGGTAATAACATGAGTAATTTTCACATCGTAATACGCACATAAAATTACAGATACGTTTTCATTAGGCAGTACGTGGAAGTAGGAACACATAATGAACATATTACGTGAAAGTCTTTGTACGCGGCATGAATATTGACGACTTCAATTATCCAACAATTAGCCGAGTTCATTCGCTTCTAGATATAATCACCGTCACGTTATTACATTGTATTGTGTATGAATTAAATAATAACTTGTAACACGTGGGAAATTATAACACTTACGTACGCTCTTGGAAAATACCAGCATAAAGTCGGTTACTCACTGGCGAGTTTAACCGAAACCGTACACTAGTATGTACTCACTTTCGACGACCTCCCTAGCGCAGTGGTGAGCGCTGTGGTCCTATAAGTGGGATGTCCCAGGTTTGATTCCCGCCAGGGTCAATTTGGGTCATGGTGGGTCAATTCTACTACCTCAAAGGGTATAATACTATGCTCATACATAATATGTTCTATACACAACATGTCACTCCGCCAATGGAATATCCTAATAAGAATTACCTATAACATAAGATATGTAGGTAATTTTACATATAGAATGAGAATCTACCGAAAGAATTTAATCTAACATTATGTAAAGTGTAAACGTTGTAATAATCTCGAGCGTGACAGATACGAGTGTGTACACATGCAATATGTGTGTGTAACGTTGGTATTCATTGCGTGTTCGACACGCGGGCAATATTGGCCCAGGCTCGCAAACATATGGTCGTGTGGGGTGGGGTGCGTTTTATTAAACCCGTAGATCGTTGAGGTGAATTAGAGGACGGAAACGGCCTTGCTTGTACCCACAGACCTAGAGAGAATACAACAATCTTTACCACAGACATATTATCCATACTATTATGAATGCGAAAGTGTGTCTGTCTGTCTACTAGCCTTTCACGGCCCAACAGTGTTTTAATCGATTTTGATGAAATTTGGTACAGAGTTAGCTTACATCCAGGGGAAGGATATAGGCTATTTTTATCCCGATAAAACAATTCTCAGGATTTCCCTTTAGGATTTCCAGAATTTCCTCAGGATTTTAAGAAACCTAAATCTACGAGGACGAAGTTGCGGGCATCATCTAGTACAGAGTAAGATCGGTGATCATCACTGTTTACTATAAGAATTCACGCGTGCAAAAATAAATATCTTAATGTGTTGTGTTTGATAAAAAATATCTCCTTTTTTGCAATTTTTTTCTGAACTTCTGTGTTTACAGTTCGAAATAGCGCAAAACGGCATTTTCACGGTTATTTGTGTACACAAAAACAAATTAATTTGTTTTGGTTGCGAAATTAAGCGGTTTTGGAAATTTGTGCACAACTGTGCATCAATTTGGCACGCGTTTTCCTCTCAATTCGCCGTTCTATCCTTCATAATATATCTCTATGCTCGTTCCTCAATTGCCGAACTGACGGATAAAAATATACCTGCGTAGAAGTACGCGTACTAATATTACGAATTACATTATCCGTGTTATTACATTACTACGGGTTAGCTTCTATGAAGTATGTGTGTGGTATAGGATACTCAGAAAATTTTTGGGACTTAAATTACATTATACCGGGTGTAAGGGGAGCACTATGTGAAACGAAGACAGTTAATAGTCGTGATGATTATTGATAAACTACCACAAAAAAATGCGAAAAAAATTAAAATATTTCTTGTATTTTTTTAAAGTTAGCAATGTAATGCAATCAGCTGATGTCTAAATACCTAAAGTTGTCGCTCATCACCCGCCGCTCGCGGGCATTAATCCCGAGGTGTGCACGATGTACATTGCCGGTTTGAAAAATCATCATCATCATCATCATGATCAACCCATTACCGGCTCACTGCAGAGCACGGGTCTCCTCTCAGAGTGAGAAGGGTTTTGGCCATAGTCTACCACGCTGGCCAAGCGGATTGGCAGACTTCACACACCTTTGAGAACGTTATGGAGAACTCTCAGGCATGCAGGTTTCCTCACGATGTTTTCCTTCACCGTTAAAGCAAGTGATATTTAAATACTTAAAACGCACATAACTCCGAAATGTTAGAGGTGCGTGCCCGGGATCGAACCCACGACCTCCGATTAGAAGTCGGTCGTCCTAACCACTAGGTTATCACAGCTTATATTTATAGTTTGAAAATACTAAATACTAAATACTACAAGTATTAGACAAAATGATATTAGATTGTGTTTTAGATAGTACTAGCTTCTGCCCGCGGCTTCGCTCGCATGAATTTCGGTTTTTCACAAATCCCGAGGGAATCGTGGATTTCCGGTTCCCGTTCCCGCGCCCTTTCCCAACTACTACAACCTACTTTCAAGGAAGTTTGGTATAGTAATCAACCTATAGCTGTTGCTATAGATTTCGGTTTTATAAAAATCCCGTGGGAACTTTGGATTTTTCCAGGATAAAAAGTCTGTGTGTTAAAGTCAGGGCATAATCTATCTCCATTCAAAATTTCAACCAAATTGGTTCAGTAGTTGCGGCGTTAAAGAGTAACAAACATACATAAACTTTCGCATCTATACTTTTAATAATAAATAAAATTGAAGTGTCTGTCTGTAATATCGAAATAACTACCTCATATTAAGCTCATATGGTTATTTGAACGGTACCATAACCGAATCACACGTTTTTAAAATTTTTGTCTGTCTGTCTGTCTGTCTGTCTGTCTGTCTGTCTGTCTGTCTGTTTGAACGGGCTAATCTTCGGAACGGCTGAACCGATTTTGACAGGACTTTCACATACAAGTAGAGAATTAACCAGGGAGTAACATAGGCTACTTTTTTAACCGACTTTCAAAAAAGGAGGAGTTGTGTTTTTCTACATATGTACACCGATATCTCCGAGATTTCTGAACCGATTTGCGTAATTTTTTTTTTTTTAATCGATAGAGAAACATTGCGACACTGTCCTACAAAAAACTTGGATTCCAACTCCTCAATCCTGATGCTGTAGGGAAACTGATCCCCAAAACTAATGGGATTTAGGAACTGTCGGTTATTTAAATTGATATTGGGGGTACCAATTAAAGACTTTATCGTTGAATGAACTCGAGTAGGTACATATTCAACTCCTCAACCCTGATGCTGTAAGGAATTGCATTCCGAAATCGTGGGGATCCCACGGAATTTTTCCGTTTTGGTGACGGGTTACTACAGATAGGCTACTTTTTGTTCTGGAAAATCAAAAGTTCCCACGGGATTTTTAAAAATCTAAATCCACACGGGCGAAGCCGTGGGCATCATCTAGTAATATAATAAAACTGTAACAGATCCAATTCTGTACATTGAAGATATTTTGAAAATTTGCATTGGAGGGCACTCTATAATCGATACTGAAGCCAAAACTGCAATTTTTTTCATTTTTGTCTGTCTGTCTGTATCTTGGCCGCGCATTACGCCGAAACTACTGAATGGATTCTAATGAAACTTGGTACGATTTGAGTTTATACTCCGAGGTAGGACATAGAATACTTTTTATTCCGAAATTCAGCACGGTTCCCTTGGGAGAGGGGAAGAAAGTTAAAACGAGTATTTAGCTGTTATTCATTAACGCGTGGTTCGATTTCACTCATTCTTTTTTTGTTAGAAAGGTAATACTTCAAGTATTGTCCCGTAAATATTTCATTTTCAAGGTCATAAGTTTTTTAGTTCAGAAATGACAGACATTACAACCCTCAGTATTGGGTTCAAATAACTTGGGACCCGGATCTTTGAACGTACGGCTTATTTTAAACTGGTGTGCGTTGAAATTTATGTTTGTCGGTCTATCTATTTGTTCCAGCTAATCTCCGAAACGGCTGGATCGATTTTAATGGAACTTTCAATGTTATAAGGAGTAACTTAGGCTACATTTAGTTTAGGTACATAAAATAATTATGGGATCCGATCCGATCCTATATAAAAACCTATATCTACGCGAACGAAGTTGCGGGGATCAGCTAGTTTATAATATTAGTGTGAAGTGTGAGTGATAATAATATTGCTAAGTTTTCGTTAGCAGTCCCCTTGTACCCTGTATATCGGAAGAAGCTTGAGTTACCGATTGGATCGAATCGGATAAGCTGAAAGCGTTCACACAAAATGGTAATTAAACCGCCGGTGTCTTGTTCTTAACGTAAGTTGACAATATAAATAGCAACCCCGGCGTTATCGTCTGAACCAAATACCAATAGCCAGCCGTTACGGCACCCTGCGAGCAACAGGGCTCCGTGTACTCTGAGAGCGTACCGTTATAAAATCTCTCGCGTTATTACTAACGTTCTAAAGTTGACATAATCTGAGGAGAATACTTAAATGTTATGTCTTCCTTGCGAGCTACAGTGTACTGGGTAGTCTAAGAGTGAGTCTAATATTTTTATTCATTTACAATCTAAACGCCTCCTATGTATCGTTATAGTGAGTCGAATTTAATTAATTTACTTCAGAACGAGGAGAGCCGTAAAAGAACCAGCTAACTAATATACGCTTAACTGATTAATTTCAACTGACATAAGTTTTAGACCTTGACAACATGGGTCTGGCTTTCAGGCTGGCAGGCTTCTGGAGCGACCTTGAATGGATAAAGTAACGACTTCAGCGGGAGAAGCATATCACGCACAGCAGACCCTCTTTGTTTACGTGCGGAATTTGAAGAAAGAAAGAAAGAAAAAAAGAAAGGAAGAAAAAAAGAAAAAAAGAAAGAAAGAAAGGAAGGAAGGAAGGAAGGAAGAAAGAAAGAACGAAAGAAAGAAAGAAAGAAAGAAAGAAAGAAAGAAAGAAAGAAAGAAAGAAAGAAAGAAAGAAAGAAAGAAAGAAAGAAAGAAAGAAAGAAAGAAAGAAAGAAAGAAAGAAAGAAAGAAAGAATATTTCAACTGGTGTGGAGCTGAAGTGACATTTGATTGCGTAGTTCGAAGAACTGAAAAACGTTAGTGTGCCATGATGCTGGATTGACGACCTCGCACCGGAAAGCGCAGTGTTCGCAGACCCCCCACTAGGCATATAGCTCCTGGCCTATAAAGTGGGGTGTCAGCTAATGTGAACATACTCGTAACATTAATGTGTTCGGATAGTGCCTCACTTAATGACCCATTATATTTTACGGCCAATACAAACACAGCTTTGACTTAGAAAGAAACAATGCTAATTAACATCGCTATTTACTTGTTGGTCATAAAATGCTTCTTGCCGAGAGCTAATCATTCCAGGAGCACCGCAAGTTGTCAGGAAGTTCTAAGGTATTCTTTTATGGATATTAATAAATTAATAATTATTATTATTGTTTGTTTACGTTTACTTTGATAGACAGTTACCTACTCCATAACTTTGCGTATCTTAGAGTTTGAATTGAGCTTCCGCCGCGGCTACTTACGACCATGCTGCTAGAAACATTAGAACTTGGCTGCGATCTCACCTGATGGTAAGTGTATCTAACGAGGGATTTAGAGCTTAAGGCTGCTCTCCTCACGCGCATCTCTATACAAACTTATTACGCCTATTATTCTAATATTTGTAGAAATAGATCTAAAGTTAAGCCAGATATCAATTTATATCTCCATTATCTATGCCATAAAATAAAAACATTAGTAAAATTATATTTATTTTGAAAGTTATGACGCTTGAAAAATCACTATTTTTGGGCAAATTTTGAGGCAACTTCGTGCGTAAATAAACTATACTTATAAGAAACTAAAAAATTGAAAAACGACCGAAGTCTTATCATACGTTACTTCATAATAATCTCAAATGTCTTTAGTTCATGTAAAAAATTGCCAAATATTTGCTAAAATAGGCGTAATTCCAAACCAAGATTTGCATCATTTTACTTTGCCGTTTTTCACTAAAAATCATGATTTCTTAAGCAAAATTTATTTATTTAATTAATTTATTATTTATTTAAGTATGTATATATTTTTAGTACTCTTCTTTACTGAAGACGTCTCGCTCTCTAAATGCAGAAATCACTGTTTTAGACTCCACTCAAAAACGATTTGTCGCTCCCATGGAGAGGGCTCTTAAGTCCACCACGAATAGAATAGAATAGAATAGAATAGAATAGAAAAGTATTTTATTCAAATAAACAAGTACCTAATTTTCTGCAAGCTGCTCCAATGAGAGTTGGTGGGAGTTTAACGACTATATAGTCCATGAAAATGATAAAAACCGGGACTTGCTCTCCGAGGCGCGAGAGTGAAACACTGCCAACTATACCAACTCCGTGCTGGCACTGAAAATTTCTGGCAGAAAAACCTAATTATAGAATTTTTTAGCCCGACCCGGGAGTCGAACCCAGCATCTCTTAATCCGCAGTCGATCATGCTAACCACTCAACTACCAAGGCTAGCATTAGTTAGAGTTTATGAATAAAATATGATACATTTCCTAACCACCATAATATCATTGTCATGCCTGCGGCTGCGGTTAATTCCATTCTACATACATCACGGTTATTAGAACTAACACAAAACGATACCCACTAAATATTATAATTTGTGGCATTGAGGTGAATATTATTGAAACTCGACGATGTATTAACGTAGGACTAGCACAAGAGTTAGATATCCGCACAGAGAGGAAGCTTCATACAAGCGGCCCGCTGTAGGTACACTCACACATAGCGCACGTTTGCCATCCAACTGAGCCGGCAGGAGGTCAGATGCGGGCGTACGTGAACCGTTGTGGTGAGAGCTCAGTATGTGTACCTACAGCGGGCCGTTTCTATGAAGCTTCCTCTCTGTACGGATATCTACTCATGTGGGTACTAGTAGCTAACATTAAATGTGACGTGCGTGTAATTAAATCGTCGACATCGGCTAGGTGGAGCGAAAATTATTTGCACGGTTAAAATTTTGTTTTAATTACCTCTTTACTAAAATATCTGATTGGTGTTTTAATAACTCACCAGATTATTTCACATCAACAACATTAGCAGTGGTTAATTTAACATGAAGTTTATAGGTACAGTCTGTTTTTCCTTAGTGGTCAAAAGGTAAACAAATCTCTACTCTCTCTACTCTCGGAGAAATGCGTAAGAGACGCTCTTTGCCCGACGCTTGACGTTCTTGTATTTGAATTTTCTCATGACTTCATTGTTAATTCGCGGTAAGAACGTAATTGCCGTGCAAAACGCGTCGCTTACGCGTTCCTGCGAGGCTGGACTTGTTTACATTTTAAGACAACTGAATAACATACTTTAAGCATTGGTAGTTTTCGACATAAGACGTCATAGGTACCTACTCAATAAGTACAATGTTCTCCGAAATGGCCGCAAATACATACGTAAGTCTGCCTACGACGCCGTAAGGTGCTTGAATGTAGACCTCACACCGGGAAATGGTGGGAATAACCGTTGGATACAAGCGGCGCAGGATAGTGTTTTGTGACGATCCTTGCAAGAGATCTATGTTCAATAGTAGACTTTTTAATCCATCTATAAGTTAGCCCTCAACTGTGATCTCATCTGTATTGTAAGAAGGAAGCGGGCTAACCTGGATCCCTCCTGGATGGACCCCTCATCGATTTCTATACGGCATCGTACCGGTACGCTAAATCGCTTCTACTATCGTGGTAACTGGCAACGGCTGAAGCCTCTTAATTCCCACCAGACCAGACCAGAGATAATTTAGAAATTATAAATTTCCAAAATGCACCTGCCTCAAATCGAACCCGGGACCTCTTATAAGACCAGAGTCCACTGCGCCAGGGAGACGTCTATGACCGACGGTGACCTTTTTACTCTACAACAGTATTCTGTTTGGAAATTATATACAAAGTTGTTTGTAATTAAGTGGAGAGGTGAAGAAACACCTTTACGTTCATACCTACTCAGATACCACTTCATGTTTTTACCTTTAAATTAATAAGGAAAATCAGCGCTCTATCAAACAGGCCTATAAAAGTAAAATGTTAATTATAATTATTTCCTTTAACAAATTAAAATTAATTCCAGCGAATTCGTTAATTATTTCCAATACACGAACACAGGAAACAGTAATAATAATAAGTATCTCTCCACCGTTTGTTTACCCAATCCAGGAAAATAATATAAAACCTTGCTAAAATGTACCTTCATACTTGCTTGGGTTTATCTTTAAATCAAGAGTGAATTAATTGGCATCTTTTAGGCAAGCTCTCTCCACCTAATTCTGTATGTTTATTTACGTGAATATTGTGTGAACGCTACGATTAGGCCTAAGTTTACATTTAAAAAAAATGTTGCATATAACATTATTACAAGAAGTAAATAGGTATAAATAAATACAAAAAACGTGCATAAAGAAGGATTTTTTCAAATTCCATCCTTAAACGGGTAAAAGGGGTTGTAAAATTTCAATGAAGAATCAATTATTGTTCAAAATCATAGAATTGCAAAACGACGATACGTTCGTTCGCATATAAAATCAAATTGTAGGTAATATTGAGAACAAAAGCGTTAAGCGCTCAAAAAATTCAATTACCGTAAATTCTTTACTATTTTGAGCGAGCGCAGCGGGGGTAGGTGGGCCCTCTTTATCTTTTGTTCTGGATCGGTTACCCTCCATTGACACCCTTCTGTTTTCACTCCTTACAGAAGAAAATTTTATAGTGTACGACTACGACACGATTCTTTTTTCGATTCCCGCATATTACAAAAATTCCACTAAGATAGCCTTTCCTACTCTGAACCAACATCTAACTAACAGACTACTATGCCTAGATAGAGATAAAGACAGGAAGGTGTTGGGATTCATAACAGGGCACAGCCCATTAATCAAACACCTTTTCATTTTAGGTGTCACAGACAGTCCTCTACGCAGGGCTTGCATGGAGACATGTTGAATGGAAGCAGGCGTTACTTTGCGGAATTCCATGATATACAATGAATATAAAATTATTTTGCTATAATCCGCTAACAGTGACAAATTTGTAGGCACAACACCACACAATCTTGTAGGCACAACACCACACAATCTTGTAGGCACAACACCACACAAATTCACCACAAAACAAACTCGACGATCGTTTCGCTCCGACACCGGAGCATCTTCAGGAGATGTCGACTTCACAACGGATGATTGCAAACTTTTGCAGACTTTGCAATCGTCCGTTGTGAAGTCGACATCTCCTGAAGATGCTCCGGTGTCGGAGCGAAACGATCGTCGAGTTTGTTTTGTGGTGAATTTGTGTGGTGTTGTGCCTACAAGATTGTGTGGTGTTGTGCCTACAAGATTGTGTGGTGTTGTGCCTACAAATTTGTCACTGTTAGCGGATTATAGCAAAATAATTTTATATTCATTGTATTGCATGGAGACACCAACGCACGTGCTGCTGGCTGGAATGACAATTACTACGGGAGCGGCAAACCATGCACAACAGACCTTCAATGTTTATGTCACCTGCCCAGTCTGTAGATGATGAAGATGAAGATAATGAATAGTCCTCATTTCAACAGATAGACGTCCAATGCTCGACAATGGAGATAAATCTCTTGCAAGGATCTTTTCCTTATAAAAGGAAATAATATTACGAATAATAAACCTTTAAAGTTATACTAGTAATTAAAAGAAAAAAAATCGTTTACAAAGAAAGTACTTACTAAGCACCTTAGAGACAAGTCGCGACTAGTGTAAACGACTCACGACATGTCGCATACACTAAATCTACTGAAACACCAATAAGAGTAGGTGTAATTTTACTCCATTCCTTATGTTTTACATTCTTCCCGATCCCGGGAGAGCGCTCCGAGTGGGAACCGGTTATTTCTTACATTCTCCACTAAATTCACAGTTAGGAAATTGAATTTTTCGAATTCCGCGCGTCTTGCCTTCACCACCAATTTAACTTGATCTGCAACATCGCTAACGCTCTCAAAGTATGAAAAGAAACGGCGAAGACCATCCGAAATTGGGAAGAGATCGTATTGTTCGCGATCACTAGGTGGAAAAGAAAGCCGATGCTTGAGGTATTTTAATGCTTTGTTTCGTATTTTCAGTTGGCGTAATTTAAAAAGGCTTTTAGAATTCTTAAAAATAATGTGTTTCTTTGCTTTTATTATTTCTTATTTAACTCGCCTTTGTTATCTATCAACGAAAATGTTTTAATTGAAGATGGCCTTTTCACAAAAAGAAACAAGTATAAATTAAAAATTTAAAAAACCCCCGACATTCGCCATTTTGTGGTGGCGGCCATCTTGAATTTGCATAGTGCTTTCTACTAGTCAAGCCCTTTCATTTAATACCCATATTGAGGGCGTTGTGATAAAATATTATGTAATCCGCCATTTTGTAGCGACGGCCATGTTGTACCGATTTTCATCAAACATAGCTAACAACACTCGACTAATTCACCTTTCAAACAAAAAAAACCGCATTCAAATCGGTTCACCTGTTTGAGCGCTACAGGGAAACAGACAGACAAACACACACACACACACACACACACACAGACACGTCAAACTTATAACACCCCGTCGTTTTTGCGTCGGGGGTTAAAAATAGAAAAATATTTATTTTTAATACTTAACTATTATATATTATTTTCTCAATACTACAAAAGTTTGGCTGAGTACCGAATACAAATGTTACAAAAAGAACTTCAAAATTTTCTTGAAACGATATAGTTGTAGGTAGGTATATTTTGTGCACTTGAATGTCCATATTAAGGTTTTATCTATGCAGGTATATTGTGGTATCTAAAGGTTAATTTTATTTTATGATAATATGAGTTTAGTAAGGATAATAATAGTAAACGCTAATGAAGATTTAATTAAACGTAAGTAACTACGCAGCGGTACACCGCTAGATATAAGCAAATTATCAAAATTTAACTTTCAAACCTTACTATTGCAGTTTAGCCTGCCTTTTGCAATTACAATTAATAACCTAGTCATGAAAATTAAGCTTTATCGCGTTTTAATATTAAGGTTGAAATTAGTTTGTTGAGACTAAATACATTTAACTGTGAAGCCATTATGGCCGGCGCAAATAGTCCCCGTGATGACAGACTCTATTAAAATTGAAACAAAATTGCATATTGAGAGAAATTATACCAAGAGATGTGTGTTAATTAAAAGTTGCTATATTAAAAACTGGTTTGTTTGTTTGTTTAATATAATCCTGAATAAAGCATATTTTTGATGGATTATGTAATAACTTGGCCGGTATCTAATGAATCTAGGCACCATATCACCATATCTACCCCTACCCTGTGTTGTGATGTCAATTTTGACACCTTACACAAGATTATTATGTGTAATTTAACGTCAAATAATTGCAACTACGAGTATGAGAAACGTAGCATTTTACAACATATTAAAACGTTATTTTATTCTTGCAATATGTACCAAAATTATCTTGTTTCTTCTTTCGTAGTATCTATACTATCTATACTAATATAATAAAGCGGAAGAATTTGTTTGTTTGAACGCGCTAATCTCAGGAACTACTGGACCGATTTCAAAAATTCTTTCACCGTTGGATATGTACGTGATCCTTGAGTGCTATAGGCTATATATTATGTACCACGGGCGAAGCCGGGGCAGACCGCTAGTTCATAAATATAACCGGTATGTCGTAGGTCGATTAGTTCAGCATGTTTAGATAGTGTTGTGTTGAAGCTCGCGCAAATTACACTCGCGCGGGCCGCATTAGGTCCGGCGCACACCGAGTGCAGAGCATTTTCTGAGATTACTGAATAATTAACTTTGACATACGGTCAATATTGCATTTCAAAATTGAATACGCGCGCATGCGCGCGCGCGCTCCCGCCTACCGTACCGCACGCGTTAATTATTCAGTGTTCTCAGAAAATGCTCTGCGCTGCTCTGCGCGCGGTGTGCGCCGGGCCTTACAATATCGCGTTTAAAGCACATTTGACATACATATAATATTAAAGAGATCGAACATTCGCCAGGGCGTTGCTCAGGGGAGATAAGCTAACTACGCAGGAGATATTATAGTGCAAAAATGTGTGCGCAAGCACAAAGTACTTTCTATTTCTTCGCTAGTCATCATACCGATACGGCCGGAGAGAGATCAGTCGCAAGACAAGCTTTACGTGCTCTCTGAGACACGCCAAACTTTCTACTCAGCGCTCACTGAGATTTTTTTAAAGAAACCTCAATAACTTATTTCTGTTCCAATCCGGGACTCAAACCCAGAACCTGATCGCCCGCAGTGGCACGATTTAGCCACTAGACCAAAGAGGAAGTTCATATAAAATGTACGAAAATGATGCAGGAGGAGATGTCTTTCCAATGCAACGTTGAAAATGCGTTGTTACGCGGCCGAGGGCCCTAATTTGCACAACCCATAAAAATCTCACTGTTTTACAATGTAACGAAACTATATTGGCTACGGAACCATTACGATTAACATTTTGCTCATTTCAAATGTATAAATGATTTATTTACGAGATTATTGGAATAAGGGCAAACATTAGGCTGAAGTGTGTCCTACAAGCACACCCTGACACATCACCCGTTTGACCTTAGTCCCTTAATGAAGTAGGGCTCCTGAGACCGCAGGCGTCTTTGTCAATATATCACACCCCCCGATTTGTGTAGCGCAAGTTAAAAGCGTTCAAATAATTCTGTAATAAAAAAGTTATGTTATTTTAACTGAAAAGCTTTTTAAGTGAAAAAAGTTGCAATGAACAAGAAAGATGTAGGTATACTTAGTTAAAAGTCCTTCATATTTACTGTACAGCATACAAAAAATATTGGATTATGTATGGATTAATAATATTGTCGTCCAAAGGCGGCAGGCCGTCAGTCCATGAACTGTTTTTAACGACGTCTCAAGATGAATTCGATGTTGAAATCTTCTAAAAAAAGAAATCGGAAATCACCAAATTGGTATAATAAGTCTTATCCAACACACCCCCGACACTTCGTACAAGTAAACAAGCACAACGCTCTATAGCCTCTATACGTAACAACGATTTACTTACTTATTATTTAAGCAATCTTTTAATTAATGCATTACGAGGTTAGGGCAGCCTATCGTTCAGGTGTCCTTTGATTATTATTATTATAGCCCCCTGCCACACACTCTTCGAAAGGCTTGGGACGTAGCGAAGCCGCGGACAAAAGCTAGTTTATTATAAAGGTTACGAGGTACAGACAGCCTATAGTCAATATGTTAAGCGTGTCATAATGAAAATGAATACAAAAAAATCACCAGGTAGCGATCAACTGCGCATGTCTGATCTAAAGCTTATAGTAGATAAAATAAGTCCTGTAATTTCGAATCTAATTAATCTAAGTGTTCGCAATTGTAAGTTTCCTGGAAGGTTGAAAGAGGCTATTATTCGTCCAATTTATAAAAAAGGTGATCGAAAAAAATGTGCCAACTATAGACCGATTGCAATATTATCAAGTGTTGACAAAATTATAGAAAAATGTATTGTTAATCAATTAGGGAATTTCCTGCAAAAGCATAATATACTGAATAATAGTCAACACGGGTTCCAAAAGGGGAAAAGTACCAATACACTCTTATCAAGTTTCTGTAATGAAGTTAATTCGTACTTAAATGAAAAGAAGTTTGTTGTGGCAGTATTTTACGATTTTAGCAAGGCATTTGACACTTTAGAAACAGATACACTCTTAAATGCCATGGAAGAGTGTGGGGTGGCAGGGCCGCTAAATAAATGGTTTCGTGACTATCTCACCGCACGCTCTTTTATGGTCAAAGTAGCCGAGTCATACAGCGAACCAACTGCAATAAGTTGCGGCGTGCCACAAGGATCCGGGTGTGGCCCCGTATGCTACCTGATGCATGTCAACAGCCTATGCGACGCGTTGCGATACAGCTCGGCGTACATGTTTGCGGACGACCTGTGCACGCTGCGTGCTGGCACAGATCTAGAGGAAACGTGTCGACTGCTACAGCAAGATATAGATACAGTGGTTAAATGGTCCCATGACAATGGTATTGTCCTAAATGCTGCAAAAACAAACTTCTTAATCATACGCTCACCTTATACTAGACTGCCCGAAACATATCCATACATATACACTCATAGTTTTGAATGTATTCATAATAATTTAATCGGTTGTCGCTGTAAGCCCATCGAAAGAAATAAGTCAGTCACGTATCTAGGAATGAGAGTAGACGAGAACTTCTCTTGGACAGTTCATATAGATTACTTATGTTCTAAACTTAGGATATTATTAGGAAAGTTTTACCATTTAAAATTTAAAGTTCCCTCTGAAACCCTAAAATGCCTATATCATAGTCTAGTTGATTCTATACTAAGTTACGCTCTCGACTGCTATGGTCTTACTTTTAAAACTAATATTGAAAAATTAGAAGCACTACAAATTAGATTTTTAAAACTTATTGTCAATAAAAAAACCAAATATAAATGTAACGACGACTATAGAAAATTATTTAAAATATGCAAAATTTTACCAATCAGCTTAAAACACAAATACTTAATACTAGTAAACAACTATAGCAGCCGAGACCGTTACTCACTAGTCACTCCTAGCCACGGTTATTGCACTAAGTCTATAGCTGCAGGCAAATACATAGTACCAATGGTAAGGAACTATTACGGCGATCGTACCCTCCAGAAGCGAATCCCATATTTATTAAACAGCCTGCCATCACACGTAAAAAGTGAAGGTAGGCAACATAAATTTAAAACGAAGCTGAAAGAGTACTTGCTCTCCACGCTTTAACTTTAATTATATACTGGCATAACTTAAATTAAATTTATTAGTATTCATTAGTTATTAGTAGTTGCTAAGTTTTATATTGTAGGCATATTATATTATTAAGTATTGTAATGAGATTAAAAGAGACTTACTACAGTCAAACCGAATAGTCGGTTTTGTAGGAAATAAGTTAGTTTGTAAGTTCATATTTGTAAAATAAATAATAATAAATAAATAAAAAAAAAATAAAATATCATTCGCAAGTTCTTTTATCATACAGCAGAAATTGCCGCCTGGCTAGCGACCACACTTCAGCCGTAATCTGCCGCAAAGCATCCGTGTGTTCCGGCAGCGAGCTGAAGAGCCAGCCCCCTTCCTCAAAAGCCGGCAACGCATTAGTGGTTCCTCAAATGTTGCTAATGTTCATAGGCGGTGGTAATCACTTAACATCAGGTGACCCGCTTGCTCGGTTGCCCGCTATTTCTATAAAAAAAATTGATCCTTTCTGATAAATGGCGACCCGCTGTCCTCTTACAACTTGCAGTACGACGTTCACGAGCGCCCTTATCGCGCTGCTAATGACGGCGGCGGGAATGAGCTTTGATTGCAGGTGACCGAGATCATGTTACTCTGTGGGGCGCGTGTCATTCCCGCGCCCTCTGTGAACATTGCTCTGTACCGCGAAGCGTGATCGTCTGACTGTTGATTTTACAGGTCAATTATAGTCGGTTGCAATCCGGAGGGTTGCTTTTTTTTTTGTTTCGCTGGTCGCATCTTAATTAGTGTTTTCTGTTAAAACAAGTATTATGAAAAAAAATACGCGCCGAATTGAGAACCTCCTTTTTGGAAGTCGGTTAATAAAGTCATCATTCCTTATGACGCGTGGCTTCGCTCTCGTTATCTAAGTTCGGGTTGAATTTTAAAAAATCCCTTCTTAATGAATCCCAAACACTTAAGTAATTGTTCTTTTGAGCATATTCTGAGATTTTCATACGCTGCATTTATTTTATATATCTATATGTTATTATTTTCCTGAAGAACTATTAGGCCGGTTTTGATGCGTTTTCTTTAATTACACAGGTACAGAGCAAATTCTTAGATAATTTTGAAGGCTATATACCTACCATCACTGGGACACTGCAGTTCTTCGTGACTTTAAAAAGAAATTGTCTTATTTTTTCTAAAACAACTACTTACTTACTCATCACAAAACCCACAATAACTCAATTCAACAAGTTACTTTCAGACGAAAGGATTTATTATATAGTTTATTTAACAATCCAAGCTATTAAGACGGTCCCGTAACAACTTCATCACTGAATCACCGTGCGACAAAGTGAGTGGGGCCTCGTTTAAACTGTCCTCACTTTATAAATCCCGCCGCGTTCGAACCCCAATTAAGTTGAATTAGTGGATTCCTACTTTGATTAGGGCCCGCAGTAACTCTCGTTTCACTGACTCTCTTGTGCCCGGCGCGGCGCCTATGAATAATGAATGTAAAGGAGACGACTGAAAATACAGTTACGCCGTTTTTAACCCCCGACGCAAACACAACGGGGTGTTATAAGTTTGACGTGTCTGTGTGTGTGTATGTGTGTGTGTCTGTCTGTCTGTTCCCCTGTAGTGCTCAAACGGGTGGACCGATTTGAATGCGGTTTTTTTGTTTGAAAGGTGAATTGGTCGAGAGTGTTGTTAGCTATGTTTGATGAAAATCGGTCCAAGATGGCCGCCGCTACAAAATGGCGGATTACATATTTTTTCACAACTTCCTTAATATGGGTATCAAGTGAAAGGGCTTGACTAGTAGAATAGCACTATGCAAATCCAAGATGGCCGCGACCACAAAATGGCGAATGTCGGGGGTTTTTTAAATTTTTAATTTATACCTACTTATTACCAGCGGTATTATACCTTAACAATTCCCTAAGTGCTAAAGGAGCCCTAGACGTCACTTAAATCTGGACGTCGTCCGTAGTGTTAAAATATCGCTTGAACGTTGGTGAAAACCAAATCGTTAATAGATGTCACCTTTTTATTTAGTACTACCTACTCTCCTTTCTCTGTGGTACTACTAATAGAAATATTGTATCTTGGTTCCCCTCGTCGAATTCAACCTTCAGGTGAATATTAGATCGAGTTTAAAACGCCAAATTTCCAAAAACTTAATTGGTTACCCATTGACGGAAATTTATTGCATTGATCTATTAACTAAGAGATCTGAAGCTAAAAATTAACTTGAGGTACAGTTATTGTACTCACCTAACCTAAATGACTCCTGTCTAGGTGTAAATGAAACACCGAATCGCACTTGCTTTTTATTATTTCTAACCGTGTCACTAAATTGATTGTCAAATGGACTTATTTGTTATATTTTAATAAATTTAATCCTACCAAATTAAATAGGTATGTCTCATAAATCATCATTACTATATTGTTTTTGGATGTGTCATAATTGAATTTAGTCCTTATTTAGTCGCATCATAATTTTCCAAAAACATCAATAACGAGGCTGATAAATGTTTATTATTTTGGTGTTCTTCTTCCAAGAATTTATAAATGTTTGATCTTAAGTTATTTTTGATAAATTTTCCGTAGTTTTATTTTATTGTCCTGTGCTGTGAAAGAATGTAATTCCTATAGGGGCCGAAAAGAAAATTTTAAAGAAATATTATCATTTCATCGGTGAGTTTTGATAGTTTTGTATGTAAATATGATCTAAAATTATGTAACGTTATTTGTAGTTTTTAGAAACCATCATCGTGTTCAATTCTACACCCATTTTTGCCTATTTTTTAAATATTTTCTGTTGACTAATAAAGGTTATGTTTTTTAGCATAGTGATGTACTAAAATTGCATATCGATTACGTGCGATAAAATTTTTAACCTCCGACATAAAAACGACGGGGTGTTATAAGTTTGATGTGTCTGTGTGTGTGTGTGTGTGTATGTGTGTGTGTCTGTCTGTCTGTCTGTCTGTCTGTCTGTCTGTCTGTCTGTCTGTCTGTTCCTCTGTAGCGCTAAAACGGGTGAACCGATTTGAACGCGGTTTTTTTGTTTGAAAGGTGAATTAGTCGAAAGTGTTGTCAGCTATTTTGATGAAAATCGCTGCAAGATGGCCGCCGCTACAAAATGGTAGATTATTTATTATTTACAACTCCGTTAATATATGTATCAAATGAAAGCTTGACTAGTAGAATAACACCATGCAAATCCAAGATGGCCGCGATAAAAAAATGGTGAATGTCGGGTTTTTTTTTTTAATTTTTGAACATTAGATTCTGTAGCCACTACACACAATGAATACTTACGTGTATTTCCGCGTGCTAGATTGTTGTATCATGATCGCTAAATTTTTATTTGTTACAGATTTCCAAAGAACCCAAAAATAAGAAATGAATGGGCACAAATAATAAGACCGCAATATTGGACATCGCAGAAACATAGTCATATTTGTTCAAAACACTTCACACTTAATTGATTTGTGCCCAAAAACAATTTAAAATGGAGGCGCTTAAAAGCAAACGCTATTATTTTTGCCGCATATAGACACATTGGTAATTATAATAATATCAAATATTTGTAATAATACCATAATTTCATGCTAGTGTTGTGTGAAGGTGCAAAATACATGCAAATACTAGGGTTGGACTTAATAGTCTTTGGCACGAATTCAGAGATAAAATAGTCATTAGTGATAGATGTTTGGTCCACGAGTATAATGCTAACACTCTTATAATAAGGTAATTCATCGTTTTCAAGAAAACAACGAAAATCAATTCTAACCTCAACACTGGATGATTTACCCTCTCCCTCCCCCCATCCCATAACCCATATCAAGGCGGCACGTTTAAAAAGTTTTACCCTAAAAGCTGTTATTGGTGTATGAAAAACGCTGAAGTGAAACGTGAAAAATGTTCTACCACGTCTGATTTTTTTAATTTAAGGCAAGAGAACCGTTACCAATGGATGTCTGTAATGCAGAAGAAAATTCCGCCAATGAAGTTTCCATTCGCACATTAACGGAGTGACGTATAAACATTAATGTTCAAAGAAATTTAGTAAGTGTATAATATTCGTTCGTTCGTTCGTTCGTTTCAACCAATGGACGTCCACTGCTGGACATAGGTCTCTTGCAAGGATCGCCACAGCACACGATCTTGTGCCGCCTGATTCCAGCGGTTACCAGCGACTCGCTTGAGATCGTCTGTCCATCGAGTGGGGGGGCCTACCTACGCTTCGTTTGCTGGTGCGAGGTCGCCATTCAAGCACCTTGGGACCCCAACGTCCATCGGTTCTTCGTGCAATGTGCAACGTGTGCAATGTGCAAATTGCACGAAGTATAATATTACTACCTATTAATATACATAGGTTTAATATTTTGTATTTCGAGACAAAACAATTCACTATTGTAATCTACATAGTACTTTCAGGAAGGTTTTAGTATATGTATAACACACCTAGTTACCATTCTTATGTGCGATGTTACACGCATAAATGTACCCACATGTCACTAATATTTTTGACTAGTGCACCGCGGTTCCTCTGAGATTGCTGGACCGAAGTCGGTTTAATTTTTCTTAAAAATAGCTTGTATGATCGTATTTTCGAAACACCGTTTATAAAGTTTCATCGACTCCAAAAAGACTCGATTTTATTTCAGTTCTAGAAGGCACAACAAAGGTTCTAGAAGGATATGTATATTTTGTGTTTATATATATATATATATATATATATATATATATATATATATATATATATATATATATATATATATATATATATATATATATATATAAACATATACATATATATATGTATATTTTTCGATGTGTACACTAAAACCTTTCTGAAAGTATGTAGATTATGATAGTGAAAAAATCATCAAAATCGGTTCATTAGTTGCGGAGATAATTGCGAACATACTTATATACATACATATATACATACATACAACCTCCTTTTTTGAAGTCGGTTAAAAATATACTATAATATGAAACATATTATTCTTGTATTTCCTAACAAGATGATGCCCGAGACTTCATTCACGTGAGCTTAGGTTTTTATTTTATTAATCTTGTAGGAACGCTTTGATACTGCAAGACAAAAGTAGCCTTAGATATCGGTTCCCGGGATGCAAGCTGTCTGTGTACAAAATTTCGTCCAAATCGGATGGGCCCTGAAAAGGTAAAAGACAGAAAGACACACTTTCGCATAATGTAATATTAGAGTATGGTCCACATATTTAAACACGCATATTGTGTCCGTATAGATCCTCACAGTCAAAATATCGATAGTTACATCACTAGCACGTCACGTGTCATCGTCACGTGTCATTAAAAAACTTGTGACCACAGACAGCTGTAAACTTGACATCTATTTAGAGTATATATTACAATATCTTAGATTTATTGACGTTACTTTTGATTTTCTCCAACAAAAAACGTTTCCTGTCTAAAAGAGAATTTTTACTTTCCCGATAACGGTTGGAATTTCGGATTTTTCCGATTCGGTAAGTAATCGGGAATGTAATAGTTCTGCCTTCCGAAAGGACGCGCTTTTGCAAGGAGAAAATCAAAAGGAAGATTCTCTCATGTATACATCCGAAAACACATTTACAACAACTAGAGCAAACCATTTAAAGTCGTTTAACATTCATTCGTAGATATTTCATGAACGAATTATTTTAAGGCCTTTGCCGCAATTCCACTTTAAAAGCCAATATAAAAGTATCCTCTTTTATATTATAATGCCATTTGCGTTGCTCGTTACAGCGTCGCATAACTGCAGTTGTGCAAAGTGCACGGGGATGTTACTGCCGGCATTATGAGCTCTTTATTTTGTTGAAGTGGAAGTTATAAAGATGCATCATCTATACACATTGTGGTGAAGTAATGTGTACACGTGGTTCTGCCTCGTTGGTCTAGCGGTTAGCACGTTCGACTGTGGATCACGAGGTCGATTCCCGGGACGGGCCAAAATAAAAATTATGAGGTATTGGGTTTTTCTGTCAAGAAATTCTCAGTGCCAGCCCGGAGTTGGAAGTTGGCGGTGTTAGATACACCCCCGTGCCTCGGAGAGCACGTAAAGCCGTCGGTCCTGCGCCTAATCTCTCTCCGGTCGTGTCGCATTGGCGTCTCATCGGACTATGAGAGTGAGGGAATAGAGAGTGCACCTGTGTATGCGCACGCACTTGTGCACTATAATATCTCCTGCGTAGATGGCTAGTCTCTGCCTCGGTTGAGATTGGCCGCCGTGACCGAAATTCGGTCAGGAGGACTCGTGGTTAAATTGAAACGGGCATGAACATTTTTGCACATAAAAAGTCGTACGTCAAGTCAATACACATCGTTCAAAGATTCTGATCTTCAGGCAATGAGGAATTTCGGACGAGAATACATTTCAAAGCTGCCCAGCCAAGTTGGATTCGGCGGTCGACTTCTACATCCTTCCCGGACCAGCATCTAAATCTACAATATTATATGAGAGTATGTTAAGTAACAAGTATAAATTAAAAATTAAAAAAACCCCGACAATCGCCATTTTGTGGTGGCGGCCATCTTGTATTTGCATAGTGCTATTCTATTAGTCAAGTCCTTTCATTTGATACCCATATTGAGGGAGTTGTGAAAAAATATGTAATCCGCCATTTTATAGCGGCGGCCATCTTGGACCGATTTTCATCAAACATAGCTAAGAACACTCCCGACTAATTCACCTTTCAAACAAAGCCGCATTCAAATCGGTTCACCCGTTTGAGTGCTACGAGGGAACAGACACACACACAGACACGTCAAACTTATAACACCCCGTCGTTTTTGCGTCGGGGGTTGAAAATCAAGTTGTCGCAAACTACAAATATGTTATTGTACTAAACTGTCGAATGTTGCAAATACGGGTAGAGTTCGAGTAAACAGATACTAAACCTAGGTTTTATGTTACGACAGTGTTCCGGTTAGTTCTATTTCTCGGTTGCCTCACAGCCAGTGCTGGCGCTAGTTATTATTTCGCCCCACATTCGCCGTGGCATGGTCAACTGCCATACGGAGACACGGTTAAGCTACGTACATAACAGTCCGTGTGTTTGTGCAATCGACAGCGCATTCTCACACTGTCTTGATCAAAGACTATAGTATCTACCGAAGAACAAAAAAATAGTTTTACCATAATAGGTAAATGTACTTCCCGGGTCAGGCCAATTATTGTTAGGTATTGGGTTTTTATGTCAAGAAATTCGCAGTTCCAGCCCGGAGTTGGTAGTTGGCGGTGTTTCACCCCCGTGCCTCGGAGAGCACGTTAAGCAGTCGATCCCGGTTATCACTATCATGTGACAATAGTCGTTAAATCCCGCCAATCCGCATTGGAGCAGCGTGGCGGGTCTAAGCTCTAAATGACTCTCCCCTATGAGAGAGGAGTCCTGTGCCCGTAAAAAGTCTGTAGTAGTAGGTAAATGACATCAAATCGTTTTGACAAACGAGTTATCGTGACAAAAAAATCGTAATCAGAATCAGCCATTTCGGAGATTTTCACCTTTGTTTAAGTCCTCTTAGTATGAACGTGCCGAAATCAGACTAATAGTTGTCATTATGTAATATTATACATCAGACCCCATTCATATTATCCATGTTATCTTATTGTTACAGTTAAGCTAATACAGGATCGACATAATTATCCAGGCACGATAATATCCAGCAAGGCAGAAAGATGCGTTCCATGTATAAATAATCCGCCATTTTGTGGCGGTGGCCATCTTGGACTGATTTTCATCAAACATAGCTAAGAACACTCCCGACTAATTCACCTTCATAATTCGCATTCGAATTCAACCGTTTGAGCGCTACGGTGCCACAGACAGACAAACACACACACAAACACACACACACACACAGACACGTCAAACTTAAAAACCACGTCCTAAACCATACTCTGCAACACATGCCGGGAACAACTAGTAAATAAATAAAAAAAATCTATTCGATTTTATTTTTTTAATCTTTGACACCGAAGCATTACACGGGGCGTGGAGCATGACGCCCAACGATATTCCTCCTCGAAGTCACAAGTTTTGCCAAAATAATCTTTACCATTTCCTTTGTCCTTGTTGCACCAGCATAAGGTTTATTTTCCTCCGACGGCATTGTTGTAGAGTTTGCCGGGTATCTTCCGGAGTAGTTTGACATTTTGCGAATTGATAACATCTTTGCTGTGCACGCGATTAGGTAGTTCCATTACGTGCTGATCATATATCTCGATTTTTAACCCCCGACGCAAACACAACGGGGTGTTATAAGTTTGACGTGTCTGTGTGTGTATGTGTGTGTGTGTCTGTCTGTTCCCCTGTAGCGCTCAAACGGGTGGACCGATTTGAATGCGGTTTTTTTGTTTGAAAGGTGAATTAGTCGAGAGTGTTGTTAGCTATGTTTGATGAAAATTGATACAAGATGGCCGCCGCTACAAAATGGCGGATTACATATTTTTTTACAACCTCCATAATATGGGTATCAAATGAAAGGGCTTGACTAGTAGAATAGCACTATGCAAAATCTAAGATGGCTGCCGCCACAAAATGGCGAATGTCGGGGGTTTTTTAAATTTTTAATTTATACTTGTGTTTACACCGATTCAACATTGCTTTAGAATAGAATAGAATAGAAAAATAAAATCGAAGCTTACGGCCTGTTTCACCACCTTCTGATGTCTCAGATAGCCTAAACGTAAGTATTGTCACTTTCTTACTTTATGTCAAGTGACAAAGATAAAACATGTGCTATCCGACACTTATCAGTAGGTGGTGAAACAGGCCCTTAAAATTATTATTTTTTAATTGTGTTTTCAGTCTTTCATTAGTCTGTTAATTGCATTTAATACTGTTGACTGCTTTTAATCTACTAGCCCGGGAGGTAGCGCTACAATTTTTCTAATGATTTTACTTATACCTACAGAATGAATTTTATTTCAAATAGACTATTAAGTCGGAAGAAGAATGTGTATGAATCCCATTGAAATCCATATCTACTATAATATTATACGAGAGCTAAGATAAGTAAGCTGAGTTATGTAAATAAGGCGATCTTAACACACCTTTCTCGATAAATCCGTAGTGGAAAGGCAGCCTAAGGCTGCCGGCACACTTATGTGTCGTGGCGTGTCGTGATGCGCCGGTTTCATACATTTAGTAAAAACGACACGCCCTACAAGTGTGTCTCTAACCATACTAAATGTATGAAACCGATAGGCTTCTGGCGCGTCACGACACACCACGACACGTAAGTGTGGTTCCGGCCTTAGTTTTAGAATTTGTTGTGAATCACTTGTTAATATTTCCAAGCCTTACATTAGGTACAAAATAAATTTTACCCTAAAGCAATCCGTGGACTAAAGACCAGCCAACCTGTTTACTTTCTAAATGTTTTGCGCAACCGAAATAATAAATACAACTTTGTAAAACAACTTAAATTCAATACCGTTTTATACGAATAATAATAATTCTCTAAAGTCTAAACTTTACTAATTAGAACCCCGATAATTTATGCTACGCTCAGTCGCCCTGCGGCGATCTAAATAAAATTCACTTTATAGCTTAGAATAATGAATTAATTAAAGTTTATAAACAATACTAATTAAAATAATAATAGGTAAAAAACTAAAAAGACGATAAATATATACGAGTTTTTCTTTTCATAATAAACTAGCTGACCCCCGCGACTTCGTTCGCGTGTTTTTCTTTGCTATAAACCTCACGGAGCCCGAGACCTTTCCAACGAATGCTAAACCGTGGAAATCGGTTCGTGCGTTCTGGAGTTATAGCGTCAGGAAGGAAAACCCGACTTATTTTTATATAGTAAATTATAGTTTTAAAAAAACTAAAATAAATGACATACCAATACCATACGTAACACCTCCGACACTTGATACAAGCGGACCTCCTGCTGATAAAGATAAAGCTATTCCTAAATCGAGCGAGACGAGTATGACTCTATATATAATATTTATAAGCCTATGTCTACGTTGCGAGAATTTTCAAATAAGAGTGCAATAATTTATTTTTTATTTTTGACGTGATAACGTCTTATAAATCTATGAACGCCGGCTACATGCACAAAATAGCATGACTCATTGTCACATACCGCATGCAAGCAAGAACGCGGAGCAAGTAATAGAGAGGCAATGTTTTCTTAGCCCTCATACGCATTAGCGGTCAACCGCGTACGCGGCTGACCGCGCGGCTAGCCGCTTTTATATTTTTATACTAGCTTTTGCCCGCGGCTTCGCCCGCGTGAATTTCGGTTTTTCACAAATCCTGAGGGATAAGTAGATTTCTGGTTCCCGTTCCCGCTCCCTTTTCCAACTTTATACTTACTTAGGGCATTTTTTATCTCCATTCAAAATTTCAGCCAAATCTGTTCAGTAGTTTTGAGTTTTGACTGGCCCGTTCGCGGTTGGCAGTGAGCCTGCCTTCGACATACCTACATACGACTAAAACAAACTAAAGAAATAAAAAACATCATAACCCCTTATAAAAACAAAATCTCCGATTCAAAATAAAAATTACGAAAACGCACGCAACAAACGCAGGACACATCCGCACGCATTAGCTCCCTCGTTCGAAATGGAGATTGGATTGGAGCATGCACCCTCTTCACCGCACCCGCCCGCCGCGCGGCGGTGCGGCGTACCGCGGTACCGCGTACGGCAGGCGCAGGGCGCAGGGGCGCGCGGCGCGGGGCGTGCAGCGCAAGCGTCGTCGGCCGCCGCGCGTAGCGAAAATACCTATCAGGGCATTTTTTAACATAGGTACTTACCGATTTCAACACAACTCCTTTTTTGAAAGTCGGTTAAAAAAGTAGCCTATGTTACTCCTTGGTTAATCCTCTACTTGTCTGTGAAAGTCCCGTCAAAATCGGTTCAGCCGTTCCGAAGATTAGCCCGTTCAAACAGACAGACAGACAGACAAAAATTTTAAAAACGTGTGATTCGGTTATGGTATCGTTCAAATAACCATATGAGCTTAATATGTGGTAGTTATTTCGAAATTACAGACAGACACTTCAATTTTATTTATTATAGTATAGATATGCAACCGCTCATTTTGTACGCACTAAACCGCGACGAAATTCTATGAAGAGGCTAGCCGCGCGGTTAGCCGCGGACGCGGTTGACCGCTAATGCGTATGAGCCCTTATGACGTTATCACGTAAAATTATCGTCCGTAAACAGACTTCACAGACAACCTTTTTTTTTTTTCCTAGAGTCACAGGGCCATTACGCTTGGCAAAGCGAAGCGGCAAGCTCTAATCATGTGTTCCAGGACTTGGCGATCACAATATTATCTATGAACGTCAAATACAAAGCAAAACCCAGGTTTAAAGGGAACAATAAATTATGTCAAGAGGGAATTAATTACAGAAATCAATTACAATTGGGCCCCGCCTCGGTCGACTGCTTTGAATCGATACAATGTACGCGTAATTAATTTGAGACTACCCAAAATGGTCCTAACGTCCTTAAGTTCAGTTATCTTGCGCAATAGCTTTGGTACTTACTTGTATGGATCTGTGGCAAAAGTTAAGTCATAAGCGAAAGCGACTTCTCACGTGTAAAGGGATAAAGTTCAAAAGTAATACTTCTACTATTATATTACGCATATTTAAATGTATAGTATGAGGCTCTGTTTAATACAAATACACCTCATATCTCTATCTCTTATATGTATGTCTTGACAAGATGCGCCGCTCGAAAAATTTTGTTGTTAAAAAATGCGTTTACAATAAGCCAGGACATAATCTATCTCTGTTCCAAATTTCAGCCAAATCGGTTCAGTAGTTGCGGCGTAAAGACTAACAACCATACACTTACACACATAGACACATACATACGTCATACATACACGCAAACATTCGCCTTTATAATATTAGTGTGATAATATATGTAGTTTACTATGTCCGAAATTCGCTTTTTGAATTAATGTTGGACCTAAACATAACATTGGCAAGAACTTTCGAGCTTCGGAAATAACATTAAAATGAGATAAAATATCGCTGATATATAGAAAAATATCATGAGTTTGTCGCCTCAGCTCATCGCAAAGACCACATTTGATGGATGAGGAAGTCGGAATTCGGTAATTAATTTATTTGATGCCTCCCATAAATACACCAATATGTGTCAATTGAAGATATACATGCGCGATTATTCGATAACTGTAGAATACATTAATAAGCAAGACGTTCTATAGATCAATCAGCATGAAATAGGGCATGTTTGGAATTTTGATCAAATGTGATAAATTTTGATAGAAGTCGAATAAGATTTTATGCACGACAAATCATATTTTCCTTTCTCTTGTGACTTTACTAAGTTACGAGTGAGTACAAATTGCCTATTGATACGTATTAACTGAAGCGATTTTACTATTGCTAATTTTTTGCTTTAATTAACTACTAAGAACAAGTATAAATTAAAAATTAAAAAAACCCCTGACATTCGCCATTTTGTGGTGACTTTTTCCGTAATTTTCAACAATAATTATTATCATTATTATTTTTTCAACCAATTTACATAAAACTGTATGGAAACTGTATAGTTTTTGAGTTTATCACGAGCAGACAGACAGACGTTATTTGTTTTGTAATATGTGATCATAATTTAGTTCCAAGGACCTTCGGTGCTTGATGCTTTACAACGGCACAAGAATTAACAGCTCTTTTTGTACGATCACAGCCAATCCAACTTGTAGAGGACCATCTAGTGTGAATCATACTTTATATTCTGGACACAGAAGGTGTCCAAGATACCGAAAACTACCATCCAAAGTACCTAGCTAATATAAATTGTCCTTGTAACGTAGAGCACACCTTACGTCGCCGGGAATTGCGCCGGAATCTCCGAGACCACGTGAAGAATGCGAGAGCAGTCGCCGGCCATGCGCTGTATACCTGTGGTTATGCCCTGTTTGCACATTGTGACGTTGATCGAAATTCGAAGTATAGAAAGCACAATGACTTCAGAGTGAAATGTACCTAAACTGGTTTGTTTTAAGGTTTGAGTTCGTCCATACAGTCATTCGTACAGTCCATACAATACATCCAGTCATTCGTTACAACAAGCGCTCCAAGCAGAAATTTTGCAAGATAACTATTCGAAGTACTGAATTACAACTTTAAATAAAAGGCTTTGAGTCCATTTTGCTCTGATATTAGTGTAAGCAATTAGAAGTAGTTTTCAATAATTTGGAAACAAAGATAAGACGCTATGCGTGCTATTATGGTACCAAAATTATCTTCATCAAATCCATAGATCTGATACCTACTTCCACAAACAGACATCCGTCCATACACCTATATTCCTATAGTCATATGCTTTTCATAAGTGAACCATAAATATTGGTGAGCATATTCTGCGAAACAACCTCAGATCACAAACAACACAGACTGGAAAACCACAGCTTGAAAATAGTTGGCATGTTGTAAACAGTGTTGCCACACGACCCATTAAAAATTTCCTCTCTTATGTAGCGGCCACATTAACGGGAAATGCCATTGCACATAGCTATAACCGTAGGTGTGGTCGCTTTAATTCCATAAATCTGCCATTGAACCTCTTTGATCTGCCAAAATTTACCGCCACCCGACTTAATGCCAATGACATTTTTAATGTTGCCGCTACATTATAATAGTTTTTGCGATATTCGAAATCTAGTAGCTTTATCGAGGTGTGCAAGCTCGGCATAACCGTACTGTATCGCGTCCAGCACTGAGTAGCATCGAGACAATGCTTTAGGAAATTAGATTCGCGTCGCAGTCGGGGCACGTGGCCGGCGAGCTGCCCGTAGCGACGTGGAAACACATACACTTAGAAATCCAGCTCTTTTCAAAAATAATGTCTCCCGAATTTCAACCACGACAGCCAATCTCAGTCGAAGCGGAGACTAGCGCAGGACGCAGGAGATATTATAGTGCATAAGTGTGCTGACACAGCTACACTCTCTATTCCTGCACTCTAGGACGCCAATGCGACACGATGGGAGAGAAATCAGATACAGCAGCTCTCGAGGCCCAGGATTATAATAAAAGAATGAATATCATGTAGCCGTGTAATATTCGTACTGTATGTAGCTGTATGTAGCCGTAGTATGTCAACTAAACCGAAATTATGTGACGAAGCGTCACTTCGCTTCGAAATGGCGGCGTTTCTCCCTCCAGCTCGAGCTGCGTCACAGTCCTCACTCAGCGTAAGTAACTAATTCTTTGATATGTTAGGTATAGAATGGTGTAATTTTTTTAATGTAGATGATAAATAAATGTACCTGCAACATCAAACGATTTTGTTATCATCATTTTTCTGACTTGCCGTCCACTATGGAAGCTTTAGAGACGTCAAAATAAATGTATGAAGTTCAAAGTTACTGTAGAACACATTACAAGATGGCTATTTGCGCCGGCGAGCTGCAGCGCGCGGGTCCCGTCACCTGCTACTTAACTGCCCCCGCTGCGCCGCGCGACAATTCACACGTGGACCCTATTTGTGCACAAACTACTGCCAGCTTTTCACTAAATGTTACGAAATTTGTCTCTTGAGTATAAGCTTACTTGGCTTTTAACAGCGACATAGTGCCTAAAATCTGTAGTTTTATATGTAAAATTAAATGTATGAACTGTCCCCGCTGCGTCCCGGCGCCGCGCGGCAAATCACACGTGGGCCATATTTGTGCACTAACTACTGCCAGCTTTTCACTAATATTACGGCAGCCCTGGAACAAATTTTTTAGTGATTAATAACAAGCTGAATTTTCGTGAGTAGGTTCGTTTCGACGAGACGAACAAGTTTTTTATCTATGAAAATTCTCGATGGAGGTAGTAGCTACTCGAGTGGGGAGGTGTTAAACATTTCGATTCGCTCTGGTGGGAAATCGTTCCACTAAATTTGTAGGACTGTGTAGCCATTTCATTTTACAAGTACCTATTTACTAAGCTGCAAACAAAAAAATCAGCTAGTTATTACCTACCGAACCTACTCACGAAAATTCAGCTTGTTACTAATCACTAAAAAGTTTGTTCCAGGGCTGCCGTACTATAAATGTTACGAAATTTGTTTCTTCAGGACAAGCTTACTTGCTTATTATTTTAACTTCAGTGACATAGCACCTAACATAGAACACGTAGTTTAAACATTCCAAACAAAAATTGCCGTCTAAATATCAAGTTTGAAGAACGAGAGAGGAAGATTCTCTATTATCTCTCTATTATCTATATTATTATATCTTTACGTAATGGTTATTTTATTGCCAAACTCCCGCTATCGTTGCAAAGCATTACTCTCGATAATCGCAACGTCTGTATTCATAAAATGTTACAAATTCTTTTATGGTGGAACTTTTAGAATCTCCCGAACAACTTCGCCCGCTTCAAGTCTAGATCGAGCAGTTTCGTGGGTGCGCTTAGTTTATTATCACATTAATATTATAAAGACGAAAGTTTGTGTGTATGTATGTGTGTAATAATTATGTTTGTTACTCTTTAACGCCGCAACTACTTTTAGAATGGAGATAGATTATGCCCTGACTTAACACAGGCTATATTTATTCTGAAAGAATCCACAGTTCCCGAGGATTTTGAAAAAATCGAAATTTGCTTTAGCAATCTACAGCTGCAGCTATAGGTAGATTAGTTACTATAGCAAACTTACGTGAAACTAGTGTAGGTACCACAACTAACCAAAATCCAATATTATAACAAAAAATCATTGCAGTCTACGAATCCAATAATCTGTCGCTGCGTCGTATTCCTTATTGCCCAGGGTCATGAACCCCTTTCCATTAACCACAAGAGGGGTTTTCGTGGTAGGAAACAACAACGATCCATCCAGTAGCTGACTTGGGTCAACGTTAGCCAGCGCAAACTGAAGCTAAAACTAGACTAAAAACTTAAAAAGCGTATGTTAAGAGCCCTCAGTAATGGGTGTTCCCCAAGGCTCTATTCTGGGTCCATTCATGTTTCTGGTTTATATTAATGATTTACCACATTTTGTCAAAAATGCTTGCGATATTGTACTATTTGCTGACGACACGTCTTTGATTTTTAAAGTCGATAGGACTAAGGACAATTTTGACGATGTAAATAATACATTATCTCAAGTTTCACACTGGTTTACTACAAACAATCTACTTTTGAATGCAAAAAAAACCAAGTGTGTCGAGTTTCTATTGCCCAATACAAGGGTTACTAGCAAAAATTTAAAGATAAGTGGTGAGCCATTGAAAACTGAGGACACAACTGTGTTCTTGGGAATAACCCTAGATGCAAAGCTTCAATGGGGCACCCATATAGCAACACTTGCTGGCAAGCTCAGCTCTGCTGCTTACGCTGTTAGGAAGATTCGACAGATAACAGATATAGAAACTGCAAAAATTGTTTATTTTGCATATTTCCATAGTATTATGTCGTATGGACTCATACTATGGGGTAAAGCGGCTGATATTGAAAAAATTTTCGTTTTACAAAAAAGGGCAATTCGCGCAATTTATAATTTAAAACCGCGGGATTCCCTTCGAGAGAAATTTAAAGAAATAGGTATTCTTACGGTAGCTTCTCAATATATCTATAACAATATAATTTTTGTTAGGCAAAACATTCACAGTTACATTAAAAAGTGCGAATTACACGACAGGCAATTAAGAAATAGAAATAGGCTCGTGATTCCTCAGTTACGCCTCAAAAGGGTCCAAAGGTCATTTGTGGGAATGGGCGTAATGTTCTATAATAAAATTCCACAAGCAATCTTAGACTTGCCTTTACACAAGTTTAAGAACTCTATTAAAAATATGCTCATAAAAAAAGCATATTATACAATTGAAGATTATATAAATGATAAAAAAGCATGGAGCAATTTCTCAATGTCTTAAACCGAGTATTTGATTATTGGTGTTCAATTCGATGCTTTGATCATGGGTAGCCTAAGTATGTCACGCTCTCTTTAAACATTTCTGTGGTGGTGTCGTGTGGTGCGGGTTGTTACGTTCCCTCGAATATGGTTGAGCGAAGCAATGGCTGGATCATGCGTCATGCTCGTGAACGGGTGCCACCGTCGGAAATGGGGCTACTTTTGTCTGCCCTTCTTCACATGTGTAGAATTGTAAGCACCATTCCGAACCTGTGGTAGATTCATTTGTCGATTCGTAAACGCTTCCGAAAGTTTATCTGAATAAAATTATGATTACTTATATAAATGATAAAAAGGCGTGGATTTGACTCGTTCCAGCAATGCGCGAGACGGCAATTCAATCATGTACTTACCATAAAATTGTTATATTGATATTGTAAATTTGGAAAAGAGCAACCGCCGAGTTTCTTGCTGGTTCTTCTCGGTTGGAACGGCATTCCGAACCAGTGGTAGATTCATCTGACTATTCAAAAGCACTTGTAAAAGTTTATTTGAATAAAAAACTTTTCTATTCTATTCTATTCTATTCTATTCTCTCCATGGGAGCGACAAATCGTTGGTGAGTGGAGTCTAAAACAGTGATTTCTGCATTTAGAGAGCGAGACGTCTTCAGTATAGAAGAGTACTAAAAATATATACATAAATAAATAATAAATTAATTAAAGAAATAAATTTTGCTTGAGATATCATGATTTTTAGTGAAAAACGGCAAAGTAAAAAGATGCAAATCAACGTTTGGAATTTCGCCTATTTTAGCAAATGTTTTGCAATTTTTTACATGAACTAAAGACATTTGTAATTATTATGAAGTAACCTATGATAAGACTTCGGTCGTTTTTCAATTTTCTCGTTTCTTATGTAGTTTATTTACGCACGAAGTTGCCCCAAAATTTGCCCAAAAATAGTGATTTTTCAAGCGTCATAACTTTCAAAATAAATATAATTTTACTAAAATTTTTATTTTATGGCATAGGTAATGGAGATATAAATTGATATCTGGCTTAATTTTAGACCTATTGCGACAAATTTTAGAATAATAGGCGTAATACGTTTGTATGGAAAAGCGCGTGAAGAGAGCGGCCTTAAGCATTATCTTAATTCTTAACTAGACCACACTTCCCTCAAGTCACGAAACCGACAGTATAAAACGGTCCCATAATACCACTCCGTTTCTCGATTTTAAAAACTAAGTAAGTAGAATAAAATCTCTCCAACAAATATTTGTACAAGTTTGATTTAGCGGGACCTCTCCGCTACGGTCGCGGTAAATTCATAAAGAACTCGACATTTGCAAGTTAAATTGAAGGCGGAACGGGGGCGGAGTAGGGGAAAATAAAGAATCCCTTGTCTGGAGAGAATTCGCCATTGTTGTAACACTCGCAAATGAAGTCCATTTATGCATACGGATACGGAATACTTGTAGTTCCAGAGCTAGTGGACGAGGCACTCCACAAATTGTTTATACCAAAGTTGAAACGCCAATAATTTGATGTCGATGTGCATTTTCAGAGACAAACGTAAGTTATTACCCGTTTACAAAATTTTATTGAAACAAGATTAAATTAGGATATAATAATAATTTAATTAACATAAGGGAGGCATCTTGCATCCTGCTGAGTACCCTCTACCATATATAAGCTCTTTATAGAGCCGCGCATAAAAAAAACGATGATCAGAAATACTCAGAAACGTCAGATTAAGGTATGGTGGGTTAATTACGAGCTAAAAACTAGCTACGAGCTACTTTTTATCCCGGAAAAATAAAATGTTTCCACGGGAAGACAAAAAATTTAAAATACATAATTCGTTACACCGATTTTGATGAAATTTGGCACAAAGTTAGCTCACAGCCTGGGGTCAGCCATAGTCTTCTTTTATCCCGGAAAATTAAAGCGTTCCCACGGGATTCGTGAAGGTCCTCCATTTAACCGACTCATACGTTTGGTACAGAGGTAGCTTTCTGAAATTGACATAGGCAACATTTATCCCGGAAAATCAAATCCCACAGGATTTTTAAAAACCTAAATCCACGCGGACGAAGTCACTGGCATCATCTAGTTATTTATAAATACCTTCTCAAAGATATTATGCCCTTAGGGCGCCTGGCTAAATCTTTTCGTTCACCGGCTCTCGTTCCATATTATTCGACTCCTAAATGGCAGGGAATCGTGATTTTATTCAGCTCTAATGTTATGAAAGCGATTTTCAGTCGTCAGCCTTATTAGCTTATGCAAACATTTTTCTGAATGGCCCTCTCGCCGTCGAAAACATCGTAATTTTACGAGATGAGATCATTTAAATCCCGCTTCACTTTAACTCATCTAGGCAAACTAAAGTTGGTACGAATTCTTTACGATTAAGTAAATACCTAATTTATTTGAGGATAAGAAGTGCACTGAAGGGAAAAGATCTAGAGGCCGCTCACCAACCAGATGGACAGATCAGCTGAATGATTCCAAATGTAAATTTTACACAATTGCAAAACTAGCCTCCGATAGAAGCCGGTGGAGACAATTAATCCGCACGAGGCTACAAGTACACCAGGACCGCGATCTTCAGTATGTAATGAAGCGACGACTAGAGAGAGAGAGAAAGAAGTGCAGTCTTAGGGGTCCATTAGACGTCACGTTACAATAGATCATGCATTATATCGTTAGTCACTTGCAGTCGGTGGCGCCAAATGTCCTAAATTTTCTTTTGGATATCTGAGCGCTAAATTAAATACTTTTGAACTGTAATTTTACTTGTTTTATTGCGAGAACACCATTTTGATACAAAGAGTAACCAACAATAATTTTTACATATTCTCTTATGGCCGGTCGGGTTTGCATTTTCTCGGTCGGGTTGGCATTTTCTCGGTCGGGTTGGCAGTTCTGAAACTGTGTGCTGGTGACACCATCTGAGTTTCTTGGCAAACTTGAATCTCAAATACTATACTTCACAGCGTGTAGCTGATTCAATTGCAATATGCAGTTAACCTCGTTGGTCTAGTGGTTAACATATTCGACTGCAGATCACGAGGTCTCGCGTTCGATTCCAGGTTCGGGCAAATAATTGATGTTGTGTGTTGTTGGGTGTTTCTATAAAAAAATTCTCAGTGCCAGCTTGGAGTTGACAGTTGGCAGTGTTTCACCCCCGTGCCTCGGGGAGCACGTTAAGCAGTGGGTCCCAACCCGCATTGGCGCAGCGTGGCGGGTCTAAGCTCTAAATCACTCTCTCCTATGAGACGAGGCCTGTGCCCAGCAGTGGGACGTTAAAAAGGCTGTAGTGGATGCAATTAGTTAATACAATGAATAGATACATGAAAAAAATATATATCCACCCACGTTGTGGCAAACTCGAAAACTCACGATTTAAAAACCCCCGACATTCGCCATTTTGTGGTGGCGGCCATCTTGGATTTGCATAAGGCTATTCTACTAGTCAAGCCCTTTGATTTGATACCCATATTGAGGGAGTTGTGAAAAAATATGTAATCCACCATTTTGTGGCGGCAGCCATCTTGGACCGATTTTCATCAAACATAGCTAATAACACTCCCGACTGATTCACCTTTCAAACGAAAAAAACTGCACTCAAATCGGTTCACCCGTTTGAGCGCTACGGTGGAACAGACAGACCCCACACACACACATAGACACGTCAAACTTATAACACCCCGTCGTTTTGCGTCGGGGGTTAAAAACCTCTTTTTGGCCCAACCCGGCACTCGAACCCAGAACCCCATGATTCATAACCGAGCAAGCTAGACACTAAACCAATGAGTCACATAAACTAACTAACCTATCTGATTAGTATTCTACAGATCAGGGCACATTGAGGCGGTGAGCGCGGGTAAACAGTGCGTTAACAGGCAGCGCATTGTTAATGTGTTGTGTTGTAGAGGCATATGAGTAGATATCTCTACAGAGAGAAAGCTTCATACAAGCGGCTTGCTGTAGGCTCACACATGAGCTCTCACCAACGGTTCACGGCACTCCGCGTGGCTCCGCGTCTGACACTACCGGCTCAGTTGCATGGCAAACGAGCACTATGTGGAGTGTACCTACAGCGGGTCGCTTGTATGAAGCTTCCTCTCTATAGGGATATCTACTCATGCGGTAGAGGGATGGGATATTAAGAACTGATCATTAATGTATGGCGGGTTGCTTGTGGCATCCTCACTTCCTGGATGCATTTACCGCTTAAGGACCACTTTAGGGATGGACTCAAGGATTATTTCCTTCAAAAAAAGTCTGGGTCAGCCGGCTTAGGCTGTGCTTTGTCTGTCAGTCCACCACCACCACTACTACAGCCTTTTAACGTCCCACTGCTGGGCACAGGCCTCCTCTCTCATAGGAGAGAGGGATTTAGAACTTAGACCCGCCACGCTTACGCCAACCCGCATTGGAGCACAATGCGGGTTGGCGGGCTTTAACGACTATGTCACATGATAGTGTTAATAACCGGGACCGACTGCTTAACGTGCTCTCTGAGGCACGGAGTGAAACACTGCCAGCTTCCAACTCCGGGCTGGCACTGAGAATTTCTTGACAGAACAACCCAGTACCTAACAATTATTTGCCCGACCCGAGAATCGAACCCATGTCTGTCAGTCAAGCATCTATAAGTTAGCCCCTGACTGCAATCACACATGATGGTAAGTGACTGTGCAGTCTAAGACGGAAGCGGTCTAACCTGGAAGAGATATGGAAATTTTTACTAAACCTACAGCACTCGTCACTGCACCAGGGAGGTTGTCTTTATGGGTCTCTATGGGTCGTCGTCGCTGACTGTACTTTTCAGAACGCACGTTGCAACTGGGTCGCATAAAAATATATATTAATATTTAGCAAATAGACTGTCGCCTCGCAAATTGAAAACGTGCCGCGCCGCGCTCTGTTTGCCCAAGCGCTCCCGCCACGAACACTCCAGTTCCTGCTTGATTGCATTTCATTTCATAACTCCAACCGATTATATTAAATCCTATAAGTTCTACAGAACGGGACTAGCTTAAGGGTCGCTTAAAGGTCTTAAAGTTCGCCTGACTTTTTAAAAGGTTAAACTAGCTTAAAGGTGGCCTGAAAACAGCGCTGGGTCAGTGCAGATTGCAGCTACACTGTTCCAGCATTATGCTGAGGCGACACCCTTTTTGGGATTGGTCCAATATGTTTATATTGGTACTACGTCGCCATTACTGTACCTTGGACTACAATTAATTGGACTCCAATTGAGTCTATCGGTTCTTCGACTACGTGTACTTATGTGCTTTTTACCACTTCAACTTCGCAACCCGTTTAGTTATTATGTCGGTGACTCTGGTTCTTCTACGGATCTCCTCATTTCTGATTTTAGCATGTAGAGAAACTCCGCGCATATCTCTCTTCATGACACACTTTGGCGACCTCCCTGGCGCAGTGGTGAACGCTGTGGTCTTATAAGTGGGAGGTCCCGGGTTCGATTCCCGGCAGGAGCAATTTGGGATTTTATAATTTTTAAATTGTCTCTGGTCTGGTGGGAGGCTTCAGCCGTGGCTGCAGGTTACCACCCTACAAAGCCGTACCACCAAGCAATTTAGCGTTCCGGTACGATGCCGCGTAGAAACCGATCAGGGGTATGCATACCTCTTCCAAGTTAGCCCGCTTCCATCTTAGACTGCATCATCAATTACCATCTGGTGAGATTGCAATCAAGGGCTAATTTATAGTTGAATAAAAAAAATGCATGAATTGTAAACAGAATTACTTACGTTCCTACTGTTTCAAATATCACGAGAAACCGAGTAATACGCGTCAAGGGCAAAAGGCGGTGGAAAATATTCATACCGCGAATCCCACTCAACAGAAATGTCCGGAGATGTATTCAAAGGAGATCTCCCACGAATCGAATGATAAATTCGACATCTTGGCCACGTAGCGCGGACCTTTGAGCCCTGCTCCGTTACTAATATCGGATACGTGATAATAAAACTCTCCATAGGTTATGTCTACGTATATTATTTGAGCGTTGTATATGAATTGATATGAATTTTAGCAGTATTGATGAAGTTGACTTATTTTGGAACATCTCGTACAAAATAGTAGCGGAAATACAGACAGTTTATAAAATTAGCATATACTAGCCGATTCCCGCGACTTCATCCGCGTGGATTTAGGTTTTTAAAAATCCCTTAGGAACAGTAGAGTTTCAGTAGTTGCAGAGTTAAAAAGTAACAAACATACACACATACATACACACAAATTTACGCCTTTATAATATTAGTGTGATATAGAGATTTTTCAAGGGTCATAATTTTCAAAACCAATTTTAACTAGGTATATGTTATGTTTATGGTCAGGCATAAATATGTATCTTGCTCTATCTGGCTTGATTTTAATACAAAAAAAATATACAGCTTATGTACCTGATAAGTTTGTAGGTATGGCGGAGCGCGCACAGGTTGTCAGTTCAAGTAATATTCAAATGCAACGAAACAAAATGCTACAGCCAGTTTATCTCACATGCGCGCGCCGTAGAATATGAGGCGGATATCAAAAGTGGGGAATTTCCCCAGTGGAGAGTATCTCTTGGCATGCAGTTCTGTTCAGCTTGATACACAATTTGCTACCGTACGCCGTCATAAACAAGCCGTTTTGCTGTTTATGCTCACGTTATTTTCCAGACCTGCCTGACGACCAAAGTCTTCGAACAGTGCGTATTGCCAATGATGACATACAGATCCGAGATAATATGGCCACTAAACTATTCCACAAGAGAATAAGAAATCGGAATCACTGAGCGCGCGAGAGAGAACTATCAGATCAGTAGAAGAACCAGCGTCAGTGTTAAAGTTCCACAGGTTGGGAAGCTGAATTTGCACATCGTTCAAATAGCTGATAAACGTTGGGGTGCCTAGTTGCTGGAATGGCAAACGGATCGCAGGGAGCCGCTGGATACAAATGACACAAGACCCCGTTGTGTGGAAGACTTTACAAGATACCTTTGTCCAAGAGTGGACGTCTATCAGTGGATGACGACCATTATTAATTTGTACATTATGAAATAAATTAATTTAAAAAAACTTACCTTTTTGAATGTTGAATAGAAGCCGGTGTTACTTTGCGAAAATCCATGTTAAACAATGAATAAAATCAGCCAAGTGCGAGTCGGGCCTCGCTCTTTCAGGGTTCCGTACATAATTATGAACAATATAATATTTTGGGTCTAAGAAATATTTAATTTCCGAGCTAGACATCGCAACAAACCGTGAAAAAAAAAACCCAAAAAAATGTTCGTTTATTTTGGTCACAGCTTATAAACTATTTAATAAATCGTTGTTTTCAGTATTTGTTGTTTAAATAGAGCATATAGTACATAATATACTGAAATATCATATTCCCAACTAGTTTAGTTTTTGAAATAGCCCCCGTCACAAAAATGGTCTAAAACTGACAACTTTGATGGCCTCCCATTCCCTTATTTTTTGAGATAAAAATTTAAAAAATATATATTTGTACTCTACTTAATGAGCTCTAAACAATGATAACACACCCCACAAGCTAGGGTAAAGAAAAATTTTTTTTTTCCGGCTCCTTTTTCATATATGGGAGCCCCCCTGAAAAATAATTTAATTCAATTTCTAATTCAATATTTGATTTTGAGTTAACGTTTTACACTAAATACCATTTCAGGTTTGTAACTCATTTCGTCTGCGAGCTAGAGACTTGTGACCGGCGGACAGACGGACAGACAGACAGACAGACAGACAGCCGAGTGACATTAATAGGGCTCCGTTTTTACCCTTCGGGTACGGAACCCTAAAAACCAAATTATTTTGCTATAATCCGCTAAAACAGACAAAGTATGGTACAACATGCAGCATGCGCTATGCACCGCTCTCCCGCTCTCCCGCTACTAAATATATGCAGGAAAAATAAGCAACCTTTTCTTTTTGTATTTTCAGTATGGAACTCAGCGAAATGTTGAAAAGTGTCAAAATAATGAATACCGTATAAACGCCGCCGAGTGCACCGGAATGTTCCCGCGCGTCAGTACCGCGCCGGACAAAAGGCATTACGACAGAAAGCCGCCGGACCAATCGACCGGACATCGACCATCTGACAATAACAATCCGATTCAAAAACTGTTGCTCTATTTTTGCTTCTAAAGGTGAATATTTTGAGGTGGAAAAAAGATATCTACTGTCTATTTTACAGCTGCTACCTGCAATTTGGTCCACGTGGTAGGTATTAGGTTTTTAAAAATCCCGCGAAAACTCTTTGATTTCAACATAGATAACTATAGACAATTTTTATATTTTACGCGGGACCTTTACATAATATTATGTTACCGAAAGTACCCTATAGGTTTTGGGTCGAAAACCTATATGGTAGTTCCCGTTGACCTCCACTTCATACTTTTAACGTCCCACTGCTGGGCACAGGCATCTTCTCTCGTAGGAGAGAGGGATTTAGAGCTTAGAATTAAGTTTGGCAAAAAGCTAGGTCTTAAAGCAGTACAAATAAAGTAAAAATTCCAAAAAATAAAAAGTTGGAAATGAAGGGTGCGCCCCATACATACATAGTTGAGTCAATTAAGATAGACCTCTGAGTTTTATGAACGCTCATACCATTTAGAACCCTAGCTTAATTGATACTTTACCTTTTAAGACAACTAAGGAAAAACAGACTGTACTTATACTTCTGCAATGCGAAATCCTCGGTGCGCGAGTCTGACTCGCACTTAGCCGGTTTTTTATTTATTTATTTGTTTACATTTTACAATAGTGTAAAACTGCTAAGCCTTCGAATGCAGCGGACTATAAAATGCAACACCGGGCTATCAGTCGAGATTGGATCGCGCGCTATTACAAATATTGAAGTAGTAACAACTTTGATCACGCCCGACTATTAGGCCTAGGCCGCACTGCGAAATTTATTCGCGAGAATTTTTTCGCAAAATTCTGTGATATATGGGAATGTATGAAGCTGCACGCACATGCGATTTAAAATTCGCGAGAAAAATATATCAAAACTAGTGTTGCGCTCGGTGCGCGAGCTGCAAGCAGCTCGCGTGCCTTGTAGTCTCTTCAATATTCGTAAAATAAACAAATGGGAGGCCATACCAAATACCAGAATATTCTGGAGAGTCTCTTGAAAGATAGAAAGAAATATTGGTATCACGTTTCGTATCTTTTCTGAAAGGACACTAATCAGTTCTAACTTCTATGCATGCGTTTAGTGGAAAAAAAAGGATCTATACAAAAATGTTCTGGAGAGCCACTTGAAAATTAAAAAGAAATTTTGTATGGACACGATTTTTTTTGTTCCGTAGCTATCTTTTTTTTACTGGCTCACCAAAGGGCCTAAGGTCTTGAACATTTTTAGTTTCAGGACCATGCCTCTATGATTGATAGTTTTTGAGGGCCGTTAGGGTACTCTGGTAATTTTTCCACATTCACTACGTTTTGTGATTTTTGTGAAAAAAAATCTTTAAGTTCTATTTATAAGTGAAGTAGGGGGAAAATTTTTCATACAAAAATGTCTAAGAGAGCCTCTTGAAAAGAACCCAAAAAATTTGTATGGAGAGAATTTTTTTTTGTTCGGCAGCCATCTTTTTTTTACCGGTTCACCCAATGGCCCAAGGTTTTTAATAACATTTGTTTGGGACCATATCTGTATGACTGGTAGTTTTGGAGGACCCATGAGGTACTCTGGTAAATTTTCCACATTCATGACATTTCATAATTTTCCTGAAGAAAGACCCATAAGTTCTACGCATATAAATAGTGAGGGAAAAAAGTTCCATACAAAATTGTTCTGGATAGCCTTTTGAAAAGAACCCAAAAAATTTGTATGGAGAAAATTTTTTTTTGTTCGGCGGCCATCTTTTTTCTACCGGTTCACCAAATGGCCCAAGGTCTTTAATAACATTTGCTTGGGACCATGTCTGTATGACTGGTAGTTCTGGAGGACCCATGAGGTACTCTGGTAAATTTTCCATATTCATGACGTTTCATAATTTTCCTGAAGGAAGACCCATAAGTTCTACGCAGATGAATAGTGAAGGGAAAAAAGTTCCATACAAAATTGTTCTGGAGAGCCTCTTGAAAAGAACACAAAAAATTTGTATGGAGGAAATTTTTTTTTGTTCGGCGGCCATCTTTTTTTTACCGGTTCACCCAATGGTCCAAGGTCTTTAATAACATTTGTTTGGGACCATGTCTGTATGACTGGTAGTTTTGGAGGACCCATGAGGCACCCTGGTAAATATTCCACATTCATGACGTTTCATAATTTTCTGAAGGAAGACCCATAAGTTCTACGCACATAAATAGCGAAGGGAAAAAAGTTCCATACAAAATTGTTCTGGAGAGCCTCTTGAAAAGAACCCAAAAAATTTGTATGGAGAGAATTTTTTTTTGTTCGGCGGCCATCTTTTTTTCACCAGTTCACCCAATGGCCCAAGGTCTTTAATAACATTTGTTTGGGACCATGTCTGTATGACTGGTAGTTTTGGAGGACCCATGAGGTACTCTGGTAAATTTTCCACATTCATGACGTTTCATAATTTTCTGAAGGAAGACCCATAAGTTCTACGCACATAAATAGTGAAGGGAAAAAAGTTCCATACAAAATTGTTCTGGAGAGCCTCTTGAAAATTATGAAATTTTTGTATGGAGACGAAATTTTTTTTTGTATGGTGGCCATATTTTTTTTACCGGTTCACCTAATGGCCCAAGGTTTTGAACATTTTTTGTTTGGAGACGTCACCTCTCCGACTGATAGTTTTCGAGATCCCTTAGGGCACCCTAGTCAGTTTTCCACGTCCAGGTCTCTCTATAATTTTGTAGACCTTATATTTTTGAATTTTACACACACAAAAAGTATGGTGAAAAAGTCCCATACAAAATTGTTCAGGAGAGGTGATCAGTACGTAACTTCAAGTAGCTTTATATATATATAATTTAGTTAAAACTTCTTACAGCTTTGCGCTGCTAAAAAGTCACAGATTAATGATTAGTATCTACGACGACATAAAAAGTACAGGTAGACAACCACAGATTAGAATCATAAATAAATTATTGAATCTTATTATTTTTTTTTTCTTGTATTGAGAATGGGTAACATTGATATAGAGTTTTGCGTAAACGTGGTAGGTATATTTTGTAAAATTAGATGTTCCTAGAGGTGACTAACTACCTTTTTGATCTAGTGGTTAGCATATTCGACTGCAGATAGGAACCGTCTCAAAGCCTTGCATAGTTCCCAACTTCAATATTCGCCATACATTTTCTATGGAAAAATAAATTCCGCCATTTTGAATTTTTTTTCTATTCATCGAGTAGACCTTCGGATCTTGATCATCTTTTGCTAAGAAACTATTCTTCCATCTTTTATACCCTCCGAGATGGAGACCGACGAAATTTGTATGGCGGCCATCTTTTTTTCGCCATTTTGAATTTTTTTTCAGCTCACTGCCAATTGGATGACGTTTTGAGTGACATTTGCTCGAGCACCCCCCACCTATCTTCATTACCTTAAGCGTGCCCCTCACCTATCTCCGAAATCCTCAATCATCAGCTCTCTCCATATTTTTGTTCCTAATGAATTTTTGTTTTCTATACGAAACCATTGTTGAAAAAAAAATTTTTCATACAAAATTTTACAGGAGAGGTGATCAATCAGTCAGTGAATCAGCACGAGCAGCTATATATATATTAACTAGTAGGGCGCGTGGGTGCGCGGCCCGCAAGCGGACCGCGAGGTTTCGCTTTCGGGTATTTTGGTTTGAGCAGCCTCCACCTATCTCTCCCATATTCCTAATCCTCGATCATTATCACTCTCCATATTTTTTCTTCGAATCATTCTGCTCATCAAGTAGAACTTAAGGTCTTAATCATCTTTTGGCAAAAACCACTCTTCCATCTTTTATACTTGGTGAGATAGACACCGATGTTTGTATGGCCGCCATCTTGAATCCGCCATTTTGGATGATGTTTCGAGTAATTTTTGTTTGAGCACCTCCTACCTATCTTCAATACCCTGCCCGGGCTCCTCAACCAACTTCCAAACCCTCAATCATCATGTCTTCCCATATTTTTCTTTGAGAGTTCTCCAAAAAACCGCATTAAAGCCTTGCATAGTTCACAACTTGTAGTCTCTTCAATATTCGCCATACATTTTCTATGGAAAAATAAATTCCGCCATTTTGAATTTTTTTTCAATTCATCAAGTAGACCTTTGGATCCTCATCATCTTTTGCGAAGAAACCACTCTTCCATCTTGTATACCCTTCGAGATGGAGACCGACGAAATTTGTATGGCGGCCATCTTTTTTTCGCCATTTTGAATTTTTTTTCAGCTGACTGCCAATTGGATGACGTTTCGAGTGACATTTGCTCGAGCACCCCCCACCTATCTTCAATACCTTAAGCGTGCCCGTCGCTCGTCTCTGAAATCCTCAATCATCAGCTCTCTCCATATTTTTGTTCCGAATGAATTTTTGTCCTCTATACGAAACCATTAGTGAAAAAAAAAATTTTCATACAAAATTTTACAGGAGGGGTGATCAATCAGTGAGTCAGTCAATGAATCAGCACGAGCAGCTATATATATATTAACTAGTAGGGCGCGTGGCTGCGCGGCCCGCTAAAGCGGACCGCGGGGTTTCGAGTAGGTTGTTTTTGTTTGAGCAGCCTCCACCTATCTTTAATACCCTGGATGTGCCGTGCCTCACCCATCTTCAAAATCTTCAATCATCGGCTCTTTCCATATTTTTCCTCCGCATACATTTTTTTCTTCTATACGAAACCATTAATGAATATATATTTTTTTTTTGTGTGAAAATATAATTCCGCACTCTTGATTTTTTTTCTGTTCATCAAGTATATCTTTATTTCTTGATCATATTTTTCAAAGAAACTACTCTTTCATCTTTTATACTTGGTGAGATAGACACCGACGAAATTTTTATAGCCGCCATCTTGAATCCGCCATTTTGGTATTTTTTTTTAATCACTGCCAGTTGGATGAGGTTTCGAGTACTTTTAGATTGAGCACCTCTCACCTATCTTCATAAATTCCAAAACATAAATTCCGCCATCTTTTCTTTTTCTGTTCATCTAGTTGATTTTTGGTTTTTGGTCATATTTTTCAAATAAACCACTCTTCCATCTTTTATACTTGGTGAGATAGACACCAACGAAATTTGTATAGCCGCCATCTTGAATCCGCCATTTTGGATTTTTTTCACCTTAGTGCCAATTGGATGAGGTTCTGAGTATTTTTTGTTTGAGCAGCCCCCATCTATCTACAATACTCTACCCGGGCTCATTAACCATCTTCCAAACCCTCAATCATCATGTCTTCCCATATTTTTCTTTGAGATTTCTCCAAAGAACCGCATCAAACGCCTTGCATAGTTCACAACTTCTCTCTCTCAATATTCGCCATACATTTTCTATGGAAAATTAAATTCCGCCATTTTGAATTTTTTTCTATTCATCGAGTAGACCTACGGATCCTGATCATCTTTTGCGAAGAAACCACTCTTCCATCTTGTATACCCTTCGAGATGGAGACCGACGAAATTTGTATGGCGGCCATCTTTTTTTCGCCATTTTGAATTTTTTTTCAGCTCACTGCCAATTGGATGACGTTTCGAGTGACATTTGCTCGAGCACCCCCTACCTATCTTCAATACCTTAAGCGTGCCATTCGCTCGTCTCTGAAATCCTCAATCATCAGCTCTCTCCATATTTTTGTTCCGAATGAATTTTTGTCTTCTATACGAAACCATGCATGAAAAAAAAACTTTTCATACAAAATTTTACAGGAGGGGTGATCAATCAGTGAGTGAGTGAGTGAGTGGTGAATCAGCACGAGCAGCTATAATATATACCAGTAGGGCGCTTGGCTGCGCGGCTCGCTAAAGCGGACCGCGGGGATTTCAGTATTATTTTTGTTTTAGCACCTTCTTCTATCATTTTCAGCATCTTTAACCCTGGCCGTGCTCCTCATCTATCTTCCAAACCCTCGATCATCATCACTCCAAATTTTATTCTCCGAATCATTTGCCAGAAGGAGAGTTCTTCCATAAAAACAAATTTTGAAAAGGAACCGTATCAAAGTCTTGTATAGTTTCCCAACTTATAGTCTCTTCAATATTCGCCATATATTTTGTATGGAAAAATAAATTCCGCCATCTTGTTTTTTTCTGTTCATCAAGTAGACTTTTAGGTCTTGATCATCTTTTTCCCAGAAACCACTCTTCCATCTTTTATGCTTGGTGAGATAGACTCAGACGAAATTTGTATAGCCGCCATCTTGAATCCGCCATTTTGTTTTTTTTTTCAGCTCAGTGCCAATTGGATGAGGTTTTGAGTAATTTTTGTTTGAGCACCTCCCATCTATCTAACATACCCTGCCCGGGCTCCTCATCCATCTTCCAAACCCTCAATCATCATGTCTTTCCATATTTTTCTTTGAGAGTTCTCCAAAGAATCGCATCAAAGCCTTGCATAGTTTACAACTTGTAGTCTCTTCAATATTCGCCATACATTTTCTATGGAAAAATAAATTCCGCCATTTTGATTTTTTTTCAATTCATCAAGTAGACCTTTGGATCCTCATCATCTTTTGCGAAGAAACCACTCTTCCATCTTTTATACCCTCCGAGATGGAGACCGATGAAATTTGTATGGCGGCCATCTTTTTTTCGCCATTTTGAATTTTTTTTCAGCTAACTGCCAATTGGATGACGTTTCGAGTGACATTTGTTCGAGCACCCCCCACCTATCTTCAATACCTTAAGCGTGCTGCTCACCTGTCTCTGAAATCCTCAATCATCAGCTCTCTCCATATTTTTGTTCCGAATGAATTTTTGTCCTCTATACGAAACCATTAGTGAAAAAAAAATTTTTCATACAAAATTTTACAGGAGGGGTGATCAATCAGTGAGTCAGTCAATGAATCAGCACGAGCAGCTATATATATATTAACTAGTATGGCGCGTGGGTGCGCGGCCCGCTAAAGCGGACCGCGAGGTTTCATTATCGGGTATTTTTTGCTTGAGCAGCCTCCACCTATCTTCATCCATCTTCCAAACCCCCGATCATTATCACTTTCCATATTTTTTCTCCGATTCTTTTGTCATAATGAGAGTTCTTCCATAAAAACAAATTTTGAAAAGAAACTGTATTAAAGTCTTGCATAGTTTCCAACTTGCATTATCTTCATATTCTTATAAAAAAAGAAGCTGTGATAGCCTAGTGGTTAGGACGACCGACTTCTAATCGGAGGTCGTTTCGATCCCGGGCACGCACCTCTAACTTTTCGGAGTTATGTGCGTTTTAAGTATTTAAATATCACTTGCTTTAACGGTGAAGGAAAACATCGTGAGGAAACCTGCATGCCTGAGAGTTCTCCATAACGTTCTCAAAGGTGTGTGAAGTCTGCCAATCCGCTTGGCCAGCGTGGTAGACTATGGCCAAAACCCTTCACACTCTGAGAGGAGACCCGTGCTCTGTAGTGAGCCGGTAATGGGTTGATCATGATGATGATGATGACCTAAAGATCTACAGTTTGATGAACAGAAAAAAATCAAGATGGCGGAATTTATTTCTTTCACACAAAAAGTTGTTTTCACTGATGGTTTCGTATAGAAGAAAAAATTCATATATTAGGAAAAATATGGAAAGAGCTGATGGCTCTTTCCATATTTTTCCTCCGCATGAATTTTTTCTTCTATACGAAACCATCAGTGAAAACAACTTTTTGTGTGAAAGAAATAAATTCCGCCATCTTGATTTTTTTCTGTTCATCAAACTGTAGATTTTTTTTTTTTTTTTTTTAAATATTCACACATACACACACGGTCGTCTGTTCCTAAAGTAGGCAACTTAATGCCTGTGTTATAGGTAACAACCGACTGATATACATATTTACATATATACAATATAGATATATATAATTTTTTATTAAATATACATAGTATAGTATATACATAATACATACTTATATACTTACATAAATACACCCAGACAGGGCGGGAATCGAACCCGCAACCCCGGAGCGGAAAGCAGGGTCACTGCCAACCGCGCCAACGGGTCAGTCAAATCAGATCTTTAGGTATTAATAATCTTTTGCCAAGAAACCACTCTTCCATCTTTTATACTTGGTGAGATAGACACCGACGAAATTTGTATAGCCGCCATCTTGAATCCGCCATTTTGGACTTTTTTTCAGCTCACTGCCAATTGGATGATGTTTTGAGTAATTTTTGTTTGAACACCTCCCACCTATCTTCAATACCCTGCCCGGGCTCCTCAACCAACTTCCAAACCCTCAATCATCATGTCTTCCCATATTTTTCTTTGAGAGTTCTCCAAAGAACCGCATCAAAGCCTTGCATAGTTTACAACTTGTAGTCTCTTCAATATTCGCCATACATTTTCTATGGAAAAACAAATTCCGCCATTTTGAATTTTTTTTCTATTCATCGAGTAGACCTTCCGATCCTGATCATCTTTTGCGAAAAAACCACTCTTCCATCTTTTATACCCTCCGAGATGGACACCGACGAAATTTGTATGGCGGCCATCTTTTTTTCGCCATTTTGAATTTTTTTTTCAGCTGAATGCCAATTGGATGACGTTTCGAGTGACATTTGCTCTAGCACCTCCCACCTATCTTCAATACCTTAAGCGTGCCCGTCGCTCGTCTCTGAAATCCTCAATCATCAGCTCTCTCCATATTTTTGTTCCGAATGAATTTTTGTCCTCTATACGAAACCATTAGTGAAAAAAAAATTTTTCATACAAAATTTTACAGGAGGGGTGATCAATCAGTGAGTCAGTCAATGAATCAGCACGAGCAGCTATATATATATTAACTAGTATGGCGCGTGGGTGCGCGGCCCGCTAAAGCGGACCGCGAGGTTTCGCTTTCGGGTATTTTGGTGAGAGCAGCCTCCACCTATCTCTCCCATATTCCTAACCCTCGATAATTATCACTCTCCATATTTTTCTCCGAATCATTTGTCAGAATGAGAGCTTTTTCCATAAAAACAAATTTTGAAAAGGAACTGGAGACACCGACGAAATTTGTATGCCCCCCGTCTTTAATCCGTCATTTTGGCCTTTTTTTCAACTCACTCTCTCACTCACTGACAATTAGATGAGGTTTCAAGTAATTTTTGTTTGAGCACCTCCCACCTATCTTTAATACTCTGACCGTGCTCCTCATACGTCTCCAAAATCTTCAATCATCAGCTTTTTCCATATTTTTCCTCCGCATGGAATTTTGTCTTCTATACGAAACCATCAGTGGAAAAGATTTTGTGTGAAAAAAATAAATTCCGCCTTCTTGATTTTTTCTGTTCATCAAGTAGATTTTTAGGTCTTGATCATCTTTTTCCAAGAAACGACTCTTCCATCTTTTATACTTGGTGCGATAGACACCGACGAAATTTGTATAGCCGCCATCTTGAATCCGACAATTTGGGTTTTTTTCGCTCATTGCCAATTGGATGAGGTTCTGAGTATTTTTTGTTTGAGCAGCCCCCGTCTATCTACAATACCCTGCACGGGCTCATCAACCATCTTCCAAACCCTCAACCATCGTATTGTCTTCCCATATTTTTCTTTGAGATTTCTCCAAAGAATCGCATCAAAGCCTTGTGTAGTTCACAACTTGTAGTCTCTTCAATATTCGCCATACATTTTCTATGGAAAAATAAATTCCGCCATTTTGAATTTTTGTTCTATTCATCGAGTAGACCTTCCGATCCTGATCATCTTTTGTGAAGAAACCACTCTTCCATCTTTTATACCCTCCGAGATGGACACCGACGAAATTTTTATGGCCGCCATCTTGAACCGCCATTTTGGTCCTTTTTTTTAGATCACTGCCAATTGTATGAAGTTTCGAGTAATTTTTGATTGAGCACCTCCTTTTTTCTCTCTCATCATCTCATTTTCTCACTCATTTTTCTCCGAATCATTTGTCAGAATGAGAGCTTTTTCCATAAAAACAAATTTTGAAAAGGAACTGGAGACACCGACGAAATTTGTATGCCCCCCGTCTTTAATCCGTCATTTTGGCCTTTTTTTCAACTGACTCTCTCACTCACTGACAATTAGATGAGGTTTCAAGTAATTTTTGTTTGAGCACCTCCCACCCATCTTTAATACTCTAAGCGTGCTCCTCACCTGTGTCCAAAATCTTCAATCATCAGCTCTCTCCATATTTTTCCTCCGCATAAATTTTTGTCTTCTATACGAAACCGTCAGTGAAAAAAACTTTTTTGTGTGAAACAATAAATTCCGCCATCTTGATTTTTTTTCTGTTCATCAAGTAGATCTTTAGGTCTTGATCATCTTTTTCCCATAAACCACTTTTCCATCTTTTATGCTTGGTGAGATAGACACCGACGAAATTTGTATAGCCGTCATCTTGAATCCGCCATTTTGTTTTTTTTCAGCTCAGTGCCAATTGGATGAGGTTTTGAGTAATTTTTGTTTGAGCAGCCCCCATCTATCTACAATACCCTGACCGGGCTCCTCATCCATCTTCCAAACCCTCAATCATCATGTCTTCCCATATTTTTCTTTGAGAGTTCTCCAAAGAACCGCATCAAAGCCTTGCATAGTTTACAACTTGTAATCTCTTCAATATTCGCCATACATTTTCTATGGAAAAATAAATTCCGCCATTTTGAATTTTTTTTCAATTTATCAAGTAGACCTTTGGATTCTCATCATCTTTTGCGAAGAAACCACTCTTCCATCTTTTATACCCTCCGAGATGGAGACTGACGAAATTTGTATGGCGGCCATCTTTTTTTCGCCATTTTGAATTTTTTTTCAGCTCACTGCCAATTGGATGACGTTTCGAGTGACATTTGTTCGAGCACCCCCCACCTATCTTCAATACCTTAAGCGTGCCATTCGCTCGTCTCTGAAATCCTCAATCATCAGCTCTCTCCATATTTTTGTTCCGAATGAATTTTTGTCCTCTATACGAAAACATTAGTGAAAAAAAAATTTTTCATACAAAATTTTACAGGAGGGGTGATCAATCAGTGAGTCAGTCAATGAATCAGCACGAGCAGCTATATATATATTAACTAGTAGGGCGCGTGGGAGCGCGGCCCGCAAGCGGACCGCGAGGTTTCGCTTTCGGGTATTTTGGTTTGAGCAGCCTCCACCTATCTCTCCCATATTCCTAATCCTCGATCATTATCACTCTCCATATTTTTTCTTCGAATCATTCTGCTCATCAAGTAGATCTTCAGTTCTTGATCATCTTTTGCCAAGAAACCACTCTTCGATCTTTTAGACTTGGTGAGATCTACACCGACGAAATTTGTATAACCGCCATCTTGAATCCGCCATTTTGATGTTTTCTTCAGCTCAGTGCCAATTGGATGAGGTTTTGAGTAATTTTTGTTTGAGCACCTCCCATCTATCTACAATACCCTGCCCGGGCTCCTCAACCATCTTCCAAACCCTCAATCATCACATCTTCCCATATTTTTCTTTGAGAACTCTCCAAAGAACCGCATCAAAGCCTTTCATATTTCACAACTTGTAGTCTCTTCAATATTCGCCATACATTTTCTATGGAGAAATAAATTCCGCCATTTTGAATTTTTTTTCTATTCATCAGATAGACCTTCCAATCTTGATCATCTTTTATGAAGAAACTACTCTTCCATCTTTTATACCCTCCGAGATGGACACCGACGAAATTTGTATGGCGGCCATCTTTTTTTCGCCATTTTGAATTTTTTTTCAACTCACTGCCAATTGGATGACGTTTCGAGTGACATTTGCTCGAGCACCCCCCACCTATCTTCAATACCTTAAGCGTGCCCCTCACCCGTCACCGAAATCCTCAATCATCAGCTCTCTCCATATTTTTGTTCTTAATGAATTTTTGGCTTCTGTACGAAACTATTAGTGAAAAAAAAATTTTTCATACAAAATTTTACAGGAGAGGTGATCAATCAGTCAGTGAATCAGCACGAGCAGCTATATATATATTAATTAACTAGTAGGGCGCGTGGCTGCGCGGCCCGCTAAAGCGGACCGCGGGGTTTCGAGTAGGTTGTTTTTGTTTGAACAGCCTCCACCTATCTTTAATACCCTGACCGTGCCGTGCCTCACCCATCTTCAAAATCTTCAATCATCAGCTCTTTCCATATTTTTCCTCCGCATAATTTTTTTTCTTCTATACGAAACCATTAATGAATATTTTTGTGTGAAAACATAATTCCGCCATCTTGATTTTTTTTCTGTTCATCAAGTATATCTTTATTTCTTGATCATATTTTTCAAAGAAACTACTCTTCCATCTTTTATACTTGGTGAGATAGACACCGACGAAATTTTTATAGCCGCCATCTTGAATCCGCCATTTTGGTATTTTTTTTTATCACTGCCAGTTGGATGAGGTTTCGAGTAATTTTAGATTGAGCACCTCTCACCTATCTTCAATACCCTGGTCCCTGACCGTGCTCCTCACCCGTCTCCAAAATCTTCAATCATCAGCTCTCTCCATATTTTTCCTCCGCATGATTTTTTGTCTTCTATACCAAACCATCACTAAAAAAACTTTTTGTTTGAAAACATAAATTCCGCCATCTTGTTCTTTTTCTGTTCATCTAGTTGATTTTTGGTTTTTGGTCATATTTTTCAAATAAACCACTCTTCCATCTTTTATACTTGGTGAGATAGACACAAACTAAATTTGTATAGCCGCCATCTTGAATCCGCCATTTTGGTTTTTTTTTCACCTAAGTGCCAATTGGATGAGGTTCTGAGTATTTTTTGTTTGAGCAGCCCCCATCTACTTATCTACAATACCCAGCTCGGGCTTATCAACCATCTTCCAAACCCTCAATCATCATGTCTTCCCATATTTTTCAATGAGATTTCTCCAAAGAACCACATCAAAGACTTGCATAGTTCATAACTTGTAGTCTGTTCAATATTTGCCATACATTTTCTATGGAAAAATAAATTCCGCCATTTTGATTTTTTTTTCTATTCATCGAGTAGACCTTTCAATTTTGATCATTTTTTACGAAGAAACCACTCTTCCATCTTTTATACCCTCCGAGATGGAGACTGACGAAATTTGTATGGCGGCCATCTTTTTTTCGCCATTTTGAATTTTTTTTCAGCTCTCTGCCAATTGGATGACGTTTCGAGTGACATTTGCTCGAGTACCCCCCACCTATCTTCAATACCTTAAGCGTGCCCTTCACCCATCTCCGAAACCCTCAATCATCAGCTCTCTCCATATTTTTCCTCTTAATTAATTTTTGTCCTCTATACGAAACCATTAGTGAAAAAAAATAATTTCATACAAAATTTTACAGGAGGGGTGATCAATCAGTGAGTCAGTCAATGAATCAGCACGAGCAGCTATATATATATTAACTAGTATTGCGCGTGGCTGCGCGGCCCGCTAAAGCGGACCGCGGGGTTTCGAGTAGTTTGGTTTGAACACCCCCCACCTATCTTCAATAACCTGGTCGCGGCCGTGGTCCTCACCCATCTCTGAAATCCTCAATCATCAGTTCTCTCCATATTTTTCCTCCGGATGAATTTTTGTCTTCTATACGAAACCATCAGTGAAAAAAAATTATGTATGGAAAGATAAATTCCGCAATCTTGATTTTTTTTTTGTTCATCAAATAGATCTTTGAGGTCTTGATCATCTTTTGCCAAAGACCACTCTTCCATCTTTTATACTCAGTGAGATAGTCATCGACGAAATTTGTATGGCCGCCATCTTGAATCCAGAATTTTTGACTTTTTTCAGCGCATTGTCAATTGGATGAGGTTTCGAGTGACATTTGTCATTTGCTCAAGCACCCCCCACCTATCGAGTAATTTTTGTTTTAGCACCTATCTTCAGTACCCTGTCCATGCTCCTCACCCGTCTCCAAAATCTTAAATCATCAGCTCTCTCCATATTTTTCCTCCGCATGAATTTTTGTCTGCTATACGAAACCATCACTAAAAAAAAAATTTTGTGTGTAAACATAAATTCCGTCATCTTGTTTTTTCTGTTCATCTAGTAGATTTCTAGTTCTTGATCATATTTTTCTAAGAAACTACTCTTCCATCTTTTATACTTGGTGAGATAGACACCGACGAAATTTGTATAGCCGCCATCTTGAATCCGCCATTTTCAACTCAGTGCCAATTGGATGAGATTCTGAGTAATTTTTGTTTGAGCACCTCCCATCTATCTACAATACCCTGCCCGGGCTCCTCATCCATCTTCCAAACCCTCAATCATCATGTCTTCCCATATTTTTCTTTGAGAGTTCTCCAAAGAACCGCATCAAAGCCTTGCATAGTTTACAACTTGTAGTCTCTTCAATCTTCGCTATACATTTTCTATGGAAAAATAAATTCCGCCATTTTGAATTTTTTTTCTATTCATCGAGTAGACCTTCGGATCTTGATCATCTTTTGCTAAGAAACTATTCTTCCATCTTTTATACCCTCCGAGATGGAGACCGACGAAATTTGTATGGCGGCCATCTTTTTTTCGCCATTTTGAATTTTTTTTCAGCTCACTGCCAATTGGATGACGTTTTGAGTGACATTTGCTCGAGCACCCCCCACCTATCTTCATTACCTTAAGCGTGCCCCTCACCTATCTCCGAAATCCTCAATCATCAGCTCTCTCCATATTTTTGTTCCTAATGAATTTTTGTTTTCTATACGAAACCATTGTTGAAAAAAAAATTTTTCATACAAAATTTTACAGGAGAGGTGATCAATCAGTCAGTGAATCAGCACGAGCAGCTATATATATATTAAAGACAGAGCTGAAAACATGCAGTTCCCGTCACCGGGAATATTATATAAGAGAACTTCTCGAGTAGGTGCATCGAGATTAGCAGTTTCCTTGACTTGCACGGTGCGAAGAAAAGACGCCATAATTCTATCTCAGTAATAAAATTTTGTCACTTACCAGGAAATCGGCTAAACACTTAACTTAACAATAGTAACTTAACTTTAATACTAATTACTAAGACTAATTTAATAGATTAATACAGTCTGAAATATGTAATTAAATATTAATATATATTTTAAGATTGAAAATCTTTAAAAATATGTTGAGAACAATTAAATCACTCTACGCAGAAGGAATGCAACGTAGAAAGAAAGGTAAAACATATTTTTTTTTACCGCCTTTTGTTTTGTTTTTTTTTTTTCAGTCTACGGATTTAAAAAAAAAACATCAGCCAAACTCCTCTAAAAAGTTTGACATAATATTAATAAGAATTAAAAACTATATATATAACTAAGTAATGTTATTTTTTATAAGAACTACATTTATCTTGTTCTATTATTATTAAAACAAAATGATTTCCGAAATTATCTTGACACTTTTTGCTCTCTGAATAATTATCATAAATTGTCGCTTTAGTACTTAATCCGTACAATGTAAAAAATACAGTAAAAACCTTATTTTTCGTGGTCTATGATAAAAACTTCTTACAGCTTTGCACTGCTAAAAAGTACAGGTAGAAAACCACAGATTAAAATCATAAATAAATTATTGAATCTATTTTTATTTTTTGAATTGAGTAGTATGGGTATATACAGTAGACATGGGTAACATTGATAAGTAGGTACCGGAGATGTGAAATTAGGTGTTCCTAGAGGTGACTTACTACCTCGTTGGTCTAGGGGTATTATATTCGACTGCAGATCACGAGGTCCCGGATTCAATTCCCGGGTCGGGCAAATTATTGTAGGGTTTTTTATCAAGAAATTCTCAGTGTCAGCCCGGAGTTGATAGTTGGCGGTGTTTCACCCCCGTGCCTCGGAGAGCACGTTAAGCAGTCGTTCCCGGTTATTATCAATATCATGTGACAATATTCGTTACAGCCCGCCAACCCACATTAGAGAAGCGTGGCGGCTCTAAGCTCTAAATCCCTCTCCTATGAGAGAAGAGACATTTGCACAGCCGTGGGTCGTAAAAAAGCTGTACCTGTGATGGTGGTGGTGGAGAGTTGACTAAACAATTTAAAATACAAACCAAATGATAAAAAGTTGTTGATGCTTTTTAAACCCGATTTTTATCCAAAACAGACAGTACAGTACAGTTTTCAGTACAGTACAGACAGTACAGTATAGACCTCTGAGTTGTATGAGCGCTCATACAATTTAGAGGCCTAGCTTCATTAGCACCTTACCTTTTAAGACAAACTAATGAAAAACAGATTGTACTTATACTTCTGGAGTACGGAACCCTCGGTGCGCGAGTCTGACTCGCACTTGACCGGTTTATTTTCTGTTCATCAAGTAGAATTTAGGTCTTGATCATATTTTGCCAAGAAACCACTCTTCCATCTTTTATGCTTAGTGAGATAGAGGCTGACGGTATGGCCGCCATTTTGAATCTGCCATTTTGTTTTTTTTTCAGCTCAGTGCCAATTGGATGAGGTTTTGAGTAATTTTTGTTTGAGCACCTCCCATCTATCTACAATACCCTGCCCGGGCTCCTCATCCATCTTCCAAACCCTCAATCATCATGTCTTCCCATATTTTTCTTTGAGAGTTCTCCAAAGAACCGCATCAAAGCCTTGCATAGTTTACAACTTGTAGTCTCTTCAATATTCGCCATACATTTTCTATGGAAAAATAAATTCCGCCATTTTGAATTTTTTTTCTATTCATCGAGTAGACCTTTGGATTTTGATCATCTTTTGCGAAGAAACCACTCTTCCATCTTTTATACCCTCCGAGATGGAGACCGACGAAAGTTGTATGGCGGCCATCTTTTTTTCGCCATTTTGAATTTTTTTTCAGCTCACTGCCAATTGGATGATGTTTCGAGTGACATTTGCTCGAGCACCCCCCACCTATCTTCAATACCTTAAGCGTGCCATTCGCTCGTCTCTGAAATCCTCAATCATCAGCTCTCTCCATATTTTTGTTCCGAATGAATTTTTGTCGTCTATACGAAACCATTAGTGAAAAAAAAATTTTTCATACAAAATTTTACAGGAGGGGTGATCAATCAGTGAGTCAGTCAATGAATCAGCACGAGCAGCTATATATATATTAATACGGAATATAAACCGCGCGAATAAAATTCGCGTGAATAATTTTCGCAGTGCGGCCCCGCTCTTACTTGCCCGTACGTTTGTATTATACCTACTAGGGGAGCCCACGAGGGCATTTTTGGATTTACTCGAGCTACAAGCGCGTCAGATTTACATAAGGGAGGCATCTTGCATCCTGCTGAGTAGGTACCCTCTACGATATATTATAAGCCCTTTATATAGAGCCACACGTAAAAAAACGATGGTCAGAAATACTCAGAAACGTCAGATTAAGGTCTGGTGGGTTAACTACTAGCTAAAAAAAGTATATTTAGAAAATCAAACTATTAGAACGTAACATACGAGAGTGCGAGCGTTACAAAGTTGCAAAAAAACGCTATCTTGACATTCTCGAATCTCGAGGGTGGTTGAATTATTTTTTCTATTTTGAAGGAAGTGATGCAAAAAAATATATAATCAGCAGATTTCCACAAGCCGAAGTAACAAAAATCGTCTATGAAGATGAGAGCGTGCAGTTAGACGCTCTCCTCGCCACTGAAAGGGGAAACATAATATAATTCTTCCTATCAACTAATCCACAAAATCTAATAGGTACCGACGACGCTCGAGTAAATCCACATTTAGCATTATGGGCTCTCCTACTTTTAGTGCAATTAATAGACCGGACGCTGATAGCGTAGGATATGTTTACCCAGAACTTCGAATATTAGACGTGAAAGTATCTAATAGTTTTCGACTATGAAGTTTGAAATTCAGCAAAGCGTTGCACATTTATCCGTACTTTAGTGTGACTGTCTGTTATCTTTTCACTGGTCAATTACTGAAACTATCCTAACGGAACTCGGCGTAGCGATGGCTTGCGTTCCGGAAATAGAAATAGATGCAGACAGAACTAAGTGCTTCTACCTACGCGATTTTTCAAAATCCTTGATCTATCCGGAAGAAATCGTTGGTGAAAGCTTGTATTCTTTCGTAAAAAACAAGTAATGAATGAATGAATTTGTTGTACACCAAGTAATAAGAGTTTACGTACTCCCAGAAGAATATTGTTAATTTTCATGATATAATTAAGTTTAGTTTAATTAAGATAAAATTAGTGTGTAATGAGTGATGACATATGAATGTGGATCAGATATTGTGTGAATGAACAAAATTTTGAAAGGTTAAATCGGCGGCCTTTTCGCTCAGAACCGATCTTTTTCAGGTTTTTCATAAAGAAGTACCTTCTTCTTCTTAGTCGTACACTCCTGACGGAGCGGTTGTGGTCATGGATCGTCTGATGTGCTGGTTGCAGCTTTTGCGAGACTTCTCCATCTCTCTCTGTTAATGGCACTGCGCGAACATTCAGTGAGAGTACACTGCGTTGATCTTGAGATAAGGTCTGTCCATCTTGTGGGTGATCGGCCGCGAGATCGTGGAAAGAAGTACCTACTCCTTCATAAAAACACCTTTAATCTCGTCATTTGCTCGTCTATGCCCTCACTCTAGCGATTGGCCCCAAATTGTATTGAGACACCGTTTCACGAGGCGCAAAATATCCTATGCATTCCATAGTGATTCAATAACTGCCCACCGAACCCTCTCATGAGTAATTTTATGGATGTTACCCCGCGAGGGTCTCCGCTCCGTCTAATTTGGTCACCCTACTCAACGTGCCAAAGAATAAAAAACAGGTGTTTTCTTTTCTGGAATTTTTTTGTGATTTTGAACGAGTTTGTAAAATAATTTCGTTAAACTTTTGTGAAGGAATGTCAACGCTCAAAATTTTATTCAGAAGTTATTATAAGGTCATATGTAGAAAAGGAGGAGGTCCTCAATTCGATTACTGAAAAGAATCTGAACTCTGAAAAAATCTGAACTCATCCGATTCAGTAATTTTATACTCCAAAAATAATTTACGTATAATCTTTAGACGATAGAGTATTAGTTAGATTGGTCATTTAAGAAATTTTATTAATGTGTAAAAACACAAACAAGTTATCAAAAACACAAAAATAATGAATTTCTTAGTGACAATGTTGCATGAAAGCAGTCGGTGTAGGCTTAGCTTTCAGCTGCCCACAAGATGGTTTTGATATACATAAGTAAAAAGGTAGACGAAATATTGTAACACTTTACATTATTATTATGGAAAGAGCAACTGCTGAGTTTCTTGCTGGCCCTTTTCAGCAGTATCTGCTTTCCGAACTGGTGGTAACTGCTAGTTTTGACTTATCACAAGATCCACAAGGTTGGCCTGTATAAAACAAAGAATTTTGCCTCTAAGGTAGGTACCATTAAATCGAGCTGACTTGAGGAAGTCTGCTCCAGTATAGTTGCTATGACACAGGATATCCAAAACAAAAATCTCAAGATATATTCTCAAAAACATCGTTACTCTATGCCCCGTTGATATAGATCGCTACTAGATCTCTCCTGGCTGAAAAGTGATTTGTCGGCAGCCCGGGGCGGCGGAAGAGATGTTAATTGCCGTCGAGTAGGTATCATAGTTCCGGCCAATAGGACGGCCTCCTGATATTGGATCGCATCACCTTATATTTATACGGCAGAAGGAAATTTGTTGGCGTGTTCTATATCTATAGATACATACAAGTCCTATCAGGTTTTTACATAATTATTATGTACCTATTTTTACGGATCATTTTATAAATCTTTGCAGAGCTCGTAGAGTTAGATCCAATTTGAATCCCAGAACATACATATTTACAAAGGTTTAGTTTTTGTACTGAATTTAGCTATCATAAGTTACGGCGTCTAAAGCGGTGATAGCTTAGTGGTTAAGACTTTGGGCTCCCTTTGGGGGGACCGAGTCGATCCGCGGCACGCATCTCTAATTTTTCGGAGTTATGTGCGTTTTAAGCAATTAAGTATCATTTGCTTTAATGATGAAGGATAACATCGTGAGGTAACCTCCATGCTAATCCATGAAGCCTGGGCCTCATAAGAAGGCTCAGGGTCACTCAGCGGGCGATGGAGAGAGCTATGCTCTCACCATCTCATCATCTATGAGTATCCCTGCGGGATCAAATCAGAAATGAGGAGATCCGCAGGAGAACCAGAGTTACCGACATAGCTCATCGAGTTGCGAAGCTGAAGTGGCAATGGCACATTGCTCGAAGAACCGATGGACGTTGGGGTCCCAAGGTGCTTGAATGGCGACCTCGCACCAGTAAACGAAGCGTAGGTAGACCCCCCACGATGGACCGACGATCTCAAGCGAGACACTGGCAGCCGCTGGAATCAGGCGGCACAAGATTATGTGCTTTGGCGATCCTTGCAAGAGACCTATGTCCAGCAGTGGATGTCTATTGGTTGAAACGAACGAACGTATGAAGTTTACCATTCTACACTTGGCCAGCGTGGTGGTGGATTACGGGCTAAACCCTTCTCATTTTGAATGGGGATCCATGCCCTGTAGTAGGCTGGTATTAGGTTGATGATAATGAATGGCGTCTAAATCGAATCCGATAAAATACAATTGCTTATCATGACTTTTGGACCGTGTTTTCGCCATTTCAGATAGAATGTAGGTAAGTTTCATTACCTAACTTTATGAGTTTTTGCTTGCAAATTATATCTATTATTATTTGCATTGAATACTTTTTCAGCCAAAACTAACTATTTGTTTCTCAAACAAAATAAAAGATGTTATATCTGTGAAAATGGTCGTACCAAGCCTGAAAGTAAAGTTTATATCTACAAATTCTTTTTTTCCACCAAAAATGCACTATTTTGAACCCTAGTGTAGCAAAAATAAGAATGTTTAGAGATGAAAAGTTATGTTTGTTCAAATTGTAAACATTACAATTACACACGATATTTATAAATTGAACTTTAATAACCAAGAAATAGGGATAGTCGGACTGTAAATACATGTTGGTAGTTTTGTAAGTAAACATTTCAAACGGAGGCTAAATTGTTGAGGCTTGCGGCACGGCTGTCTGTTTGTTTGTTTGTTTATAGAATAAACACAACAGTCTTTGATTTGTTTGTGTGCCGATTCACGTAATTGTCTTGTAGAAGCAATATAACAAGTAATAACAATCAATATTTATGTTGAACGATATTCTGACTCTAAAAGCTTCTCCCTTTTCCTTATCTTGCTATGAAGGAAGATATTTAAACAAGTTAATAAAATTGAAGTGTATGTCTCTGATTCAGATTGTTGCGGTACCATAGCAGGCTGTATTTATATAATATTTAGAACTTATTTAACGTTCTTAGTTTTCTATATTCAATCTATAGATCTGTAATTTTTTTTTTTTTTTCAACTACAATTTAGCCCTTGAATGCAATCTCACCTGATGGTAACTGATGATGCAGTCTAAGATGGAATCGGGCTAACTTGGAAGAGGTATGCATACCTAATCGGATCGGCATCGTACCGGAACGCTAAATCGCTTGGCGGTTTTGCCGGGGTGGTAAGCAGCCATGGCTAAAGCCTCCCACCAGAACAGACCAGAGACAATTTAAAGATTATAAAATCCTAAATTGCCCCTGCCCCTGCCGAGAATCGAACCTGGGACCTCGCACTTATAAGACCATAGCGCTCGCCACTGCGCCAGGGAGGTCGTCAAAATTTGTTGATAAGTATGGACTATTATGACAATAACAACGTTGCTAAACTATAAAACTATAAATCAACAGATCACAGATAGATTTTAGAAGTTCCTTAATCAGTCTCTATGACCTATAATATGTATACCCGTATTACTAATTCCCTGGAATTCTGACGTTTCGTAATGTTACCAGAGATAAAACAATTCCCACAAAAAAGATAAAAAATTCAAAACTTATGCAAATACAAATCAACTGCCGCATGTAGATATGACAAATGCCTGGCAGCCTGACAGACACTTCGTAGTGATAATGTCATTCGACATCCATTTTTGGATAAATTTTTTCAATGTGCTTCTTTTGTTTTCTGTTGCTGTCAGTGTGCACTTTCTAGTTTCCACTCTTGGTGTTTTCTATTTTAAGGCGAAACGAGTAATACAATATTACGCGGCATTGGGCTTTTTATGATGACTGGGAATTAAAGTAGTTTGGGGTAAAATCGTACTTCGTAGATGTTAACCCTGTTCTCCATACAAATAACTCATCTGTAAATGACAATGACAGCTGTCAGAATTCCGGGGAATTAATAATACAGGTATAGGTATATACTTACTTCATTATTAATGCTCAGTTGCATGAAAGATCAATAATCATCACTACATAGTATAAAACAAAGTCGTTTTCTCTGTCCCTATGTCCCTATATCCCTTTGTACGCTTAAATCTTTAAAACTACGCAACGGATTTTGATGCGGTTTTTTTTAATAGATAGAGTGATTCAAGAGGAAGGTTTATATGTATAATAACATCCATTAAATTGTGGAGAAATACTGTTATTTTTGAGGTTTCTAATGTGATGTCGTAAATAATTACATTTTTTCCGCTTACATTGCAAACGCAGGCTGAACCCTACGAGATTTATCAATATAATGTACTAAGTATTGTACACATTGAAAAGGTCTATAGAAAACTCCGCGATGGTATATGTCTATCTCTTATGGATATCCCACAATAACTTTTTTTGTCATTTACTTTTTTACGACAAATAATGGCTAATTTTAGAAGCGATTTTAACCAATACAGCATTAATCCTTATCTAATTAAATACCTTAAGTACATTGTTGATTTATTATAGATCTATATGGCCCTTTACAGCATATGATTTAAATGAATATTTTCGAAGATATTACAGATATTATATGTATAGATTTAAAAATTGCGGGACATAGCCTTTACGCGCGGCGCGCGGTTCCAGCCGGCCGGCCGGGGCGGTGCGTAAAGTTCTCCCCATATAGCATTTTGAATTTAGCAGCGATCGGACGCGTATGCTATCGGAGCTCTCTAGCGAGGAAAATAACAATCACACTAATGTTATAAAGGCGTTATTAAGTTATTAAGTTTGTGTGTATGTTTGTTCCTCTTCTCCGCCGCAACTACTGAACCGATTTGGCTGAAATTTTGAATGGAGATAGCTTATGCCCTGATTTAACACATAAAGTAACTTTTTATCCCGGAAAAGTATTCCTGTAACCTAACTAAAATAGATATAGACCTCCAAAACGCCACAGAGGGCGCTGACTGTTCTTAGGTAAATCACGCTCACATAACCCATTATTCCAATACTTTGCTGTGTAGCATGCATTGGCAACACATAGGCTACTTTTTATCCTGGAAAAATGCACAGTTCCCACGGGATTTCGAAAAACCCGAAATCTATATCTACAGCTATAGGTAGATTACTATACTGCCCTCCTCAAGCTATAACGTCGTTAACCAACATTTGGCCAAATTCGATATTTTAACGCTATCTTACTTAGAATTTTTTTTTCTATCGATCAATCTAACCCTTATTTTCCTAGCTGCTATAGTTTTTGATATTATAGCAATAAGAAGAACGTCGTTACATAACTACCTACTTATATGATAACAATACTTAAACGTATTTAACTAACATTGCCAGGCTAAAATGTCTCAAAGCGGTGTTAATTTTCATTTCTATGAGGTTTTTTTCTTCAATTCCTTAACTAAAATGTCGTTTGTGGATTTTTCTTAGCTTTAATGTCTTTAAAGTCACTTTGTTCATTTTTAAATTTAGCTTTTCTCCAAAATTACGGTGCACTATTCCATAACTTAAATGTCTTTTAACGAAAATGCTATACTAAAATGTCGTTAATGACACTTAAACGCGTTACAGTCTAGTACTTAATATTTTGCAAAAAAATATTGTTTCCTAAACTGAAATGACTCTATCCCGCAATACATAACTTAAATGTCTCTAACTATTCCCACATCTCGCGAGGCTATGGGCGCTGTGGCTAATAAATGCTCAATGGTTACTGCGAAAAATATCCCGAAAAGAAAGTGTCGTACAAACTAAGTACCTTGTACTTAGTTTGTACGACACTTTCTTTCTGCAACACTTAAAAACTATAAATTTCATAAGTTTTTTTTATATTATTTTATATGTTTAACCCGTCTCGGTAATGGGGAATGCGAGATATGCTAGACATGAAACCTGCATAAAAAACTAAAATCACATGACGCCAAACAGCAGATTGTTGCTGTTTTGCGTACCTACTGATTGTGTAGAATGGGTCCAGCATCATGAAAAATATAATCCCACCAGAAACATTTTCGTGTAAAATGTTGCCAAGACGAGACCATATTATGGCTCGCGCTGTCCAAAAGTTATCAGATCTCATGTAGAGCCAAGCTTCTAACTCTAAACGCCCTAACTCCTAACTTCACAAACTCTACACCTTAGTCAAAATATGTGGCTTGGCATAGGTACATTAATAGTGTTTTAGGTGTAGAGTTTGTGAAGTTAGGAGTTAGAGCGTGTAGAGCTAGAAGTTTATCTCTACATGAGGTCTAATAACTTTAAGACAGTGCGAGGCATATTATGGTTTCGTCTTGGCTACATTTTACATGAAAATGTTTTGGTGGGATTTCACTTCTTTTTGTAAGTTGTTTAAAATATAACAATATTTTTTTATTTACTTAGTTAATTTTTTCTTTCTTTTCTGGGGTGTACTTCCTGCATATCGGAGGTTCCTTTTTTCATAGCCCATTCTCTATTTTTGGCCGTTTTTCTTTGTTGGTTTACTGTTTTTAATAAGCGATAGATCAGGACGATACTTAGCTTTTAGACGATTATATTCGACTATAGCTGCAGACTTTTGTGCTTTAATACTACTAAAGTCAATATTTATAAGATTGCAAATTAGTCAATCTAGAGAATGCTACATAAGCCTGCCCACAAGAGAATGCGCTTAATTCCATCCCCTATTTTAAATATGGGATGGGGAGTGATTTACTAAAAATCCTCAAATATATATTTTTCATCCCATCTATTCGAAAAGGACGACTTGGTTCGCCTTTATGTGCACCCAAAGGTGGTGTTTTCGGCGCATTTTTATAAGTGCGCGTAAAAGATCTTTTAATCGCACTTATTTATAAGTGCGCCTAAAAATTAATTGCGGCGCACTTATTGAAGATGAAGGGCTCGTGGTCCCACCGGGCTAGGCGCGAACGATAGTATCGATTGTTGTTATTGTTGTTACAAGTTTGACGTCTGTGTGTGTATGTGCGTCTGTGTGTGTATGTGCGTCTGTGTCTGTCTGTTCCCCCGTAGCGCTCAAACGGTTGAACCGATTTGAATGCGGTTTTTTTTGTTTGAAATGTGAATTAGTCGGGAGTATTCTTAGCTATGTTTTATGAAAATTGGTCCAAGATGGCCGCCGCCACAAAATGGCGGATTAAATATTTTTTTCACAACTCCCTCAATATGGGTATCAAATTAAAGGTCTTGTCGTGAAGACCTTTCATTTTGACGTTTGTGTGTGTATGTGTGTGTGTCTGTCTGTTCCCCCATAGCGCTCAAACGGTTGAACCGATATGAATGCGGTTTTTTTTGTTTGGAAGGTGAATTAGTCAGGAGTGTTCTTAGCTATGTTCGATGAAAATTGTTCCAAGATGGCCGCCGCCACAAAATGGCGGATTACATATTTTTTCACAACTCCCTCAATATGGGTATCAAATGAAAGGGCTTGACTAGTAGAATAACACTATGCAAATCCAAGATGGCCGCCATCACAAAATGGCGAATGTCGGGGGTTTCTTAAATTTTTAATTTATACTTGTATTATTAATCCGCCGGATTATAATATAAGGGCCATAATTTTGTGGCGGCGGCCATCTTGGACCGATTTTAATCAAACAAACATAGCTAAACACACTCCCGACTAATTCACCTTTCAAACAAAAAAACCGCATTCAAATCGGTCCATCCGTTTGAGAGCTATGGGGGAACAGACAGACATACACACACACACACACAGACGTCAAACTTATAACACCCCGTCGTTTTTGCGGCGGGGGTTAAAAATATGAGGCGCCTTTTATTTCCTCATAGAGGGTGATGAAAAGTAGAGTGTATCACTCGGGCGCAATATATTTTTGGCTCGGGCGACGTACTTTGAATCCCTTGCTACGTTCAGGATTGTACTAAAGAATCCCTCGCTACGCTCGGGATTCTACTATACAATCCCTCACTTCGCTCTGGATTCAAAAAAGCGCCCTCGCCGTAAAAATATTATTTTGCTCCCTTATGATACAATCTACTATTATTATATAAAAAATGAGTCCCTATATCAGTTTTTAGACCTCTGGCATTAAAAGTGGAAGTCTCATACAAACTTCCATCCCATAGTTTAAGGGGTCGGAGGGTAAAAGTTCTAAGTTTTAGATTTTTTTTTGTTGTTACTATATACTAGCTTACATACGAAATTTTAGCTTTCTAGGACTTCAGGTACTTCCTGAAGTCCTAGAAAGAATATTTTGAAGAACCTTAAGAATTTGATGATCATCAGTGACAAAATCGGAGTTTTTTAGATATCAATAAAATCTTAAGAGCTATTTAATTGAAACTTTATACAAATATTTTAAAGCGGAAGAGTTTGTTTGTTTGAACGCGCTAATCTCAGGAACTACTGGACCGATTTCAAAAATTCTTTCACCGTTAGATATGTACGTGATCCCTGAGTGCTATAGGCTATATATTATGTACCACGGGCGAAGCCGGGGCGGACCGCTAGTGTTTAATAAGTCCACTACTGATATCATATCCTGAGAATTTTGTTTATCTGGTATAATTCAAACCCAAGTTATGAGGATCCAAAAATCGATGACAGCTTTTTATCATTTCCTCCTGCGCCCTAGGGATGCTGTGCATATTCATCTATGGCTGGATAACTTCAGCTCTTACAATAAAAATTGGCTGCTCTATTCGTTATTCATATGTAACATAATAAACAGCGATTTGATTTGTGCAGAAACATTGACGCTCTACTACTTTGAACCTGGTCATACATTCATGAGCTGTGATCAAGTTCTTGCTATGACGAAAAAAGGAAAATTGTATGATTTTATAGATTTTGTAGATGCTGTAGAATCTATCAATCAAACCAAAGGCAATGTAAAAAAAGACTAGGTACCTACTTTCAGACTGCAGTTGCTCTTACAATTGTTTTAGTTACCGACACTTTCATTGGAAAACCTCAAATGTATAATAAACTATGCTAACCTAAAACGTCGGTATGGTTGAATCATCTGCAATAAGCCACATTATAGTTTAGCAATACTCCCCCAAAAACGCTACTGTAAACAAATCAATTCTATATTTCTAGACTAAAATGTGTTTAAATGACAAGAGCCGCATTTAAGTGTAACGTTATTGAGAATTTTAAATATCATAACCTAACCTATAATGTCGTTAAAGTCTTTAGAGTCGTTTTAGTTTAGAAATTATATAATTTTTTAAAGTTTCGTAAAATGTTAAAAAAATTAAACGCAATCCAAGCCATAAACGTCTCAAAGGGTAACCTAACGACATTTAAGTTATGTAAATACAAGCCGTTATTAGAAAAAATGCTACACTATAAAGCCAAAACTCTTCTGCTTTAATTATTATTTACTCTAGGAACTTAAAAATACAATTATTCGAAAGTGCTTTATTAGATCTACATTTTCATAGTTTCAAGTTTTGTATACGTTTATTAATTATCAAATGGCATCATTTCTTAATAAATTCCCGCTTTTTCGATCATATCTCGAAACTTGGTTTTGGTAGTTAACGACACTTTAGCTTTAGGACGGCAGTATAGCGACCTTGCTTGATATTTTAAGTATAAAGGTAGGAAAAGGGAGCGGGAACGGGAACCGGAACTCCACGATTCCCTCGGGATTTGTTCAAAACCGAAATTCACGCGGGCGAAGCCGCGGGCAGAAGCTAGTTAATTGATAAAATCAAAAAAGCCATCACTGCAAGTGTTAGGATAGCTTTTAGTTAAACTGAAGTTGTTTGAATTGATCGTGTACAGACTTTTCGTTGAGCGTAAAATAAAAACTTGGCAGCAAAAATAAACGGAATCATTTCATAACCTTTAAGAATTATGCCAACCCACAACTGAATATCAATGTTAATATTATAAGGCAAAGAAATGAAGGTAAACGGGCCAAATTCTGTCGGATTAGAGAGACGTGAAATGTGATTTTTAAACCCTTTGAATGCGTAATGGAGTTATTTTCTTTCGAGCCCTCACGCCGAAGCCCTCTGCGAGCACGGTCCGCTCCTTATTTCATTAAGCCCAGCCTTAACATCTGTTGCTTTGAAACTTGACGCTTTGTTTCGAATTTCTTCAATGAGCACAGAATACTCCCAACATAGATACTCTAGGCAATTCAAATATTACTTGCTGTGAAGGGAAACATCGTGAGGAAACCCGTATGAGAGTTCTCTATAATGTTCTCAAAGGCGTGTGAAGTCTACCAATCCGTACTTGGCCAGCGTGGACAATGGCCTGTACCCTTTTTTAACCCCCGACGCAAAACGACGGGGTGTTATAAGTTTGACGTGTCTGTGTGTGTGTGTGTGTGTGTCTGTCTGTCTGTTCCCCTGTAGCGCTCAAACGTGTAGACCGATTTGAATGCGGTTTTTTTCTTTGAAAGGTGAATTAGTCGAGAGTGTTGTTAGCTATGTTTGAAGAAAATCGGTCCAAGATGGCCGCCGCTACAAAACGGCGGATTACATATTTTTTCACAACTCCCTTAATATGGGTATCAAATGAAAGGGCTGGACTAGTAGAATAGCATTATGCAAATCCAAGATGGCCGCTGCCACAAAATGGCGAATGTCGGGGGTTTTTAAATTTTCAATTTATACTTATATTGTGCGAGGAGACCCGCAGTGAGCCGGTTTGATTTTACGCTACGCTTGACAACAATAATGCCTGATGAAAAGCAATGATGAGGTCTAAGTTGTAACGCGCTTGCCTATTCACTCTTGCCTTGAAGGTGCTCAAGTCGTACGAGGCGGGAAACATAGATGATGATGATGATGATGATGATGATGATGATGATGATGATGATGATGTTGATGATGATATTGCTTTCACAATGCTTCCTGCTGAAAAGGATAGCACTATTTTAAAAACCAGACAATTTAGTTTAGTGATTTTGTACAACAGAATTAGTCAGTGTCACTCAGAACGATGGAAAGAATCTTACGATAACCATCCAAATCTGTTCAGGCATTTAGAAATTATGGTGGAAATTGGAATAAACAAACTTACATACATACATGAACGCTGAAAGCAATACACTGCTTTTTTCGTCGGGCAATCGTGTAACAAGTATAAATTACAAATTTAAAAAAAACCCCGATATTCGCCATTTTGTGGTGGTGGCCATCTTGGATTTGCATAGTGCTATTCTACTAGTCAAGCCCTTACATTTGATACCCATATTGAAGGCGTTGTGATAAAATATGTAATTCGCCATTTTGTAGCGGCGGCCATCTTGGTCCGATTTTCATCAAACATAGCTAACAACACTCTCGACTAATTCACCTTTCAAACAAGAAAAACCGCATTCGAATCGGTCCACCCGTTTGAGCGCTGCAGGGGAACAGACAGACAGACAGACACACACACACACACACACACACACAGACACGTCAAACTTATAACACCCGTCGTTTTTGCGTCGGGGGTTAAAAAGTAGCCCTACTATCTACAGCACACTACTCTGCGTGAATTATTTTCCCACTCGCATCTCGTGTTTGTGATTCGAGAAACTTCACTTATGCCTCCTCGTGTTGTTGTTAACTTTGAAACACATTATACGTTTTAAATTAAAGGATGTCACTGTTCACACAGCCTTGTTCGCCGACCATATAACGAAGCCTCTTGATGAATTAATCCGGCATATTCGGCATTCAAAGAGTTTCAAGTTCATAATCTTTCGTTGCGGAACAGTATTTTCAATGCAAAAAAATTTAGAATTTTAGTGTTTTAAATTTCGTTCAAGGCAGCCTGTGTGCTTAGTCTAAAGCGGAGCACTCGAAAACGAACTCGAAAACTATTGATCGATTTCAGAGTAAAATAGACCTAAAATGGCTTGTATTAAGGTTTGAGTTCGCCAATACATTCAGCATTCGAACAATGCTGAATGTATTGGCGAACTCAAACCTTAATACAAGCCATTTTAGGTCTATTTTACTCTGAAATCGATCAATAGTTTTCGAGTTCGTTTTCGAGTGCTCCGCTTTAGACTAAGCACACTGGTCTCAACAGAGACTAGCCAAATATGCAGGAGATATTATAGTGTACAAGCGTGGGCGAAAAGTGCAAACAGATATTTCCTCACTCTCATAGTCCGATGGGACGGCAATGTGACACGATTGGAGAGATCAAGCGCGGACCGACAGCGTCACGTGCTCTCCGAGGCAAGGGCGAGTGACACAGCAAACCTCCTTACTCGGGGCTGCTACTGAAAATTTTGTTGACAGAAAGCTCAACAACTTTTTTATCCTGACCCAGAACACGAAACTGGAACCTCATGATAATAAGCAAGTCGTCGTCGTCTCAACCAATAGACGTCCACTGCTGGACATAGGTATCTTGCAAGGATCTCCACAGAACACGATCTAAAGCCGCCTGTTTTCAGCGCCTGCCAGCGACTTGCTTAAGATCGTCCGTCCATCTAGTGGGGGTCTTCCAACGCTTCGTTTGCTGGTGCGAGGTCCCCAGTCAAGCACCTTGTCATAAGCTTAGTCTTAGTCAGTTTTAGCTTAGCTTGTCATAACCTTGTAATAAGCTAGTCACTAAACCAAAGAGGCAGATAACGATGTCTTTAGAATTAGGTATACAAGCTTTTGTACTGGAGATAAGATTTTCAGCAATGTCTTACACAGCGTTGAGAGAGAGAGAAATAGAGAAAGAGAATAGAAAGAGATAGAAAGAGATAGAAAGAAATAGAAAGAGATATTCATCGAAATGGAAAACATATGTCTCATTCAATGCGTATTTTTGTGTGTTAAATAAATCAACCAAAAAATTTCACGTTCGATTTGATAATTAGGTAAGCCGATTTGGAAAATTTGAACCGAATAAATGAGGGATTGAAGAGGAATTATATTGTAATAGGTGTAGGTTATGAAGTATGCAGAATGCAATCAAGCGGCGGCTAGCGCCAAGTGTTTGCGATGGCGCGGAGGGCGGGTGCAGGGCGGGCGCAGGGCGGGCGGCAAACAGTACGGAGCGAAGCACGTTTTCAATTTGTGTGGCGACACTCCGATTCCTAAACATTAATATTACAAACATCAATTGTCGATAGTTGCACAGAAATACATTTGGAACGGGTCGCTGGAAACCGTTTGGTCATGAAAATGTACATTGAGTAGGTATGTATGATAATTATTTGCGTGAACAAAAGTACAGAATGAGTAAGAATGAAACGAATAGGCGTTGTATTCGATTCAGCGCTAACAAACAGCGTTAGACTGGCAGAGTAAAATATTATGCAGGGCCAAAATCATGCCAGTACATGCCATCGACCTTGGCACTCATACATTAGTCATTAGAGATATATAAAAACCTGCCATTCTGCCAAATCCACTGACGCGTTTGTTTAACACTCGAGATCTCAGTATTTGATGAACAAATACTGAAACCTACGAGTTACGTCTACATACCTATCTAGAACATCTACAAATTATGTAAATTGTGATATACGTAGCGCAAGTTTCACCGTCTAATTTCATTGAAGCAGGCAATGGAAGGGGGGGGGGGGTCTGAAATATGATTCAGATCTCAATCGTAGCCAGCAATAAAGTGTTACTATTCGCGAGATGTATTCAAAGCAGAACTCATAAGTATCGCCTGCTAACTCGGCACTGGCACGCTCACATATTGCACGCGGCGCTCCCTTTGATCTTCGCACTCACTACTAATATTGAATACGTGATCTTAATACATGCCCTAATATTTTATGCTCTATACATATTAATTTAGCGGCCTCTCTAGGGCAGCGGCGATGGCTATTAGTGCCTACCGGATTCGATTCCTATTTAACTTTTTCATGAGTCATTTGAGTAAACCAAAAATGTGAGTTTTGAGACAGCCATTATTAGGCCATTAAGCTATGATTAGTTCGTCATTAAAATTTCCGGAGCTTTTAAACTTTTAATTCTTAGATGTTTTTCCTCTAGGTTCTATTTTGTTCATAAATTCTCTACGTCATCAAGCCAAATCATAGATGAGTAGGTCCGTAAAAGAACCAGAGTAACCAACATAGCTCAATGGGTTGAGGTAAATATTTCGAATAACCGATCGATGTTTGGGTTTCAAGATGATGGATTGGTGACCTTGAACCGTAAAACGCAGTGATTGCAGGCCCACTAAGTGAACAGACGACATCAAACGAATTGCAGAGCCCTTATACACAAGCAGCGGGACAAAAACGCGGTATACGAGACCTATAACCAAAGGTGGACGTTTATATGTTTATGACGGCGAACTATTTTACTGAAAACCTATGTATATAATGATGGGAGGTAAAATTCCACTCAAACGATAACAAATATTAAATCTTTAAAACTGCCATACTTCTTGCCATACGCCATTCTATAAATTGCATTGTCTTACAACTAACAGTCAAACACAAGAACAGTCAGGTAAAATCGTAGTATGACAGTGGTCGGTAAAAAAATTATTTCAGTAAGTAGTAGTAATTCAGCACTGTCTTCCCATTTGGTTAATGGGACCCGTGCGAACCTCATGCCGGAAAACATAAAAGGCTCTAAAAGCAGAATTCGGATCCCTTTCTTTCATTATCCCATACCGGGCTCGTTAGTACCGGGGGGGTATTAGCGGTCCATCCAAAAGATAATCTCCACGAAAAATGTATTATGTACAGAGACTACTGAGTTTCGGGAATTATAACCTTTTGTCTCTTTTTAAGACCATTATCCGCGGATTTGGTACTGGATGGGCATAAACAGGTCACTACTACTTGAACTCGAAGATTTATTTTAGTAATCTTTCTTTTTGTCTACGTTTACGGAATTATAATATATTATTATTAGTCTATTTTAAACAGGATTTATTAATATTTTAAAAAGCGATATTAATATTTATATGGAGACAGCAAGCCAGCAAAACTGTATTTGCTTGCCGTTTTTCATATTTCTTGTTTTTTTCTGTTCTTTTATTCCTATCTTATGTGTGCAATTCATTATTTTTTTTGTCTTCATCTTCTTCCTAACAATGTTAAAGTTTACTAATTGAGAAGCTGTTCCACTAATTGAATTAACGTTCCGGTACGATGCCGTTTGCTGACTGCGCATTGTGTATTAACCTAAGTTCATCCTTAGGTGCGTTATATCACTTATCAACGAAGACTTTAAGGCATTTATGAAAAATAAATGACAGCAGCTTAGAATAAATAGGTAAAGAAAGGCAGTCGTCGACGCGGCGATAAGCCGTTTTTAGCAAGCCTAAAAGGCTATCGTCACGTCAGTGCTCAAGGTATACTCATGCGCTTATGTGCGTGTCAACAAATGTAATTACAGGGCACACATGGGTTGGTTTATAGCTTACGTTTCGAGCGGAAATTTGTTAGAAACTTCCATTCTAAGCGTAATAGTTCGATGGACAGCAGTTTGAACGCAAGTAATGATCTCGTATCCAATGCATTCACGCCCAAAATATTATGTCGAGATCATAATGCAGCGTGCACTTATCGTATCACACTGTCGTATATTGAAACAGTATCAAAAATCAAAATACGTCCATATTGCCGATCACGATACGAATAGCACATACGAGTTGTATCTACACGATACGAAGTTTTGTACGAAACGGAACGTATCAGACATGGTACCATAAAGTCGTATCACGTGATCACGTATAATTCTGTGTCCAATCTAGCGATCATGATACACATCGGTGTCACGCGATTGAAATACGATACCTACACAAATAGGATACCAAAATATGGACCTAGTCTAAGATTATTTAAAACATACATCGAAGCGATAAATGGTAGGGGAAGAAGTAAAGTTTTTAAAGAAGCGAGTTTCTTTTGCCTTGCTAAGACGTCTGTGACATCAGTGCGCATTATCTTGCTATTTTACGACAGTTTCAGAGTTCTTCAGCCATGGCTTACGTTCAGTCTATCTCTACTCGAGACTTCAAGTCAAGCGTATTAAGAAAACATTAGTTTCAATGTGTCTTGAATATAACAAAAATAACCCCGAGAACAGTACCTGTTGTAACAAGTATAAATTAAAAATTTAATAAATCCCCGACATTCGCCATTTTGTGGCGGCGGCCATCTTGGACCGATGTTCATCAAACATAGCTAACAACACTCTCGACTAATTCACCTATCAAACAAAAAAACAAAAATCGGTTCACCCGTTTGAGCGCCACAGGGAAACAGACAGACACATAATATTATTTTTTTATTACTACTCTAGCGGCACGCTATGATGGCCGGTTTGACGTTTATCCGCTCATGAAGTTCCGTATTAATTGATAACGACTTTGAAGGAAATAATTGTATTACTTTATTGACGATAGTGATGTGCAGAGATTCATAAATTTTATCGAATGTAGTTTCTCATGAAGTTCCGTATTAATTGATAACGACTTTGAAGGAAATAATTGTATTACTTTATTGACGATAGTGATGTGCAGAGATTCATAAATTTTATCGAATGTAGTTTCTCATGAAGTTCCGTATTAATTGATAACGACTTTGAAGGAAATAATTGTATTACTTTATTGACGATAGTGATGTGCAGAGATTCATAAATTTTATCGAATGTAGTTTTAGGTTTAGGACTCAAAATTTATTTATTAAATTGATTTCTTAAATGTATACAAGTGTAGAAAAATCAGTTTGCACCATTTAAGGGGTGAATGTACTTGTGAATATGAACAATTTTCACTATGTGGACAAACCTCTGAAATCGCAAAAAAATATCAATAAATTTTTAAAAATGGAATCTAATACGATCGTCACATAGGATCGCTGGCTAGCACAACTACTACCTCCGGCAAACTCGCGTCAATGCTCAATGCAAAACAAAGCAGTTTCGAATTGACGTTGCTTCGAAAAGTATAAACTGTCAGTGCAATGCGATTGTGATATAGTTTTGACCTGGCTTTGGATTTCAAATATTGATACTGCATTACTGTTGACCCTTGCTCGTTAATTTGGACTCTGTTCAAGCCCTTTGTTGTGGATTTCGTCGATATGACCGAACGTACGCAGAGAACTGTTCTAAATAGTCAGACACGTGAGTTCGTAATACGCCTTCGTAACTATTTCGATCGTGAAGCTCAAAATGGAGGGCCAATTTTACCTATAACGTCAGTGGTTGAACGCGTAGCTGATGCGCTTAATATTGGACAACGAACTGTTAGACGGATAACTAAAAAAAAATATGGCGAGACTGGCACAGAAGAAAATAAACTTCACACACCAAAAAAGAGAAAACGAGCAAAACCAGTCGTAGGCATCGATAGCTTTGATGCCGATGCTATCCGAAGACATGTTTACGGCTACTATTTACAGAAGGAGTATCCAACAAGAAAAAAGTTGGTGCATTCACTGAAGGAAGCTGGATTATTCTTCGGTGGGGAAAGTTCTTTAACGAAGATTTTGAAGACCATTGGATTTCGATACAAAAAATGTAACAAACGCAAAATATTGATGGAAAGATTTGATATAGCGATGGCAAGGTATACTTTTTTACGGCAAGTGAAAGAAATCAAAAATTGGCAAAATGTTGTGTTCTTGGATGAAACATGGCTTAATGCTAACCATACTGTAGGCCGTTCTTGGAACGATGACACAGCAGCATCTACTTCCAAAGTTCCTGTAGGAAAAGGATCGCGACTTATAATTTGTCACGCCGGAACCATCAACGGGTTTGTCGAAGGTTCTCTCATGGCTTTTGCGTCAAAAACCACTGGAGACTATCATGAAGACATGAATGGAGAAAAGTTTACTGAATGGTTTACCTCAATGTTGTGTAGCCTCCCTGAACCATCTATTATAATTATGGACAACGCCCCATACCACTCGATGCAAATTGACAAGCCACCTGCCCAATCCCAAAAGAAAGCTGATATCGTTGCATGGCTTCGTAAAAATGGCGTAGATGCAAACATGAATATGTTAAAAGCGGAATTAGTACGTCTTTTAAAAGAAAACAAACCAACCAAGATCCGATACGTCATTGACGAAATAGCATTAGAACATGGGCACAGAGTTATACGGTTACCGCCTTACCATTGTGAGTATAATGCGATTGAGTTGGTGTGGGCTCAAATTAAGGGATATGCTGCAAGACACAATACAGAACCCCCATTTACCACAAAAAAATGCTAAAATTATTAGAAGAAGCTTGTGAACATGTGACTAAAGGAGACTGGGAAAAGGTTGTGAATAGAACTGTTAAATTAATAAGGGAAGATTATGAAAGAGATGTGAAAATAGATAATATTATAGAAAACGAACATATAATTATTAATGTATGTGATGATAGCAGTGACGACAGTGAAAATAGTAGTATGGACGAATCTGATTAATTATGGCCTTTTGTGGCACCTTTTTTGGTATCTTTTGTATTCATATGTTTCTTGTGTGCATATAAAGTATGTATATTCATTTTCGTTCAAATATTCAGTTCGTTCAAATAAATTAAATAAACATATACATTTTTGTTTTATTAAACCTATTTAATCAGGTACAAAAACAAAACTTAATTGTTTTTTGTTCGAGAATAAATTGACATTCCACATCACTATTGTAATGTGTCAAACCGGCCATCATAGCGTGCCGCTAGTATAAGTTCAAGAGATCCTCGTCTCGATAATATCTCCGTAATCGTGACTTCTATTCATAAATTCACAGCGACACTTTAAAAATCTCTTTCCGCACAATTTTGTTCGCTCAATCCAGCAATAACTAAAAATGTTTGAGAACATTTCATTTCTATCTGAGAAAAGACTTCTCACAATTTTTCACGTTGGCGGGTTCCATTATGATGTCATGTAGCAACTACGAGTGGATACGTTAAGTAGAGACTTTGTAATATTTCTCGTTATAAGCCTGAGCCTGTTTCCATGCTGTTTCCATACTTTGACGTAGTCCGTTCGCTGTATGTCCTAGATGCAACTCTGTGCGCTATCACACTAATATTATAAAGGCGAAAGTTTGTGTGTGTGTGTGTGTGTGTGTGTGTGCTTGTTACTCTTTAACGCCGCAACTACTGAACCGATTTAAATTAAACTGATCTTAACACATAGGCTACTTTTTATCCTGGAAATATCCACAGTTCCTACGGGATTTTGAAAAAGTAGCAATCTATAGTTACAGCTATAGGTAGATTACTATGGCAAACTTCCTTGAAAGTAGATATAAAACACAGATTGTTCTTGGCAAAGCTGCAGTAACAAATGCAAAGGGAAACCTGTTCTTGGACTGCTGGATAGACCGCTGTTATGCTTTAAAGATTGCGCCAAAGCAAATATGACGGACTTCAATAGAAGGCCCAAGAAATGGAAGGAAACTTGCGGTTGAAAAGAACGGATGAAAACGTCTGGGAGAACGGTTTATTGGATGTTGATGCCTGGTTCTATGTATAAAAGCATAGGAGAACGAAGAGATGAAACAGCGTGGCGAATGCATCTGTGAGTTTTCACCAATTTTGTTTCACCAATAAGTTTGAACGCAACTGCTAGTTAAGGATTATTTCGGATTCCACAGTCAACTATCGGGTAAAATGCCTTTGAGATCATGTATAATCCTAATTTGTACGTACATCAGGGCCAGAATGAGTCCAACGCAATGCAAAAATTTCCAACTTTAAATGTTTTGATTTAATTTACTTGAGAGATGAAAAAGTATTGGAATAGGTAGGTATACTTTATTTCTGGTCTGGTTTTATTTAACAAATCACAAAATCACAGTTTCATACAGAACAAAATTCACAAACCATTGAATATTAATATATATATAGCTGCTCGTGCTGATTGGGTGACTCACTCATTGATCACCTCTCCTGAACAATTTTGTATGAAAAATTTTTTTTTCAATGATAGTGTCGTATAGAGGACAAAAATTCATGAAGAGGAAAAATATGGAGAGAGCTGATGATTGAGGATTTCAGAGACGAGCGAATGGCACGCTTAAGGTATTAAAGATAGGTGGGGGGTGCTCGAGCAAATGTCATTTGAAACGTCATCCAATTGACAGTTAGCTGAAAAAAAATTCAAAATGGCGAAAAAAAGATGGCCGCCATACAAATTTCGGCTTCGGCTAACTCAGAGGGTATAAAAGATGGAAAAGTGGTTTCTTCGCAAAAGATGATGAGGATCCAAAGTTCTACTTGATGAATTAAAAAAAAATTCAAAATGGCGGAATTTATTTTTCCATAGAAAATGTATGGCGAATATTGAAAAGACTACAAGTTGTGAACTATGCAAGGCTGTGATCCGGTTTTTTGGAGAACTCTCAAAGAAAAATATGGGAAAACATGATGATTGAGGGTTTGGAAGACGGTTGAGCAGCCCGGGCAGGGTATTGTAGATAGGTGCGAGGTGCTCAAACAAAAATTACTTGAAACCTCATCCAATTGGCACTGAGCTGAAAAAAAAACCCAAAATGGCGGATTCAAGATGGCGGCTATACAAATTTCGTTGGTGTCTATCTTACCAAGTATACAAGATGTAAAAGTGGTTTCTTGGAAAAAGATGATCAATACCTAAAGATCTACTTGATGAGCAGAATGATTCGAAGAAAAAATATGGAGCGTGATAATGATCGAGGATTGCCGCCATACAAATTTCGTCGGTGTCCATCTCGGAGGGTATAAAAGATGGAAGAGTGGTTTCTTAGCAAAAGATGATCAAGATGGGAAGGTCTACTCGATGAATAGAAAAAAAATCAAAATGGCGGAATTTATTTTTCCATAGAAAATGTATGGCGAATGTTGAAGAGACTACAAGTTGTGAACTATGCAAGGCTTTGATGCGGTTCTTTGGGGATGTCTCAAAGAAAAATATGGAAAGACATGATGATTGAGGGTTTGGAAGTTGGTTGAGGAGCCCGGGCAGGGTATTGAAGATAGGTGGGAGGTGCTCAAACAAAAATTACTCGAAACATCATCCAATTGGCAGTGAGCTGAAAAAAAGTCCAAAATGGCGGATTCAAGATGGCGGCTCTACAAATTGCGTCGGTGTCTATCTCACCAAGTATAAAAGATGGAAGAGTAGTTTCTTAGAAAAATATGATCAAGAACTAAAGATCTACAATTTGATGAACAGATAAAAATCAAGATGGCGGATTTTTTTTTTTCACACAAAATATAATATGGCGAATATTGAAGAGACTTTCTTTCAAAATTTGTTTTTATGGAAGAACTCTCCTTCTGGCAAATGATTCGGAGAAAAAAATTTGGAGAGTGATGATGATCGAGGGTTTGGAAGATGGATGAGGAGCACGGCCAGGGTTAAAGATGCTGAAAATGATAGAAGAAGGTGGAGGTTGCTAAAACAAAAATAATACTGAAAACCCCGCGGTCCGCTTTAGCGGGCCGCGCAGCCAAGCGCCCTACTAGTTAATATATATATAGCTGCTCGTGCTGATTCATTGACTGACTCACTGATTGATCACCCCTCCTGTAAAATTTTGTATGAAAAATTTTTTTTTCACTAATGGTTTCGTATAGAGGACAAAAATTCATTCGGAACAAAAATATGGAGAGAGCTGATGATTGAGGATTTCGGAGACAGGTGAGCAGCACGCTTAAGGTATTGAAGATAGGTGGGGGGTGCTCGAACAAATGTCACTCGAAACGTCATCCAATTGGCAGTTAGCTGAAAAAAAATTCAAAATGGCGAAAAAAAGATGGCCGCCATACAAATTCCATCTCGGAGGGTATAAAAGATGGAAGAGTGGTTTCTTCGCAAAAGATGATGAGGATCCAAAGGTCTACTTGATGAATTGAAAAAAAAAAAATCAAAATGGCGGAATTTATTTTTCCATAGAAAATGTATGGCGAATATTGAAGAGACTACAAGTTGTAAACTATGCAAGGCTTTGATGCCATTCTTTGGAGAACTCTCAAAGAAAAATATGGAAAGACATGATGATTGAGGGTTTGGAAGATGGATGAGGAGCCCGGGCAGGGTATGTTAGATAGATGGGAGGTGCTCAAACAAAAATTACTCAAAACCTCATCCAATTGGCACTGAGCTGAAAAAAAACAAAATGGCGGATTCAAGATGGCGGCTATACAAATTTCGTCAGAGTCTATCTCACCAAGCATAAAAGATGGAAGAGTGGTTTCTGGGAAAAAGATGATCAAGACCTAAAAGTCTACTTGATGAACAGAAAAAAACAAGATGGCGGAATTTATTTTTCTACACAAAAAAAAATTATTGATGGAAAAATACGGAAAGAGCTGATGATCGAAGATTTTGGAGACGGATGAAGAGCACGGCGAGGGTATTGAAGATAGGTGGGACGTGCTCAAACAAAAACTACTCGAATCCTCGCGGTCCGCTTGCGGGCCGCGCACCCACGCGCCATACTAGTTCTTTTATAACTTCAAACAAAAAACATTTCGGAATTATTTCGCTTGGTTACTCTACAAATAGCTGCGTTTTATAGACATTTCTAAAAGCAAAATGGATTTTTAGATTTCATTCAGTTAAAACTATGAAAATATATATCCGCTCGAAAAATTTATAAAAAATACAGACTTTCAAGCACAGCAGTAAAAAAACAGTATGTTACGCAATTATTCATCTTTTGAACCCATCGGAATATAATACATTTTTGTAAAAGTAATATAGTTAAGTATTTGTTTTAAATTTTAATTATTAACCCGCATTACAAGAAATCCCTTTTGTTTGGAATCTGATAACTAACTTTGTTTGTAAAGGACTAGCGGACCCGGCAGACGTCGTCCTGCCCGCTTGCATACCGATATTAGCGCCACCTACCGGGTCCAATTTTTCTACTTACAAACCTTCATCTTGAATCACTCTATCTATTAAAAAAACCGCATCAAAATCCGTTGCATAGTTTTAAAGATTTAAGCATATATAGGGACAGAGAAAGCGACTTTCTTTAATACTTACTATGTAGTGATTCTTGCTGATTTCTAAAAACTGCGCTGGATAGAGACACCGTTTAATTTTTCCTGTAATATCATAAACCTCTTTTGGCCCCTTTTCCAATGGAACATTGGTGATTCTTGCCAAGACGTATAACAGCTCTATAATCACAAGTTTCATATTCAATAAACTTTCCCGAGAAATTGTTTTATGGGGAAACTTTAAAAATCTTTTCGGGACCACTTCGCTCGCTTGCACTGAAAATAGTTCAATTTTATAAAAGCAGTAACTTGTTCTGGATCGTGATTTAAGACGAATAGTTCTTTTTTTTTGTGGTTCATAAACTTCTATGTTTCCTATCCCTTAGTGTCAGAAGACGAGGTATTTGAAATACCGTCAAGGATAGAGGTGTAACCAATGATAAATGAAGACTTCTGGATCTGAAACATAGTCACTATGGACCTCATTAGAAAGTTCAAAGTCACGGTCAAGGTTTTTATAAATTAGTGTTCGATAGAAAGACCTTGTCTGTGCTAGGAGTATCCCTGTGGGATCAAAAATCAGAAATTAAGCAATCCGTTAGAGAACTAGAGCTATCAACATAGCTCATGGAGTTGCCGCCTTATAAGTTGAAAGCTCTCTCGTTTGTTTCCCGTATGGTTATGTTTACGTATATTACGTACGTTTAGTAATCTCTGTTTTGTAAAGCGGCTACAACACAATGTACAGTTGTTCGATCCATCAACGAGATAACGGCGAGCGATCCATCATGAGCTGTTAGCAAGTTTAACTTTTAAATTAACTTCACCGCTTTGGGGCGCTGATTTTATTGTAAACACGAATTTAGACGGATATAGCAATAAATGTCGTAAAGAGATCGCACATATTCAAAGAAGTTCTCTGAAGCTTCTGAGTTTCTCCTTCATAATGCGTTTCCGTTTAAAAACGATTTTTTACCCGATTACGGTAAACATTTTGCAGTTTTCCAGAATGGAAATTTTCTCCTTTTTGAAAGGAAATACTTTTTGAAGGAAAAATGTATATCAGTGCACGGCCACAAGACCTATAGGAGGTCATACCTATACTTACATACCCATCCATATAGGCGGTAATGGCTGCCAGAGCCGTAAGATCAATTTGTCAGCATTGAAAATTCAATTGACTTCAGCAGCATCGAGGATTTAAAAATTAACAATTCGAGATCACATCAGCGCTGAGCTTTGCTGACGTCATCAGCTATTTTTTTTTTTCGATGCGCGTAATTCCACCGCATCTCTTTTCTGTCGCCTCGTAGTATATTATCACCATGAGATGCAAGTAGCAAATTAGAACTTATAAGTTATAACTCAACAAAGATGTAAAGAGAATCTTAATTTTGATTACGTTCTCGTTGGTTCAGATAGCGTTTAAATAAAAATCTTTTATCCGTACAGAAATTAATAGAATCCAGCTCCTTTAATGCAATATCGATTCTATCTATTACTCTTGCAAAGACAAAAGACAAAGAAGATAGGAAATGATATTTATTAAAGTGTGGCCCTAATGGCTTCCCAGATAACCTGTCAGCTGCACATTACAGCGGAATTTACCGCGGGGAAGGAACGGCAAATAATACGAGCAAAGTTTTACACAAACGACTGCCTGCGAGGTGCTTTGGGGTCTGCTTTGAAGAAACCTGTGCGGGAAGTGGAGAAGGGGTTGAGAACACTACGGTGACAGGATAATGAGCTTTATTTTACGACAAAATAATTTTAAAATGTCTCCATGAAAATATTTGTTTTACCTTACGATATTATACTCGTGAGAGGGACTTTTGTAGAAGGTTATTTTTACCCGATAACTTAAAAGGTAGATAATAGTAACATTCATCAGCTTAAGGATAACTAAGCAACAGGATTCAACTGATTCAAAGGATTCAATTTAATATTTCAGTGATCAATTATACTATAGAAATATAATTGCTGTCCATATAGACCGACTTGTCAGTTCACACGGCCTCGTATTGTTTGAAATGTTTAAGTCGGGACATCATTATATCTAGAACTCCGGTTACTAATTTTTTAGAACCTAATCCGATTCCACATTATAATTCCAATCCTTCCACTGCACAATTATACTATGTCCCAAACCTTAACTTTCCTTAATCTCCCTATACTGATACGCTCAAAACTTACTTTATTTCGTCGCACGCAGTGAATGTCGCACACTTCGTACAACTGTAACACTTAGGAATCCGAGTGATCTTGTAAGATAACTAAACTTGGGAGCATTTGGCCTCGTTCGAGAACAGTGTCAAATTAATTACGCGTACATCGGGACCCATTCCGAGTAGTCCCGGGTGAAGGCGGGCCACTTGGAATTGATTTCTGTAATTAATTTCCTCTTCCCATAATTTATTGTTCATTGTAAATGGGTTATTGTAAATCACAATAATATATTATTCGCGGTCTTTGTCTATTCGATCATGATGACACTATCTACCGAACTCCGGTGCCAGATAGTTCGTTAGCGAAGACAAAAACATGTTTCTGACGTCCGCTTCACCCGGATCCTTACCATGTCCTCGGGGGCGTACGTTGGCAATTTTTCTTTGGTGAAGACGCAACGGACATTCTGGCCAGCAGTAGGTAAACTAAATCCGAGAAAAGGCGTAAAATGCACCTTAGAGGATTTGTTTAATTGGGTGTTCTTTGTTTTTCTGCAGGTTATAGCATACTGAAAAAGAAATTAGGGTAGCTTTTTAAATAACCCTATTTAACATGACTGACTGAGCAACACGAAAAATCATAAAAATGTCTACATTTACTATACTATCATCTACATAATATAACTCCCTCAGTACTTGAGAATACCTTTGGCAATGCAGTGGTTGCCAAAGTAGGAATACGTATCGTCAAAAAAATAAGATTAATTTGTAAGGTGGTGAACTACCTCGTCGGTCTAGTAGTTAGCGTATTCGATTGAAGAACATGAGGTCCCGGGTTCGATTCCCGGATTGGGCAAATAATTGTTAGGTATTGGGTTTTTCTGTCAAGAAATTCTCAGTGCCAGCCCGGAGTTGGTAGTTGGCGGTGTTTCACCCCAGTGCCTCGGAAAGCACGTTAAGCAGTCCGTCCCGATTATTATCACTATCACGTGACAATAGTCGTTAAAGCCCGCCAACCCGCATTGGAGTAGCGTGGTGATTGTAAGCTCTAAATCCCTCTCTCCTATGAGAAAGGAGGCCTGTGCCCAGCAGTGGGACGTTAAAAGGCTGTAGTGGTAGTGGTAAGGTGGTGTATAATTCTTTTGAAGACGGGTTCTATCACGGAATAAGGGCCACATTCGCAGCACGCGTCGTGTCCGCGGGATGCGGGATTAAATATTCCCGGCGTGCTCCCCTATCATAATTCCCAAACATGATATCAAGAGGCCGCGCAACAAATCTTGGCTGCCAGCATGCAAACTACTGCATTTGCATGACTTTGGAGCTCCGAAACTAGCTGTTTGTAACAAATGGGATGGATATTATTTAAATGCAAAAGCATCAATTTATTTATATCAAGCAGTCATAAATAACTACAAACACAATGGTTGCAGAATCTGTTCAAAAAAAGTGGCCAATCCCACGCCGATTCTCTTTTTAACCCCCGCGCCGACGCAAAAACGACGGGGTGTTATAAGTTTGACGTGTGTGTGTGTTTCTGTGTGTGTATGTGTGTGTATGTGTGTGTGTGTGTGTGTGTGTGTGTTTGTGTGTGTGTATCTGTCTATCCCCCAGTAGCGCTCAAACGGGTGGACCGATTTGAATGCGGTTTTTTTTGTTTGAAAGGTGAATTAGTCGAGAGTGTTGTTAGCTATGTTTGATGAAAATCGATCCAAGATGGCCGCCGCTACAAAATGGCGGATTAGGTACATATTTTTTCACAACTCCCTTAATATGGGTATCAAATGCAGATTTTTGAGAGAGCTTGACTAGTAGAATAGCACTATGCAAATCCTAGATGGCTGCCGCCACAAAATGGCGCAGGTTTTTAGGGTTCCGTAGTAAACAAGGAACCCTTATAGTTTCGCCTTGTTCGTCCGTCTGTCTGTCTGTCCGTCCGTCCGTCCTCGGTTAATCTCAGAGACTATTAGTGCTAGAAATCTGTAATTTGGCATGAGTATAAATATTAATCACGCCGACAAAGTGGTGAAATAAAATTTTGATAAATATTTTTTTTAGGGTAGCTCCCCTACATGTAAAGTGGGGATGAATATTTTTTTCTCGTCTTCCCCATAGTGTGGGATATCGTTGAATAGGTCTTTTAAAAATACTGTGGGTGTGGGAACATCATTTTTCGATTTCTAGATCCATTTGTAAAATATGATGTTTTAAAGTGCAGATTTTTATTAGAGTCAAGTGTCTCCCCCCTCTATCAACCAAATGGCAGTATATAGGAACTTGAAAAAATTCACAGCAGTAGGGTATATAATCAATTTTAAAGGAAAACTATCACGGCTAAGTAGGGTTTACAGGTTAAGGAGTTATATCTGTTTTTCTAGGATTGTGACTACGGAACCCTACACTGCGCGTGGCCCGCCACGCACTTGGCCGGTTTTTAAACTTTTAATTTATACTTGTCAACATTACCAACTTGTAGGGTGAAATCTATATAAATCGTACTCTGACTCAAGACAGAGTTAAAACGAGACATATATGTCAACGACATATTCTGACTCGAGTCAGAGTACGCTATAATAGATCTCAGCCATATTTCTCCGCTCTTTGAGAAGCCTCAACCGAAAACGTGTATTATCTCCGCTCTGGGACGCTTTCCGTGAATGTTAATGATAATAAACTAGTGAGTAGCGTCAACTACGCTAACTGGTCTAAAGTTTTGCTAAAGAAGTTTTTAGCTTAATAAAGCGTACAGTTCATATTTTTTCTTTTCAAACAAGCAATCTATTTTGCGATTTTTTTAATTAATAACGAACGTCAATTATTTTCTACAATAACCGCAGATAATGACAAGTGCAAACATTTATATGGCGATTTCATAGAATATTTTCATGACGATCTTTCTATAATATAAATCAAAGAGTATAAAAATAGATTGCTATAAAAATATAAAGATAAAAACTCCATTAATTATCCACTCAACAAATATCAAGCCCTATTGTGTTGTAAGAGGCAATAATCAAAAAGGGGTCCACGTCCTATGAGTGTGTCCTCACGCACGGCCCTTTGACCTTTGTCCCTTAATGAAGTGGGGCTCGTGTGACCTCAGGCGTCTTTGTCGACGTGTTACACCCTCTGATTTTTATGTTGGTACAAGTTGAAAGAGATGTACGCCAATATGGAAAAGTAAATAGAATGTCGTTTATATACGCGTCTGTGAAAAAAAATTAATTTAAAGACGAAATTATATCAAATGGCTTTTCCGTCCCTACAGAAATTACGAATAATATGACGACTCGATTCCCACAATTTTTTTGTCTACAAACTCATGCCTGTCGTTCGTTAGGCATACATGAACCAAAACTTTCCGTAAGCTAGACAACATTACCTTTTGCTACTAAATTGAACTAGTCCGTACTTTCGTCGAAAACTCAAATTTTAGATATGTATCAATACAATATTTTCTGTAGTAAGTAACTCGCGGGTAAGTTTCCAGTCCTATTATTATTTTTTCAAAGTTAGTGTTGTCTCAAACTGCATCATCACAACAAGGTCAGGCAAAATAATGTAATAATGTTATTAAAATGACCCTTCTAAAATTCAACTCAATCTATAATATAATAAAACTGTAACAGATCCAATTCTGTACATTGAAGATATTTTGAAAATTTTTATTGGAGGGCAATCTATAATCGATACTGAAGCCAAAACTGCAATTTTTTTCATTTTTGTCTGTCTGTCTGTCTGTCTGTCTGTCTGTCTGTCTGTATCTTGGCCGCGCATCACGCCGAAACTACTGAATGGATTCGAATGAAACTTGGTACGATTTGAGTTTATACTCCGAGGTAGGATATAGGATACTTTTTAGGGAGAGGGGCTGAAAGTTAAAACGTGTATTTAGCTGTAATTCATTAACGCGTTGTTCGATTTCACTCATTCTTTTTTGTTAGAAAGGTAGTACTTTATATATTGTCCCGTAAATATTTCAAGGTCATAGATTTTTTAGTTCAGAAATGACAGACATTACAACCCTCAACATTGGGTTCATATAACTTGGGACCCAGATCTTTGAACTTACGGCTTATTTTAAACTGGTGTGCGTTTAAATTTATGTTTGTCGGTCTGTCTATTTGTTCCAGCTAATCTCCGAAACGGCTGGATCGATTTTAATGGAACTTTCAATGTTATAAGGAGTAACATTTAGTTTATTAGATCTTTTATAAAAACCTATATCTACGCGAACGAAGTTGCGGGGATCAGCTAGTATGAAATAAGCATCTCTTTAGCAATTCAGTTGTGGTCATTACCTCGATACCAGAGTGATCATAAAAAATCCTTTGAACTACGCATGTTGGTTTTAATATGGGAAGCCTGTTGACTTTTATTTCAGAACGAGGACACAGGCTTGTTACGATTAGCTGCATTCAAAAGAGGTTTTTGCTTTGATACTATCTGCTCATGCAGTTTAAAACGTTCTTCTGTGAAGCCTCAATAACTAAGATCAGTATGATTCAAAACCAAGCGTACTAAAATCAGTGCGAATAATATTTAATTGCTTTTTGACATTTTCTATTATTTGTACTCCTAGTTTACCCTAGATGATTAGTTGCAAAGGAATATCAATGTCGTGGCCAGATCTTAGAATTATTCATTTCATGATGTGGCCAATCATATCATGAAACAGAACCGTTTCATGAAATGATCGGCCACATGATATGGCTTGGCCAGATCAATTTCGATCATCGTTTGATGATATCAACAGCTAAATGCATGGCTACTTCATGATATGACTGACCATAGATGGCCGTATCATGAAATAGAACCATTTCATGATATGATCGGTCACATCATGAAGTGATCAATTGTAAGATCTAGCCACGACATCAACATTAATTTAGCCATGAAAAAATATCCACGTACAGAAACGTCGCTCGTTCAAATGAAACTTAAATTAACCCAAGAATTTTGGATGAATTTAACTTTCTTCTAACTTTCTGTCTTGGGCCAAGACACAGAGTGCAATTTAATACTGCCACATTATAAATTCCATCAAGTTGAAAACTGTGAAATTGCTTTAAAATTCACTCAAATAAATGTATTGAAAACAAACATTCGAGTTTCTAATTGTAAACGCCACAACTCGGCCTCGGATTAAGTGCTAAATCACTTTCGCGTTTCACCGCCGAATTGGAACGTCACATTCTCCGCTTAATTCTTAGGGGGCGGACATCGAGAAATACGTCTAGGAGAAGGTAATCACTCTAGTCTGATAAGTATTGCGATCAACTCTCTGGTGCTGTGGTGGTAGCTGTGGCCTTAAAACGAGGCAGACCTTATTCACTCACCTGCTGCGAAAGGGTTTCCTAGACGTCTGTTAAATAATCTTTTGAGTAAATGAAATTGAAGAGCTTATACTTACAATAGATGTGTTCACACATCAGCACTTTTCTTCCACAACGCTTTTTTAGTGTTCCGTACCCAAAGGGTAAAAACGGAGTTCAATTAATGTCACTCGACTGTCTGTCTGTCCGTCTGTCTGTCTCTCTGTCCGTCCGCCGGTCACAGGTCTCTAGCTCGCAGACGAAATGAGTTAAGTACAAACCTGAAATTTTGGTGTTTGGTGTATAACGTTGACCTAAAATCAAATATTGAATTAGAAATTGAATTAAATTATTTTTCAGGGGGCTCCCATACATGAAAAAGGAGCCGGAATTTTTTTCACCCTGGCTTGTGGGGTATCATTGTTTAGAACTCATGATTAGAGTAATAATATATATTTTTTTTTGCTTAAAAAATAAGGAAATGGGGACCATCAATGTTGTCAGTTTTAGACCATTTTTGCGACGGGGGCTATCTCAAAAACTAAAATAGTTAGGAATACGATATTTCGGTATATTATGTACCGTATACTCTATTTAAACAACAAATACTGAGAACAACGATTCATAAAATAGTTTATAAGCTGTGACCAAAATAAACGACCATTTTTTGGGTTTTTCTTTCACGGTTTGTTGCGATGTCTAGCTCGGAAATTAAATATTTCTTAGACCCAAAATATTATAATTGCTCATAATTATGTACACAACTCTAAAAGAGCGAGGCCCGACTCGCACTTGGCTGCTTTTTTATTATAACACTAATCCGTCACAGAAAGAAATTATGAAAATATATTTTCCAAGACAACAAAAGCATACAGACGTCAACGACACATGCTTAGTATTATAATATTTTAGACCTAGTGGTCCTATACTTTGGCAGATGGGAACGCTATATGCTTATATCTTTCTTAAGAAAAGACCGTGATTCTCTTTGGGAGGCGAACGACAAACAAAATATTTAAGCAGTAACTTTGTTGTAGGCTGAACAGAAACTTTCTTTAATTAAATCTTTGGCGACGATTTCAAAACATCTGGCTGCACGGACGAACTTAGACGACGAAAGTGAGGTCTCTACACACTACAGCCTATTATAATAGGTGCTACGTTCTTTTTTTTTTCAAGTAAAAAAAAGCTAAAAGGCAAAGAAACTTGGCATTTCATGTTTATTAGCTTGTAGATAGAGAAAATGCTCAGCTATGGCCATTATCTCACATAATTTTCCTGAAATCGTCAGAGCTCTATCAGGAAAATCCTTCTTTGATATTACAGGAGGTAATTATGAAGTTTGGATCGATATGAAATTGGATGACTTCTCTGAATGTAAACATCCTTTGACGTTCATTTGGTAGTCATTAATCTACTATATAAAAATAAGTCGGGTTTTCCTTCCTGATGCTATAACTCCAGAACGCACGAACCGATTTCCACGGTTTTGCATTCGTTGGAAAGGTCTCGGGCTCCGTGAGGTTTATAGCAAAGAAAAACACGTAAACAAAATCACGGGGGTCAGCTAGTTAATATTTAAATATTATAGCAGCCATATTCCACATTTCTGTATGCAAATTTTTATAATGCTTTATTTTATAACAATAAAGCCTGAGACAAACTACACGAGCAACGCGGCGCGACAGAAACTTTGAACGAACAGTTGTAAGGTATGGCTACTAGTAGTTACCTACTTGTTATACATTGAACCTTCAATACCCCAAAGGTCAGAACATTTGACAACCGGAAGGTCGATCGTTCCTCGACTGAAATCAGTTCCTAAAAACTGTTCTAAAAAAAATCCTGAAACAAGTATAAATTAAAAATTAAAAAACTCCCGACAATCGCCATTTTGTGGTGGCAGCCATCTTGGATTTGCATAGTGCTATGCTATTAGTCAAGGCCTTTCAATTGATACCCACATTGAGGTCGTTGTGATAAAATATGTAATCCGCCATTTTGCAGCGGCGGCCATCTTCGACCGATTTTTATCAAACATAGCTAACAACACTCTCGACTAATTCACCTTTCAAACAAAAAAACGCATTCAAATCGGTTCACCCGTTTGAGCGCTACAGGGGAACAGACAGACACACACACACACACACACAGACACGTCAAACTTATAACACCCCGTCGTTTTTGCGTCGGGGGTTAAAAAGAAACAGTTCTTTACATAACAACTTTTTCCATGATAAAAGTTCTTAGTAGGCACTATTGCCATCGCATCACATCTCGGAACCTGCGGATCCATCCCGCAGTGAGCATAGACTATTTTGACCGGTCGCTCCAGCTTTGTAACCCCCGAGCGTTCGGCACCCCAATTAAGTTGAATTTGTAAAATCCCGCTTTAATTAGAACTGCGAGTAGCTCTCGCTCCAGCGGGGCACCCGTGGCCCGTGACTGTGAATAATTGAACCGAAGAACTGAAGCTATTTTGTGGGTAGAGCTAACGATTTTATTTGCCACTTTCTGACCCTGAATTTTATATTAGAGAAAAACTAAACCAAAGCCCAAATTAGACGGTTAATTTTTCTGGATTTTTGCTTTCATTTTCGAGGCTTCATCGATGAGTCATCGGAAATGAACCGTCTCAACACCGACTGTTCATCGTTCACAGGCACTGTGCCATAGCAAATATCGTATCGTGCATCGTTCATCGCAAAAATGAACGATGAACGGGGCACTGTCTGATTTGGGCTAAATACTCAATGTAAAGAAACAGCATGTAGAAGCATATATTATAGAAGCACGTATCGTCATCGTTGTTGTCATCATCTTCAACGGATGGTGATCCACTGTTGGAATTTTACACGCCGCGGTCTTGTGCCGCTTTCATCCAGCGACTCCGTGCGACTAGTCAGATGTCGTGGATTCACCTAGTGGGGGTCTGCTAACACCGCGCTTACCAGTGCGAGGTCACCATTCCAGCAACACAGGACCCCAAACATCTATCGGTTCTTCGAACTATGCGCTAAGGATCCTTTACTACACGTACCAAAAGCGAAAGTTTTTATTAACCGCTGTTATTATTATGAGTTTTCAACCGTTGAATTATATTGTACTGAAGTTTTCAACAAAGTTTCTTTCATTACATTAATAGAACCTTACCAACTACATCTGACCATGATTACTTCGAATCCTAAACACGTAGGTAACAGTAATTCAACAGAAACCCTCTCCGACTTACGAAGGCAGAAAGCCTTCGTAAATCGATTAGACTGCCAATCGAATGCGGAATGTCCATCTCAAGATGTATGAGGATGTAGCGTCGTGTACGTAGATCAAATACATCGCCAGTGACGTAAGTCAGATGCTACAATCCACGTCGAGACGTATTCAAGCATGTTGATTAGTTCATCGGACATGTTCCGGCTTGCGTACAGTTGCTTGCGTTTCAGTTAACTAACTAGCCGTGCTCCGAGATTTAGGAGGGATTAATGTGCTACACCGACCTAGTCATGCGTATATTCCAAGATAAGATTGCATCATCCCTTCCTTAATGTTCCTTAAAACAGTCGAACATTTGTTTGAGTGTGTAGTATGTATATTAATCATCAATCCATTACCAGCCCACTACATGTATGTTCATGTTCATCATCATCAACCCATTACCAGCCCATTACAGGGCACAGGTCTCCTCTCAAAGTGGGAATGATTTAGGCCGTAGTCCACCACGCTGGCCAACTACGGACGCAGACTTTGAAAACATTATGGAGAACTCACAGGCATGCAGATTTCCTCAAGATGTTTTCCTTCACCGTTCAAGCAATATTAAATTGCTAAAACACACATAACTCTGAAAATTGAGGAGCGTGGTCGAACTCGTTCCCCCCGAAATTGAGGCCCAAGTCTTAACCACTAGGCTATCAGCGCTTAGTACGCAAATGCATAAATAGCATTGCATCTACCATGAAGTGATCGATGTCCCATAGACTTTGAAGACTAGTGCTGTATTGGCGACCTCGCACTGGAAAACGCAGTGCTGACCTCCCACTGAGTAGACAGATGACATCAGATGAGGCTCAAAAATGCGGCATGTGAAAAAAGTAATAATTACTAAGCAATCTAGAGGTAGGTAACCTTGGATAAGCTTGGATAGTAAGCTCCAATTTGGCTTAGAATAATAAGCAGACTGCTCAAATCCCGAAAACTTACAAGGACGATTAAGAAAATATAAAATTATACTAATCATTTAAAAAGCATCCAATGGCTGCATTATAAAGCCAATAGAGGCATCTCCGCTTTTATTATAAAGTTGCAGAGCTCGTTACAGCATCGCACGGCAGTTGTGCAAAGTGCAGGGAGATGTTAAGTACTGCCACTATTATGAGCTCTTTATTTTGTTAAAGCGGAAGTTATGGAGACGGGTTGTGAAGGCTATGTTTGTGACTAAATTAGAGTGGATGTGGAGTTAGGTTGGTACAAACTACTTGCTAAGATCGATAGAAACAGAAATATAATATTTTCTATTGTTGAAAGAATATTAGAGATTAACTGCGTTTGTATGTTGCCTTTTATATATACCTTAACTTAAATATATGTACTTAATAGGTAATCTTACCTAATAAAAGAAAAGTTAAAGTACTTAGCACAATTTTGGATAAGAAACAATATCGTTTATCAAACAATTGTGTTGTTTAGAAATTAATTAGCATCAGATTGAAAACGATTTTAAGCTTCTATTCCAGTACAAGCTTTGATAAATCATGACATAATATTATATTTTTCTATGTATTTAAGAATTCATACTTACAATATGAATACCTACTTATTAGACATAAATTCATTCGATAGTTCAAAATTCTTGACTTCGAATGTCGTTTAGCAATGCAAAATGGTTCGCAAACTTGCACAGAAATTCAAATGCATCTAGTGACTGTTTACATAAAATTAGATCCAAAACGGATGCAGAGTACAAACTTAAAACTGGGAGCTAGAGGTGGATCATCATTTTTCATAATAAATATAGTTGCTTTGAGCAAATGAAAGCTATAGCAGTTACCCCGGGTTGTTAGCTCACGAAGTCGAATCGTATCATCGCCTGGCACACGATCTCTTTGCTTTGCTACAGGAGGCACGTGTTTAGCTTTGTCATAATGGCGTTTCATTGTTGCTCTGAGCAACAGAGAGCAAGCAATTACCGCGCGTCACCGGCGGCGGTGCGATCGTTTAGCCATATTAATTAAAGCACAACCGGGGAGTAGTTTGCAGCGATCTTTGACACGTCGCTTAGTATAGAGAGTCGACGTGTCTCTCACAACTCGCGGTAACTGCCCGTAACTATCGGTGAATGTTACTTTGGGTAACATATTAAAGTTGTTGCCATGTATGCAATCATGAGTACATACTGCTTTATTAAATGTTAATATATCTATCTATCTATATCTATCTATCTATACATATAATAAAATCGTAGACTTGCCGTATCTGTACATTGAAGATTTTTGCAAAATAATAACTGGGGGATGTTAGGGATAAGTAATAGAACGTAAAAAAGCTATTTTTGAAATTTTTCTCTGTTTGTCTGTATGTTTGTGCACGCATCACGCAAAAACTACTGAGTGGATTGAAATGAAACTTGGTATGATGTAAGTTCATACTACGGAGTAACATATAGGATACTTTTTATTCCGAAATTCAGCACGGTTCCCTTGGGGAGAGGGGATGAAAGTCAAAATGTGTACTTAGCTGTAAATCATTAACGCGTGATCCAATTTTATTCATTCTTTTTTTGTTAGAAAGGAAATACTTTAAAGATTACTGGCTAATGAAAAGCTGGCTCAAAGGCTGGATCGATTTTGATGGGACTTTCACTGGCGGATGTTTACATTTTGATCTACCTAAACATCCGCCAGTAAACTTTTGACAGTTTTTAGCAAGGTATGAGCTCAAAGGAGCTTAGGAAAGACAAAATGATTTCCACGGGATGTTTAAAAACCAATATCCACGCGAACGAAGTCGCGGGTTTCCGCTTGTAATTAAATAAAACTTAATACGCTTTTATTAGCTTCATATGTAACTATGTGTGTTAGCAAATCTTGGAAGCCGAATTTAACGAACTTTTCGACGACGAAATTTCAAATCGAACGACGAAAGTCGTTTCGATTTGAAATGCAGATGTATATAAAACTGACTGCCTCGGTGATCTAGCGAATGGCGTGGTCGATTGCGGATGACAAGGTCCTGAGTGCGGTTCCAGAGTCGGGTCAAAAAAATATGAGGTACCTATTCAGTTTTTCTAACAAAAAATCCCATTGCCTATCCAGAGGTGGAAGTTGATGGTGGATACCCTTAGGTGGTAAGCTTTAATATTCCAACGCCTTTATACAGTTCCATTTATCACAACTTCTAGATGCCATGCTTGACACTTGGGCCTCGCATACAGAGCTGCCACCACGCATTTTGTCTGTCCTACAGCTGGACCAACCAGAAATCAAACCCAAAACTTTCAGCGCGAAATACAAATTCGCAGCGATGCAGAACTTGCGGAATGATTCATTAATATTGTCCACAAAATGATTATAGTGCGCGCTCGGTACCGCAAACTGCAATATTACGAGTAAAATAAACGGCCATATTTGTTGATCTTGCCGGAGGCGAGTCGCCGGCCAAATTATTCTCCCAAATAACGTTTCGGCGGGGAAATGACGAAAACGCAGGTAATTGCCCTCTCGCGGTGTAAATTGGCTGAGTGTGTAACCGGCAGTGGGAAGGGCTAAGGCCGCCTACTAACGTTTCTCGACGTGCCTCCAGCCCACACCTTGTCTTCTTAGTAGTAGCATAATATATCTACCAATAAGAACTATTGGTATATTATGCTACTACTAAGAATATGATGAAGATGGCATTTAACATTGGACTATTTTTGTATTCACGTAAAACTTTACAAATGGCGGTCCCTCCATTACGTGGACAAAAGGGAGCCATAAAAAACCTATGTCCAGTAGTGGATATGTCTATCGTTTGAAGAAGAAGAAAAACGTATACATTGCAGTTTTGAAACCACTTTTTCGGAACGTTCTTTCTGTAGTTGTAGTAAGTACCTATTTCTTCCTATGTAGCTTGTACAACCTACTTGGAGGAACTATCAAGAAACACGACGGTCGCTCTTTTGAAAATTAAGTAGGTATATATGCTTTTTTTATACAAACCGTGATTTTTTTATTCTTCTTCAAGTTAGTTCTTGACTGCAATCTCATCGATGGTAACGATGCATTCTAAGGTCGTCGTTGTCATCAACCGATAGACATCCACTCTGCCGTCCTAACGAAGAGTGCAATAAGTCGAGTTTTTGGTCAAATTGACTTAAGACCATATCCGTAATCAGGAAAATGAGCTCTATATTTTCGTCTTAGACGTCTTTTTTGTATCTTCAATAGTTTCGGTTCTGTTGGTTACCATAACTGCAATATCTAATATAACGATGTGTAAGGAGCTAATCATAACCGAAATATCTTGAGTTATGACTTGGATAGCTTTGATATTTTGTAATATTACATAAAATAATCGCAATAAGTCCAGTTATTGCACTTATGACTATAGTACGTTTTATAAATTTTTGGCACATTTACTAGTCATAAGCGCAAGAAGTAAGAGTTATTGCAGTTATCATAAGGAAACTTATTACTTAAAATGTCTAGCTTACTAAATGTATTATACTAAAATAAAGTTAAAATAAACAAAAAGTTTTTGATTTTGACGATTTTCTGGATGTTGTAAAATTGTCAAATTCGTAGATTTTTACTTTTACAAGCACAAAATTAGAAACACAACCACTTAAAGAAAATTTTGGAAGTCAAAAGTCATTGGCTGAAAGGGGACAATTTTCATTGAAAGTCAAAGAAAAACATGCAGCAGATTGGAGAGAATTAGAATTAGACAAATGAAAATTATCAAAAAAAAAAAAAACTAGATATCTATACTAATATAATAAAGCGGAAGAGTTTGTCTGTTTGAACGCGCTAATCTCTGGAAGTACCAGTCGGATTTGAAAAATTATTTTTGCATTTGGTAGTACAGTTTTCCGGAAAGGTTATAGGCTATTTAACATTCCTAAAATCTTCCTCTAAGGGGGTAAAATGGGGGTAGAAAGTTTGTATGAAAGTCCTATGTTTTTAAAGTTACAGACCTGAAATCGGCATTTAGATTATTAAGTAGTTTTAAATAATATAAACCTGTATATTTTATTCTGAAAAATCTTCCCTTAAGGGTGGTAAAATAGGGGTTGAAAGTTTTTATGTAAAGTTTTAATTATTGTTATTATCAACTTGTAATTTGGAAGGTAGGTTTATTCTAAGGCTTAGATATCAGCCTAGAAAAGATTTCACGAAAATCCTCCCCTAAGGGGGTAAAATGGGGGTAGGAAGGTTATATGAAAGTTCTATGCTTTTGAAGTTACAGATATGAAAATAGGCTTTTAGATTATGAATTTTAAATAATAAAAACTTGTATAAGTTGTTCTGGAAAATCTCCCATTAAGGGTGGTAAAAAAGGGGATGAAAATTTTTGTGAAGTTTTAATTATTGTTATTATTATCTTGAAATTTGGACGGTAGGTTCTTTCTAGGGCGTAGATATCAGCCTAGAAAATATTATAGGAAATTTTTCCCCTATGTAAAATATATAAGGGGGTAAAATGGGGGTAGGACGGTTATATGAAAGTTCTATGTTTTTGAATTCAGTTACAGATACGAAAATCGTCATGTAAGTTATTAGTTTTAAATAATAAAAACCTATTTAAATTATTTTGGTAAATCTCTTTTATTCTTATTATGTTCTTGCAATCACCTTATATCTAATTAAAATAATTCACTAAGGAAAACCGTACATATGGTTGGAAGAAACTATAGGGCATCATATAGTTTGTGCTACACAAATAAGTAGTATGTAGGTTTACTAACAAAAACTGCAATAAGTAGTGTAGTTATTGCAATTATGATTAGGAATGCTATATCAAAACAATTCATAAGTCCTAATGATAAATACATTATTGCGTTTTTAGTGTGTATATAAACTTATGTACAAATATAATATACTACATAAAATTAAGCATTATTTTATCTGTCATTCAGTAAAAGTTTCAAACCAATAGCTTTTATAGTTACGAAGATACACCCAAAACAAAAATTAAATCTTTAACTGCAAATATCTCGAAAGTAGTCAAAACCTAGTTATTGCACTCTTCGTTAGGACGGCAGCACTGCTGGATATAGGTCTGTTGTAGGGCTCCTTGCGACCTTTTTGATGTCGTCGGTCCACCTAGTGGGGTCCGCCAACAATGCGCTTTCTCGGTTCTTCGAGCAAGGTTCCCCGCCCATTGCCACTTCACTGGCACTTGCCACTGGCACTTGCCACTTCACTGGTGGAACTGGGCTAATTTGGAATAATTTTCATCTTCCAAGATGCATCTCGCATGCACTCAAAAACGAGTGTTCCTAGTAACGACCATCACGTTAATAATCAAGGTTTGGCGACGAAACGCCCCGCCCCGCGACCGCTGCGTTACCGTGGGGCGGCCGGCGACAGCGTCGGCATTCGTGCGACAAACCCCTGGCTTCCAGCCGCGAGACAATCGAGTTACGAGCCCTGCCACCTGCTACTCTTATCGCCAATGTTAATTTAACCTGCCAAGTGTCAAATGACTCTCCTGACTATACCAATGAATACTTATCGCCAATATTAATTTCAACCTGCCAAGTACTAAATGATTTTCCTTACAGCCCCCGCACACTGGGCCACTAGTGGCGATGACTAGTGGCCACCACAAGTCGCGGAAGAGATTTTTCATACATTTTCTTGTGGCTCGAACGCGGCCACTCGAGCGCTCAGTGTGCGGTGGTCCCATATAAAGTGTATAAAAATCTCTTCCGCGACTTGTGGCCGGCAATTAGTCATCGCCACTAGTGGCCCAGTATCAGTGGGTTGTTACTAGGTAGTAAGAGTACAAACTTAAAACTGGGAGCTAGAGGTGGATCATCATTTTTCATCTTCTATATCTATCTATCTATTCTATACATATAATAAAATCGTAGACTTGCCGTATCTGTACATTGAAGATTTTTGCAAAATAATAACTGGGGGATGTTAGGGATAAGTAATAGAACGTAAAAAAGCTATTTTTGAAATTTTTGTCTGTTTATCTGTTTGTCTGTTTATCTGTTTGTCTGTTTGTCTGTATGTTTGTGCGCGCATCACGCAAAAACTACTGAATGGATTGAAACGAAACTTGGTACGATTTAAGTTCGTACTACGGAGTAACATATAGGATACTTTTTATCCCGAAATTCAGCACGGTTCCCTAGGGAGACGGGATGAAAGTCAAAACGTATATTTAGCTGTAATTCAATAATCGCGTGGTCCGATTTCATTCATTCTTTTTTTGTTAGAAAGTAGATACTTTAAAGATTACCGACTAATCTCTAAAAGGCTGGATCGATTTTGATGGGACTTTTACTGGCGGATGTTTACATTTTGATCTACCTAAACAACGGCCAGTGAAGTTTTTAGCATGATATAAGCTCAAAGGAGCTTAGGAAAAACAAAATGATTCCTACGAGATTTTTAAAAACCAATATATATCCACGCGAACGAAGTCGCGGGTGTCCGCTTGTAATAAATATAGTTGCTCTGAGCAAATGAAAGCTATATGCAGTTACCCCGGGTTGTTAGCTCACGAAGTCGAATCGTATTATCGCCTGGCACACGATATGAACCACAGGTGTGAATACTTATCGCCAATATTAATTTCCAAGTTAAACAAGCACACTTTAATCTGAGGGGGAAGATCTTTTAGCCGATCATATCGCGTAAATACCTATCATCGTATCAAGAACTTGTATCTTTAGTTTGGAAGCTTATTTTAGCTATGCCATATCATTAGATCGATCACCCGTCCATTCGATCGCATAGTAGATACCTAAGTATGGACGATAAAAGCGTCCCCCTTATCTATGAAAATATTGTTTCAATTTTACTTTGAAGTTATTGCGTTTCGATAACCGAAAGCGTAATGACGCTCACATTTCGTCGTCGTCGTCGTTGTCAACCGATTGACGTCCACTGCTGGACATAGGTCTCTTGAAGGGACTTCCACACGCCACGGTCTTGTGCCGCTTGTATCCAGCGGCTCCCTGCGACTCGTTTGATGTCGTCGGTCCACCTAGTGGGGGGTCTACCAACACTGCGCTTCCCGGTGCGAGGTCGCCACTCCAGCATCTTGGGACCCCAACGTCCATCGGTTCTCCGAACTATGTGCCCCGCCCATTGCCACTTCAGTTTCGCAACCCGTTGAGCTATGTCGGTGACTTTGGTTCTTCTACGGATCTCCTCATTTCTGATTTGATCGCGTAGAGAAACTCCGAGCATAGCTCTCTCCATCGCTCTCTGAGCGACTCTGAGCTTTCTTATGAGGCCCATAGTTAGCGACCATGTCTCGGATCCGTATGTCATCACTGGCAACACGCACTGTTCGAAGACTTTCGTCTTCAGGCATTGAGGAATTTTGGACGAGAAGACATCGCGAAGCTTCCCGAACGCTGCCCATCCGAGTTGGATTCGGCGGTTGACCTCTTTCTCGAAATTGGACCTACCTAGCTGGACTGTGTGTCCTAGGTATATATACTCGTCTACAATTTCGAGCGCCGAGTTCTCAACGATTATCGGGTGAAGCGGGACATGAGTATTTGACATGATTTTCGTCTTACTCATGTTCATTTTTAGGCCCACCTGTTGAGAAACCCTGCTGAGGTCGTTGAGCATTGTATTAAGATCTTCCAGAGACTCTGCCATCACGACTATATCATCGGCAAACCGCAGGTGAGTGATGTACTCGCCGTTGATGTTAATGCCAAGTTCGTTCCAGTTCAGAAGCTTAAAGACGTCCTCCAATGCTGCGGTAAAGAGCTTCGGGGAGATGACGTCTCCCTGTCGCACTCCTCGCTGCAATTGGATTGGTCTTGTAGTCTGATCCTGTATACGGACTGACATGGTGGCGTTTTCGTACAAACACTTCAGCGCTTGGATATACCGATAGTCGATCCGGCATCTCTGTAGTGATCTCAATACAGCCCAAGTTTCCACCGAATCAAAGGCTTTCTCATAGTCCACAAACGCTAAGCAAAGTGGCTTGTTATACTCTTCGGTCTTCTGTATAACCTGCCGCAGCGTATGGATGTGGTCTATGGTACTGAAGCCTTTTCGGAACCCGGCCTGTTCGGGAGGCTGGAAGTCGTCGAACCTACGAGCGAGACGATTCGTAATGACTCTCGAGAACAACTTATAGACATGGCTCAGCAGCGAGATGGGTCTATAATTCTTCAGCAAGGTATTATCACCCTTTTTGAAGAAAAGAACAACCACGCTCCTGTGCCATGCCTCTGGCGTTATACCCTCGTCAATGACGGAATTGAACAATCGCTGAAAGATCTTAAGAACTGGTTTGCCACCTGCTTTCAGGAGTTCCGCTGTGATTCCGTCATCGCCTGGCGCCTTGTTGTTCTTCAGTTGTTTGAGAGCCATACTAATCTCGTATAGGCTGACGTCCGGGATATCTTCGGTATAGTGTCGGGTCAATTTGGCTCTGGGATCTTTAGCCAAATCTTCAACAGGCTTCTGAGTTGAGGTGTACAACTGTCCGTAAAAGTTCTCTACCTCTCTCAAGATCTCAGGCTTTGATGAAATGAGACTACCGTTGTCGGTCTTCAGTCGCGTCAGCTGGCTCTGTCCGATAGACAGATCTCTTGCGAAGACTTTTGAGCCCTTGTTTCGCTCGATCGTATCTTTAATACATTCTGTATTAAAGCAACGCAAGTCTCGCGTTTGCGCCTTAGAGATCTGCCTATTAATCTGCCGGTAAGCCAACGCATCTGCTGAAGACTGCAGTCTCATTTCTTGCCTCTTATTCATTAGCTTGAGAGTCTGGTCTGAGAACTTTTTGGTTCTGATTGCACGGTGGGTCTTAAAGTACTTGGACCCAACCGTATGGACAGTTTCCACCAGCCTGTTGTTTAGATCGTCCACAGAGTCGCAATCTGCTAGGCAATCGAATCGGTTCTGCAGTTCGAGCTGAAAGCTTTCGGGGTTTTGGATATGAGCACGAGAAGGTCGGAGTGTAGACTTCACCAGTTTGGCCCTTTCCAGCTTTATGTTGATATTCAATGTGCCTCTTACCATACGGTGATCACTTCCGGTTTTCACCCTGTTGATCACTGAGACATCATTGAATATATGCCGTTTGGTCGACATGATGAAGTCAATCTCGTTTCTCGTGGAACCATCTGGACTTATCCACGTCCACTTTCTGTGTGGCCGCTTCTTGAAGAAGGAGTTCATCATAAAGAGGCCCTCCTTCTCCATGAAGTTGGCCAGCATGTGGCCCCTATGGTTCCTTCGCCCATATCCAAATTGCCCCACTCTCACCTCTGCACCGATTCGTTCACCCAGCCTTGCGTTAAAATCCCCCATCACAACACTGTAGTGAGTGTTGGAGGCATGTATGGCTTTAGAAATATCCTCATACAGTACCTCCACCTCCTCGTCGGGTTGTGTCGATGTCGGTGCGTAAACCTGTATGACCTTCAGCGAATACCGTTTGGTGATTCTGAGTATAAGGTACGCTACCCTGCTCGACACACTCTCGACTTGAACAATGCTGTTGACGAGGGACTTGTGGACGATGAATCCGACACCACCCTGGGACTGTTGGTCGCCCTCCCGGTAGTAGAACAAGTTGCCGGAATTGAGAATTATCGAGTCCTCCCCCTCTCTTCGGACTTCAGACAATCCTATAATATCCCAGTGCAACTTGCTCACTGCTTCTTCCAGCTCGATGATCTTCTCGTCAGTCCTCAATGTGCGTGCGTTGTATGTTGCCAGGTCTAGTCGTCGGGGTTGGCAGCGGAATCTCTTCCGGAGATTCTTAGCACCCCCTGCCCCGCCGTTACCATAACCGCTGCCAGAGCCAGGAATAGCGGGGCCGCCGGGGACTAGGGGCCTTGGCAATGCGAATGTGTCCATTTCAAGGATTTGCCCAAATAATGACCACGCTGGGCAGGCGTGTTGGTCATCGCAGAGCTAGACTGTTCGCACCGGTGTCGCTGCTGCCCGACACCGGCCTCTGCCATTTACTCAGTCTAGCTAGTTTTGGATGGTTATACCGCCATCGGTCGGTCGTCAGGGCCTCGTTGGTAAATCAGCAGGGGGCACCGCGTGCAGGTGAGGTTGACAATTGGAGCTCTAGATGGAGATGAGCTCCCTTACCCCCCCGGCATTAATTAGGTATGAGATGTTTTAGTCTAGAGTAGGTTTCTTGGTATAAGTATTAAATCTGTAAACAGAAGCGATTCGCAAAATAAAAAAAAGACACTTTATATAAATATCACATTTCAAAAGTAATATTTTATTTTAATTAAGCAGAGCGGATAAATCGTCGTCGGGCCTGCGAGCAAATTGGAAATACTTTAATTAATCTCGATGATGCCGTCACGGTTCGCATATTTGTAACATTTCATTTGTGTACCTCTACGTACCTATACATCCATGTTTCTATATAGAGCTTTTTTGATAAATTGAAATATCACGGAATTATATTTACTATGTAGTCAACATTCTGTAACATATATTTTTATCTACGTAAAAAATAGCTGCAATTTTGGCAATTTTCACAATTAGAACAAATAATAATTTGAATTCTATAACACTATCACGAAGCTGTATAAGTTTTATCAATTAACTAACAATATATTTTAGTACTAGCTGAACCCCGCAACTTCGTTCGCGTAGATATAGGTTTTTATATAGGTTCGGATCGGATCCCATAATTCTTTTATGTGCCTAAACTAAATGTAGCCTAAGTTACTCCTTATAACATTGAAAGTTCCATTAAAATCTATCCAGCCGTTTCGAAGATTAGCTGGAATAAATAGACAGACCGACAAACATAAATTTAAACGCACACCAGTTTAAAATAAGCCGTACGTTCAAAGATCCGGGTCCCAAGTTATTTGAACCCAATACTGAGGATTGGAATGTCCGTCATTTCTAAACTAAAAAACCTATGACCTTGAAATATTTACGGGACAATACATAAAGTACTACCTTTGTAACAAAAAAAAATGAGTGAAATCGAACAACGCGTTAATGAATTACAGCTAAATACACGTTTTAACTTTCATCCCCTCTCCCTAGGGAACCGTGGTGAATTTCGGGATAAAAAGTATCCTATGTCCTACCTCGGAGTATAAACTCAAATCGTACCAAGTTTCATTCGAATCCATTCAGTAGTTTCGGCGTGATGCGCGGCCAAGATACAGACAGACAGACAGACAGACAGACAGACAGACAGACAAAAATGAAAAAAATTGCAGTTTTGGCTTCAGTATCGATTATAGAGTGCCCTCTAATAAAAAATTTCAAAATATCTTCAATGTACAGAATTGGATCTGTTACAGTTTTATTATATTATAGAAGATAGATGTCAACATATAATATTATATTATTCCTGCACAAAATGTGAAATTGGAATGCAAATAAAAGTTTGATTTCCATTTTGAAATAGCTTCGGAAAGTCAATTATAATTACACAATGTCAGTTCATATTCTAAAAAATAACTTGTCCAAAAGTTATTTAACACATGAGCGAGCGCGAATTAACTTTCCCGAAATAACGTCTAAAATCGCAATAATAACTAAACTTTAATATGAATGTGAAATCGCAAAAGTTTTTATGGGATTTATTTTCTACTTCGTGTCACGTGAAATATGTAAATTGTCCCTTAGTGCTAGGTTTTTATGTTTTTTTTTTTTTTCATAATATGAAACGTGGTATGTGACAAAAACAATTATTACATAATATTATGTAGGTATATGGATATAAATATAGATATGTAGGTATACTTAGGTACTTATCATCTGTACTAATATTATAAATGCAAAAATATGTTTGTCTGACAATCCGTCACAGCAAAAACGCGAAACCAATCTAAGCAGTTTCCACGGGATTTTTAAAGCACGTAAATCCATCGCGAATTTAGAAGACAAGTTGTGAGCATGAGCATTTAGAATAAAAAAGTAACCAGAGAGACCCAAGTTTTGCCTTTAGCAAACATTGATTATAATGTCGATTAAAAATAAAATATGTACCTAATTAAAACGATATAATGATGTACCTACTTAATGAAATAAAACGTCGAAGCTCTCATCATATTGCACTAGGAAATAAATTGCATCCGAAAATTGATAGACTCGAAATACACGCTAAAATCGTTTCAATTTTCCGAACAATAACTATCCGCAAACATTTCGCGAGTCAAAGTCCATCAAGGTCCATCCGATAGAGGTCATAATCCCAGCGAGGATAATCGAATGGTACGCACCGTACACCACGACTCCCGTATAACAATATGTACATGCCAAGTTAGTCCTTAAAATATTTAAAGTAAGTATTAATCTAGCGTGAATGTTTGACGTGTGAATATAATGTTGTGGTCCACTGTACGTATAGATGCGATGTGCTAATTCATGTTCGGTAAATGTAGTAGGTACTGGGTACGGTCACTGCACGGACGCAAACATTGTCAACACGCTCTCCATATTTGTTTAACGTAAGTATGTGCAGTTTAACATCACAGTATCTATATAAATATTTATCGAATACAATTATTTATTTAATGCTTTCATTTAGTACTCGAATTAAAGTGATTTTCATTTGAGGAAAGATTTTCATTTCCAAAGAGATTGTTCCACTCTTCCTCAACTAAGAGTATAAAATTATGATCGCTATTAGTTGTTACGCCCCTCTTAAACACTCAAGAGTCCGTTACTTCATTGCAAGTGGAAAATTTACGCAATGTTTATTAATAAGTCACTCAATAAACATGGGCTTGTGAGGGGTTTGCGTAGCGCATTTACACACTCAAGACAAATCAAAATCAAACCAAAAATTGTGTCTACCTACAATAAAAACCAAATAAAACAATAATAAAAACCATACAGAAAAGCCCATAAAGTTTTGTATTGTTTTTTTTTGTGTCGTATTGTAATTCCGGATAATCACAATACAATTTAAAACCCAGCCTTATCAACCTATATAAGACCTTTAAAATCTGCCTACATCTGTGGATTATACTTATTTTATAACAAATATCTACTACGTATTTTATACAAGTATAAATTAAAAAATTTAAAAACCCCCGACATTCGCCATTTTGTGGTGGCGGCCATCTTGGATTTTGCATAGTGCTACTAGCCAAGCTTAAGCTGTGATAGCCTAGTGGTTAGGACGACCGACTTCTAATCGGAGGTCATGGGTTCGATCCCGGGCACGCACCTCTAACTTTTCGGAGTTATGTGCGTTTTAAGTATTTAAATATCACTTGCTTTAACGGTGAAGGAAAACATCGTGAGGAAACCTGCATGCCTGAGAGTTCTCCATAACGTTCTCAAAGGTGTGTGAAGTCTGCCAATCCGCTTGGCCAGCGTGGTAGACTATGGCCAAAACCCTTCTCACTCTGAGAGGAGACCCGTGCTCTGTAGTGAGCCGGTAATGGGTTGATCATGATGATGATGATGACTAGCCAAGTGTTTTCATTTGATACCCATATTGAGGGGGTTGTGAATAAATATGTTATCCACCATTTTGTGGCGGCGGTCATCTTGGATTTGCAATAGTGCTATTCTACTAGTCAAGCCCTTTCATTTAATACCCATATTGAAGGAGTTGTGTAAAATTATGTAATCCGTCATTTTGTAGCGGCGGCCATCTTGGACCGATTTTCATCAAACATAGCTAACAACACTGTCGACTAATTCACCTTTCAAACAAAAAAAAAACCGCATTCAAATCGGTCCACCCGTTTGAGCGCCACAGGGGAACAGACAGACCGACACACACACACACGTCAAACTTATAACACCCCGCCGCTTTTGCGTCGGGGGTTAAAAAGGAAAAATGCTGAGAGATGTCTAATATGTGCACGGTTATAATAATTTGTCCGGCGAGCGGGAATTCGGTTCGATAAATTTTCATCAGTGCGGAAACCCCTTAAATTAAGTTATGGCTGCTGTTTACATAGTAACTACATTACTTCCCAGATTTGGACCTTTGCTTCAGCTCCTTAATATAATTACTACGGTCGAATATATTCATAATTATTTTATTTAGAACTAGATGATACCCACGGCTTCGCCCGTGTGGATTTAGGTTTTTAAAAATCCCGTGGGAACTTTTGATTTTCCAGAACAAAAAGTAGCCTATCTGTAGTAACTCGTCCACAAAACGGAAAAATTCCATGGGATCCCGGATCCCTACGATTTCGGAATGCAATTCCTTACAGCATCAGGGTTGAGGAGTTGGATATGTACCTACTCGAGTTAATTCAACGATAGTCTTTAATTGGTACCCCCAATATCAATTTAAATAACCGACAGTTCCTAAATCCCATTAGTTTTGGGGATCAGGTCCCCTACAGCATCAGGATTGAGGAGTTGGAATCTAAATTTTTTTGTAGGACTGTGTTGCAATGTTTCTCTATCGATTAAAAAAAAAATACGCAAATCGGTTCAGAAATCTCGGTTCAGATATCGGTGTACATAGGTAGAAAAACACAACTCCTCCTTTTTTGAAAGTCGGTTAAAAAAGCACTCCTGTTACTCCCTGGTTCATTCTCTACTTGTATGTGAAAGTCCCGTCAAAATCGGTTCAGCCGTTCCGAAGATTAGCCCGTTCAAACAGACAGACAGACAGACAGATAGACAGACAGAAAAAAAAATTAAAAACGTGTGATTCGGTTACGGTACCGTTCAAATAACCATATGAGCTTAATATGAGGTAGTTATTTTGAAATTACAGACAGACACTTCAATTTTATTTACCTATTAGTATAGTAAGTATAAACTAGTTGTATTTCGCGACATTTTCCATGTGAATTTGGTTTTTTTTTTTAAATCCCGTCGAGACTCTTTGATTAGGATAAAAAGAAGGGTGACTCCATTTCCATTCACTCTATGAGTAGATATATAAATATTTATGAAGTATAGTAATAGGTAAGTACTTACTCACATATCTTTAAAATATTTTTAATCGGCTTTCAGTGTTTTTTTTTTTTTGTATAATTAAAACCAAAATGATACACGAAATCATCACGCAAGTCTTATAAAATCGCTGGACTAACTTGAAGATGAACTAAAAAAAAAATAACGCCAACGTAAAAGCCTTAAAGATTTTTGAACAGTTTCATTTACAAGTTTGTCACCCTCTTTAAATAAATTATGTATGCAAAGCAATTTTTATCACTCCCCAAATCGTTATCCTTTCCTCCCAAGATGGGGAATGAATGCCTAGCGAGCGGGATATTCTTAGAGCACGGGCTGCTTTAAATTTATGGCCGATGCCTAAAACAATATCGCAGCATATCGTAACTCCTAATAAATATGGAGTCATCAACAATGATTCACTCCAAGTACATTCCGTACACTGCCTACCCTGTTTATCTAGGATCGAAACGCCTCACGAACCACCAACATCTCAGGGGAAATTTGCATTTATTTCGTCGGTGCTAAAGTTGGAAATGGCGAAGTGAAATTCGTGTATGTGATGTACTAGTTTTATAATAGTGGCAACCACAAGGGGGTATGATATAGTGTTATTGGCCTTCCGCTTTTCAGGAATGGATGGTGTACACTCCAGGGCATGAAGGATGATGGTAATCTTCGAGGATAGTAAAAATTAAGGCTATTTATCCTCTAGGTCAGATACTTACCTACTTAGTTATTATATGCTTTCAAATAAGTATATTATGGAGATCAAATAATCTCCTATTTCTATTGTATATGATATTGGATATGTATATCTATTTATATTGTAGTAGCACATTCTGTAGAGTATGCAATAAGGACAAGATTTTCCTGAATCTATTTTCATATAATCCATAGTACTCGTAGGTACCTATTAATATTACAAATCCGAAAGTCTATCTACAGAGTAGACATATCTACTCTTGTGGTGTATCTATCTGTCTATTACCTTTTGGTATAGAAGTGATTTCGATAAGTTATCACGTTGGCCCACGGAAACATTCGCCCAAATTATTCCATTAGGATTCCCAACATGTCACACTGTGACACGATTGGGTGTGAGTTGTGACTGGTCAGGTGAACGACAAATGCGACGCAACGCGATGCGGCACGACGCGACGCGTATCGACTCCATAGAAAATGACTAACCTGGGCTACGAGACAACGTAGGCAACGTGTAGGCTCAGCTACTGCTTGATATTTTCAACATATTTTTAACCCCCGATGCAACAAGAATAAATTAAAAATTTAAAAACCCCAACATTCGGCATTTTGTGGCGGCGGCCATCTTGGATTTTCATAGTGCTATTGTACTCGTCTAGTCCTTTCATATGATACCCATGTTAAGGGAGATGTGCAAAAATATGTAATCCACCATTCTGTAGCGGCGGCCATCTTGGATCGATTTTCATCAAACATAGCTAACATCACTCTCGACTAGTTCAACTTTCTAACAAAAAAAAACCGCATTCAAGTCGGTTCACCCATTTGAGCGCTACAGGGGAACAGACAGACACACACACATACACGTTATGACAATCGATCCAAGATGTCCGCCGCTACAAAATGGTGGATTTCAAATGAAAGGGCTTGACTAGTAGAATAGCACTATGCAAATCCAAAATGGCCGCCGCCACAAAATGGCGAATGTTGGGGGTTTTTAAATTTTTAATTTATACTTGTTTGTTGCGTTCTAGAGTCTGTCGTTCACCTAGGACAACGGGTTAGGACTCCAAACATGTGATTCTATCGGAAAATAAATTCCCAACTATGGCACGAATGGGTGTGAGTGATGTGACTGGTTGGGAGGCCACTCAAATCACGCTATCAGCCGCGCTCGCGACGCGCGGAATCTTTATTAGCACTAACTTCCCGTGCATATGGCTCCCGCGACACTCGTTCGCTGTTACATGAGAGCCATTTAAACTAATACTTACCTTCTCATTAATAAAATTGCATCCAAAATAATTTATTAGTTCTCTTTACATAATTTTACGTAAATTACTTACAAGTATAAATTAAAAATTTAATAAACCCCCGACATTCGCCATTTTGTGGCGGCGGCCATCTTGGATTTGCAATAGTGCTATTCTACTAGTCAAGCCCTTTCATTTGATATCCATATTGAGGGCGTTGTGATAAAATATGTAGTCTGCCATTTTGTAGCGGCGGCCATCTTGGTCCTATTTTTATTAAACATAGCTAACAACACTCTCGACTAATTCACCTTTCAAACAAAAAAAACCGCATGCAAATCGGTCCACCCGTTTGAGCGCCACAGGGGAACAGACAGACAGACACGCACACACACACACACACACACACACACACACACACACACACACACACACACACAGACACGTCAAACTTATAACACCCCGTCGTTTTTGCGTCGGAGGTTAAAAATGTTTCTTCGATATTGATATATATAAACCCCACATATGTACATAGTGTATATTCTGGGATATATACTATGTATGTGGGGTAGTTTTTATTGAAATATTCCAACGGCTGCATAGATTTTAATGAATGAGATGCCTTTCCATTCGTGTAAGCTGTGCGATGGTTCTACGTTCGGTTTTTATAAAACGAAAATGGCTGACGTAAAATACAAAATGGCGGTAGAGACGAAAAAAATGCCCACCATATTGTATGGCATATTACTGAATAAGGTGTTTCAAAATCAATATGATGTTTCCTAGACTGTTGTAAAGTTCCGTTTAAGAATTACACCACCTGAAAGTTGTGTATGTAACTTACACGTCATCTCTACATATTTCTTGTTTAATTACTTTTCTTGTTGAAATACTCTTTTATGCAGTCGGGGCTTTTATTTTTTAAATTACTAACTAAAGCGAATAACAAAGACTTATATATGTACTTACTTATGCGTAAGTAATATTATTACAAAACCCTGAAACTAAAGTTATTTACGTAATTTTAATTTAGCTGCTACTTACGCTAAAAGATGGTTTTATGGCCACTTTTAAAAATGTACCGGGAGTGATTTCGCAAAGTTTCTACATCCACGCGCGGTTTCGTCCGCACAAATCACTAGCTCCGGCGACGCGTCAAAACTTTATTAGCACTAACTTCCCTTGCATGGCTCCCGCGACTCTCGTTCGCTGCATGAATTGTTTTCGCTCTAAATTTCACTAAGCCGCCATAGTGGCTACAACGAAATTGGTCTGCAGCAAAAATTTGAGGGTAGATTTTAAGAATCTCACGCACTGTGCAGCCACGACCACGACTTGTGGCCGCAACGTCCAGGTAAATTATCGCAACGCGCACTTAGTCGTTGCGGCGCGTAGATCCCGGGTTCGATTCCCGGTTCGAGCAAATTATTGTTAGGCATTGGGTTTTCTGTCAAGAAATTCTCATCGCCGGCCCGGAGTTGGTAGTCAGCGGTGTTGCACCCCCGTACCTCGGAGAGCACGTTAAGCAGTCGGTCCCGATTATTATCACTATCATGTGACAATTATAGTCGTTAAAGCCCACCAACCCGCATTGGAGCAGCATGGCGGGTCTAAGCTCCTATGAGACAGGAGGCCTGTGCCCAGCAATGGGACGTTAAAAGGCTGAAGTAGTAGTGGTGGGTGGTGGATATAAATCAGCCTATCTGAAGCGTATAAATCGTAATCTTTGCACAACGGTCCGTGGCTGGGGCCTGGGTGTCAGTATAATCAGTAGATAAGTACATAACTTGGCAACGTTGATCCGGTGCTCGAGTTATCTGTTATCTGCGCGATCCACATGAGCTTGGGGAATTCGTATAATTGCCTTCTTTTTTAACCCCCGACGCAAAAACGAACGGAGTGTCATAAGTTTCACGTGTTTGTGTGTGTGTGTGTGTCTGTCTGTCTGTTCCCTCGTAGCGCTCAAACGGGTGGACCGATTTCAATGGTGTTTTTTGTTTGAAAGGTGAATTAGTCGGGAGTGTTGTTGTGAGCTATGTTTGATGAAAATTGGTCCAACATGGCTGCCGCCACAAAAAGGCGGATTACATATTTTTTCACAACTCCCTCAATATGGGTATCAAACGAAAGGGCTTGACTAGTAGAATAGCACTATGCAAATCCAAGATGGCCGCCACCACAAAACGGCGATGGCGGGGGTTTTTTAAATTTTTAATTTATACTTGTCTATTCATTTAGTGTGTTTTTTTAACTTAATGTACTGGACCGGTCGGCCCTCAGAAAGTGTCAGTGAAAAATATACTTATTTCTCATCCACGATTGCGAGTCTATTGTCAGTGAGAAATCTTGGAGAAACCCAATGTGAAGACGTCACCCGATACCAAAGTGTGCTTTTAAAAGTTGTTGTAATACAAATATAAGTGTATAAGGTCTGAAGAAGTTTCAAAGTAAATGTATTTCTGCTTATTTCTAGGCGTAGGTATATTGTGACAACTTATTCTCTTAAGACTTAGAGATTACATATTTAGTATACCTACTTATTAATTATTATTTATTGATTGAAGCGACTAACTTATATCTACTGGCTGAAGACCTTGTTCGCGTGGATTTGGATTTCTAAAATCGCGTGGAAACTGTTCGATTTTGCAGGATGACATTTTTTTATGTCCGTTTCCAGGATGCAAACTATCTCTTGTGTGCCTACTTTTTCAAAATTGGTGCAGTGATTGAACCGTGAACAGGTAACAAAAAGATACACTTTCGCATTTATAACACACTAGGTAGATCCATATTATAATACACATGACTTAGTATGGATTAAAGTTTGCATAGGTACTTGAAACTTATATAATTTGTATGCAATAACACGGTGGAAGTTAACTAAATCACTAATTAAACGCATCCACTTGAAATTCCGAGCTTGTTAGAACACAAGGTGTTGCTAAGACTGTATCCTACAAGCGTGGAAGCTCAATCTAAGTAAGGTAATTAACGAACAGCCAATTTGTATCAAGTGTGGGTAAAGCTGGGTCTCCACCAAAGAAAAATTGACAACTTTTGTGTTGTCAACACGAACGTGTTGGTGACAAAGTTTCTGTAAAGCTGAGTTTCCACCAGAGAAAAATTGACAACTTTTGTGTTGTCAACACGAACGTGTTGGTGACAAAGTTTCTGTAAAGCTGAGTTTCCACCAGAGAAAAATTGACAACTTTTGAGTTGTCGGCACGTGTTGGTGACTAAAGTCTCTGTAAAGCTTGGTGTCCACAAAAGAAAAATTGGTAAATGTTGTGTTATCAACACGGACGTGTTGGTGACAAAGTTTCTGTAAAGCTGAGTCTCCACCAACGAAAAATTGACAACTTTGGAGTTGTCAACACGTGTTGGTGGCAAAAGTTGGCAATTTTTCTTTGGTGGAGACCCAGCTTTGTGCTTCTTGAAAGTAGGTTCCTATTTACTCGGTTGCGTAACAACAAAAACCATTATGTTTTTCACGCGTGTCTAGGTATATGTATATAAATACTATAACATAATATATACTATAACATAATATATGTTTTATTAAACCCTCTTTATACCTTCGAAGCATATCAACAGCTGAATAGGTTTTTATCAATGATGTAGGTATCTATCGATTTGTCTAAACTTTTCTATGGTTATAGGGTAGGTTCTGTTTTCCTTTTTACTTCACTTTTCTCAATCGACTTTTAGATTTTTTTCATGTTAGTTTATTTTTATGGCAGAGTCTTCTAGTCCTTTTTGTCTCGTCAACCGATAGATTCCACTGGTGACCTCTTGTAGGGACGTCTACGCGCCGAGGTCTTGCGACGCTTATATCCAGCGGCTCCCTGCGACTCGTCTGGAGGTCTGCAAACACTGACTGCGCTTTCCAGTGCAAGGTTGCTAATCCAGCATTCTTTTCCACAGAGAACATTCAGAGTATAGCACTATTTTCAAACCAGTAAAAATTTAATTTAGAAATTGTGCACAACTGAATTATCGCCAATTCGCTACTCTACACTTAACACTTCGCAGAATGTGTGGCGGCCTTAATGTAATACATATTTGTGCTTAGTTGGAATATTAATTATATTAGAAACCTTAATACATAAGGCGGCGTACACATGCATCGTTTAAGCGATTAATTAGGCGCGCCGCGTTCGCGACTCGAGTGTGTACTCATTACGTGATTGTACCTGTATTATAATGCAATCTTGTTGAACCGAGAGTAATTAGAGCAAAGTGTATAACGTTCTTATTAATTTAGGTATTAGAATGAATAATTAAGGAAGGTAACATTTGGTTAAAGGGTTTATAAGATTTTAGATGAGACTTTCTTGTTTTATTTACACATAAAATGTACCTAATAGGTACTAAATGTACTAATTTATCATATAGGTATATTTAATTTGCAAATGTACACATAACAGTATACATTATTATTTATATATTTTTAGAGATATTTTTCTTATACTTATTGCAAAAAAAACACATTGCAAGGAAAATAAAATGTAAGCAACATAGATTAAAGAAAAACAAACAGCAGGCAAAATGCAAAATACTACATGCGAGAATCACATTCGTAAAAGAAGACGAAACTTGACATTCCACCGCACGATAAAATCTGTAATGCGCACCCGGCCTTACGAGGGATGCGAATGGGATGTTTGTTTCAATTACGGACCGTGAAACTTGCCCCGATGACCCGAATATTCGACTCCGTGTAATGTGGCTGAGCGCACCATCGCTTACATTTTGTATGGCCACGTACCAGGCCGTACGGATTCACGAGAATATCCCGCTAAAGTGTATCCGGTCCAAAGATTTTCTTGCAAGATGCTGTGTTTTCATATGCTTCCCATTCATCAAGCGACGCGGCATCGCGTTGAGGGAGGTGAAATATACAACGTTCCTTTCTGCCAAAGTACTAGACCACCTACTAATACTCTTTACTCTATAGTATCTACTAATACTAATAGTATTTTTGTTTATTGCATCATATATTGTCGACGTTATTACACAATGAATAAACTTTTTAATTAAAAAGTTGCATCGAAACAATCGGCTTTGCATTCAGTTGTCCACAGCATACTGGTGTCATAACTCATAATTTGTTACAGCGACACAGAACAGTTATAGCGACTTATTGTAACTTATATTTTGAAAAAACAACTTTTTTATCAGCAGAATACGGTTTAACAAGAGTCCTGACTTGTCAAATAATTTTGAATTTTAATTTTTTTGAATTCTAGTCAGTTTATTGTGTGTTATCCGAAATTCCTCCATTTTAAATATTAGAACTTTTTTAGATTACACAAGAGTGCTATCTGTGACTGCTCTTGAACGTGTGTGTCTGATCCGCTCGAGGTCCGGAATATTGCAAACTTTGAACTCCTTTGAATGCTCAGTGCTCATACTCGTAGAATTCCTTGTGATTTAACAAAGGAAAAGGATGATTTTGTAAAAATGAAGAGAATTTCACTGCAAGGGAATGCAGAATGGTAGGATGTGTTTATTCAGTGAAATATTTTCATGTAACATATTGCAAGCAACGTAGACAACTGTTATTTTTTTAGATTGTCTATATCATGTGCTTATACGAAAGATTAGTGGTGGATTGACTCGATTACACTTATTCGGATATAGTGACCCGGATTCTTCGGGATCAGACCCGGATCGGTAACCGATATATTTTTAATATTAGCAGATGTACATATAATAATATGATCGTTAAACTATTAATTAATGCAACTCGCTTTGCTTCTTTTACGTGGGCAAGCTTAACCTTAACAGTAACCTTACCTTAACCATCAGGCGGCCTGACAGCAACTCATCCTTAGTATTAGTTCGTATCCTTAACCGTAGCCTTAATCTAACTGCCAGACATGTAAACTTTTAAATAATAAGTAAGTATGTAATTAAAATTTAATACACTGAAATAATAAAGGTGCTTATTATTAAATTTATTTCGGAAGACTTTTCCTGAACGTGAGAGAAGCGAGCGCAAAGTATTTTTTTGTTACTTTTATAAAATACGAGAGGTATTCCATAATATGATCCAGACTGTTATTCGTCCACAGCGGGCCTTGTCACGCGTTGTAAAAACTAATGACGCGCGGTGAACGGTGCAATGGCGCAATGGGTGCAAACGACTATTGGCAGTGGATACAAAAGTAGGCGTGAAACTATTGAAAAATCTATTTGTTTTGGCAATGCTTTGGAACTGATTTATTTTCTTCATTCTATTTAAAGAACCCTGCTTGCGTCGGGATCGGCTTTTTGTCCTGTCCATTGTAGGTATTTGTTAAGCTTATTGTTCTCAGCGGTCTGACCTAAAAACCCTCACATGGAGAAATGCCCATTGGTATTGCCCAGTACTGTAATATAGTATTTTAGTTGAATAAATGAAGTAGACATGAAAAATATAATGGACCCCATTCGTCTTTATTTGTAACTTATTATGACCTTCCCTGATATGTTCGTCATTGGTGGACCTGAAGATAACTGATGAAACCGGATTTTGTTTTAAATTACATACAGGGCACTATGTATTTCATATTATGTAGTGGTAGATGGTGATGTGAGCAACGCACTACTCAATGTGTCCATGTGGGCAACACGATAGTCAATGTGGGCAACGCGATATTTGAAGTGGGCAACGTGATACTCTATGTGGGCAACGCGATACTCTATGTGGGCAACGTAATACTCGAAGTGGGCAACGCGATACTCAATGTGGGCAACGCGATACTCTATGTGAGCAACTTGTGAGCAATGTGACGTAGCCTGTACTTCTTCGACTTGATTCATATAAAGTAGGTTGCGCTAAAGTATTCTTTCGCCCTAGATCTACTTATACACACATTCCATGATTACAAAGCGAGAGCAAGCAAAGATGCCTACGTCGTAATAGCTATCTGCATGCCAAATTTCAGCCTGATCCGTCCAGTGGTTTGAGCTGTGCGTTGATAGATCAGTCAGTCAGTCACCTTTTCCTTTTATAATATATTTAGATTATTTTTAACAAACATTATTTAATTTATTTTTTCATAAAATACAAGAAAAACACCAAATGAACACGTTCAGTAAGGGATATGACGTATCTAATTAAAAATCTCATTTGAATTAAAATAAACACAAATCTCTCTTGCTCCTTTCTTATCGTAAGATGTATCGAATAATATTCCAGAGTTAAAATGTTTCCAAACATACAAGGACAACTTTGTTAAGCAAACATAAGGGTTCAAAGAGTTAAGCACAGCTGCTGACTATGCTGATATACAAAACCCAAGACATGCATAATAATGTGATAAAAAATTGATGAAAGATGAAAAGTGACTGAAAAAGTAAGTGCTGTTAATTAAGAAAAGCAAAGCAACATATTAAGTTTAGAAATTACTAATAATAATATGCCATTTCTTCTATTCTTAAGTTACCTAATAACTAGAGCAATTAAAATTTTGCAACAGAATACGCGAATTTTGCAAATTCTCGCGAATTGTGGTTGTACTGACGTGGAATTAAGGCATCACTCAAATGTCAATTAGTACACCTAGCATAAACGCGTTCCATTAACGACGCCTGAATATGGTGTCACTGTTAGATAAAAGTTAAATTCGTAAACCTCTAGGATGGTGATGTCATCATTAATAACATTCAATAACGTGACTGAAACATTTATATTGAAACTAGTGTAGTTTTCTAGAGTTTTACGGTGTCGAATAGCTATCTCTAAAGCTCTGGTTTCCTAGTATAGCAGTGCCACTCAATCACTTCAATCGCCATCAATTATTATTCAATCTAATCGTCGTCAATTACCGCTCTCTAGGAAACCGCGTCATTTTGTTTATACGACGTTAGTTTTAGTTTAAGCAAAACCTGTAAGTAGTTGGTCCAGAATCAGTAATAGAAGAGTTTTCATTATATATTTTTAAAATTTTATGTAACTATTTCAAAAGTAAAAATATTTGACACGTGTTTCGGTTTTTGCGCAAAGTAAAACTAACGTTGTACCTATAGACGACGTTCTAGTGACACGTCATTCACCGCTGTATTACGATTTACGGCTGCTATTTGGCATCACTATCCTCGGAAATCAGAGCTTAACACCGTCAAATAGCAGTCAAACCAGAGTTCAACGATTTGTATATCTTTCACTTTTATATCAGTAGCTAACATATTCCAAACCCGGTCCTGTTCTGTACTGCGTTTCTTTGTCAAATCGCGCGAGAGCTGCGCAAATATGAACATTCAAAGGAAACAAAGTTTACGGACCGTGAAGTGAAGGTAGGCAGCTCTGAGTGGATCAAAGCAGTCTGAACAATGTTTGTGTTTGATACACATTGATCACTGTCTTTTGAGATGTCCTTATTGTGAAACTAATTAACTTCTTGTTTTTCTATTTTAAAATGATATATAAATGTACCTACTTGTATATTTTTCTTGATCTTTAACCGTTTTTCCACTGTTGGAGATGTATTGTAAAAAGCAAAGTGGGTTGCATTTAAAATCAGTATTCATACATTCATGGTGAAAATTGAAGTCAAACTTTGTTAAAAAGCAGGCCATTATAAGCCTATATTGGTCTGCGTGTAAAAAGTTCCTTGTTCAACCCAAAATGGCACTTTTTGGTGGTAAACCTTAACCGTAAGTTTACCTTAACCGCATGACATCCGACCCACGCTTAGCGGTTAAAACTTTTTAGCAGCAATATTTTAAATTGCGTAAAGGTGCAAGAGAGTTATCCCAACATTTATTGCACATTCACAACTACCTCGAAAAGTTACTACAAACTACCCACCCAACAATGTTCCTGGTTTTCAATTCATTAAGACGATGACATTATGAAAAAAAAAGTTTGTGCTCACACAGAGACCGAAGTGAAAACTTCATCAATCAAAGAAGTCAAAACTTCTTCATCTTACATCTCTCTCGTTCCTTCAATCGACTCGAGCCGACTTTACGCGAACGAGCGTTACATAGCCGAGCGTGACGGCTCAGTCTCGTTCAATACCCACAAAATTAAAGTGCTCAAAAGTTTTTTCCTCAAAAATAACCACACTCTTGCTTTCGTCATGAAATCATCAGGGTCTCCCAGTATGTATTATAATTGTCAAAATAATTCTGTCGCGTTAATCCCGCGGGCAGACGGCAGTGTACGTATATTATCATTAACAGCTCTTCCCAAGTTAGCGCTCTCAAGGCGCGACTCTCCCGAACTATTTATTATTAACGCAACTCCGTAACTTCGTAGTCATAATTTATAGCGTCTTAACTACCCTCAACTTTTGTAACACTCGATACCGTGAGGTAAGTTTGTAACATGAGAATTTTCATGCGCGTGCCTACTCGTTAAGTAGATATCTACTTAGTTTTTAGTACAGCTCTCCTTCTTATAGTTTATCCAACTTGGCTTTAGTTTTACTACATCATTAAAGCTAATGTTCAGGTAATATCTACCCTCGAGTGTGAGTGAAGAGAAATCGAGTGTAATAATCGTAGCTTTTTTAGTTTTAATTTGTAGTAAATAATTTAATTTAAGTTTCCGATGCCTATCCACCCGCATTGGAGCAGCGTGGCGGGTCTAAGCTCTAAATCCCTCTCTCCTATAAGAGAGGAGGCCTGTGTCTTGCAGTGGGACGTTAAAAGGCTATAGTGGTGGTGGAAGGCTCTTCCATTTTTTTTAAGAAAATTGTTTTTCATTTTGCCGGAATAGGGAACTCTCAAGTGCAATTGAAAAATGCGAAAAAATAATCGCTTGACATCGCCTGTCCCACGCGCACCGCCGCACCGCCCTGCGTCCCGCGCGTTCGAGATAGCGCGAAGTTTTCTCGTTAAACTTATTTCCTTTTATCTAGCCGCCGCAGGGACGCGCTTGTTAGAGTTATCGTCCGCTTTATTAAATTACTTGGTAATTTCAATAGCTCGCGCGCGGTATCTTGTTTATTCTTTTGCAACTTTTGCCCGCCGAAATTTCCTTAAGTAGGAACACCGGCTTCATAATTTCTGTGACAAACATTGTTCTCTCATACTAACTTCTGCTCGGTTACCGTATTGTTGTGTTATTTTTCAATTTTGTTTTTCTTAACGAGATTAGGTCATCACTAATTACAATCACCTAGTTAATCTGTTCAGTACATTGCAAATAATACCTACCTACTCTGAATATACCTACTAGTTATAGTTACTCAGTATACCAGCCATCAAATGAGTAAGTAGTTAATAATACTCCATTGTAATAAAACAAACTTCACTCGTAGATTAGACGGTCGGAACTGGGAACCACTCATCATGTGATAAGATATGCACAAAGGGGCCGCTTTGTAGCCCCCAGTCGATTGTCTTCGGCTCGTCAGCAAATACCTATTAGCTGACCCTCGGTAAAAGCCTGCCCAAAGCGATTGATTAACGCGCCCTCATAACCTATGCACCCTTAACTTAGCAGCAATTCTCCTACAATCGTTCTTGTTTATTAAGTACCCGACTATGGAAGAGATATGAATTTAGCAGCATATTACTAAACATTCGCTTGTTCTTATAATACTCAGCAGGTTTGATGGCGCTGGCTGTATAATAGAGCCCTATGACGTCTCACGTCAAGACAAATCCAACATGGCGGACTCTGTATATTAATAGGCTTATGAATTCATATTTTATTTTATAGATTATAGGTATTTTATCCTTTGCCTGATTGTTTTACAAAGCCTCTTAGAGGCCCTGCACACAAAGACCAGCCCAAATGTTTGCTGTGTTTTTAACCCCCGACGCAAAAACGACGGGGTGTTATAAGGTTGACGTGTCTGTGTGTGTGTGTGTGTGTGTGTGTGTCTGTCTGTTCCCCAGTGGCGCTCAAACGGGTGGACCGATTTGAATGCGGTTTTTTTTGTTTGAAAGGTGAATTAGTCGAGAGTGTTGTTAGCTATGTTTGATGAAAATCGGTCCAAGATGGCCGCCGCTACAAAATGGCGGATTACATATTTTTTCACAACTCCCTTAATATGGGTATCAAATGAAAGGGCTTGACTAGTAGAATAGCACTATTGCAAATCCAAGATGGCCGCCGCTACAAAATGGCGAATGTCGGGGGTTTTTTAAATTTTCAATTTACACTTGTTGTCCTGATAATATTATCAAGGTACCAATTTTCCAAATATTTGTCAAAATCCAATGAGAAGTTTGGAAGTTACGAGGAATAGATGAACATATCTACATAGAAGTTAACTGCTGCTCCCAGTAGGGTGTAGTTTTTGCCTCCTGCCTTGTCATGGTCTACTGTACCTCTAAAAAATATATACGTAAAAAATGCATACATTACAAAATTACAATACATTATACAACAAATAAAAACGCGCAGATGTTTCTAGACGTTTAGTAAATAAACAAGTTGACGTAGACCCTTGCCCCACGCGGACGGCCCCTCCGTGGAAATATTTAAGAAACACCGACGCCAAAGGCTCCAGAATTGTAAATATACGAGTATTTTTATACATACAATAAAAAGGTACGGATCGGCCGACGAACACAACACACGACTTTTTGTGAAAATTGCCTCATTCACGCAGGGAGTCGCCGGAATTATTATCCTGTACAGGCTGGGGTCCGTGTGACAGAAACCTGATGTATGTACGACCACCTCTAAAGGTCGAATAGGTATTATATCTTTTTTAACGCCTTATCAATCGATAAACGCCGGTCGCACGCACGAAAAATCATGGCTCATTGTCACGGACCGCCTGAGCCGAGCGTGCAAGCGAGAACGCGGAACAAGCGATAGAGAGGCAATGTTTTCTTATGACGTTATCACGTAAAATTATAGTCCGTTTTATCGACTTTACAGACAACACATTTTTTGTAAATGGAGGAAATGCCAATGTGCACGATACAAAACCAACAGCTAATGATGGAAGTGGAACGATTCTATTGTGCGCAGTTAATACCTACTCCTCTTAATAACCACCTACAAACAAAAATGAGTTTATAGTTTTTAGCTGCGTATAATCTTAAGTGGGAAGTCCCGGGTTCAATTCCCGGCACTGGCAATGTGGGATTTTATAATTTCTAAATTCTCTGGTCTGGTGGGAGGCTTCAGCCGTGGCTAGTTACAATCCTACCGACAAAACCGTGCCGCCAAGCGATTGATTGAGCGTTCCGGTACGATGTCGCGTAGAAAACGGTCAGGAGTATGGATTTAATATCTGTAAAAACTGCAACACTGCGCTTCCACCTTAGACTGCATCGTCACTTACCAAATCAACCATCAGGTGATATCGCAGTCTAGGGCTTGTAGATGAATAAAAAAAAAATCTCTGATTCTGATGAGTAATTGAGCTATTGATGCTTCAAGAAACGAAATTCACAAACTACATTGAAATCAACTAAAAAGTTTCGTTACTTCTGCAAAAGCAAGCGTAGATAAGTTCAGTGCCAGTTGTAAATTGTAATAAACAGAACGTAGCTTCATCCTCTGCTCAATCCAATCAAAGTTTCTTGCGAGTAGGTATTACTTATAGCGAGACGGATTCTTATTGAGGATCTCATCCATTGCAACGCGATTGCAATACTTAATGGAATTGCAACTCATTTAATCATAGAATTGCTACTAACAACTTCTTCACTGCAATTCGACAAATCGTAGGTATTTTGGTACTGTATTGTACCTATGCTACATAAAGTAAATCCATACTTATAAAGGTACATAAATGAGAAAGTAACTATTTGTAACCTTTACACTGCTCAACAGTTGGACGGTTCTTGACGAATTTTGCAACAGAGATAGCTGGCATCATAAAAGTCTTCACGCAATTTGAAAAAGTCTAAATCCACGCGGATGAAATTGCGGGCATCAGTTAGTAAGATAATTCTACAAGCATAAATTAAAAATTTAAGAAACCCCCGACATTCGCCATTTTGTGGTGGCGGCCATCTTGGATTTGCATAGTGCTGCTCGACTAGCCAAGCCCTTTCATTTGATATCCATATTGAGGAGTTGTAAAAAAATATCTACTCCGTCATTTTGTGGCGGCGGCCATCTTGCACCATTTTTCGTCAAACATAGCTCAGAACACTCCCGACTAATTCACCTTTCACTAAAAAAACCGCATTGAAATCGATTTATCCGTTTGAGTGCTACGGTGGAACATACAGACACACACACACAGACACATCAAACTTATAACACCCCGTCGTTTTTGCGTCGGGGGTTCAAAATATAAATAAAGAAACAATAGCATAGCCAGGTTTCTCCCTGGTTCTTCTTGGTAGGAACGGCGTTCCGAACCGGTGGGTAGTAGATTCACTTGACGATTCAAAAGCACTCGTAAAAGTTTATTTGAATTAAAAACTTTTCTATTCTATTCTAGTAGGTATGTACCTAGGTACTGTCGCGTAGACCCGTCCAGTGACTGCGATGAGTGCGAACACCCATCAGTTCAAGTGCTAAGCTTTACAGCGAAACTCCATTACTCTACTAAGCACTTTTCGATTGCATTGCGAGAATTGTTCTTTAGTCGAGACACTCCCTCATTCCATAGTTAACCAATCATACAGTCCAGAAAAGAACGTAGACCGTGGATAACTAAAGATGTTCGAAATGTGAACTTCATAGGTACTTGACCCCATGAAACCTTACAGTAGCAAAGTTCAAAACTTACATAAAGTTCGCTGGACTTCTTCCTCTTTTAATCTAGGTATCAATTATTTATATTAGTTCATTAAATTGGTTTCGTTGAGTAATCATCTCACGAGAGTGATCAGCTAATGATGGCGCAGGTATTTATCAAATACCTACAGGATTATCCACCCATACATCCCGAATGTTGGGGTTATCAATTTAAATATGCTTGTTGGTATTTAAAAGAATTCTGCGAAACTACAGAATTTTTGAAGTAAAACTTCTTCAGGATCGTTGTTCATTTGAAAATTCGATGATACGAAAACGCGACAGCATTTTAGCGTGCAAAGGTTAAAGCTAAGGTTAAGGTTATTTTTCTGAAGTGTCACTTCTGCCATGTGTGAATTGCACACACACATTTTTCTTTTTGTAATATTGCTCCCGATAAAATTAACGAACGTTGGTAATATTTCCAAGGTTCGTACATTCTGTCAGGCACACGCTCGTCGCGCGGCGTCAATGGCGGGCGTACCAACCCGAATCAAATTAAATTTTACGCTCGACGTGTTCCGTAAACATTTCCTCTCGGTCTAATGAGTTCCGAACTTTCCTCCTTTGTAAGATTACGCCAAAAATTGTGAAAAACTTCGCCGCTCCGATGTTAAACGGTCGCTGACGCGCGCAGAGAAGCGCGCGCGTAGAGACCACCTCGACGGGAAAATGAGATTTCTTTCTACAGATGTCAACAATAGGCAAAAAATATGTGCTAAAACTAAATTAACAAGGTCGTACCGAGATTTGGTAGATGATTTCTTAAATCAAAATTTAACGTTATAATAATATAACGTTGGATATTTGTAACGCAAAGGAAAGCAACTCCTCTTGTAGTTTGAGCAACTTTTTTTGACACGACCGTTTTCGCGCTTAGGTATTGTTCGATATGATATTAGGTATTGTTCGATATGATACCAATTTTATTAGAAGATACAGCAACTGTAGTTTAGTTGGTAGATGATAAGTTTTTCTTGTAGAGTTCCTTGTAAGAGTCTGCAGCTGTACGTTGCTTCCTTGAGGGACCTTTCAGACAGACCGGCGAGGAGAGCAGAGCAAATTTTAATCGCATTTAAAATAGAATCTTAAGACATTGAAATAGGCTTTATTTTTACATGTTAACTCTTTTATGATAAGAGGATGCTCGAGCATGCTCCCAATACGCTCTGTGTGAAATATATGAGAGCAGCCGGTCGGCTACTCGTCGAGCCGGTCGGCTGCTCCATGCCCGTGCCCTTTCGCGCTCGACCATCGACCGGCTCCGTTCGCGTGCTCTTTCATGCTCGCACAGCCGACCGTAGGCCGAATATGCTCTGCCGTCCGGCCCAAGAGCGTACGCTCGGCTCCGAGCGCATCCGCGTGTCCGTTCACACAGACCGGCGCGGAGAGCAGAGCAAATTTGAACGGCCGGTCTGTGTGAAAAAAAAAATGCTCTCCGACGCTCTCCGCGCCGGTCTGTCTGAAAGGTCCCTAAGACTACTCTTTTTCAACCTCTGTCCATCAAACCCGTTTAATTTCCCCTTATCTAATGACAAGATAATCTGTGTCCACATTATCCGGCGCCCGTCGTCACCGTGTCGCGGACAAAGTTCGCCGGACTTCTCCCTCTGTTTACCTAGCTGAGCATGCTTGCAGGAATTAAAACTTGGACAAACTTCTTTTTTATTACAATCATTTGCTCTTGTACTAAGTGAAGTAGGGCCCGAACACGGGTGAAGTTTCGGCGGCTAATTTACATTTTTGTCTTGACAACGTCAGTGCGTGGTTAATTTTTTTATTTTATTTTAATACTACCCGCATAACAAAAAAAAAGTTCATAAATTAATGTATAAGTCGCGGCAAATAGGTCTGGCGCTGACCTTCAAGGTGCAGAAGTCGAAAATAATGTATCCAAGGTGAGCGAGTCGCGGGGCGGGGGTGCGGATCGTTCACAAGCGCCGATTGGCTCCCCAATCGTACCGTATCCGCTCACTTATACGACGCCGCGATGTACCAGGCAGCCGCGAAACAGTACCGTGGGTGATTTCGCGGATTCACGTTCGCACTTCACGGTATTCCCCGTCCATTGTTGGTTTTATTGTCCGCTAGAAAGGGGCTGTGACCGAGACGGTGAAAAGTTACGAAAGCGAGTGTAGAGCGACTAATTGATCTCTCAGAGGTCAAGCGTGAATCGAATCGAGGGCGAATTCACGGCTGGGATTCGCATGCGAGTGTAGAGTGGGCTTAAGATACCATAGCGTAAAAGTAAATTAGCTGAACGTTGATAGAGAATTTCAGATTTCGAAGAGCCTGCCGTTTTGGTATCAACTTTTTCAATAGATACCATTCAACACACAATTTTACAATTGTCTTCAAATGCAAGTACCTATAATATAACAAATCAGTTTCCACACTGTTTAAAATGTACCTGAAGACAGATCTTAAATTTCCTTCGGGATTATTTATGTGCTATACTCGATCACACATGGTATTTCTGTCGCGCGTAGACGATATGACTCCTCCCTTATGAGAACAAGTTTCCAAATTGTTTACGCAAATCGCGCAGTCAATATATCCGCGGTGTATACACTGTATATATTTACGCTAGCATCTGAAAGGCAAAGGAGTTCATATTTTTGCATCTCATAGTCAACACTCGACAGTAACAGCGCGGCTCATATAAGAAAGGGAATTTGTATGATAATTTTCATTTTGCATTCACTTGCTCTATTCTTCTTCGTGGCTTGTTGTGGATGGCGCTCGGGGGAAATTCCTGCTTGTCGAAAGTATTATTGGGAACACGGGCTCTGTAATTTGCTGGAAGTGTCACTTGATAACGCTTGAGTTGTTACTTAGTACAACACTTAAGCTATTTACTTAAGATATTTATTATGTAGTACCTACCTACCTATAAATTGCTTATATGTAGCGGCACAGTTCTCGTGGCATGTCGTGCACACGCCCTAAAAAGGATCATGTGTGTGCGGCAAGAGTCTACGAAGACGGCGGTAACCAATTGGACTGGTGATTGGACTGGTCCTGGTGATAGGATTGGTTGTTGATCACGTCTTTTCCAGTAGTAGTAGTAGTTCCAGCCCCAATTCCGTGGTGTTCGTAGGCAGAGCGTAATTGTCATCTCGGAGGCGTATAATATCGATACCAGTAAATATGCGGTAACTAGGAATGTGCGCGGAGGCGCCGTCTCGTAATGCCCTGTGAATTACTGCCTTATCAATTGATGTGTGAATGTTTCCTCCGACTCCGATCTCTCGCGTCTCATATTCTTTTGTATATTTTCTTTCTTTTTTGCCAGGAAATAAAGGTATTATAAATATTTTGGAACGCATTGTATAGACTAGTTATTTTTCATTCAACGTGTACACGTCTAGATCTATTTAATGTTTATTATTAAAACGTATATATGTGTTTAAAGAAGGAGGAACAACCAAGCTACCTAAGGTGCCTGACGATCGTAACTTTCCGGAGCTGAGTACCAATGTTAAAGATAATATTATTAAGTACCTACTAGCGGACCCGGCAGACGTCGTCCTGCCCGGTGACATACTGACATCAGTGCAACCTACCCGGTCATCAAAGTACTAATATCGCAATTAAAAAATAGGGGTTGGTGATAGAAGGGTGAAAATTTTGGATTGTATGTATTTTTGTATGTTGTATCTTAAAAAAATAAAAAAAAATTTTGTCTAAAAAATAAAAATAAAAATTTAGGGGTGGACTACCCTTAACATTTAGGAGGATGAAAAATAGATGTTGGCCGATTCTCAGACCTACTCAATATCCATATAAAATTTCATGAGAATCGGTCAAGCCGTTTCGGAGGAGTATGGGAACGAAAATTGTGACACGAGAATTTTATATATAAGATAAAGATTATGATAACGTTAAAGAAAAGTACTTAATATGGCAATTATAAATCTAAAACTGCCTGTAAGGATGTTATTTAAAAACAATCTAAAGAACCAGCGGATACATAAATAAATTATTCACTTCAATCTGAACATTCATGATGTTGTTGTATGCATAAGTTTTACTTAGGCACTTTAATTAATCAAAACATAGCTGTAGTTAGCTAGAAACCTATTGGTATTAACTGCGATCCAAATATTTAGATTACGGAACGATAAATGATGAGAAGCGTTGAGCTGTGTCGGAGTGCAATATGGAATATGGAACTAATACGTAGCGCGCTGTACCGCGAAAACGTACGAATTAGAGGCTTAAGTGTATTTACGGCTCGTGTTCTGGATACGCCGATATTAGCCCCAATATGCGCGCCGTGCGCTACGCTAAATTAACTCGCCGTTCTATTTCTACTCAATTGCAATTTGTATATATTCTGAAATATCAAACAATACAAGCGAGAGAAATTGTAAAACTAGATATTCAATGTTTTTGATTGATATTAATTTATTACACTGTTCAGCTATATCGAACCAGGATCGTTTTGCTGATTTCTGAAATCGGTCCAGTAGTTCCTGAGATTAGCGCGTTCAAACAAACAAACTCTTCCGCTTTATTATATTAGTATAGATTCTATAGACGGCTTGTTTAAGTTTTTCCAAAAAAAGATGTCCAACATAGAACCTAAATAACTTAACCAGTTGACAAGTTAAAATAGGAAAGCTGCCAGAAGTATGATGTGGAAGACCAACCACCAGGTGGTAGTGACCACCACCACCCCTATACAGCCTTTTAGCGTTCCACAGCTGGGCACAGGCCTTCTCTCTCATAGGAGAGAGGTATTTAGAGCTTAGACCCGCCACGCTGCTCCAATGCGGGTTGGCGGGCTTTTACGACTATTCTCACATGATAGTGATAATAACCGGGACCGACTGCTTAACGTGCTCTCCGAGGCACGGGGGTGAAACACCGCCAAATTCCGACTCTGGGCTGGCACTGAGAATTTGATGACAGAAAACCCAATACCTAACAATTATTTGCCAGACCCAGGAATCGAACCCGTGACCTCGTGATCTGCGTTCAAATATGCTAACCACTAGACCAACGACGCTGACCAGAAGCAGAGGCGGAAGGTCATGGATATTAAAAAATGAAGTGCCACTTCTGATACAGGGCCCAGGGGAGACCAAAGTCCCGTGGTGAGTGAACCGTCAAAGTCAGAGATCTTCGAAATTCAAACTAACATTACGGCATGTTTCGTGGAATATCGGTTATTGGATGGGCAAATAAATAGTTTGAGGAGAGCAAACAAATAACTACAAACACATCCGACCCCGTGGCCATCCGCGCGTTACGGATCCAATAGGGTGCTTTTCCACCAGAGATGTGCTATGCTACGTTGCTATGGATGCGTTTGATATCCACCAATCATATTCATTGGTGCACATAGCTTAGCACTAGTGGAAACGGATTCAACTAAGATATGTTTTTTGTATGGAAGGATGCGTGCTATTGTAGCGGAAATCAAACAAGTGGCTACATCTTGAATACAATAACTCCGTATATTTTGTGATAAACAATACAACAATAAATGGACCAAAAGGATTTTAGGGCTCCGGTCCGGACAGGAGATTACTCAGGTATATGCACAGTACAAGAAACAGAATTGAAGTGTCCGGTACAGGAGACGGAATTGAAGTGTCTTCTCGTAGCTAATTCTCGATTGCGGCTTCGTAATTCGAATTCTTAAAATGTTCTCATTGACAAACTCTTTTCTTCTGGTGTAATTGGCCAGCGCACACGAATTAACAGAGGTTGCATACCTCGACATCACCCCCCTACGGAGTAAAAAAGAGAAAAAAGAAAAATTAATAATTTGTTAATCATTAAGCTGCTTGATAGGGAATACAAAAACGAACTCTACGACCGGAGCGAGTAGTGACAGCAGGACGGGACGATTGCAAGGGCGAATCGTCTTGATGAGGCTGTAAAATATAAGCCGGCTTAAGGCGATCTATTGCTACATTTACTTGTTTGCCTTTTATACTAAGTTTAAAAATTTTTTTATTACGCTCTAATACCTTGAACGGGCCAGTGTATGGCTGTTCAAAAGGTTTTTTAGCTGCCCCTCGACGCAAGAAAACATGATCTGCAGAGGCTAAGTCCTTCGGAATGTAAAAAATTGTTTTACCATGTTTCGAAGAAGGAGTCGGAACTAACTCGGCCATATGCGCGCGAAGTCTATCGGCAAAATACGCCGGGTCCGAAACGCGATCGTTAGCAGGCGGGTTAAAAAACGCACCTGGTAATCGCAAAGGTTCTCCGAAAACAAGTTCAGCACTTGACGCACCGAGGTCTTCTTTCCATGCGCTCCTGATACCTAGGAGTACCAATGGTAATACCTCGGTCCATTGCGGATTTGCGTGGCACGCAATGGCTGCCTTGAGCTGTCGGTGAAAACGCTCCACCATACCGTTGCATTGCGGGTGATAAGCTGTCGTCATGCGATGCTGCGCACCAGTCAACTCAACGATTTTCGCGAAGAGATGCGAACTGAACTGGGAACCTCGGTCTGAAATGATAGAAGAAGGGCACCCAAATCTCGCCACCCAGCCATCTAAGAAGACTCTGGCACACGTTTCCGCAGTTATATCTGGCATTGGAAATGCTTCAGGCCAACGTGTAAAACGATCAATGGCTGTGAGGCAATATTTAGAGCCAGAGGAATAGGGTAAAGGACCTATAATGTCTACATGCACTACAGAAAAACGCCCAGATGGCAAAGAGAAAGATGTAAACGGAGCAATTGTATGACGAGAAATTTTCGAACGTTGACACGCTTCACACGCTCGCGCCCACATATGACAATATTGTTGAATCGATGGCCATACGTAGCGATCCATAATTAAACGAGCGGTTGCACGAATACCTGGATGGCTGAGGTTATGAAGTTTTTCGAAAATGCTCCTCCTAAACTGTGGAGTTACGTACGGCCGGGGTTTACCCGTAGAAACATCACATATTAGCTTAATTGTTGTACCAGGTACCGTAATGAAGTCTAACTTCATGGATGTTCCATCACGCAGGCGCATCAACTCTTCATCTGAAGCTTGTGAGTGCGCCAGTGCAGCGAGATGGTCTTCTAGCGAGATGCTCTCTACGCGTGAGAAAGCATCAGCGACCAGGTTGTCAGCACCCTTGACGTGCTGAATGTCCGTAGTGAACTGTGAAATAAATATTATTTGATTTAACTGTACAGGCGGAAGTTTTTCACGCCGTTGAGTAAAAACGAATAAGAGTGGCTTATGATCACTGAATATAGTGGCATGTTGACCTTCCAGAATGTGCTTGAAATGTTGCACGCTCTCATAGACTGCCAGAAGCTCTCTGTAATAAGCAGGCCATTCGGATTGCTTTGCAGTTAGCTTTTTGCTAAAAAATGCGATTGGTTGCCACCCCTTATCAACTAATTGTTGTAAACACGCGCCGACATGCGTATTAGACGCGTCGGTAAACAACCCGAGTCGAGCGTCGGCGACTGGGTGAGCTAATAAAGTAGCATTAGCTAAACTCTCTTTACACGAGTTAAAAGAACGCTCTAAGTCAGGCGTCCAAGTAAACGGCTTAGCGCCTTTACCTTTCATGACCGACAGAGCATCTATGAGTGGGGCCTGGTACCGGGCTATACCAGGTAAAAACTTACGATAAAAGTTCACCATACCAAGGAATCTTTGAACACCTTGTACCGTCTTTGGCAAGGGAAACTCCTGAAGATCCTTAATGCGTTCAACCGGCGGACTTATGCCGGCGGCGTTGATTTTGTAACCCAGAAATCGAACTTCTGAAACATTAAAATTGCATTTATTTTCATTTATTACAACGCCGTATTGTTCTAAGCGTTTAAATAAAATATTTAAGTGTTCCGCATGTTGTTGCGGATCCCTAGAAAAAACTAAAATATCATCAACGTAAGCAAAACAGAAATTAAGACCCCGAACGACTTCGTCAATGAAGCGCTGGAATGTCTGACCAGCATTACGGAGTCCGAAAGTCATGTATGGAAATTCAAATAAACCAAAAGGTGTAATAATAGCAGTCTTACAAATGTCGTCCTTTGCTACGGGAATCTGCTGATAGGCTTTTACAAGGTCGATCGTGCTGAAAACTGTTGAACCAATTAGATTTTGATTAAAATCGCCTATGTGACGCACAGGATACCTATCGGGAATCGTACGCGCGTTTAAAGCGCGATAATCACCGCACGGACGCCAATCAGATTCACCTTTTGGAGCCAGATGCAAAGCTGAAGACCAAGGACTATCGGAAGGTCTGGCGGAGCCGCATTCAACCATACTTGCGAACTCCTTCTTTGCGATGGCTAACTTCTGTGGGCCCAGGCGGCGCGGGCGACAAGCAACCGGCGGACCATCCGTTGTTCGGATGTAGTGCACCGTGTTGTGTTTAATCTCGCGCACAGGACCTGGTGGCCTTAAAATAGCAGGATACTTACATAGTATTTCATTTTTAGTGTCAATAGACTTTACACTAACGTGTCCTTCTGAAGATACGGACGCCACGTTGGACAGACCAGTCGTGTTATCGAACAACCGGCCGCTCCTGCAATTTGGCATTAAATTAAAATAAGATAAGAAATCGGCCCCTATAATAGCGGTAGTTACGTCGCATATTATAAAGTTCCATTTGAAGGCACGTCGAAGACCTAAATCTAGTAATAAGGTAATCGTACCGTATGTTTTGATGTCGCTGCCGTTTGCGGCGCGCATGGTATACTCAGTTACCTTAGGTGGTCGATCAATCCACGTTACCGGATAGCAAGACAAATCAGAGCCAGTATCTATTAAAAAACGCAATTTAGATTTTGCTTCTGTAATGAATAAACGGCGACTATCAGCTGGGCAGTCAGGCATCGCCCCCACTGATTGCCGCTGGTGATTGCTCTGTGATCTGGAAGAATTAGTTTTTAAATTATTACTATTATTTTTATTTTTAAACCTGTTACGTTTATTTCTGCTTAGCGCAGCAATTTGATCTGTTAGATCATCGAGGCGTTTGACAATGAGGGATTTTAAATGATCGGGCAAACCAGAAGAGGCAGAAAGTGCCATGCAGCCCGGGGAAACCTGTGAAATTCTTTGATACTCCGTAGGGGTTGTGGTTTCCGTTGCGACGGCTAATTGGGAACGGAGGGACAAATTTTCTTTTATAATGCCCTCTAACTCGCTAATTTTTCCAATCAGTACCGCATTCTCATCCTCTAATTGCCTAATTCTCTGATCCATGTTTAATTTTGTTTGTATAATTGCTGAAAATAAACTGCTAAAAAAAGGAAAAATATTACAACATAAAAATTACAAAATAATAAAACAATTTCTTGTTTACAATTTGACACTTAATGTCTTTACTTTCTTCTATCTTTTCATTCGAATTCCAAAAAATTCAAAAATAAATTTTTTTGACCGTGTCAGATGTCAATCACAACGTTCTTTTCAGTGAACGAAAAATAATTATTTTCCAATGCAATAATTATCGTAATTCTTGATTTTTATGTTTTTTAGCACTGGTTATGTTCCGGAGGCACTTGGTTAAGGAAAAGAAAAACCTCAGTCACGTCTTCCAAAGTACGTAGGTAATGAAGTTCTCCAAATAATTCCAATAAAATTCCTCCAATTAGTTACATCTCCAAATATTTATGTCTCCATGGATTAAATCGCCCGTGGGTCCAAACAATCGTATCACGTCGGATTCGTAGCCGTGTATCATGATCACGTCGGATCACCAATATGTAGCGGAAATCAAACAAGTGGCTACATCTTGAATACAATAACTCCGTATATTTTGTGATAAACAATACAACAATAAATGGACCAAAAGGATTTTAGGGCTCCGGTCCGGACAGGAGATTACTCAGGTATATGCACAGTACAAGAAACAGAATTGAAGTGTCCGGTACAGGAGACGGAATTGAAGTGTCTTCTCGTAGCTAATTCTCGATTGCGGCTTCGTAATTCGAATTCTTAAAATGTTCTCATTGACAAACTCTTTTCTTCTGGTGTAATTGGCCAGCGCACACGAATTAACAGAGGTTGCATACCTCGACACTATGGATGCCTGCTATGAGCCGTCGCGATTGGTGTAGCTATGTGCAGAGCTGAGTATCTACAGTATGCCCGCGTTTGTCGCTAAAAGTAGACTCGAGCTGCGCATCTTTCTCGCGCAGCTACTTTGCGGCGGCGCATCTTCATAGCGCATCTTCCTCGCACAGCTACATAGCTTAGTATTGGTGGAAACGGTCACATATTTTCGTAGCGTAGATTTCACATCTTCGCAGCATAGCTTCATAGCACATCTCTGGTGGAAAAGCACCCATAATGTGTTGCTCCGTGATCAGATGTGGAGCAATTTCTTGCGCACAAAGGAAGGGCTTCGATGGAATTTAGATTAAAAATGATCCTAAACTGAAGTGCAATGTTACGTGAAATTCCCGCTCGATATTAATTTATTCAACCCCATACAACCTGGCGCTTTGTGTGAGTTCGGAACTCGCGAAGATTGGATTAAAAGGCCTCGCAAGTAACGAGAAAAGCCTCCTTTGAGATAAACTTCATAGGCGCGTAAGCTTTTCACAGCCTTTTAAATGTTATGTTGTAAAAGCATTTAGAGAGTAATGAAACGCTCCTTTATAGGACGCGAGCAAAAACCCGTATCAAATAAAAGTAAGTTGAAACACTTTGTATTTTTAGGGATTTTCAACAATAGGCTACGCTTGCCTGCAATCACCTTCAACGAGATCGGAAAACGTTAGCACAATCTTAATTTAAGGTTCTTTCCAAAGAGTTAACCTTTACACTTTTAATGGATTAAAGATACCTATATAAAGGACTAGTTTCCGCCCGCAGCTTCGCCCGCGTGAATTTCGGTTTTGAACAAATCCCGAAGGAATCGTGGATTTCCGGTTCCCATTCCCGCTCCTTTTTCCAACCTTTATACTTACTATCGAGGAAGTTCGCTATAGTAATCTATCTATAGCTGTAGATGTAGATTTCGGGTTTTTCAAAATCCCGTGGGAACTCTTTGATTTTCCAGGATAAAATGCCTCTATTTTATACCTAGCCTATGTTTTAAATCAGGACATAATCTATCTCCATTCAAAATTTCAGCCAAATCGGTTCAGTAGTTGCGGTGTGATCGAGTAACAAACATCCACACTTTCACATTTATAATATTATATAAAAATAAATATATTATAATATATAGTAGGAAGTAGGATAGGATAAAATATATATATTTAGGCTAGAAACAAGGAGTGTCGCGACATCCATCGCTAGTTGCTTGTTAGTATGTAGTAGGTAGGTAGGTATAAAGTAATTAGAATGAGCTTAATAAAGTAATGGAGTTTCGTTGTAAGGTTTTCCATTCAAATCGCTAGTGTATTAGCACGAGCGTGAGACAGGGTTGCTTACCATTTAAACCTAATGAATATACACTTACGACTACGAGCTGAGTGCTTAGTCTAAGTTTGGAACACTCCAAAACTTTGTAGTATACTATTGATCGATTTCAGAGTAAAATGGACCTAAAATGGCTTGAATTAAGGTTTGAGTTCGCCAATACATTCAGCATTCGAACACAGCGAGCGCCCCAAGCAGAAAAGTTGTAAAATACATATTCGAACTATGGAATTACGACTTTAAAATAAGAGTGTTTGGGTTCAGTTTCTCAAAACGAGTGAGCAAACGAGTTGCAAAACTATTTATATGTGTAAAATCTTAGACTAACCGTACTGCTTTCAAAAATATTCACTTCAATATGTATTTCCTCACGGAAGAGTTGAACTAGGTAGGTTTCGAAACTAAGACTGCATTCTTCTGTATCATTTTGTATTGAAAAATAGCTAAAATTTCGTCATCTTAACCTGACTCTAACAATAATGAATTTCGCAGAAAACTCAAATGGCTTCCGATTCGCCTTCGCAGGAACACTCAAATTCTTTCTCTTTTTACCCGACTGGGTTATGTGTTTCACCTGTGTGTATGTATGTCCATTCCTATGTCCGCGTGTAACTACTCAACGGCTCAGCGGATTTTGATAAATGATACGTCATTAGATTTGTCTTCATGACGCGACTGTCATAGGGTACCTAAATTAAAAAAAAAAATTAAAATGGCGGACTTTATGCGCTTTAAGGTGCGAGCTGAAAAAAAATTTTTCTTCAAGACCCTCGAGTGGGGTATCAAAATGAAGGGATTTAAAAGGCAAATACAAAAATGTATACAATTATATATTTGAAAATAAGTTGGAGTGATAAATCACAGAAAATGACCGTTTCCTATGTCAGTTCGTAACTACTCAACGACTCAACCTATTTTGATAAATGATACGTCATTAGATTTGTCTTAACAGCGCAAATGTTACTGGGTACATAAAATTTATAAAAATTAAAAATGGCGGATTTTATGCACTTTAGTGTGCGAGCTGAAAATTTTTTTTTTCCTCAAGACCCTCGAGTAGGGTATCAAAATAAAGGGCTTTAAAAGACCAGTACGAAAATGTATACAATCTATATGTTTTAAATCAGTTTGGAGTGACAAATCATGAAAAACATAATAAATAACAAGTACAGTTCGTTTTATAGCATGGCAGTCGGGTTTTTTTAATTTTTAAATTATGGCTTGTATACTCTGTACTATTCAATCCTACCTCCTTACCTTAAAGAGCGGTATGAGTTTCTTGGGAACACGTTCTCGTGTCTCTCTCTTCGCTCTGAACTGATAACAATTTATTCTAAATTCTTCTCCATAGTAGCCGCTCAGCTCTGGAACTCCTTACCGCTTCATATCAAGCGTGCGCAATCTCTTCCCATATTTAAAAGACTTGTCAAAGCGCATTTTTATCCTCCCTGAACCATGTATGTTTTTGGTTTACAATAAATTAGTATAAAATAATAATAAATGAATAAGTTACGCAATGTTGGTTATTCTTGCCCATTCCCTCATGTTTCTTAACTAAGATTTCCTTCTTTGTGTTTATGTCCTCGCACTTCTTTGTATACATATTATATCCCTACAGAGTTACAAGAAAAACCTACCAGATTCTCTTGCAATAATAATATTATAATTAATAAGTAGGTATTACCTACACCTAGTAATAGTACGTTTATGATTGTACCATGTTTCACAATTTTCCCTTGCCTTTTAAAAGGTTTAATTCGGAGTAATGCTGAACTTCATTGTAGCGAATTATTTATTTCATAGTTGTACGATTGTTGGCTATTAAGTGAGCGTGGGTGGAATAAACTAAACAAAATTAGGCGTAGTTCCGAATGTGCGATTAAATTTAATTTATTTCACCAAAGCAGTGGGTCGGGCAATAAAGCGGTTCGTGTAATGATTGTTTGCTCCTGTTTCCACATAACGGTCCATTCCGGAGACCTTGATTCTGTTTTCATGGACAATATGAGTTATTAGTTGCCGCTTTGCAACTAAGAGGGCATGTAGGTAACATTTATTACGTAATTTTTAAGTACTTAATTGACTATTTTGTCTCTACAATATGGTCTTTACACTTAAGATCAAAGTTATAAGGAAAACACTTTCAAAAACTTTATTTGTATATACAAAAATTGGTTGTCTGTAAACTCAAACCGAGTTTACAGACAACCAATTTTTTGACCAAACCCAACCAACCTTACAGACGATAATTTTACGTGATAACATCATGAGGAAACAGCCTTTCTATCGGTTGTTTCGCGCTCTCGCTTGCACGGTCGTCTAGGCGGTACGTGACAATGAGTCTTTTTCGTGCGTGCGGCCTGCGTTCATCGATTTATAAGACGTTATCACTTTATCGCGTCAAACAATTGTACCTAACTACCTATTTTATTAGATTATATTCCAGCAAATACCATTCAGCTTGCTGAAGACGACGAGATGAGTAACGGCTCTTTTAACCCTTCCACCAAAAGTACCTAAGTACGTACCAGATTTCATCTAGAATAAGAAAAAAAAATTCTAGGTAAATGATAGGTACTTACATAAATAGTAACCACCACCACTACAGCCTTTTAACGTCCCACTGCTGGGCACAGGCCTCCTCTCTCATAGGAGAGAGGGATTTAGAGCTTAGACCCACCACGCTACTCCAATGCGGGTTGGCGGGCTTTAACGACTAGGTATTGTCACATGATAGTGATAATAATCGGGACTGACTGCTTAACGTGCTCTCCGAGGCACGGGGGTGAAACACCGCCAACTACCAACTCCGGGCTGGCACTGAGAATTTCTTGACAGAAAATCCCAATACCTCACAATTATTTGCCCGACCCGGGAATCGAACCCGGGACCTCGTGATCTGCAGTCGAATACACTAACCACTAGACCAACGAGGCAGCAAATAGTAACAGGACTAGATTAAGTACCTAAGTATATTATGTTAAAAAAACAAATTTAAATAAAGTTCCTACGAAAGCAAATAATTGTCTTTTTATGAACTCTATCAGAAAAATTTCAATAACAAAACTCACAATAACAGAGCGAGCTCCGCTGCAATCAACAGAACGTGGCTTCAATCTGCAGTAAATCAAATCAAACTTTCCTTCGGCACTTCATTTTAAGACAGATTCCCATTATTTCAACCCGCGCTGGAAACGGACCGTACTGCAAGTTGCATCTCGCTTGCTAAGACCACGTTGCAACTTGTCTGCGAATGATCGAATTGCAACTTCTCGCTTGCAATGACTGCACTGAAAATGGTGCTTTGTTCCAGGATTTGGAGAATTGTTTTTAGTGATTTTACAATCGGAATTCCAATTGTGGAGTGAGAAGTCAATTGTGTTTACACTCCATTTTATGAGTTTCAGGTAGGTACCTAGGATATTGAACTTTTCGTACTTAGATAGAATCTATAAAAGCTGAAAGTGAAAAATGGCAACAAATTAAATAAACCGTTATTTTTGAGGCTTAGGTGTATCTATCTATTGAACTATAGATATAAGTATTTTGACGACCTCCTTGTGCGCAGTGGCGAGTGCTGTGAGTCTGTGAATAGGAGGTCCCGAGTTCGATATCCGACAGGGGCAATTTGGGATTTTATAAGTTCTAAATTGCCTCTGATCTAGTCTGGTGGGAAACTTCAGCCATGGCTTGTTACTGGCTTGTTACCACCCTACCGGCAAAGCCGTGCCGCCAAGCGATTTAGGGTTCCGGTACGATGCCGTGTAGAAGCAGTTCAGGGATATGCATAGGTACCTTCTTCCAAGTTAACCAGCTTCCATCTAACTGCATCGTCATTTACCATCAGGTGAGATTGCAGTTAAGGGCTAACTTATAGTTGAATTTAAAAAACCTTCCTGCTACTAAAGCATTTCATTTAAAGCGAATTTACAAAATTATTCATGTTTTAGTCAATTTTCGTAGGTTAGTAGTCAGGTAGAAACGGAAAAGGCAGCCAGACTGTACCAATTATTGGTCCTAAAGGAAAATGCAACATTCGGGACGCGTCAAACACTAATTTCCTCCAAACAATATCCGAAAATTAGAAACGTGCCGGCCGGTGCGTGAAGCGGTGGCCGTTCGGAATCGAATTTCACAAATGTTCGGTAGACGGTTAGACGCCCGCGCCAGCCAATCCGTGATCACGATCAAACTTAATGGTTTGATCACAATCGTTAATCGATTCCTGTCCAAGCGAACGATTTAAGAACAATATCATGTCTATGCTTTTAATTGAAAAACCGGCCAAGTGCGTGGCGGGCCACGCGCAGTGTAGGGTTCCGTAGTCACAATCCTCGAAAAACAGATATAACTCCTTAACCTGTGAACCCTACTTAGCCATGATAGTTTTCCTTTAAATTTGATTATATATCCTACTGCTGTGAATTTTTTCAAGTTCCTATATACTGTCATTTGGCTGATAGAGGGGGGGGGATACTTCGTTCGTCGTTGTCAACCGATTGACGTCCACTGCTGGACATAGGTCTCTTGAAGGGACTTCCACATGCCACGGTCTTGTGCCGCTTGTATCCAGTGGCTCCCTGCGTCTCGTTTGATGTTGATGGGGGACACTTGACTCTAATAAAAATTAGCACTTTAAAATATCATATTTTACAAACGGATCTAGAAATCGAAAAATGATGTTCCCACACCCACAGTATTTTTAAAAGACCTATTCAACGATACCCCACACTATGGGGTAGACGAGAAAAAAAATATTCATCCCCACTTTACATGTAGGGGAGGTAGCTTAAAAAAAATATTTATCAAAATTTTATTTCACCACTTTGTCGGCGTGATTGTGTGATGCCACGTGATTGTGGCGTGATTAATAAACCCATGCCAAATTACAGATTTCTAACACTAATAGGTAGTCTCTGAGATTAAGCGAGGACGGACAGACAGACAAACGGACGCACAGAGCGAAACTATAAGGGTTCCTTGTTTACTACGGAACCCTAAAAATCCAATTACAGGCCCTATAGTCACATTGATTCTAACTATAAAGACTACCTACGTGAGTACTAAGTGGGTAAATATGTACCTACCCACCTACGTTGAGAACATTGAAGCAACGCTCACTCCACCCACCAATTCTTCTCGCCCGCCGGCGTCCCCGCAAAGTAGAAGTATCCATAGCAGTATTACTTATAGCGTAGATACTACTCGCTTTACTCGTAAGTGACTTAGGTAAGTCGTACCTACCTACCTACCAGTGGCTATAAAGGTTAGCTTCATACCTACTTACTGAAATTAGGAAGAACTGTATCTATGAAGTCTTTCGTCGTCTCAACCAATAGACGTCCACTGCTGGACATAGGTGTAAGGATCGCCACAGAACACGATCTTGCGCCGCTTGTTTCCAGCGGCTGCCAGCGATTCGCTTGAGATCGTCCGTCCATCTAGTGGGGGTCTTCCCACGCTTCGTTTGCTGGTGCAAGGCCGCCACTCAAGCACCTTGGGACCCCAACGTCCATCGGTTCTTCGAGCAATGTGCCCCGCTCATTGCCACTTCAGCTTCGCGACCCGATATGCTATGTCGGTGACTTTGGTTCTCCTGCGGATCTCCTCATTTCTGACTTGATCCCGCAAGGATACCTACTCCGAGCATAGCTCTCTCCTTCGCCCACTGAGTGACCCTGAGCCTTCTTATGAGGCCCATAGTTAGTGACCATAGGGGTTTTTATTTAATTGAAACACCGGCTTTAACTCACGTGTATTTTGTCGGAGTGTGCCCGACTAGTTTCGAGCCCATCCGGGGCCCTTAGTCATGAGCATGTTCGCGCGTAGGTGTCAGCGATGAAGACCAGCATGAACCGTCGGAAGCTGTGACGGAGCCAGCTTCCCCCCAACCTCAGCCCCCCTCGCAGCGCGCCCTCCGCGCGGCAGCGCGAGCGGCTCGCAGTTTGATTTGCGCCGCGCCGCGCGAACATGCTCATGACTAAGGGCCCCGGATGGGCTCGAAACTAGTCGGGCACACTCCGACAAAATACACGTGAGTTAAAGCCGGTGTTTCAATTAAATAAAAATCAGCCAAGTGCGAGTCGGGCCTCGCTCTTTCAGGGTTCCGTACATAATTATGAACAATATAATATTTTGGGTCTAAGAAATATTTAATTTCCGAGCTAGACATCGCAACAAACCGTGAAAGAAAAACCCAAAAAAATGTTCGTTTATTTTGGTCACAGCCATCGACGATACATCCCATAGACACCTCATGTTTATTTTAATTCTACTGAAACAATTCTGGCAACTAGCTGAAGTAGGAAGGCGCGGGGAATCGCGTTCTGATTGGCCCGACCAAGGTCAGTACTTACCTAGGTTGCGAAAAGTACACGGACTAGGGATGGGACACGTTTGATTAAAACACGATAAGTAGATACTTACCTACCAAACATATGAATGTTATTTTATATTTTGTATTACAGATTGCTATATTGCCCCTACCTCTACATCTACCTACCTCTACCTACCTACCTAGAGGTAGGGGTAGAGGTAGGGGTAGGGGTAGAGGTAGGGGTAGGGGTAGAGGTAGGGGTAGAGGTAGGGGTAGAGGTAGAGGTAGAGAGGAGAGGGTTGTCAGTCACTGTCAGTCACTGTCAGTCAGTCATTCAGTCAGTCACTGTCAGTCATTCAGTCAGTCACTGTCAGTCACTGTCAGTCAGTCAGTCACTGTCAGTCAGTCAGCCAGTCAGTCAGTCACTGTCAGTCAGTCACTCACTGTCAGTCATTTTCAGTCATTGTCAGTCACTCACTGTCAGTCATTTTCAGTCACTGTCAGTCAGTCACTGTCAGTCATTGTCAGTCACTGTCAGTCACTGTCAGTCATTGCCAGTCACTGTCAGTCACTGTCAGGCAGTCACTGTCAGTCATTGTCAGTCACTGTCAGTCACTGTCAGCCAGTCAGTCACTGTCAGTCATTGTCAGTCATTCACTGTCAGTCATTGTCAGTTACTGTCAGTCACCGTCAGTCACTGTCTGTCACTGTCAGTCACTGTCAGTCAGTCACTCACTGTCAGTCATTTTCAGTCACTGTCAGTCAATCAGTCACTGTCAGTCATTGTCAGTCACTGTCAGTCACTGTCAGTCACTGTCAGTCAGTCACCGTCAATCACTGTCAGTCATTGTCAGTCATTGTCAGCCAGTCAGTAACTGTCAGTCATTGTCAGTCAGTCACTGTCAGTCATTGTCAGTCATTGTCAGTCACTGTCAGTAACTGTCAGTCATTCAGTCAGTCACTGTCAGTCACTGTCAGTCATTGTCAGTCACTGTCAGTCAGTGTCAGTCAGTCACCGTCAATCACTGTCAGTCATTGTCAGTCATTGTCAGCCAGTCAGTCACTGTCAGTCATTGTCAGTCAGTCACTGTCAGTCATTGTCAGTTACTGTCAGTCACTGTCAGTCACAGTCAGTCATTGTCAGTCACTGTCAGTAACTGTCAGTCAGTCACCGTCAATCACTGTCAGTCATTGTCAGTCATTGTCAGCCAGTCAGTCACTGTCAGTCATTGTCAGCCAGTCAGTCACTGTCAGTTATTGTCAGTCAGTCACTGTCAGTCATTGTCAGTTACTGTCAGTCACTGTCAGTCACAGTCAGTCATTGTCAGTCACTGTCAGTAACTGTCAGTCATTCAGTCAGTCACTGTCAGTCACTGTCAGTCACTGTCAGTCATTGTCAGTCACTGTCAGTCAGTGTCAGTCATTGTCAGTCACTGTCAGTCATTGTCAGTCACTGTCAGTCATTGTCAGTCAGTCATTGTCAGTCAGTCATTGTCAGTCACTGTCAGTCATTGTCAGTCACTGTCAGTAATTGTCAGTCAGTCATTGTCAGTCACTGTCAGTCATTCAGTCAGTCACTGTCAGTCATTGTCAGTCAGTCACTGTTAGTCATTGTCAGTCACTGTCAGTCAGTCGGTCAGTCAGTCAGTCAGTCACTGTCATTCAGTCAGTCACTGTCAGTCAACCAGTCAGTCAGTCAGTCACTGTCAGTCAGTCAGTCACTGTCAGTCAGTCAGTCAGTCAGTCAGTCAGTCTGTCAGTCAGTCAGTCAGTCACAGTCAGTCAGTCTGTCAGTCAGTCAGTCACTGCCCAACGACGTAACGCGATTGTCGCGCGAATGCCTATTAGGACACCTATTCGAGATCAGTATGTTTGATCGCGAGTTTGTACGAGTTAAATTCGCGCGAACTTGCGATGATCGCGCATTCGCGTTGTATTAGGACAACGTCTAAGAGAAAAACAATTCGGTCTACGGCTTTATTATGTTCATACTATCGACAATAGAATAGAATTGATGTTGAACATCACTATCGTTCAGAAGGTAACTAATGAAACGAGATAAATACTTACGCGGCGAGTATGAATAAAAGAGATGCGGCGATAACGCGAGTAGATTTCAAGCTCCTCCTACTCTGAACATGACCAACATAAGATGAACCCCGCTATAAATTATTTTATTTATGATTATTTTGGTAAAATTAGTTTTACTGACTTATCGATGAAATGTTATGCTACCTTTCTTTACCTCGATGTTTGAGAGATTTTACCACACCATTTTACAAATCAGCAAGGCATCCTTGTATTTTTTGTCACTATATTTCATTCGCCAAAGCGGACGTGTTTACGGCGCTCAGAACTGGTCGATACTAATTCGGAATTTTCGAGCAGCCACTTATATAAGACTAAAAAAACTCAACTGTTACCTCACACCGCGTGCCTGTTATCATCCGTCTATGGGGTATGTCGTCGTTGGTCACAGCTTATAAACTATTTAATAAATCGTTGTTTTCAGTATTTGTTGTTTAAATAGAGCATATAGTACATAATATACTGAAATATCATATTCCCAACTAGTTTAGTTTTTGAGATAGCCCCCGTCACAAAAATGGTCTAAAACTGACAACTTTGATGGCCTCCCATTCCCTTATTTTTTGAAATAAAAATTAAAAAAATATATATTTGTACTCTACTTAATGAGCTCTAAACAATGATACCTCACAAGCTAGGGTAAAGAAAAATTTTTTTTTTCCGGCTCCTTTTTCATGTATGGGAGCCCCCCTGAAAAATAATTAAATTCAATTTCTAATTCAATATTTGATTTTGGGTGAATAAAAGGCTTTTTTATTTTTTATTTTTTATTTATTTATTAACTCATTTCGTCTGCGAGCTAGAGACCTGTGACCGGCGGACAGACGGACAGACAGCCGAGTGACATTAATAGGGCTCCGTTTTTTACCCTTCGGGTACGGAACCCTAAAAATGAATATCACTCACGATAGTTTAAATGTTACCATAGGGGTTATTCTGTAACTTAGTTAGCAACTGAAAATAGTTGCCAACGAATTAGTTCGATATACATTGCTGCTTTATTGTGTGAAATTATGAAAACACTTTATATTTCCCACAGTAAAGCAGCAATGTATATCAAACTAATTCGTTGGCAACTATTTTCAGTTGCTAACTAAGTTACAGAATAACCCAGCACGTCTCAGATCCGTATGTCTTTACTGGCAACACGCACTGTTCGAAAACTTTCGTCTTCAGACACAGGGATATTGGACGAAAAGACATCATGAAGTGTTTACACTCTACGAATGTCTCGCCGCTTGCGCCTCGCACTGCAGTTAGAGTTTTGACCTGCCACTCCTTGTCCTACATATACGTGAAATACGTCTTACATGTTGAATATACTGCACTAAGACCAAGATCCACGACCACTACCACCACTACTACCTTTTAACGTCCCACTGCTGGGCGCAGGCCTCCTCTGTCACAGGAGAAAGGAATTTAGAGCTTAGACCCGCCACGCTCCAATGCGGGTTTAACGACTATTGTCACATGATAGTGATAATAACCGGGACCGACTGCTTAACGTGCTCTCTGAGGCACGGGGGTGAATCACCGCCAACTACCAACTCCGGGCTGGCACTGAGAATTTCTTCACAGAAAAACCCAATACCTAACAATTAACTAATTGCCCGCCGGGACCTCGTGATCTGGAGTCGAATATGATAATCCACTAGTTAGACCAACGAGGCAGATAAAGTTTGATCGATTCGACACACACGCAATGCCACTGTTCTTAGTAAGTGCTTTGGTTCATCATCATCATCATGATCAACCCATTACCGGCTCACTACAGAGCACGGGTCTCCTCTCAGAGTGAGAAGGGTTTTGGCCATAGTCTACCACGCTGGCCAAGCGGATTGGCAGACTTCACACACCTTTGAGAATGTTATGGAGAACTCTCAGGCATGCAGGTTTCCTCACGATGTTTTCCTTCACCGTTAAAGCAAGTGATATTTAAATACTTAAAACACACAACTCCGAAAAGTTAGAGGTGCGTGCCCGGGATCGAACCCACGACCTCCAATTAGAAGTCGGTCGTCCTAACCACTAGGCTATCACAGCTTTTTTGCGCTTTGGTTGCTTTGTACTTATTCATAGAAATGACGAGTTGGACGCTGGGCGCTGGAATCAAAAGCTCTCGACTCTCGACTGGCAGTTCACGTGCGCCAATCAATCAATACATTAAGTTTGCTCCAATACAAACACTTCCGTGTTCTGATTATACATAACCCTTAGAGCAATACCATTATGTATGACTCAGTATATATTTACCTAGGTACCTGTACCTATAATACACCCGATGATTATTGGCTTAATTTAAGCTTTATTAGTCTGATTTTTTATTTGGTGGAATTCTGACAGTTGTCATTTAAAAATATTGTGAGATGGTGATAATAAAAAAAAATAACCCGGCTGAGTTTGTTGTGGGCTCTTCTCAGACCAGGGCGCGTTTGGAACCCTCGTAGTTTTAGTTTTAAGTTTCCGTAATAATTATCACCATTACATCACTTTCATGTACTTTATAATATTATATTGACGTTCAAAAAGTGTACAGTGTACCAGTGTACCTACTTTCATAAATGGTTAATGAATTTTGAATTTGAATAGAATGAAACAGGACAAAACAGGGTTACCACCTGAAGTTCGATTTTACCTCAAACTAAAGTACCTGAAGTATCTGTCAGGCATTTGTCATACATGAGGGTTTTTATTTTATGTAAGTTTTGAATTTATTATCTTTTTTGTGGGAACTGTTTTATCTCTGGTAACGTTAAGAAACGTCAGAATTCCACGGAATTAAAAATCAGAGTATAGATAATTATATGTAGGTAATGGTCTGACCGAATTTCGACCACGGCGGCCAATCACAACGGAGACTATAGCAAAACACTTCACTTGTTCACGAATGTCCCAACACAGAACACTATACCCGTATTACTAATTCCCCGGAATTCTGACAGCTGTCATTGTCATTTACAGATGAGTTATTTGTATGGAGAACAGGGTTAACATCTACGAAGTACGATTTTACCCCAAACTACTTTAATTCCCTGTCATCATAAAAAGCCATATGACACGTAATAATATTACTCGTTTCGCCTTAAAATAGAAAACACCAAGAGTGGAAACTAGAAAGTGCACACTGACAGCAATAGAAAACAAAAGAAGCACATTGAAAATAAATATTCAAAAATGGATGTCGAATGACATTACATCACCATGAAGTGTCTGTCAGGCATTTGTCATATCAACATGCGGCAGTTGATTTGTATTTGCATAAGTTTTGAATTTTTTATCTTTTTTGTGGGAATTGTTTTATCTCTGGTAACATTACGAAACGTCAGAATTCCAGGGAATTAGTAATACGGGTATACACTCCTAGATGTTCCAAACTTGATTACGATTATAATCCATACTTCGAATTCGTAGTTCGACTAGACAGCTAGAACAGCTAGCTAATAATGACTATAAGTCATTATTAGCTAGCTGTTAAAACATTGCATATTCATTCATTAAAATCGCCCTACACGTGTACATTGATGTATCCGTGCGAATGGAATAATGGCATTGAACCAGAAAAGTCAAAATCTAATATATACAGTTACAAATGAAACAAAGCATTTAACCTTTTCACAAGTTTTATTTATATTCAAAAATTCATAATAATATATTGTTCTTGAAGATTCTTAGTTAAAAGTACATTAAAAATTAGTCTTCAGGCTAAGCTAACTTACTACTAAATATTATCTATTATTATTATATATTATAAATGCATAAAGTAATCTGGAATATTAATGGAATTCAACATTGAATATTTCAATAGGCATTATGATTCAGAAAATACATAATAATATTAAAATATTAATGAATATTAATATTAACAGCTTTCATTTCGCACAAAACTTTGGTATCTAATTAGGAATCTTAGCTAGCTACATAATTAGTTAAACAATTAATTAAGTAAATAATATAATTTCATTTATATAAGAGATTCAGTTAGACTGTGTTTATATTTTTGCAAATCTGTGTCATTAGTTTAGTCCAACAAAAATTAATATAATATAATGTACAATAATAATACCTTAAGTATAGGCAATGGTGCTAATTCTGTTGTTACAAAATAAACTAAATTAAAGTTATAGCTCTAAATGTAATGCTATTCTTTTAAGCAGGAAAGGTTGTGAAGAAATAGCACTATTTTAAATCGACTTAAAAAAGGGAGAATATTTGAAAAAAAATAGAAGATTTGCAAAGATTTATGACACACAAGCTACCACGTAAAATTAATAAAATAAACTAATATGACAAATAGATAAAAATTACAAAAGTATGTAACATGAAATAATTGAATACAAATCTCAGTGAACTATGTATTTATTTGATAAAGTAAGTAGTTCTTGCACCTTAAGAATACAAGAATTCAGCGAGCGAAATTTTGCAAGGTGAAATCCATTTTAAATCTGAGCGGAAATTCCGCCTCGTTTCTGCGACGTTCGTAAAAGAGTTGCAGTTGCGAAAAATTCGGAAATTCCGCATCAATCGGGAACGAGAGAAAAACGCACGCGGAAATCTTGTTCATTCAGATAATGATTATGATCTCATAACATTTTAAAACGACAAAGCGAAGAAGAATTTCGCGCTCATTTCACTGCTCGCAAACGCTAGATTTGTCCCTGCTTTTATAATATGTTTACTGGAATTACTGGATTCCACCTTATAGTTCATACCACGAAACGAGCTCCCAAAGGAAATAATTGTCCTTGTGCACTCATTGGTTAATGCGCGATTTAATTCGAAAATCGTTTTTAGAATCGCCTTACATGTCGGAATTTTCTCAATACGTTCATAGTTCTTGAGGTGGTTGGGTATGCATTGTGCGTGTTGGTGAAAAATAATTGTGTTATATTGTGAACTCAGAAATGAAAAAAACGTAAACAACATCCTTTTTCTTTAGAAAAAACTATAATTTGTACTTTATTACATTAACAAGGTCGTGTCCCTTAGAAACTGTTGACAATGACCATGTTGACATGTGACCATGTTGACAGTTACCATATTGTAAGATGGTGATAATTTAAAAAAACCCGGCTGAGTTTGTTGTAGGCTCTTCTCAGACCAGGGCGCGATTGGAACCCTCGTAGTTTTAGTTTTAAGTTTCCGTAAGTAATTATCACCATTGCCTGTTCCTAAATTGACGTTCAAAAAGTGTACAATGTACCAATTTTGAATAAAGTTTATTTGATTTGATTGAAGTAGCACGTAAACCGTCTCTTTAATGCGGAGCGTCTTCGCTTATTTCTAGTCGCGCGCATCGACCAACGGGGCACTTTGTTCCCTAGGAGTTCGACTCGTGGAATGGACTATACGTTATGTAACATTTACCGGCAAACTCTTGGAGCAAATGACCTTGACAAGCGAATTTTACGTCTCTTTGGTGGTAAGTGCGGGGAGTATCATATCGAGCGCGTGATTGGTAGATCAATAGACCTTTGCCTCCCGCTTACCCCTTTTTGCACGGATGTGTAGGTACAATGCGCTAACTCACCCCTACTATGTCACATCATGCTCAAGAAGTTTGCCGGCAATTGTACGCTCCGTCGTTTACACTAATCAGGAGCATTTCTAGAACTGGTAATAGAAACACATAGTCGAGAACAAACATAGTCACTCCAGTGTGACACTAGCTCTGTAAATGAGAAGAAGAAAAAAAGACAGACGGATGTCCCACCTTACGTCACGTAAATACGCCCTTAACACTAATCCGGAGCATCCCTAGAAGCCCTTAACATTGCAATCTGGAACTTAGAACTCCAAGCTAGAACTCGTCGTACCTCGGCTAGAACTCGTCGCGCCTCGGCGAGATCTCGTCGCGCCTCGGCGAGAACTCGTCGCGCCTCGGCGAGAACTCGTCGCGCCTCGGCTAGAACTCGTCGTGCCTCGCCAGCGCCTCGCCGAAGTCGGTGGCCTGCGAGCCCACGAACAGGTCGTACTTGTCCAGCACCTCGGCCTTGGTGAGCTTCTCGTCCGCGTCCGCGTCCGCCTCGAACACCAGGTGGCGCGCCTCCGCCTCCGCGTGGTCGAACTCGGGCGGCGCGATCCACTCCTTCACCTCGTGCTCGTCCATGAACCCGTCCTTGTTCGAGTCCCTGGAAACAACTTCCCTGTTACACTTTCACCATCCAAAAGAAGCCTACCTTTCGTAGTCCTAACCTAATCTAACTTTATCATATTAGTACGATTATCAACATATGCAAGCCATTTTTTTTTTTGTTAAAATTTAATGACCTGGCGCAGTGCCGAGCGCTGTGTTAAGATAAGAGAAAGGTTCCGGGTCTACTACGCCGAACATCCCTAAATGTCTGTAGCTACTACTCCGGACATCCCTAACTTTCTGCGGCTACTACCCCGAACAGCTCTAAGTTCCTGCGGCTACTACCCCAAACATCCCTAAGTTTCTGCAGCTACTACCCCGAATATCTCTAAATTCCTGCGGCTACTACCCCAAACGTCCCTAAGTTTCTGCAGCTACTACCCCGAATATCTCTAAATTCCTGCGGCTACTACCCCAAACATCCCTAAGTTTCTGCAGCTACTACCCCGAATATCTCTAAATTCCTGCGGCTACTACCCCAAACGTCCCTAAGTTTCTGCAGCTACTAGCCCGAATATATCTAAATTCCTGCGGCTACTACCCCAAACGTCCCTAAGTTTCTGCGGCAACTACCCCGAACGTCCCTAAATTCCTGCGGCTTAGCCCAAACACAAGTAAGCACCTGTATCCAGTGAACTGGTCGCGTTCCTGCTTCACCCAGTCGGGCTCGTCGTCCGCGCTCTCGCCCTCCTCCGGCTTGTACATGTCGCCGATGTACTCCTCCAGCGACACCTTACCATCCTGACAACACAATATAACACATGTTAAAAATACAAAATAAAAAATTTCTTAAGGCAGGTCCTAAGGAATTTTTCACCACCTTCTGATAAATGACTGATAGCCAGAACATTTTACTTTATCACTTCTTTATCCATGAATGTGTGGACAAACTTCAGCTTTGAAACAAGGATGTTTACGTTTAGGTCCATTTTACTTTGTCACACCTTGGATCTGTGAATGTGTGGACGAACTTCGTCTTTGAAACAAGGATAATAATTAGGTCCATTTTACTTTGTCACATCTTGTATTTTCTCTTGGGGCGCTGACCCTGAATGTTTGAAACTTGAAACAAGGACGTTTAGATGCATTTTACTTTGTCACACCTTGGATTCGTGAATGTGCGGACGAACTTCAGCTTTGAAACAAGGATGTTGAGGTCCATTTTACTTTGTCACACCTTGCATTATCGCTCGGGGCACTGACCGTGAATGTGTGGACGAACTTCAGCTTTGAAACAAGGACGTTTAGGTCCACTTTACCTTGTCCTTGTCGATGTCCTCGAGCGTCTCCAGCACGACCACCTCGCGCATGCTGCCGTGGTCCTCGGGGTGCAGGAACCCCGCGAACTCCGTCCGGTTCAGCGCGTCGTCCTGGTCGCCGTCTACTCATACACACACAAACAAGCATAATAAAACGAGTGAAAAGAGAGAGAGGGAAAAAGCGAGACAGTGAATAGAGCGGCGAGGCGAGGAGGGGCGGGGAGAGGTGGAGAGGTGGGGAGAGGGGACCCCTCCTCTGTGTGGTGAGGAGAGGACAGTCGAAACAGTGGGGGTTACGTATAAAGCGCGGTTGTTAGCCCGCGCATGCATTCGTATATTTTTAACCCCCGACGCAAAAACGACGGGGTGTTATAAGTTTGACGTGTCTGGGTGTGGGTGTGGGTGTGTGTGTGTGTGTGTGTGTGTGTGTGTGTGTGTGTGTGTGTGTGTGTGTGTGTGTGTGTGTGTGTGTGTGTGTGTGTGTGTGTGTGTGTGTGTGTGTGTGTGTGTGTGTGTGTGTGTGTGTGTGTGTGTGTGTGTGTGTGTGTGTCTGTCTGTTCCCCTGTGGCGCTCAAACGGGTGGACCAATTTGAATGCGGTTTTTTTTGTTTGAAAGTTGATTTAGTCGAGAGTGTTGTTAGCTATGTTTGATGAAAATCGGTCCAAAATGGCCGCCGCTACAAAATGGCGGATTACATATTTTTTCACAACTCCCTTAATATGGGTATCAAATGAAAGGGCTTGACTAGTAGAATAGCACTATTGCAAATCCAAGATGGCCGCTGCCACAAAATGGCGAATGTCGGGGGTTTTTTAAACTTTACACTTGTTGCAGTGATTACCTTACATATACCTAATCTAAGAATATTGAAATAAACACACAAACACACACACACAGACACACACACGCACACACGCACGCACGCACGCACGCACGCGTACGCACGCAAACACACAGACACATACACACACGCACGCACACACACACACACACACACACACACACACACACACACACACACACACACACACACACACACACACACACACACACCCACACACACACACATACATACATACATACATATGGGTCAAATACAGAAACCCCTTTTTTGAAGTCGGTTACAAATACCATCACATACCAGCATACGTCCACCGCCGCCGGTCCCTCTTGAGCAAGTTGGAGTAAGTGAACCCCTCAGTGTTCCTCAGCTCGTTCTCGCTCATGTCGTTCATGAAACCGTACACATTCTTCTTGTATGTCTGAAATAAAACGAACATAAGTATTATGTACTAGCTGATGCCTGCAACTACGCATGCGTGAATTTCGGTTTTTCAAAAATCCTGAGGGAATCGTAGATTTCCGGTTCCCGTTCCCGTTCCCTTTTCCAACCTTTATACCTACTTTCAAGGAAGTTTGCTATAGTGATCTACCTATAGCTGTAGATATAGATTTCGGTTTTTTCAAAATCCTGTGGGAACTGTGGATTTTCAAGGATAAAAAGTAGCCTATGTGTTAAGCCAGGGCATAATTTTTCTCCATTCAAAATTTCAGCCAAATCGATTCAGTAGTTGCGGCGTTAAAGAGTAACAAACATGCAGACACACACACAAACTTTCGCCTTTATAATATTAGTGTGATTCTATATGATCATCGTCAACTACCGCCGGCCCACTGTAGAGCACGGGCCTCTCAAAATGAGAAGCGTTTAACCCGTAGTCCACCACGCTGGCCGAGTCCGTATTCTAATAATTCTAAAGCAGTCTCAGCTCAACTCACATTAAACAAGTAATAAATTAAAAATTTAAAAACCTCGCCATCTTGTGGTGGCGGCGATCTTGGACCGATTTTCATCAAACACAGCTGAGAACACTGACAACTAATTCACATTTCACACAAAAAAAAAAATCAAAAACAGTTCATCCGCTCGGGAGCTACGATGCCACAGATACACACACACACGCACATACGCACGCTGGACGCACACACACTTTTTGCGTCGATGTTAAAAATAAAAACCGCAAATCAGCGCTATGCGGTTGTTTGTAGTTTTTAAATCTAAGATTCTGAATTGAATTTCACATTACAAAAACCAGTGAAATATTATTCTAGTTAGAACCATACAGTAAAGGTTAGAACTCAGAGCGGTAGGTTAATCTAAATGAAAACATTATGGCTTCAGCCAATTGAGATATGTTGAGTAACTGTAGTGATGAGTCAATGAACTTTAATTTAGAAGAAGCAATATGTATATTATTTTTATCATAGATTAAATAAAAAGTATTTTATGAACATTAACAAAATGGCATATCTAAAAATATTCGGAGATATGTAATAAATATGAATTTTGTTATTGTAATAGTTATTATCCATACTGATTTTATAAATGCGAAAGTAACTCTGTCTGTCTGTATGTTAGTTACGTTTTCACGCCTAAACCACTGAACCGATTTTAATGAAATTTATCCACACTTGACCAGACTTTGTTGACTACGGCCTAATAAAACCCCTCATTCTGACAGTGCCGTAGTGGGCCGGTAATGGGTTATTTTATGGAAAAAACAAAGGAAAACTAAATCATTCTCAGAAAATGTTTTGTTAGCTTATTTTCATGAATTGAGTGGCAAATAATTATAAACCATCTACATTGTGGTCAAGTTATTCCATGTTAAAAAATACCGAGTCTACAAGACGTAGTATAGTAGTAGTTATAACGTCGTGTGATACATGGGAGTATAGGTTATTACAAACTCGTGACATTAAAAATCAGCCAAGTGCGAGTCGGGCCTCGCTCTTTCAGGGTTCCGTACATAATTATGAACAATATAATATTTTGGGTCTAAGAAATATTTAATTTCCGAGCTAGACATCGCAACAAACCGTGAAAGAAAAACCCAAAAAAATGTTCGTTTATTTTGGTCACAGCTTATAAACTATTTAATAAATCGTTGTTTTCAGTATTTGTTGTTTAAATAGAGCATATAGTACATAATATACTGAAATATCATATTCCCAACTAGTTTAGTTTTTGAGATAGCCCCCGTCACAAAAATGGTCTAAAACTGACAACTTTGATGGCCTCCCATTCCCTTATTTTTTGAGATAAAAATTAAAAAAATATATATTTGTACTCTACTTAATGAGCTCTAAACAATGATACCCCACAAGCTAGGGTAAAGAAAAAATTTTTTTTTCCGGCTCCTTTTTCATGTATGGGAGCCCCCTGAAAAATAATTTAATTCAATTTCTAATTCAATATTTGATTTTGGGTTAACGTTTTACACTAAATACCAAAATTTCAGGTTTGTAACTCATTTCGTCTGCGAGCTAGAGACCTGTGACCGGCGGACAGACGGACAGACAGACAGACAGACAGACAGACAGACAGCCGAGTGACATTAATAGGGCTCCGTTTTTTACCCTTCGGGTACGGAACCCTAAAAACCCTCACATTCGGTTCTGGCTTGTTAATGACAGCTCGTTTGCAATAACCAACTTTCCACCCTTGTATCACAATGTACTATTTTTCATTAATATACCAATGATGATTCATTTCAATATACGGCTCATTCAGCTTCGTACTCATGCGAATATAAACCTACCTCCCAAGTGATAAGGTCCTCGTTGTTAGGGTTGTGCTGCGTCCAGTGTCTGTCGACATCCTCTTCGATGTACCGTTTCTGTGTGTACCGGATCCAGTCCTTCAACTCCACGAGCGTTATAAACCCATCCTTGTCTGCATCTATCTTGTCGACGATTATTCTGGAAAAAGTAATATGTACTTAATATTAGGTATCAGTGTTAATTACTGATAAGAGAGGTCGGTGAACTCTAGATAAACTATCGTCAGAATTTTTTGCAGTATCTATAAATCTTTTTTTCATATTTCTCGACACGGAAAAAGTAAGCGAGTCTCGTGCTATGGAACTATACGACCCGCGATCCGCACCTCATATAGAAAACCGCGCGCAAAATTCTACGCGAAGATATTCTTTTCAGCGTTTTGTTCACGCAGATATGGCACAGCCCTAATATTTTTTCAATATAATATTACCTTGCGGCAATTTTCCCCTTTTGTTAATATGCGGTTTCCACTTTAAATATGAGATGAGAGCTACAAATCATAATATTCGATGTGTTTGAACTGCACCCTTTAATTTAACATGATTTCAGTTAATAATGAAAATTTGCATAGAAACCGCCCACTTTTACATACATATACAATAAGGAGTTCTTAAAGTAGACGTATACTTACGTTACGTTATACGTAGATATGACGTAACTTTCTTGTCGCATACTATTTATGTAATTAAAAAACATAACATACCTATACGTAAACCCAAAATTTTCTGTATCAACTAGTATTTCATGAATGCTAAATCATTATGCAAACTTACAAATGAAGCCTAGATGCAAGGCAATAAAATTTTATAAATAGCTTATAAATAGCTGAGTACACATTTGCCGAGTGCCGCGTTGCCTTGTTTAACTAGCCCACATTCAGTGGGCGAGATAATGCACCACGAAAGATGCTAATCTGCAGGAAATTGTTGTATAATATCTACTTAATAAAGTGTAACTCATTGCTCGATTGTTTTAACACAGATAAAATTCCAATAAGTGGGTCAAAACATCTATTATAACAAGAATGGGAGCTTCATCAGGTGACAAAAAAAAATATTTTGTGCCAGTATATTATGATTTTTATATTACATGCTTTTCAACACTTGCGGCGGCGGACGGGATATATGTATATAGGTTGCTGAAATAACAGACAGGCTGAATTATTACAGAATAGGTGTTGCAACAAGGCAACTTTTCAAGGCAAAGTCATCACAACTCATCAACCACAATTAAGTGTAAGCAGAGTGGAAACAGATAATTTTAGATACGCGTCAATAATTATGAGTCAACAGTAGAATGGAATTAATAAAAACCGGCCAAGTGCGTGGCGGGCCACGCGCAATGTAGGGTTCCGTAGTCACAATCCTCGAAAAACAGATGTAACTCCTTAACCTGTGAACCCTACTTAGACATGATAGTTTTCCTTTAAAATTGATTATATATACTACTGCTGTGAATTTTTTCAAGTTCCTATATACTGCCATTTGGCTGATAGAGGGGGGGGGGACACTTGACTCTAATAAAAATTAGCACTTAAAAACATCATATTTTACAAACGGATCTATAAATCGAAAAATGATGTTCCCACACCCACAGTATTTTTAAAAGACCTATTCAACGATACCCCACACTATGAGGTAGACGAGAAAAAAAATATTCATCCCCACTTTACATGTAGGGGAGCTACCCTAAAAAAAATATTTATCAAAATTTTATTTCACCACTTTATCGGCGTGATTAATATTTATACCCATGTCAAATTACAGATTTCTAGCACTAATAGTCTCTGAGATTAACCGAGGACGGACGGACAGACAGACGGACGGACATGGCGAAACTATAAGGGTTCCTTGTTTACTACGGAACCCTAAAAATGTAATAATAAAAAAATTTGTCACCTGCAAAAAATAATTTTAAAGTAAACAAATCAACAATCGGAAGTATTTTCTTGGGCTATAAAATATGAGAACCTAGAAGAAAAAATATGCAAAGAAACCATTGGGGTCTTAAGATGCTCAAAGGAGACCCCACACCTGGGTTTCACAATTTGTATGCAGCATTGGAAGACTTTCCAATAGTTGAATGGATGAACTAAGATAGTCATGGGATACAAATGGCACAAGATCATGGTCTGTTGCATTCATTGCAAGAGACCTCAGTGAATGTATATTGGTTGAGATAATGAAAGATACAGATATTTATCCCTTACCCCAATCTTCTTTTACTCTCTTCGGGTGGCAGCTGGTCGAATGTCTTGGCCTGATCTTCCCCGAGGAATGCGTCATGGTCAAACTGCTTGTTATGATGCTCGTTTCTGTAGTGCTCTGCATCAGACAGGTGGTCCACCATCCGCTTTGAATCATCAGGGTTTGGTACACCAGCAAACACGGCTGATATGGCCAGTGCGATGAATAGGGTGGTCAGCATTTTTATTTTCTCTGCAAATAAATTAATCATCATTCATCATCATCATGATCAACCCATTACCGGCTCACTACAGAGCACGGGTCTCCTCTCAGAGTGAGAAGGGTTTTGGCCATAGTCTACCACGCTGGCCAAGCGGATTGGCAGACTTCACACACCTTTGAGAACGTTATGGAGAACTCTCAGGCATGCAGGTTTCCTCACGATGTTTTCCTTCACCGTTAAAGCAAGTGATATTTAAATACTTAAAACGCACATAACTCCGAAAAGTTAGAGGTGCGTGCCCGGGATCGAACCCACGACCTCCGATTAGAAGTCGGTCGTCCTAACCACTAGGCTATCACAGCTTTTATATTAAATTAAGCAATAAATTAATATTACTATTTAATTATTTTTACACCCTTTCTATTTACATTAAATTATAATCTATAGCAATGTTGTTGTGTCGTTTTTTTAGTTAGTAGACAGGCATAGATCTGTGACCATACAACTTAATCAATCAATAATAATTTACCTATACAAATGGTCTAGCGGGTTAAGCCTATGAAAACTGCACTCGCATCTGATGAAGGATTCTTACCTTGTTTTTATTGTTTTTCATCAACCCCTTATTCCCTGACTATAAGGGTTAAGGGTGTGAGATTAAGTGTATGGCTACTTTAGATGAAAAAGAATAAAAACAAGGTAAGAATCCTTCACCAGACGCGAGTGCAGTTTTCATATGCTTAACCGGCTAGACCCTTTTGAACTTTTTTTTTAAATTTCTATCTGTCTGCTTGAATGGACTGATAGGTACTATACAAAGAGTAGTGCTTAGGGTAATTTTAAATATCAGGGTAATTATAAATAAAAACTGTTGAAATTATGGACAAAATTTTATCGGATAATACTTACATTTATTTTTTTAATACAGAGAAAAACAATGATTCTTACTTGAATTTTAAATAATAACTGAAGTAGGTAGCTAGGTAAAGTTTAGGGCATGTAATGCAATATACCTAAGTAATCGTATTGCAAAATAACTGGTGGCGTTATATTACGATATTAGTGGAGTTGAATTTCATCTAACCAGCAACTTTATCACCTAGACTACAATAAAAACTTACTTGTTTGCTAGTTATTGTGGTTTTAGTAGGTGCTAGCCTAATATGCTGATAATACTTCCGCCGGCTTGTTGGATTCGGCCACGTCAACAATTTCCGCGTAACTTGGCACAGATTTTTAATAGCGCTATGTTCCCGTCTCGATTCCCGTTTCGATAGGGATTCTCGATAGAACAACAAGCTCACGCGCGCTGCTGCGAACGGCACGGGAGATGAAAAATGACAGATGAAAATCGAAATGACTTGATGATTTGACAACCTTGCTGTAGGGCTGACCACGGAATGCATATCGATAATTTGTGTCAAATATCGATAATACACATTTCAACATATATTTCAAGCTTTATTACAGTTACAATCAGTATTCACTTTTCTACAGAATCAATTTGTTTGTCTCATAGTGGAACTTTTGTGTACTTTCAGTTTTCAGGATTTTTGATCATTATAATTAACTACGTACTTACTTAATAGAATTTTTTTTGATTAAAATTGTTGTTTACTTTCTTTAGGTTATTATGTAGTTCAATTAAGAACTTTTAAATTGCTGCATCATACCATATATTTTTATGAAATTTTAAATATGTTACATTGTGAAAATATTTTTATTGCCTTATAGGTCGTGGAGTTAAAACGTGCATCTTCTTACTACCAATCGATTTATTATTAGAATAGAATAGAATAGAATAGAAAAGTTTTTTATTCAAATAAACTTTTACAAGTGCTTTTGAATCGTCGATTGAGTCTACCACAGGTTCGGAATGCAGTTCCAGCCGAGAAGAACCTGCAAGAAACTCGGCGGTTGCTCTTTTTTAAAAATAACATTATAACAATTATTATTATTAATGTACATGATTGAAATGCCGTCTCGCGCATTGCTGGAACGAGTTAAATCCAAGCTTTTTTATCGTTTATATAATCTTCAATTGTATAATAAGCTTTTTTTATGAGCATACTTTTAATAAAGTTCTTAAACTTGTGTAAAGGCAAGTCTAAGACATATTTTTTATTCAGATAAACTTTTACAAGTGCTTTTGAATCGACAAATGAATCTACCACTGGTTCGGAATGGTGCTTACAATTCTACACGTTAAGAAGGGCAGACAAAAGTAGCCCCATTTCCGACGGCGGCACCCGTTCACGAGCATGACGCATGATCCAGCTGTCGCGACACGTCCGCGAATGTAAATATTACACATAGCAACACTGGCACTATAGAGTGAGTATATCTATGGTTTCTATCTATACTGGTTGACGCTAAGTTCATTATGGTCAAGTTTGTGCTTGTTCGAAATATGGCCGCCAAATGCGCGGTAAAGTTTGTTCTAGTTATTTAAATGTTTATACGTACCAATCTCAAGTAGTATCGTGGTTAATATTAGAGTCAGTGATATGTACGGGACGGTTGCCGACAAAGCAGTACCATCCGCGCCGATGATGAAAGCTAAGTGCCTCAGGTTTACTTGTTAACGCCATTAAAACAGCATCTCAAAGTGTAACAATGAGATATACGGCTGGCCCTGACGCATAGCCATTAGCCACGTGAGCGAACCGATCGTGACCTCGCTCAGCCACAGTATGCTGAGCCTGTCCCACCAAACGCTTGGGACACCTGCCGGCAGGATTTAGGGCTTCTCAGGCGGTGCATGTAACCATGTACCGCGAGAGCGGTATAGTGCCTGTAGGGTAGCTTGCCGTGGTACATATAATAATACCATGCCCGATTCGGTGTCTTTTGTGGCTTGGAACTCGGGTCCAAGACATCAGACAAACAAGACCGAGAGGTAAAAGATCTCGATATCGCTATTTATAAAGTACAGATTGTATGTAAGTTAACGACAGTAAAGTAAACAACATAACACATTGGTAGTGTTCTATATATGTATAAACTTTAGGCACTTAATGATTCCAACAGTTGAATCATACTGGAATAACTATTACAGATGGCGAAGCATTAGCACGATAGACCTCTAAAGGCAGGAGACTACAACAATGGGTGCAGTGGACGATGCAAGTGGCGGAATATAAGGTGAGAGTAACATGTTGCAATATGGGATTCATAATAACTAATATATATAGAATTCAGGCATTCTGTTTCACCATCTAGAAGACTAAGTTGATAGTCTTAACCCCCTAACAGAGATGGCGACATGGTGGAGATGCTGGGATGGTGAAGACGCTCTGGGATTATGACAATCCAAGAATTTGCCAATTCTAAGAGTCCAGAATATAATTTGTTCGTTAAAAAGCTTGCAACTTGTTACTCTTTCCATCCTGCCATCTATCGTTCACTGACGAAACTAATGTTGTCAAATCATAATTATTTTTATAGTAAAACGAGCTATTTTCTTGAAAAATTGAGATTGGTCACGTTGTAATATTATTATGAGAATATTTTGAACTCTTACACAGGTATTACGTATGCAAAACCATTTTAATGCAATTTTTAGAAATAGATCGATCAATCTATTGACTTGGCGTCCCGGATGTGAAAAATAGAACATGGCGTCTAAAGCGAGGTAGGCGTACGATTTCCGTTGAGCTATAGTCATTTAAGCATTCAATAAATGTGTTAAACCATTTAATATTTAAGCGATATATATAATATGCTAGTTCAATAATAAGGATTAATTATAAGACTAATTTTGAGATAAATTTCTGGATCCTTACGTAAAGATAAAAGATTTAAGTTTCACATTTCGATCTTGCCGCGTAAAATTGCCACTCCAAAAATCCGACCCTATACCAACTATCCGCCATTACTTGCAAAGTGAACGAAACGAGTTCGTTGGTAAAGGGCTAAAAGGGTGAAAAGTGAATATAAATAACTGTATTGTGTCGTGCATTTGTTGCATTACTCTCGGGTAAGCTCATTCGTTTTGTATTTCATAAGAATACTATTGTATTTCCATTTTTTAGTGCTTTGATAATTTGAGCACGTGGATTCAAAATGGGTAGCATTTTGAATTCTGTGATGAAAAATTTTAGTTGCACCGGTCAAATCAAAGATTTGAACTACGTACGAAGTTAAAAGAATAATAACAACTAGGAATACGTGATTATTATTGTTCATTTCAACAATGTAAGTTTTATAACGATCGTAACAAAAGAGAAAAGATTGGCTCGCAATTGGTATCTATTATGCACCTATTATAATATACCTATTCACTTAATTACTTCAACCAGAAATTTAAGTATATTGCTAGAATAATAATAATAATAAACAATCTTATAAGATCATTATTATATGAGTTGCATTGATATTATTTAACAGAAATTTAATTAGGTACTTGATGAAAATTTGTTTGTGACAATTCCTATTACCGTTAAAATTGAAACTACCAACTCGATAGCCAGTATTGAGTGGTGAGCGTCGAGTGTGGAGTGTGTATAGACATTAATTCATTTTAATAAGGTTGACTATGGTCTAGCAAGTTAACAAAATGATCCGATTACACGTTTGAAGTCGGGCCTACCAGAAATTTCTTTGTGAGACTTACCATGAATTTACAAGTCACAGTATATGTATAATTAAACGTGAGTATATACTTGTTTTAGGCAAACATACGAAGACACGTTCAGTATTTTACTCCTAAGTACTCACCCAAAATAGTAAAAGGTATGTTACGGTTAAATTATAATTATCTAATTATCTATGTGTCAGATAATATTCAGAGGTATAACTTTGACCCACGGTTCTGTAAGAATAATTGTTTGTATGTATATAGTAAATAGTAAAATAAAGTATGTTCTACTTTATTTATTAAAGTCAAATAATTCCAAAATTTTATCAACTTTGTGATATATTTACAAGAACAATTTTATCTGATTTAAAAAATAGTTTCAAGTTAACCTGTAGAATTTATTTGAAGTTTTAGGCTCATAGATACAATGTCCATGAGTGATTTTGAATAAATATATGCTATTGTTTAGTATTATTGCTCGCAGACTCCATGCAATAAACCAATATTTCCAAAGTAATATTTACAAAATGATTTAAATCCAAGTTTAACTATTGTGTACAGTTGGCATAAATTATTTATAACAAATTATTAAAATATTTTTATATTTTGTTTTTTTTTTTTTTCATTGTTTTGATTATAATTTAATGATGATAGATACAGACCTGCATAGATCTGTGGTTGTTGTTGATATGTGATAGTAGAAGTTGTTTATGTACATTGTACCTATATATCTTCAGTGTTGTGACAGTAATAACATACCTGACGGTTGAAACAACAAGTTGAAACAAATTTCAGTAATATGGAAATAAATTAACTCTTTATTAATAAATTATGTTAATGATAACAACTACTATAGTTGAAGTTTTAAAAAATTCTTACTTGACAAAGCACTTGTGCCATTGACATAGAGTAGAATTTTATTTATCTCATGTATGAGAAATATTTTAATTTTTCAAAGTACTTGTGCCGTGGAGATAAGATTGAATGCCGTGTGGCTTAGGTAACTTTTTTAATGTGTGGAAGTGAATATACCTAATGGTAGGTTATGATATATGAATGTTTATTGTAGGTTGGTATACATAGTCTAAATTGTATTTCCAGAAAATTTAATCACAAAATGGAAGAAATACTTTTAAGTCGTTTGTCCACATTTGCCAAAGAAGTGAAATCTCTCTCAGATCAAGCTCTCAATTTATGTCAAACCCTAAACGAAAAGGATGAAAACTTGGAATCAGCAAGGATTGTGAAGTCTAAATTGACGACAATTTTGTCTCGGTTCACCACTGAACTATATAATTATTTCAAACTTTGTAACGATCCTAATCCAGATGAGATATCAGAATTTACTACTTACCAACTTCAAGGTGAAGAAAATTTAGCAGAGTTAGATGCAAGATTAGCCATGAAGAGTCAGAGGCCAGCGATGGAACCTCTGCAAAATGACTATTCATCATACAGCAAACTACCAGATTTGCATTTACCAGAGTTTAGTGGTAATTTGCTGGAATGGCACCAATTCTGGGACCAGTTCACATCAAACATGAACCGAAGAAAATTGAATGATGTCGATAAGCTGCTTTATCTCAAGAGTTCTCTCAAAGGAGATGCGGCTAGACTTATAGATGGACTTGATACAACAAACCGAAATTATCAGATTGCTGTTGACACTTTAAAAGCAAGATATGGGAAAGAAAATGAAATTGTATATGCGCATCATAACGCTCTAAAGAAAATCAAGCGAGCTGAAAGGATGGAGGATTGTAAAGGAACTTTAGATGAAATAGAACGACATCTTCGGGTACTTCAATCTATGGGTGAAAATACAAATTCCAATCAAATGCGATTTCTTATTATGGAAAAGTTTCCAACTGATATTATCTATGAAATGAAGATAAGATTGGACTCCGATCAGACAGAGTCAGTCGAGGACATACTGAAGCAGCTCTCAAGAGTTATCTCGGTTAAAGAGGAAGCACGAATGATAACTCAAGAAAGCACTATGGACGGAGCTTCACAATATACTGTAGAAACTTTACATGTAAAAGAAATTACCCCTCAAGACAAAGGACATTCTTCTAAGATGAATAATACTAGCGGATTCAAACATAATAAAGGTCGTTGGAACAATTTTAAACCTAGATTGAATAATAGGAATCAGAAAGAGAAAAACTTACCAACAAAGAGAAAATTTGAACCAGAGAGAAATGGTTATAACAAGTTTATTAGAGAAAAAAGAAGAAAATACATGACCATATGCATTTTCTGTGGGGGATACCATAAGAACAAAGACTGTACTAAAGCAAAAACTATTGAAGAAAGGAAAGCGAAATTGAGAGGTAGATGTTTTAATTGTCTTAGAGTAGGACACATGATACGGGCATGCACAGTAAAAAGAAATTGTGAATTCTGTGAGAAACGAGGATTTCATCACCGATCATTATGTCCTAGCAAATTTCAACAAAGGGAGGAACAGAAAGAATCCACCAGCACTAGTGTAATGCACATAAGCAGAAAGGGATCTACTTTATTGCAGACTGCTATAGTTGAAGTCCGAGGATATGGTAACAATACAAAGATAACATGTCGAATTCTAATGGATTGTGGTAGTCAAAAGAGTTATGTCACTGAAAAGATTGCCAAGGATTTGAATCTTCAAGCTGAAGAACAAAACAATCTTTCAATATTTACGTTTGGAGCACAGAAACCTAAGGAACTAGAAAGTCCACTAGTAAAACTAGAATTAGTCACACAGAGTAAGGCAATTAGGACTATACGTGCCAACGTGGTACCTTCCATATCTCATGGAGTTCCACATCCTGAAAAGGACATATTTGACTGCATGATTAAAGAAAATTACATCTTAGCGGACGATGGTACATTGTCAGACAAAGTAGACATTTTAATAGGAAATGACTACTATTACACAATTATGTCAACGAAAAAGATTTGTCTTGGAGAAGACTTACACCTCGTCGAATCAGAATTTGGATGGATATTATCGGGCAGAATATCAGAGAATAAAAACACAGTTGAACAACTGTCAGTATTGACATATTTTCAATCTTCATGTGAAGTCAGACTGAATCAACCAGATCCACCATTAGACAATGGAGACTTGAACCGTTTATGGGACTTGGAGTCTATAGGTATCACCGACTCGCCAAAGTTAAATCGTGACGAAGAAGCTATCAAGCACTTCAATGAAACAACTGAGTACAGAAATAACAGATATTACATTAGTTGGCCATGGAACGACTATCCAACGGATTTACCATCTAACTTTGGATTAGCGTTTGGACGTCTAGTAAGTTTAGTTAAGAGGTTAGACTCTGACACTCTAACAATGTATGATCAAACATTAAGAGAACAACTGGAAAATGAAATTATTGAAGAAATCCCAAACACAAAGGAAAAGGATCATCCAATACACTACATACCACATCATGGAGTTTCGATACCGGGAAAACCATTGAGAATTGTATACGACGCTTCAGCAAAGACTAAAGATAACAAGAGTTTAAATCAATATCTTTATTGTGGACCACTGTTATTAGAAGATTTAACGGGATTACTAATTAAATTTAGATGTTATAATATTGGAATAACAGCTGATGTTGAAAAGGCATTTTTGCAAATTGGACTTAAAGAACAGGACAGAGATGTCACAAGATTTCTATGGTTAAAAGATGTCAAGAAACCAGTAACAGAAGATAATCTTCTTACTTCAGATTCACTCGTGTTCCATTTGGAATCATATCTAGCCCATTTATATTAAATGCTACAGTCAAACATCACCTGATGAACACTAGAAATAAAAGCGTTAGAAAATTAGCTAATGATATACAGTGTGTCCGGGATCGAATTAGCGATATTTAAGGGACATATTCTACAACTCATTACCTCTCTGAAAATACCACTTATTAGGGCCTGCCCCCCTCCCCCTCCCAGGGACAGCCATTTCAATTTGGTGTGCGTTTTTGTGGGTATGTGCGCACAAAAAATGTAATAACTCAAAAGTCTGCTGATGCACAGGTCTTCAAATGACCTTATTCGATTGGATACAATATTTTCCATCACTAAATACTAAACAATAGAACAAAATGTTAAAATAACTCGATCAAAAGTGCTTCGGAAAAAAAATATTTTTTCAAAAATATTGAAAACTACAAGTTTTTGCTGCATTTTGCAAAAACGAGGTCGTTAAGATTACATTGTTAAGTATTAAATCGACAGTTTTTGAGATAAACAACAAAACGACATAAAAATTTTGACTGTAAGTTATTTACTTTTGGAGATATTATTGTTTAAACATAACTTAACCGCGAGCGCGTAATTTCTTATGTTATTCGAATGTGGGTTTCCATCGCATACCTTGGGCGATCAGGTAATAATAATATTGTTTTTGATTAGTCAGTGAATGAGGTTAATACTAAGGATCGGACCCCTACTTCAACTGATTAAATATTCGTATAAAAAATTGAAATATCTGAAATTTTATTTTGTTGTTCCTGGCGAGGAGGCGTTATGATCGCTACTTAAGTTATTACTCATTTTTGTTTGTGATTCAGGTTTGTGAAGTTTGCTAAGTTTAAAGACATGCCTACTCGGTATTATTATAGCCATAAGAGAGCATTTAGATGTCAACTATTCGTCATGGATCGGACGTGGCAGCAATTCAATGGAATGGCCACCTCATTCTCCAGACCTTACACCTTTGGACTTCTTTTTATGAGGACCTATGAAGCAGAAGGTATTTTATATGGTACCAAATACCAGAAAAGAATTATTGGAGATAAAATAAGATTGTATTTGGACATGATCCAACGATCCTCCCAACATGAAGTAACTAGCTAACAGAACAGAAGTGGTAATTTCGGTTTGTGGCGGAAATAACCTAGTTTTTAGGATATCTGATTTGTGTCACATACACAAATCAGAGTTATTGAGTTATTGAGTTTATAACTAACAAAAATTAAATTATAAAGTTAAGATTTTTTACCTTATGTGTAGTAAAAAAATGATGAATCTTAAATTTGGGTTCAATACTCGTAATTCATGTTTGGGGACGAAGTACTTACAATTACCAATATCTCCAGAAGTAAGTAACTTACAGTCAAATTTTTTATGTCGTTTTGTTGCTTATCTCAAAAGCTGTCGATTAAATACTTAATAATGTGGTCTTAATGACCTCGTTTTAGCAAAATCTAGCAAAAACTTGTAGTTTTCAATATTTTTGACCAATTTCTTTTTATTCCAAAGCATTTTTGATCGAGTTATTTTAACATTTTACACTATTGTTTGGTATTAAGTGATGGAAAATATTGTATCCAATCGAATAAGGTCATTTGAAGACCTGTGCATCAGCAGACTTTCGAGTTATTACATTTTTTGTGCGCACATACCCACAAAAACGCACACCAAATTGAAATGGCTGTCCCTGGGAGGGGGAGGGGGGCAGGCCCTATTAAGTGGTATTTTCAGAGAGGTAATGAGTTGTAGAATATGTCCCTAAAATATCGCTAGTTCGATCCCGGACACACTGTATATGTAGACAACGTTGTGACTGGAGCTAACACTGCCAAGGAATTCGAAGATTTATACACAAATTCAAAAGAAGCATTCCAAGAAATCTCAATGAATTTGAGACAATGGAGTTCTAATTCAACGGACTTTATACAACGAATTCCCGATGGTTGTTTAGATGAGATAGTAAAGGTATTGGGCCTAGACTGGAATATAAAGGAAGATACACTACACTTGAGGACAAACAAACTCACGAACAATGCTAATACCAAAAGAGGTATTCTGAAAAGCGTTGCGTCTTATTTCGATCCATGTGGATATATAGTTCCAACTCTATTAGCTGCAAAACTCTTACTGCAGGACCTGTGGAAAATGAAAATAAAATGGGACTCACCATTACCCAAGGATATCGTTGAAAAATGGAAAGACATTCAAGAAGACTTAAAAGAAGTCAAAGAAGTAAGTTTAGCTAGATGCTATATGAAGAATCCTCAGTATAACAATTTTGAAATTCATTGTTTCACGGACTCTTCTACAAGAGCCTACGCAGCAGTAGTCTACATCGTTGGGAATGATCAAAAAAGTTTTGTTATTGGAAAGTCAAGATTGGTACCAATCAAAGATCAAGACGACCTGAAGATACCTCGCTTAGAATTGCTAGGTGTATTAATTGGAAGCCGATTAATAAAATATATTCTCAAATTCATTAATTTGAACATAACTAAACAAATGTTGTGGACAGACAGTCAGATCGTTATTGACTGGATTAACTCAAATAAATTACTAACACCATTTGTTGCCAGAAGGATCAATGAGATCAAACAAAATAAAAACTTAGTTGTCAGATACGTACCGTCAGAGCTGAATCCTGCTGATGTAGCTACCCGACCAACAAGCGTGAAGGAAGAAAAGGAGAAATGGTTGAATGGACCTGATTTTTTGCTTCAAAAACCTGATAATTGGCCAGCGGAATTCAGGGTCAATACTCTTTTAGTTGGGGAAGGTCTGACGAAGACCAATGATACGCAAGACCAAATGAACAACAATGAGGTTCAAGAACAAATTCCAGAGGTAATGGAATTGGAAAATACTATAGATGATAATATACAAGACAAGACATCTATAGAACAAGAAGTAGAGACTGAATGTCAGGATAACACCTTAAAAGAAGTTAAGAAAATACAAGCTGAATACTTCAAAGAAGAAGTGAATGGTAAAGAAACAAGTCTCAGTCGTAATTTAGGATTGTTCAAGGACATTGACGGCATTTTACGATGTAAAGGTAGACTTCAATACGCTGAATGGTCTTTCGACAAAAAGTATCCCATAATTATACCTAAAGGCTGTGAGTTCACTACTAAAATTATCAGAAAAACACATGAAAAGAATTATCACGTAGGTGTCAATCATACTCTGAGCCTGATTCGTCAGAAGTACTGGATACCACAAGGCAAACGTGAAGTTCAAAAGATTTTGGGAAAATGTCCACGTTGTGTGAAACATGGCGGGGGACCATTTAAAGCACCACCCACACCTGCATTACCACATGAAAGGGTAAATTATAGCAAACCATTTACATTTACTGGAGTTGACTATCTTGGACCAGTGTTAGTTAAAACAGAAAAAGGAACGAGCAAAAGATGGATATGCTTATTCACATGTTTGGCAGTCAGAGCCATACATCTAGAAGTTGTTGAAGATTTGTCAGCGGAAGAAGGTTTACTCGCTCTGAGGCGAATGATTGCGACAAGAGGAGTACCAACGCTAATTACGTCAGACAACGCCTTACATTTCAAACTAATAGCTGATATAATTTCCAAGCCATACTGTGTTGAAAATAAGATAAAATGGAGGTTCATACCTGAACTTGCACCTTGGTTTGGAGGGTTTTATGAAAGACTTGTAGGACTCGTAAAACATTGCATGCGAAGAACGCTTCAAAAACATCTTTTAAAGGATAATCAACTTGCAACAATAGTTAAGGAAATAGAAGCAATAATAAACACCAGACCGTTAACATCCGTAGATTCAGAACTAGAACATGTTTTGACACCGGCTGATTTTCTACAAATGGACAGATGTATCAGTTTGGAAACAGCACAAAGTAACATTCCACTGCAAGGTACATCGACAAAGACTAACCTAGTTCAGAGCTGGAGAAGAGCTCGTATACTACTAGAAGAATTTAAAGAAATGTTTCGTAATCGATACTTATTGAGTTTACGCGAGAGATATAGTCACTCACTCAGACAACCATGTGTGACTTCAAAGCTGATCCCAAAAGAAGGTCAGTTAGTCCAGATGAAAGGAGATAAGAATCGTGAAGGCTGGAAAGTAGGCAAAATAGTTTCTTTAGTTAAGAGTTCAGACGGTTTAACGAGAGTGGCTCAAGTGAAAGTAGGAAACACAATATTTACTCGATCTATTGCTCACTTGTATCCACTGGAAGTGGAAGACGATTCCCAATGGGAACCGATACCTCAAGATGCTAAACAATATTCTGAAATTCAAAATTTACCTGATGAAGCATCTAAAGAATCAGCAGCTTTCCCAGATACCGTTACAATAGAAACGGAGAACGCACAAGAGGAAACATTAACTGATCATGATATCGAAATGAGACAAGTTGAAAACATAGACGAGACAGAAAAAACAGTAGATGCTACCGATAATGAAGCAAACATAGAGACTGAGAGCATTGATAGAGATATAGATACAAATAATCTGAGAGATGATTCTAATGTAAAGGACAAAGATTCGACGACAGCTAATGATGATACTGTTGAAGAACAATCCGGAGAAACTAGACCCAAGCGAATTGCAGCTGTTCGAGCCCTTGAGAAGATAAGGGAATGGACAAGCACTTTACTTACCTTGCTGTAAGCCATCGTCTCGGCGGGAGTGTCGCGACACGTCCGCGAATGTAAATATTACACATAGCAACACTGGCACTATAGAGTGAGTATATCTATGGTTTCTATCTATACTGGTTGACGCTAAGTTCATTATGGTCAAGTTTGTGCTTGTTCGAAATATGGCCGCCAAATGCGCGGTAAAGTTTGTTCTAGTTATTTAAATGTTTATACGTACCAATCTCAAGTAGTATCGTGGTTAATATTAGAGTCAGTGATATGTACGGGACGGTTGCCGACAAAGCAGTACCATCCGCGCCGATGATGAAAGCTAAGTGCCTCAGGTTTACTTGTTAACGCCATTAAAACAGCATCTCAAAGTGTAACAATGAGATATACGGCTGGCCCTGACGCATAGCCATTAGCCACGTGAGCGAACCGATCGTGACCTCGCTCAGCCACAGTATGCTGAGCCTGTCCCACCAAACGCTTGGGACACCTGCCGGCAGGATTTAGGGCTTCTCAGGCGGTGCATGTAACCATGTACCGCGAGAGCGGTATAGTGCCTGTAGGGTAGCTTGCCGTGGTACATATAATAATACCATGCCCGATTCGGTGTCTTTTGTGGCTTGGAACTCGGGTCCAAGACATCAGACAAACAAGACCGAGAGGTAAAAGATCTCGATATCGCTATTTATAAAGTACAGATTGTATGTAAGTTAACGACAGTAAAGTAAACAACATAACACATTGGTAGTGTTCTATATATGTATAAACTTTAGGCACTTAATGATTCCAACAGTTGAATCATACTGGAATAACTATTACAGATGGCGAAGCATTAGCACGATAGACCTCTAAAGGCAGGAGACTACAACAATGGGTGCAGTGGACGATGCAAGTGGCGGAATATAAGGTGAGAGTAACATGTTGCAATATGGGATTCATAATAACTAATATATATAGAATTCAGACATTCTGTTTCACCATCTAGAAGACTAAGTTGATAGTCTTAACCCCCTAACAGAGATGGCGACACCAGCCATTGCTTCGCTCAACCATATTTGAGGGAACGTAACAACCCGCACCACACGACACCACCACAGAAATGTTTAAAGAGAGCGTGACATACTTAGGCTACCTATGATTAAAGCATCGAATTGAACACCAATAATCGAATAGGTACTCCTCAGGTTATAATAGCGTATAAAGCGAATAAATTAAATCCATGCTTTTTTATCATTTATATAATCTTCAATTGTATAATATGCTTTTTTCATGAGCACACTTTTAATACAATTCTTAAACTTGTGTAAAGACAAATCTAAGATTTGTTGTGGAATTTTGTTATAGAACATTACGCCCATTCCCACAAACGACCTTTGGACCTTTTTGAGGCGTAATCGAGGAATCACGAGTCTATTTCTATTTCTTAATTGCCTATCGTGTAATTCACACTTTTTATTGTAACTGTGAATATTTTGCTTAACAAAAATTATGTTGTTATAAATATATTGAGAAGCTACTGTAAGAATACCTATTTCTTTAAATTTCTCTCGAAGGGAATCCCGCGGTTTTAAATTATAAATTGCACGAATTGCCCTTTTTTGTAAAACGAAAATTTTTTCAATATCAGCTGCTTTACCCCATAGTAAGATTCCATACGACATAATACTATGGAAATATGCAAAGTAAACAATTTTTGCAGTTTCAACATCTGTTAACTGTCGAATCTTTCTAACAGCGTAAGCAGCAGAGCTATTGATTATATAGCTATTGATTATGCTAGTGATGCGTGATAGGTTAATCCTTATTTTAACCCTAGAACACTAAGCTTCGTCGAATCAACGACGCGAATTCGAAAAAAGTGTCGTAAATTTTGAGTGCGCGGTCGCACCCATTGCAGCTCCCGTGTAATCTCAATTGGCCCTTTGTCCCCTCGACGGACGGTGGTGTTTTCTGTGTGGGAGTCCTGTAAGATACCAGAGTCGCATATTGAAAAACAAAAGACTGTATTCTATAGCCTCATTCATAGTAAACGTAAAAAACAACACTTGACAGCCTTACAATATCAAGTGAAGTCATAATAAACGCTTTTATGAGGCCCGCCGCGGGTGGGCGCCGGCCGAAAGTCATAAAAAACGTACGGGCAAAGTCAAGGACCATACAGACAAAGCTCGGAGCTATCGGACAAAACAAAAGGTAAGTGTCGGAGGAGCAACCATGACTCGTCGCATCGACGATGGTTAGTAATAAAGCTACATTTTTTTTCTAATATTTTAAGTTTATTTTTTAGTTTTTACAACATAAAAATAATTTATATTATTTTTTACTTTGGATACGATTCTTCAACTATTATTAGCGGATAATAGTGATGAAAAAAATTCATACTTATGCCCACACTTCAAACTGAACTGCGCGATTCGATTACACAAATTTTGAATATGCCATGAAGTAGTAGATCAAGTTTGATACTTGAGACTAATGAGATACTTGAGACTAATGAAAAAGAAAGCTGCAGGTCATCCTATAGCAAAAAAAAAAGAAAAATTTGTGCCATATGTCCGTCAGCAAAACGAAGGATGTCGAAAAGTAGTAGCTTCAAGTGCTAAAAATCATTGTGTGGCGAACACAAAATTGATATGTGTCACAAATGCTTTAGTTCATAGTTTTTTTACCAAAATTTTAACTTTTTTTATTAATTCTATGTCTTGTTTTTGATTATTTAAGCTTTAATTTCAAAGTTTTTTGTTCTAGTTAATAATAAGTGACCACTTAAAACTAAATATTTTTAATTAAAGCAAAAAATATGATATTAGTAAAAAGGCTGATTGTGTAATTAATATGTGATTGGATTAAATTAGACTGTTATATTTTTGTTAGTTAATAATTGTATGAAAAAAATAATGTAAAAGAAATAAGTATTTTATTCAATAAAACCTTACAGAACTACTTGTTTGACAGCGTAGTCGAAACGACGAAGGTTTTACTAGTAATAAGCGTTGAAAAATATAGCTTAGTGTTCTAGGGTTAAATACAAATCTTTTTTAGTTATTTCAACAATACACAAGAATTACCAATTATTATTATCGATATATTTTTCTCTACTTTAATCCTCATCCCTATTAAATATGTCTATGGAAATTCCCATAGACGAAAATCCAAAGTCCAAACACGAAGACGAATTGTCATTTATGATTTAATTAATTGACTATCTGTCATGGATGTGAGTTGACTTGTGTTGTGCCTAATTTTGCGTACGCAACGCGAAAACCCAAGTATGCAATTAGAAACAGCCGCATAGTATTCAAATTAATATAAGCTGGGCTACAAAAACGAGTGTTCCGTTTGCAAGTTGCCGAAACAGGATTGCAAATGTCAATATGTCAGGATCTCGGCCTTAACTTCCAACAGAGAATGGTATGGAAACTCGAAAATAAATTACGAAAGGAATAAGAGTAAACACGTTGTTTTACTGTATAATAATGATGCAATATATTCCACATGCGTTCGTGCAAACAAGAGCGATGTGTGACTTAAAGTTCTTGTAACATTTTAGACGACAAATATCTAATCAGAATATCTAGTAAAGTGATCTGAAGATATCGGTTTAAGGTGTCATGTTTTTCTTGCAGGGCGCAAATATATCACAACTAGAGAGAGATATTGGCTCCGAGCAGTTTCCACCGAATGAACATTATTTTGGTTTAGTTAATGTAAGTGCAACTTTTTAGTGCATTTATTGTAACCTCACATTTTTACTTATTGGCATATTTAATATTTATCCTAGATAACTCACTGAAGCTAACTTGTGCAGTGTTGCAGGAAAAATAATGAATATCCATTTTTTGGAGCTATGATCAAATATATATTTTTATATATTTAAAAACTTTGCAGACGTGAACTATTTCAATGATAGATATTTTGATATGCACAACAAACTTTAGAAAATTTAGATCTGTATATTTGTAATTTAGTGCTTTAATATCTATTTATGGTACTGAAATCCGTAGCAAACTTACTTTGTACACATGTACTCTTCGGGACTCTTATTAGCTTATCCATCATATGTGTAACCTGTCTGTATGGTACTCTATATATAAAAGCTATGTAAAGTTACATTTAGCACAATTTTATAGAAAATTATGTAAAAATATTGACAAAAAAAAAATACTTAAAACTATTCTATTCTTGTTTTTGTGAATAAATTAATAAAAACTCTTTAAAACTTACCTGTATTTTTGTTTTTCAGTTTGGTAACACCTGTTACAGTAATTCAGTGTTGCAAGCGTTGTACTTCTGTCGACCGTTCAGAGAGAAGGTGCTAGAATACAAGGCAAAGAACAAAAGAACCAAGGAAACACTGCTAACATGCCTGGCAGACTTGTTTTATAGTATAGCCACACAAAAGAAAAAAGTAGGATCTATAGCACCTAAGAAATTTATTGCTAGATTGAGGAAAGAGAAAGGTAAAATAAATAATTGTGTGAATCCAAACTATTAAATAAAATTCAAGTGTCTTGTTATTTCAAAGTAAAAACCAAACAGGCTGTCTATATGTCTGTCTGTTTGAATGGTTAAACCTGTTAATCTTCAGAACAGCTGAGCAGATTTCAAAGCATCAGCAATAGAAGTCAAAGCATTGGTTAGTATTATTTATTTATTTTACTAGTATCAACTAGTAAATAAATAAATAGTCATAACTTTTTTTGCTGGACAGATAAAATTAATAATGTAAAACAGATTTTACATTTACAACAAAGTGTTCAAAAACTTAAATCCAACTATAAATTCCCTTAAAAGCGTTTAAATTGAATAGTTTGTGAGAATGACACAGAAGAAAACTTGATACATTTGCCTTTTAACCATTTTATTAATGTTCAGCCAGTAAATAAATCTTAATTGAGGTAATTTTTTTGATTCAAACATTCACTTTAACTTTTTACTGTTACAGAGGAGTTTGATAATTACATGCAACAGGATGCACACGAGTTTCTTAATTTTTTGATAAATCATATAAATGAAATTATTTTAGGTAAGTTTCTCTTTTTTTTTTTACACAGTACTACTTCCATTACATTCTTTTCCAAATGTACTTTAGTTTCATAATGTTTGTAAACTTCCACACACTTCATCTAATGTGAATCATACTTAGGAATAGTGCTATAATTTTGATAACATTTTCTGTGGAAAAGGTGTCCATTTAGTTGTTACATTTTGTTCAACCAAATTATTATCAAAGATGCATTGATTGGAGGAAACATTAATATAAAAATCTTTTCAGCTGAAAGAAATCAGAGCACTTTAAAGCTGCAAAAGACGGACGGAAACAAAGAGGGTGTGACATGCAATGGCACAATACCTACGAGTCAGAATACGGACCCAACGTGGGTCCACGAGATCTTCCAGGGGACTCTTACCAGTGAGACCAGGTGTCTGAACTGTGAGACAGTTAGCAGTAAGGATGAACATTTCTTTGACTTACAGGTAAGATAAAGTATTGTAATAAAAAATGGACGGACAATCTCAAGCGAGTCTGGCAGCTGCTGGAAACAAGCTGCGCAAGATTGGGTTCTATGGCGATCCTTGCAAGAGCCAGCTGTGGAAGTAGATTGGTTGAGACGACAACAATTAAAAAAAAATAGTGTTGCAATTTAATATTGGTATCTGTATAGTCTGTTCGTTTTCTTACGGTCACCTTTGTCTCTCGCCGCCTTTGCCGCCGCAAAGGGACCGCCGGTGACTTCAAAAGATGCCGCGCGAAGTATACAGGCACAAGGGGTTTTGGCGTTTTATACCTACTCATATTTTTTTTTTATTAAAATTCTCTTTCCTTTTTATATTTTTTATATTCGTATTTTATTATAATATAACCATAAACAAAATATAATATTATCATGAACACGGGTCGTCTCTCAAAATGAGAAGGATTTTAACCATAGTCTACCACGATGGCCAAGTGCGGATTGGCAGACTATTCGGAGATTCTGTTAGAATAGAAAAAAAATTACAAACAGAAAAAAAGTTATAAAAATAAAAACAGAATACTAAGAGCACCTGCGCCTGTACCGACACTCGGAGGGAGGTCGATGACCAATTGAAAAAGTCATTTCATACCGACTGGAAATTTTAACAACAATAGTTTAGACCGAACCCATCACAGCTCCAAACGTCAGCTGCCGCACCAGTGGTGGAGTTAAGAGTGAGAGCATGTGAAAGTGCTTGAAAATCAAAGCGCTCCGAGTGATTTTATCCCGGACAAAAATGGTCTTAAATCATTGTTCCGATCATTTTTGATACAGAAACAATCGTCAGCTGCGGCGCCGAGGGTGGGTTATACGTCCGCTACGCGCATGAAGTGCATTAAAATTTTGGCAAAAAAAGTTATTTTATACCTTATGAAATTTATGCAGCAGAATTTTCACACTTTTAAAATAATAAAGAAAATTGTCAGCTGCACTTCTGGTGGGGGAAAGACCGTCAGTCAGCGTGATAAACATTTTGCGCGCTCAGTACATTTAGCCTAGTAAATCTAGGAAAAATATCCTATAGTTTCAAAAATTAGCCAAATGTATTCTTTGGGCCTTCCTCTTGAATATATCCAAAAACCCCATATGGGGGATGCATAACCAGCCGCCATTTTTAATTTTGTCCTTTTTTTCGGTTTTTTTCTCATATCACGAAAATCTCTACGAATAGCATCATAATTACTTCTGACAAAAGTTTTAACATACAATTTGCCACAAATGTAGTCTCTTGCAGTTTTACTCTAAGTTTATTACTTTAGGAGCTATAGGGTATTTTAGGTCCCTTTTTCGTTTTTTTGCTCATATCTCGAAAGTCTCTACGAATAGCATTATAATTACTTGTGATAAAAGTTTTCGTATAAAATTTTCTACAAATTTGGTTCCATGCATTTTTACTCTAAGTTTATTATTTTAAGAGCTATAGGATGTTTAAGTTAATATTTGAGGTCCTTTTTTTAGTTTTTTGCTCATATCTCGAAAATCTCTACGAATAGCATTATAATTACTCCTGTAAAAAGTTTTTACATAAAATTTTGTACTTTGGTCATGGTAATTTTTACGCTAAGCTTACTACTTTAGGAGTTATAGGGTGTTTAAGTTTATATTTGAGGTCCCTTTTTCAGTTTTTTGCTCATATCTCGAAAATCTCTACGAATACCTATAAAATTACTTCTGACAAAAGTTTTAATATAAAATTTTCTACAAATTTTGTCCTATTCATTTTTACGCATTTCAAACAAAAAAAAACCGCATTGCGGTTTTTTTTGTATTAAAGGTGAATTAGTCGGAATTCTTCTTAGCTATGTTTGATGAAAATTGGTCCAAGATAGCCGCCGCCACAAAATAACGAATGTCAGGGGTTTAATCTATACTAGTTTATCTCTCTGTTAATTTTAACACTCTGTAGCTCCTAAAGTAATAAGCTCAGCGTAAATTAAATAGGACCAAATTTGTAGAAAATTTTATGTAAAAACTTTTGTCAGAAGTAATTTTATTGGTATTCGTAGAGATTTTCGAGATATGAGCAAAAAACTGAAAAAGGGACCTCAAATATAAACTTAAACACCCTATAACTCCTAAAGTAGTAAGCTTAGCGTAAAAATTACCATGACCAAATTTGTACAAAATTTTATGTAAAAACTTTTTACAGGAGTAATTATAATGCTATTCGTAGAGATTTTCGAGATATGAGCACAAAACTAAAAAAAGGACCTCAAATATTAACTTAAACATCCTATAGCTCTTAAAATAATAAACTTAGAGTAAAAATGCATGGAACCAAATTTGTAGAAAATTTTATGTAAAAACTTTTATTACAAGTAATTATAATGCTTTTCGTAGAGACTTTCGAGATATGAGCAAAAAAAACGAAAAAGGGACCTAAAATACCCTATAGCTCCTAAAGTAATAAACTTAGAGTAAAACTGCAAGAGACTACATTTGTGGAAAATTGTATGTTAAAACTTTTGTCAGAAGTAATTATGATGCTATTCGTAGAGATTTTCGTGATACGAGAAAAAAACCGAAAAAAAGGACAAAATTAAAAATGGCGGCTGGTTATGCATCCCTCATATGGGGTTTTTGGATATATTCAAGAGGAAGGCCCAAAAAATACATTTGGCCAATTTTTGAAACTATAGGATATTTTTCCTAGATTTACTAGGCTAAATGTACTGAGCGCGCAAAATGTTTATCACGCTGACTGACGGTCTTTCCCCCACCAGAAGTGCAGCTGACAATTTTCTTTATTATTTTAAAAGTGTGAAAATTCTGCTGCATAAATTTCATAAGGTATAAAATAACTTTTTTTGCCAAAATTTTAATGCACTTCATGCGCGTAGCGGACGTATAACCCACCCTCGGCGCCACAGCTGACGATTGTTTCTGTATCAAAAATGATCGGAACAATGATTTAAGACCATTTTTGTCCGGGATAAAATCACTCGGAGCGCTTTGATTTTCAAGCACTTTCACATGCTCTCACTCTTAACTCCACCACTGGTGCGGCAGCTGACGTTCGGAGCTGTGATGTGTTCGGTCTAAACTATTGTTGTTAAAATTCCCAGTCGGTATAAAATGACTTTTTCAATTGGTCATCGAGCTCCCGTAGTATAAGTTACCGAACGAACTATACAGTGAAACCAGGAGACTGAGGTGGGAGGGTCGCAACTATAGTTTTACTTTTTTATCTAACTTAAAAAATGTTCTCTTAAAATATCACTGAACACTGAATAAGTATATCACCTAGCAAGTGTAATTTTTTTTTGTGTAAGACTTTCATAGGAAGGTTGATGATTATACAAGAAGACCTAGGCTACTTTTTACTCCAGGATATATATATACTTTTTCATTTAGACAACCTCCATGGCAGGCTGGTGAGTGCTGTGTATGTTATAGGGAGGGCCTGGGTTCAATTCTCGGCAGGGACAATTTGGGAATTTCCAAATTATCTCTTGTCCGGTCTGGCTTCAGCCATGGCTAGCGGCCGTGCCGCTAAGTGACTTAGCGTCCCGGTATGAATGCCAATTAGAAACCGAACAGAGGTATGGATTAAAAAAACATGCCTCGTAACATAGAGATGTGTTTTCCAGGTGGACGTGGACCAGAACACGAGCATAACCCACTGTCTGAAGTGCTTCAGCGACACTGAGACGCTGTGCAACGACAACAAGTTCAAGTGCGACAACTGCAGCAGCTACCAGGAGGCGCAGAAGCGCATGCGCGTCAAGAAGCTGCCGCTCATCCTGGCGCTGCACCTCAAGCGCTTCAAGTACATGGAGCAGTACAACCGGCACATCAAGGTGTCGCACCGGGTCGTCTTCCCGCTGGAACTGCGACTCTTCAATACGGTGAGAGTGATGCTTCTGTGGCCTCCTTCATAGAATATAAACGCCTTCTACATACAGAGCTTATGCTCTGAAGTATGTATGTATGTAGAACTTATGCGGACAACTCAGGCTCAGTGCCCCGCGAGTGGCGCGCGGCTTGACTTTTTTAGGTATTTAGGCATCAGCTGATTGCATTACATAGCTAACTTTTAAAGAATACAGGAAATATTAATTTTTATTTCGCGTTTTTTTTTTTGTAGTATCTTGTCAGTGACCATCACTAATCATTTACCGGCAAACTTCTTGAGCATGAAGTATAATATATACAATATATAACATACTGGGGGTAAGTTAGTGCATTGCACCTATATACACATTACACATTCGTGCAAAAAAGGGGAAAGCGGAAGGCAAAGGTATATTGATCTACCAATCACGCGCTCGATACAATACTCCCAAGGTAAAGTCAAGGTTATTTGCTCAAGAGGTTTGCTGGTAACTGTACATGTCTTTGTTTCCAAACCTTACATCCCTTACACCCTTACACCCGTTATTTGTATTATTGTTTGGTAACGTGAGCTTGTTCATGTGCAGTCGGACGACGCAGTGAACCCGGACCGGCTGTACGACCTGGTGGCGGTGGTGGTGCACTGCGGCTCCGGCCCCAACCGGGGACACTACATCAGCATCGTCAAGAGCCACGGCTTCTGGCTGCTCTTCGACGACGATATGGTAGACGTATGTATTAGTGGTCCCTCTGGTGCTGCAAATGTTCATAGGCGGCGGTGATCTCTTAACATCAGGTGACCCGCTTGCTCGTTTGCCCGCAATTAATATTAATAAAATGCATTTAAATAATAAAAATGTCTTGCCAACTGGAATTCAAGCCATTCGGCCCCTGGATCAGTCTCAACCTTTAAAACCTTAGCTGAAATCACACAGAACACTGCTAGTAATAATACACTTGTATCACAGAAACCTACTTAGTACTACCTACCTAATGATGCAGCTTTTAGTCAATCGGCCAGCTGATTTGAGTTTTTGTCTAGATTTAATTTTAATAGGAACACTTTAAAACTTCTCCATTTTTAGGGTTCCGTAGTAAACAAGGAACCCTCATAGTTTCGCCATGTTCGTCCATCTGTCTGTCCGTCCGTCCTCGGTTAATCTCTATTTGAGACTATTAGTGCTAGAAATCTGTAATTTAGCATGGGTATAAATATTAATCACGCAGACAAAGTGGTGAAATAAAATTTTGATAAATATTTTTTTTAAGGTTCCCTTACATGTAAAGTGGGGATGAATATTTTTTTTCTTGTCTACCCCATAGTGTGGGGTATCGTTGAATAGGTCTTTTAAAAATACTGTGGGTGTGAGAACATCATTTTTCGATTTCTAGATCCGTTTGTAAAATATGATGTTTTAAAGTGCTAATTTTTATTAGAGTCAAGTGTCCCCCCCTCTATCAGCCAAATGGCAGTATATAGGAACTTGAAAAAATTCACAGCAGTAGTATATATAATCAATTTTAAAGGAAAACTGTCATGGCTAAGTAGGATTCACAGGTTAAGGAGTTATATCTGTTTTTCGAGGATTGTGACTACGGAACCCTACACTGCGCGTGGCCCGCCACACACTTGGCCGGTTTTTGTTACATCATCCGCCTGCTTTTGTAATGACGATGATAATAATAATAATAACTGGAGTTGAACTTATGACATTTATATAGGACTATTTTTTTTTTTTCAGAAAATTGATGCGTCTGCTATAGAAGACTTCTACGGTCTAACTTCTGATATACAGAAATCATCTGAAACAGGATATATACTATTTTATCAATCTAGAGATGCTAGTTGTTAAGTTTCACTAAATATAGTAATTTATATATTTAACATATATGCCATATTGTTAAAGTTGGAAAGGCATAATTATGTTAATGAGATTTGTTTGATTTCGATCATTGAATTAAACTTTAATTATTATTATTATTCATCTTATTAGATTTTGTTCATTTGTAAATAATTTTCATTTTAAATTAAAAAATTGTGATCTTTCTCTGCAAGTTTGTTTTATTTCAAAACCAAATATAAGTGTGCTTTTTGTGTTGTAGTTTGTTATCAACAATCAATAGAGCTCATCCCTTTTAAGGAATTCCACAAGTTGAGTTCTCCACCACCACCACCACCACTACAGCCTTTTTTTTAACATTCCACTGCTGGGCACAGGCCTCCTCTCATAGGAGAGAAGGATTTAGAGCTTAGTCCCGCCACGCTGCTCCATTGCGGGTTGGCGGGCAGACCCGCCACGCTGCTCCAATGCGGGTTGGCGGGCAGTTGAGTTCTCACACTGCTTTAATTTACATGATGAAATAGGAAATGAGATCTGTCCAAGAATCAGAGTAACTGACATATCTCAACAAAACACTGGGAGATGTTCATAGTTCGAAGAACCTATTAACAGGATCCCAACATGCTGGAATAGTGATCTTGTACCATAAAGCGCAATGCGACTCCTACAAGTTGTAATACAGGGAACTGTATGCTGATTATCTGAATCCAAATAAATGTTTCAATACAATTATTGCTACCATACTTTCATTATCAGAGAACAGAGACATCTTTCATTAGTAATTTAAAAAAATTTCAAGACCAGGTTCACCATAAAATTCTGTTTTCTAAAAGCAACATTGAACTGCCAAATGTTTTATTCTAAATTATTTTTACTGATACAGTACAGAAGGCAATAAAAAAACAGATATAGCTTAAAAATAGTTTATTCCACATTAGGCTACAAACTCGTACGGGATGGGCGCAAGCAACACGGGTTTCTCTGCGCCATTGACAATATGTGCTGCCCTCGGTGGCTGAGGCTGTCTCTTGAGGTTGACAATCTTGCCAGTCGCCTTGGCCTCTTTAAGAAGCCTCTCATTCTCCTTCACCCTCTTAAGGAAGTCTTCTCTGCACTTCGAGTGTTTAACGTGTTCAATACGGATGTTGATTCGTTTGGGGATTATTCTGCCACGTACCCTCTTGTTCACAATAACACCCAAAGCATGTGCGGTCACATTGTAAACACGCCCCGTCTTGCCGTGGTACACTTTGTGTGGCATGCCCTTCTGCACTGCTCCATTACCCTAAAACAAAATACATAATTGTTACTTTAAAATAATACTAAGATCTTTTTAGTTGATTGCCTGCAGAAATATTTCACACTAGCTTTTTAGGGTTTCGTAGTAAACAAGAAACCCTTATAGTTTCGCCATGTCCGTCCGTCTGTCTGTCTGTCCGTCCTCGGTTAATCTCAGAGACTATTAGTGCTAGGAATCTGTAATTTGGCATGGGTATAAATATTAATCACGCCGACAAAGTGGTGAAATAAAATTTTGATAAATATTTTTTTTTAGGGTAGCTCCCCTACATGTAAAGTGGGGATGAATATTTTTTTTCTTGTCTACCCCATAGTGTGGGGTATCGTTGAATAGGTCTTTTAAAAATACTGTGGGTGTGGGAACATCATTTTTCGATTTCTAGATCCGTTTGTAAAATATGATGTTTTAAAGTGCTAATTTTTATTAGAGTCAAGTGTCCCCCCCCTCTATCAGACAAATGGCAGTATATAGGAACTTGAAAAAATTCACAGCAGTAGTATATATAATCAATTTTAAAGGAAAACTATCATGGCTAAGTAGGATTTACAGGTTAAGGAGTTATATCTGTTTTTCGAGGATTGTGACTACGAAACCCTATACTGCGCGTGGCCCGCCACGCACTTGGCTGGTTATTTTTTTCCTATCACTTTGTCCACACAGAGTCCAATTTTTTTTAATTCACTCAGGAACCCTTTCGTTTTCTTAGGCTATCTCTCTCCACATCATATTCATTGCTCTAACTCTTAGTATATAGCAAGCCTTTCCTGTTAATCTATGCCCATGAAAAAAATCAAGTTGGCCTATTGCTCCATTGCAACATAAGATACCAACAGACACACTTTCACATATATTAGGATAGAAATTAATCTGGAAGATGTGGCAGAAATACACAGTGCATCAATGTTATATCATTTATAATTTTATTGATGGTTGGTAAAGGTACTTAAATAGCCAAAAATGTCACAACTAGGATAACACCCAAACCATTTCAGAAATAATGAATCCTGGTTAACTAACTTGAAAATGAACTAGAGACTTAGAGGGAGGTCGAGGAAATTCTATTACTAAAACTTATATTGTGGCTAATTCTGTTGTACACAATCTCTAAACCTAAACTAAATTGACAGATTTAAAAATAGTGCTATCCCCTTCAGCAGGGAGGATTGTGAAAGAGACAGGAATATATTTAGACCTGTCATTTTAGTTTACATTTAGAGATTATGTACAACAGAATCGGCCACATTGATAGAATAAAATTATGAGTGTGATGTTACCCTGATGTCAACGATATCGCCGACTTTGTACACTTTCATGTAGGTGGAAAGGGGGATGGTTCCATGTGTGCGGAATCTGCGGGCGAACAAGTCCCTCGTTCCGCGACGGTAACCCTTGGAGTTCGTCATTATGCCTGAAAACAGAACAGCACATTAACATCCAAGATACACCGCACGTGGCCGAAACCTATCAATCACACAACAAAACTTTTGAGCAAGCCAAAATTCACTTTATATGAAATTTTTGTCAGTAATAATTAACATCGACTTAGTGCTTAGCGTACAATTTTAACGTTGATTTTTAATTTTATTTAGTTTTAAACACCAACCACTTTAGCTCGACAGCGCTTGGTTTTTCAGAAAGAAAAGGTTATGTTGCTTATGGATAGAGTAAGGTATTAGGTAATGTTGCCAAATGTCACTTTGATTGACCATAAGCAAAAATTAGTTCTGAAAAAAATATGTTTACTTGTATGTACTTTAATGAAAATCAATAAAATAACCACTATTTTCTTTTGAAACTACTAGGTACAAAAGGTACTTAAATATGCATGAGGGCTTTTTAAAAATTTCTTGTATTTTTTCCATGACATTTTAATTTAATTTTCCATATTTCTAAACGGTTATCTTTTGTGGTCTGTGAATCTGTGGTCATTACCAGGGGTATGACAGCTGTAGTTCCTTTTTCTGCGTTTTGGCGCTACAATCGTTCGCACACCACAGACGTAAACACAGAAAATAACAGGTCGACAGATTAATGATAGGTTTTCCACTAATTCATGATAAGTATCTAGTTATTTTCTATGTTTAGCTCTGTGATTTAGGTTTCAGTGATAAGTCTGAGGTCTGTCATTGTCATGAAATTTTCGAAATTTCGGGAAATTTTCATTTTTCATTTCCACCACTTTTCTTTGCTTTTCGTTGTTCTCATCACAGGTTCTCAGTTATCATCAGTGAGGTGATTAACATGGTGTTTTTTGTGATATTTCCCGACGACTTGGCTTTGTTAAATGGATTTTGGTGGCGATCATATTGACTTGTACTTTGTTTTGGACTACGGAAACTCTGTTTTACATTTGACTCCGGCTACGTTTTATGGACTACGATTTGCTATATTAGCAGCAGAAAAAAGCGTTGAATTTTGTGTAAGTATTTTGCTGATTTGCTGAGTTGAAATCCAAATTCTCTGCTGTTGTTTGATACAGGACAAACTGTGCTACTTTAGAGATCACGATACGAGTACGATACGATACGAATACGATATACGAATCGATCGTCATGGGACTAAGTGTTGTGTCGGTACTTGCTACTCAACATCTAAGACTTCTAAGTTTGCCGAAGAACGATAGTGTAAGGTGGATGTCCTACCTAGTACCTACCAACTCTCTCCCCATCGAACTGCTATGTGTGTGGATATGTCTGTCGCACTGTAGCTCTTAAACGGGTGAACCGATTTGAATGCGGGTTTTTTATAGTTAGATTTGTCTCGATGAATAGGTACTTGGTAGACACTTCATAGTAATAAAGGTTCTGATGGTTAGAGCAGGACGTTGGGATGTCATGATTCCCACAGTTTGGGGATTATTAAAATTTTGAATTTACAGTTATCTTGCATTTTTATACTGTTAAATACTTGCAATGTTTTTGGATTAGATAAACCCCTATCATAAAAAAATTACAAGTACCATCAACCTACGTACTTTACTCACCTACCTATATTTAATAATTTTCAGATAATTTTCACACTGGAAGCAGCAACATCAGTATGGAGACTACAGCAAGCAGGAAGATGAAGGGATGGAACATGCACAAGTCGGACCTTGTTTTCAATCACAATCTTATCTACTTCATAGGAATGAGAATGTCGCAAGTAGTTAAAATGCAATGCTCGGCATGTATGCGTTATGTTACATGTATTGCATGTATGTATGTTACATTGTATACATAGCCAGAATGCACCCATAGGATTCTGCTTATGTACACATTGTGGCCAATTCTGTTGTACACAATTCTCTAAACTAAACTGAATTGACAGGTTTAAAAATAGTGCTATCCTTTTCCGCAGGTATCACTGTAAAAGAGATAAGAATTTATTTAGTCCTGTCATTTTAGTTTAGTTTATGTTGGATTCATGTGTCTAACAAAAAAACCAATGTAAGAGTCGCATAAAGGCAAGCAGCTATATTAGGGTGTCCCAAAAAAATCAAAGTAGTTTTTTTTTAACGCATACCCTCTTAATTTTTTACTTTTAGGTCAAAATAATTATAAATAAAATTTTAAGAAGGTAGGACCTTGGTAACCCGTGCCGACTTACATCAATAGATGCCAGTACTTGCTCTCTAAGGCTTACGCGACCTACCGTGTCGATTGGCTTGTGATTACTCGTTATTTAGTTAAGAACTTGCATCATTTCAATCAGTCAACATGTTAGTGCAATGACGCAGTTCTAAAAGGGGTATATTTTTAACTAGCTGATGCTCGTGACTTCGCTCGCGTGGACGTCATACAAATCTCATTCCCTATTTAACCGACTTGAGGGTGGAATTTTCAAAATTCCTGAAACACGTAATTCTTTATTTTTAACCGACACTACAAATACCGATTTTCATTGACATAACTTTAAAAATGACGAACTGCCATTGCATACGCCGCCGATGCGCTTCAATTAATAAAAATAAATGAGGATAAAATCTTTTTACAGCGTCAAAGAGAACCAGGCCGACGCGACGGTCACTTAAACCCAAAAAAAAACGGTTAATTTTTCGGGATTTTTGCTTTCATTTTTCGAAGCTTCATCGATAATGAACCGTCTAACCACCGACCGTTCATTGTTCACAGGCACTGTGCCATAGCGAATATTATATCGTGCATCGTTCATCGCAAAAATGAACGATGGACGGGGCACCATCTAATTTGGGCTTTAGCAGGAGTGGATAAAAAATTGACTGATAGAGAGGACAGAGCACGCCTCAGAACTATCGAAGAAGAAAAACAACGTGCTAAATATATTTTGTCTGAGCAGACTCCTTCAACATCATCTTGTCAACATCAACATCGTCATGTACCTACCGTTACAAGACGAGTCGTCTTCATCATCTTCTAATGACAACTTAGATTTACAAGGAGGAAGTACCGAAGCTTGTCGAGAACACGCAATAAAGCAAAACACCTCTGCGTAGAAGTTTTATTACCCCAAAATTGGTAGCAGTGCTCGACATCACGTGTATTAATTCGTCTTAATTGGTATTTGAAGCAAAAATCAGTCAAGTAACTACAAGCCTTGATATTCCGCTCTTTAAAAAGTTCCGAGAAAACTGGAAAAGTAGTTAATGCTGATAAAATACAGAACTATAGAGAAAAACTTACACAGCACCTGACGGACTCCGAAGCTAGACTCCGTTGCTATGAGTTTTACTGAACTGAAAGTCCTTGTTCAACCGCCTTAAAATTTAAGACAGTTTTCTACATTAATGTCTTTGTGGTCAAATAATGCTTCGTTTCAAGAAGCCAGAAAAAAAGTTTCGGCACTAAAGGTAGTAAACGATGTTGCCGAAAGAGCGATTAACTTAATGCAAGACTTTCATGGATTAATCACTTTTGAGGAGGAACAAAAACAATTTTTATTACGTTGCGTACAGGAACAACTATCCTGACTCTAAAAACAAACGTTAAAAAGAAAATTTGTACAATAATAATATTTTTTAATGTAAATGAGGAAATAATATACTATTTGGGCGTATTGCAGTTTTAATTAAGTAATAAAAATTAAGTTCTTAATTCTTCCTACACTAAGTCAGTACAAATTTTCATGTCAAAACTTTGCCATCAAGTCGGCACGGGTTATCGTTGTCCAATCGCAATAATATTTATTATTTGAGTCAATGAGGTCAATTCGAATAAAAATAGAGGGTATGCGTAATTGATTTCGCGAAAAAAATTTTTCCCCTTATGTCTTGGGACACCCTAAGCTATATGGATGCTGATATTTATTCATTTAAAAAATATATAGAGACTATGAAATGTTAAATAATAATAATTTAGTATATTATCCTAATGAAAATTTTCTAATTACATACATACTATTGTATACAGGGATGCAAGCACTTTTATGTATTACCTTAATGAAAATGGTTATAAGACAAATATTGGTAGCAATTTAAACACTGTTTAAGGTTTTCTTGGTTTGAGTTTTTGAAAAAATTGTTTTTAATAATTAATAAATGTGTATTTGAAAAATAAATAATTTAGATTAAGAAATAAAGATTTGAATAAATAAGTTTGAAATAAATTTATCTTGTTTGAATTTAATTATAAGGTCTCTTATTAACACGCCGTGAAAACTCACGTTTTGTATGGATATCCATACAAAACGTGAGTTTTCACGGCGTGTTAACAAGAGACCTTAATAAGAAAACCCTGTTATTTGGTTATCGATAAAACGAGTCCATCACTAGTATCGATAAAAAATCATCGACTCAGGCAAGCCCTAGCCGCAAAGCTACAGTGGCGCCAAAACGCATTAAATGGCGTAAATGGAAATAGCCCGAAGAAAAGTCACTGTCGCATCTGTTACGTAGTAACTAATACCTAATCTGTGGTCATTACGTCACAAATCACAACAAAAAAGGGCTCCTGCCTTAAAATTTCTAACAATTTTTACAAGGAATTATTGTTTGATATGTAGCAAAATCACATATTCTTTGTAGGAATTCATATTTTATGTGTTAATGAATATGTCTGCTGACAATATCATTGTTAGTTCTTGTCAGTATACTCCTGTTTACTTTATTGAAGATCCTGGTGTGAGTCAGGTAGTATTTATTTGCCATTTACGTACCTCCCATTAACTTGCATTTCTGAATGATAGACGTCTCGTAATTTATTAATAAATATTATAAATTTCAGGCGAGATCTTACGTTTTGGCAACCAACAACCAAAGTGTTGATAAACCTGCGTGCGAGAGTTTGAAAAGATTTTACGAGAATAGCGGTAAACTGGAATCTAACCTAACACTCACCGATAGCACAATAAAACCGAGAATAATAAAGAAAAACGACACCAATGTTGTCGGAAATAACTTAAAGCTCGCTAGTTTCCTCTTACCTAAATGTGAACCCAAAAATGAACTATGCAAACCAGTGGAGCTAGCTCCAGTGAATAGTGTTGTGCTAAAACCAGTATACATCGCGAACAACCTCAGCGTAAACAACGTAAACAGTCCAAACCAGACGCCTAAGATAGATGTTAACAGTAGACTTGTTAAACTCTCTAAAACTAAACGTAATGTTGTACGATCTCAGACAGGAAAAATACTGCCAAAGATTAAACCAAAAGAAAAGTAAGTATAACAATTACGAGACCTTCAAATACCTTCAAAGACCTACAAATCTAATCAAAGTTTCCTTATTCAAAACTACATGATTTCGTCCCACGACTTCGTCCATGTGGATTTAGGTTTTTTAAAATCCTGTGGGAAAATTTGCTTTTCCGGTATAAAAGTTGCCCATGTCGATTTCCTGGATGCAAGATACCTCTGTAATTAATTTCGTATAAATCGGTTAAACGGATGGACATTTAAAAATCCTGTAGGAACTCTTTAATTTTCCAGGATAAAAAGTAGCCTATGTCTGTCCCCTGGATGTAAGCTATCTCTGTATCAAATTTCATCAACATCGATTAAACTGTTGAACCGTGAAAAGCTAGTTGACAGACAGAAGAACACTTTCGCATTTATATCATTAATATGTATTAGTATGCTATACTGGGCTGTACATTTGAATATATTGTACAATATGACGAGCATATAGAACTGAGGTAGTGGTGATGTAGTGGTGGTGGTGGTGGTTACTTACAACAACTTAACAAAACTTCCCATGTTCCAAGCATGTTCCATATATTTAACCAGGCTCCGCTTATAATTCAAGACAAAAAGAAGCCTTTGGCTGTTTCCAGGATGCGAGCGATCTCTGTGCTAAATTTTGCTAAGATCCATGCAGAATTTGAACTAAAAAAGTTACCAAACAGACACGGAGTTATCACTTTTACTGTTAGGTTACTACTTAAATAAGATGGTTCTTGTGATTGCTATGCCCTTTGGGAGCGGATAATATAACAGTTAAGTTGCTGATTAAATTCACCAGCAGATCTATAACTCACTAGCTGTCCGCCCCGGCTTCACCTGTGGTACATAATATATAGCACTCAGGGATCATGTACATATCCAATGGTGAAAGAATTTTTGAAATCGGTCCAGTACTGCCTGAGATTAGTGCATTCAAACAAACAAACTCTTCTGCTTTATTATATTATAGTATAGATATTCAGTGTGCTACCAGATGTTATTATGCAAGTCTTACGGCCTGTTTCACCACCTTCTGATAAGTGGTTAACCTATTTTAATGAAATTTAATTAATTCTTTTCAGCTCACCTTCCAGTAATCAGACACCAATAGCAGTGCAAGCTGTACAACCAGTGCAATTGATCAAGTTTGGAGAGACATACCACAGGTAATATTACACAGTTTGTATTATAGTTGGGACATTACAAACATGCAAACTGAGTCATAAATCATTTTTATCAGACTTCTCGCCAATGGAACTGGAACCTGTTTCTCTGGTGTTGTGTGTAACAGTAAAAAAAGGATTTCTTGATAGTTGATAACAGGTTGTAAAGAGAGAGGGAGAGCCCTCACAACCCTACGATTGTAATGTTTTATGGCTCAGTTCACATTTTTAATGTCCCAACTATAGTTTTATTACTTGAAAGTAACATCAGGGTGCCTGCGACAGATTAATTGCCTATGAACTTAGAATTAAGGAGCACCATAACCATAATTGAAAGTCTTGAAACATATAAATGTTTTGTATAATTTTGGGTAGGGATAGTCATGTTATGACAGGTTTTAAGGATAGCCACGCAGCTTGTTTTTTAAAAAGTCTTATAATCATAATTAAACTTATCCAAATTGGTCATCTGCAATAATTTTTATATCCATATCCATAAGCCAAACAGACTAAAATACTTATCCAAATCCAAAATCTCATCTCCCTAATAACTCTACATAATATTATGACATTAGTAAACTTGAAGTATTTCTATTTTAGTCTCAACCAACTAAGTACTGACCAGATGCAGATGGTGAATCATGCACTGAAAATGTTGAATAACACTCAAAGCAATCCACCGGAATCAACTTGTGATCCAGCCGCTAATACAAAGTTCATTTATAAGTAAGTTTCTAATAAGTAACTAAATAGTCCAGTCAACAGAATTTCAGAAAAATATTTATGAGGATTATTGTTTGCTGTACAAACAGTCTTAAATCTCAGTATTGTGAAAAAATCCCAATAATTACATTTTACAATTTATTAATTAATTTGACCATCTTGATTTGACTTTTTGATTTGATGATTTGACTTGACTTGACCTTGACTTAGTTTCACCATCACCCTTTTACTATTGAGCTGCAAGCCATCACATGCATTATTGTTTGCTTTACAAACAGTCTAACTCTCAGTATTATGAAAAACTCTCAATAATTACATACATTTACAATATATTAATTAATTTGACCATCTTGATTTGACTTTTTGATTTGATGATTTGACTTGACTAAGTTTCACCATCACCCTTTTACTATCGAGCTGCTAGCCATCACATGCTGTACAAACAGTCTAAATCTCAGTATTATGAAAACTCCCAATAATTACATTTTACAATATATTAATTAATTTGACCATCTTGATTTGATGATTTGACTTGACTTGAACTTGACTTAGTTTCACCATCACCCTTTTACTATTGAGCTGCAAGCCATCACATGCATTATTGTTTGCTGTACAAACAGTCTAAATCTCAGTATTATGAAAAACTCAATAATTACATACATTTACAATATATTAATTAATTTGACCATCTTGATTTGACTTTTTGATTTGATGATTTGACTTGACTAAGTTTCACCATCACCCTTTTACTATCGAGCTGCTAGCCATCACATGCATTATTGTTTGCTGTACAAACAGTCTAAATCTCAGTATTATGAAAAACTCAATAATTACATACATTTACAATATATTAATTAATTTGACCATCTTGATTTGACTTTTTGATTTGATGATTTCACTTGACTAAGTTTCACCATCACCCTTTTACTATCGAGCTGCTAGCCATCACATGCATTATTGTTTGCTGTACAAACAGTCTAAATCTCAGTATTATGAAAACTCCCAATAATTACATTTTACAATATATTAATTAATTTGACCATCTTGATTTGATGATTTGACTTGACTTGAACTTGACTTAGTTTCACCATCACCCTTTTACTATTGAGCTGCAAGCCATCACGTGCATTATTGTTTGCTGTACAAACAGTCTAAATCTCAGTATTATGAAAAACTCAATAATTACATACATTTACAATATATTAATTAATTTGACCATCTTGATTCGACTTTTTGATTTGATGATTTGACTTGACTAAGTTTCACCATCACCCTTTTACTATCGAGCTGCTAGCCATCACATGGGCCTGCATTGCTACGTGAGTGGCATTCCACAGACTAAGTAATTTGCTTCCTCATTCCTAATATACATCACTGTGATTTAAATGCCCTTATGGCTTCCAATTTACACGCAGATTAGGGGAAAAATTAGAAATAAATTGTACAATGCATAACAATGTTTAATCTGATCGAGGCTTAATAAATAAATAAATAAATAAAATGGCTTCCAATTTATTTAGCTAGTTAAGTTATTTTTAAGACCATTGCTACTCTTTCTATAAAGAAGCAGCCACCCTCCATACCAAAAAGATGTCACTGTATAGACACAAATAACTATTATTATTAGATTGAGGAAGGCTCAAGAAAAAATATTATGATGCCAGTAGTCTGGTATCATAATATTTTTAATATAAGTATAAGCCGCTGTTTTTTACTATACCCATCTAAGATTGTGCCTACTGTCAAATTGGGCATGTATTTGTCCTTAGAGGAGGTCCTTATTTTAACAAAATCAATAGATTTTATTTTATTTCTGGCTGCCTATCAAATGTTACTTTATATATCTACATCAAAAACTCTACAGGAATTGATGGATCCCTTGAAATTTGTTATAGAAAGTTTATATTGTATTTTGAAGACAGACACAGATTTTTTTCCTTTCAGAGTTGTTTCACAAAAAGATTTTGCTGAAAGTAAAGTAGTTGATAAACAAGTAACTGCAGAAATAAAGAAAGAACCAATCGAGATAGAAGAACCAAAGATTATAGATGAGGAAGAACCAAAAGTGACTTTTGAGGTACACATTAATAAACTTCTTTTTTTAAGTTTCATTGTGGAAATTCAGAAATTAAGTAAACTTGTTTATTATAGGCAAAAGTAACTCGCAGTGGCAGAGTAGTGAAATTGCCAAAGAACATAATATTGGACAACTCGCCCTCCAAACCGAAGAAACGACCTGTTGCAATAGTTGCATGCCTACAGTGCAGTTCTGTAAGTTATTTTAGTACTTTTTTTGACGCGATAACATCTTATAAATCAATGAACGCCGGCTACACCCACGAAAAAGTATGACCAATTTTTTTCACATCAAAATATTATGCAGAGGATATTTATTTATCTAGCTAGGTTTCATTGGAATAAAAATGCCAACTCACAATTGTCATAATATTGCATTTCTTTCACTTGTGTTCAGAGAGTGTGAGTCTAAAAAAATGTAATGATTTAAAAAAATATATGTATTTCTAAATTAGATTTAATTAACTTAATAGGAAAAGCAAAGTCACAAAAACTACCTAAGTTGTTCTAGCACAACTTATGTTTTGTAACAGTTAAGTTAACACAGACATCTTACTATGAATAAAAATCTAAAATTATTATTACTAACATAGTTTTTGGTTTTAGGGTTTCGTACCCAAAGGGTAATTATACTGACTTTATACAAACTTTATTCAGGATTATCTATCTACTTTAAATTCATAAGTCTTAAAATACACATCGTTCTCCGGAATGCGCGAGCAGCCGCGAGGATTCTCAGATTTGACATGCAAGCAAATATAAACTTTAACTGTCAAATTATTCATTTAATTTTTTTTTTAAGTTTACAATCATTTGCGGTCCAAAACGCTCGGTTAGATATGAATCTTAATTTATAAAAATCGACGCGTTGCATTATGCATGGTGTGGGGTGGTGAGGACTTTTATTTATTTATTTATTTTAGGAATGCAAAACTTAGCTGTGTATTTGTTTCCAGAAATTCAGTAGTCCCCAACGTCTACACAGACATTACGAGAACCATCCAAGTCACGTGCCAAGCAACCTGCACAACAATCTGTTCCACTGTCTCGTAGCCATGGTCTCAGCTGGCTCCGAGGTAGAGCGGGCCAGTATACTCTTACAACAGTTGCAGCTACTGATGGACAGGCTGCAGGCTTGTATGCCGTGCTTGCTGAAGAATGATCATGGGATGGAAAATATCAATACAATAAGTGATGAGATTGGAAAGTAAGTTTTATTACTTATGTTTACTAAACACACTTCTTTCTGTCTTGCTTTATCCTAGGAGTCTTTTCCAAAAGTGGACACTGTCTGTCCATTTTGTGTGACTCCACTTGTGCAGCTCCCCACCTGATCACTAAAGCCAGCTGAGCTCACTCCAATCACACTAATAGTATAAAGGCGAAAGTTTGTGTGTATGTTTTTTACTCTGTAACGTCGCGACTACTGAACCAGTACTGGATCCAGTTCCCACGGGATTTTGAAAAAACCGAAATCTACAGCTACAGCTATAGGTAGATGATTACTATAGAAAACATCCTTGAAAGTAGGTATAAAGGTTGGATTTTGGAAAAGGGAGAGGGAACGGAAACCGGAAATCCACGGTTCTATTGGGATTTGTAAAAAACCGAAATTCACGCGGGCGAAGCCGCGGGCAGAAGGTAGTATCCAATATATTTAAACAACCAATATTAAAAAACACTGATTCATAATTTAGTTTGTAAGCTGTGATCAAAACTGGAACTCGTACTTTTTTATGTGAATTTTTTTTATGTGATCTTATCTTAGACAGTCAACACAATATTGCTAACATAATTATTAAAAGTCTTGAATCTTAACTGTTTAATAATAGGTATGATGTTTATTTTGTTTACAGGTTATTGGGAATAAATCCAGGAAAGTACAATTTAAACATGGAAGCACTCGGTTGTGTAAAGGACAAAGATGGTTACTGTAGTCACAATCCACGACCACAAATAAGTATTTCAGATAATATTAAACCACATGTAATACTAGAGAATATTGAAAATGGTGTTTCAAAAGGTGCAAGTAATATTTTGAAAGTAAATTTGCAAGATCGAAGACCCACTATCCTTAGAAAAGTAGAATGTAGGAAACAGAAGCTAGAACGAAACAGTCATAATGTTAATGGAAAGAAAATAAAGCTTTCACAAGATATACCTGTGGATAAAAATAGTAATAGTATAGAATTAGATAACTTAGTTGCTCTATTAAATAATACAGCAAAGACTGATAATAAGGAATCAAAGATTATGGATGAAGTAGTATTAAATGATCGAAAAGAGGTAACACAAGATACACTTCCTGAAAAAGCTAAAAAAGTGACCAAACCTGCACAAATACAATTTCATAGCGCACATTTTGATATCAGATCGTCGCCTATTAAACCAACTTCAACTGTTTTTCGAAAATTCCAAATAAATCCTGAAAAGATGACGAAATATATCGAAATTATACGGCCGATACAATTAAATCAACTGGCACAGGGTGTTGAAATGACCAATAATACAGATAAAAATATAAATAATATCAATACACAAGAGTTTTTCAGTGATACTAATGTAATTACTAGTAAAGAAACTGAGAATTTAAATTGTACATCCAAAAATTGGTGTGAAGATCCACATTTTATGGAACAAAATAATTTGATCAACAGTCATACAGATAACTTTATTAAGCCAAATGCTGCCATAGAACCAGCGTTATTACATGTTAAAAATGGAGTTAGAGCAACAAATATAGTTGCTAATGAATCAGTATTAAAACAAGTTGAAAGTGACTCAGTAAATAAAGTCACTAATATCGAAAGTTTATTGAACTCTCAAGTTCAAGTAAATAAAATTACTAATCAAACAAGCTTTATAAAACCTAGCATCTTAATAGAACCACTCATACCTCCTCAAAATGACCATGGCACAGCAACAGATAAGATTTCTAATCAGATTGATAATGATGATTTTATGAAATCGGATATTTTAATAGACCAACCTTTTTTGCATACTCCAGATTGTAAAGTAATAAATGAAATCACAAATAGAAATCATGATTTTATAAAGTCTAATATTCTAACAGAACCTGTTTTAATACATAGTCGAGATGCGAAAATAGATAAATTTGCAGATCAGGCAAACAGTTTTATGACTTCAGATCTCTATATAGACTCAACATTACAACATAGTGATATAGATCATGGAAATAGAATAACAGATGTAACTGAAAGCAATGAAATAGATGTTGACTTAAATTCAAATCAAGGTCAATCTATAATAAGCTTTTTGGAATCTTTGGGGAATGAATTAGCATATGAGAATGATACAGAGACTGATAGTAGAAACAATATAGATTTCCAATTAGATTTATTTTCATTCAACAATAGTTCATAGGCTAATATAATTTATAATAATGTAGGTATCTAGAACAATAAATGAACTGCAATTTGATTTACATTTATTTTTTTGTTTTATTTGAAAATCATACATACCACCTAGGAAACATTAGTACAGGTGTAAGACTAACAGTAATAATTATTAATAGTAAGTTTAACTTAATATTTTATTTAAAATGTCCAAATTATAAGTTTGTAATTTTAGAAAAAAAACCATTAAAGATTTTTACTAACATTTTTAGAATTTTTATCACAGATACCTTTTCAACCTCACACAATTCTGTACTAATTACTAATTATATCAAAATCAGTGCTATATTGCATAAAACAGCACCAACTTATAAGGTAGCATTTTAGGACCCCGACTAGGTCAAGCATGTTTCCAGGAGCCAAGCACACAAGAGGTAAAAGTCCTGTAGTGATCCTTGCAAGACCTGTTTATATTCTCTGAGATTACTTATAAGGAACTTGCACCAGGATCAGGGTGTAAAATAAGACAACAAATTAAAAAACTATAATTATTATTTTTATTTACTAACTTATAACTAAATCTAAGCTTGCAACACAGGTCTCTCATTCTTGCCCTCCAGGTTCTGATTGGTCAGAGCATAGCCAGTGCCTCCTCGCTGCAGGGGTATGATGTCTTTTTCTTTGAGCTTTTCACCTGTGAGTGGGTTGATCCAATCCTTCTTGATAATTTTTTCCACACATTCCATTGTTATAATGTGGCCACTAGTTCTGAAATAAAAATTATTATTTTTGATAAAAAAAAAAGAATATTAGCCATGAACATGACTAATATTCCCTTTTTTCCCTCCAATTAAGCGAAAACTTGTGCTAGGAGTGGTATAACAATAGTGTAACGAGTGGGGTTTGAACCGTTAACCTTACAATTTTTGATCTGTGCCCGACAACCATTGTGCTATTGAGGCTTGAATTTATTATTATTATTGGTTTTTATTTTAACTTTCAAAGTATCTTTTTCTTGTCACACCTCCAATAAAGCATGATGCGCATAATTTTGTAATACAGTGTATTATTATTTAGTATATAGTATACTATTTAGTACTTTGCATGACATTAATTTAATCAAAGATGTTGATAAATATTATATATTCTGATGTTGACTGTTCATTGAGTAAGTATTCAAACCATAATGATGCACAGATATTTTAGATGTGTTACACTTTACTTTTATTATAAGTATTACCTTATAATAGCACATGGCACTGCATTACTCAATATATCATGTGTTATAGGGCACATGTATCTATTCTCTTTAGCGATCAGTGATTTTTTATCATCTGGGTCATTTACGAGGGTCCATTTGACTTCAATCAAATCTTTCATTTTGAGAGGTTTTCCGCTGATTGGGCAATAAACTGTAGGGTCTGGTTTCTCGACTTTGGAGATTTTAGCGTCGGGAAGTTGAGAGGGTACCCAGAAACTCGGTAAATCCTTATGTTTACCATTAGCAAGGTTAGATACTGAGGTTGATGGAACACTGCCTTCAGATTTACTGGAATGTGAAATATTCTTCTCCCTGCTCATGAATTTAATTAAATTAGCCTCTTTTTCAGCCGCAGCCAACTCTTTAATCTCATTGTCTTCCTTCTTTAGCTGTTTTTCGTATTGCTTCAATTTTCTGTTATATTCATTCTTTTTTGATATAATATATTCCAGTATCGCTTCTTTGTCAAATAAATAGCCTTCTTTAGTCACAACAGGGTATCTGCAAGGCTGCAAAGTCAAGCTGCAGCAGTCGAAACTTTTCACAGAATCTTTGCCGACCCTTTCACTTTGTGTCCCATATCCTGACGCTGCTGCATCCTTTTTCTTCTCGTGATATGTGTATACAGCTCCGGCGGTACAGTTCCTTGCATGTCGAGTCATTATTTAAATAAAATAACAAGTTTACATTAAAATTCGGATTATAGTAGGTTTCACACTTCACAGGTAGGTTTGACCCACAGATCACTTGACTATTATGTTTAAGCACAGACCGAGCTCCTTTCTCTGTGTGTTTAAGTTATACAATTTAACCCCTATATTTAATATTAATTATTATTTATTAATATGTAACCACGAAAAATAAAATAAAATACTAAGAAGCTGTCAACTGTCAAGTGTCAGCCACAGATCACTATTATAACCATAGAGAAATTAATAGTAGTAGAGGCGCCCTAATGTCTTAAAGAAAATAGTGGATCGGAAAATAGCTCAAGCTTATCAAAATTTTCATGTGTGTATTACTTTGCTTAACACTAGGGCAGCCGAGTTAACCAAGTGTTGCTTATAACTACAAAATTTAATTTCCCTATTTTTCATGAGATTCTGGTGACCTAAGAGAAACTATAAAATTCCAATTTGTCAATGTCAAACCAAACTTGCTTGACGTTTATATAGAGTCATAGAGATAATAATAATAAGTAGAGTTGGCATACCTACCTTAAAAACGTGCCAAAAATACACTCACACACGCACAATCCTGTAACATAAAAGGGTGGTTATCGATTTTCGTTCGAAACACCTTGCAAAGGCTAAAATCGCTATGTTTTATCTATTATGGAAAAAATGGTTTTGATTATCTTGTTAAGACACAAACGATGCAAGAAGGCATCCTATTACAAAAGGGCTGAATGCTCAGGGTAAAAAGAAAATTAGGAAAATCCTGTGAAAAAGTCATTTATCTCCGTGTGCAAATGCCCATCTATTGAATTACATATTTTTTTACTCAATTCGTGTGCATCAAACGAATTAGTTAATTTGTTTTTCAAATTAAACAATGATATAAGATTAGACTGTTTACCCTTTGTAATTTATAAAGCCATTCTAACCCTGAAATAATCCAATTTTTAATTTTGTCAATCGAAAACGGTCATTACGTTCTCTGGTAATGGAATCGCTACTTCACGACGTGTTCAAACGTGTACAGCAACGATTTACCCTCCTGCGTATCCGGCGTCTCAGTTAGTGCCGCTGATGTTCTGTTATAGTATGGTGATCTTTCAATTAACACAAAAAAATTGCATTCGCGAGTAGTCAGAAGTATTTTGTCACGCGGTAGAGTTCATTACGTTCCATCGATTTTCAACGTGACTTAATTTTTTTAATTTTTTTTAGATTTAGTACTAGGATTTATGTTTTGTTTCTATTCAGAGTTCTATTTCGGAGATTTTATGCATTCACGTATCTCGAGTATTTTAAATTTAAAGTCGATTTGGTCATTTGTTTCCAGTTCATTTATATCCATTCCGTTCCAAAAAAACAAGTAGACATGAGTAAAACAAAGAAAAAACTTACAAAAGAAGAAAAGTAAGCTAAAGATAGAGCCAGAAAACGCCAAAATTAAGAGAAATTAAAAAACAATTCAGGAATTATTAAAATTAAAAAATAAAAATAGCGAAAAATTACCTTTTAAGAAAAGAACAGAAAAAGATTCGCAGCATCATTGAAATGTCCGCTTGAGCACAACATGAACAGAAAAAAACTCTTTGAAATATAAGAAAAAAAAGAAGGGGCAAAATAAAGTTAAAGAGATAAGTATTGGTCAACGATACCCCTGAAGTTCCTCAAAAAGAGAATTAAACTGGAAATATTTCACCTGAAATTACAGAAACCAATCAAATTATTGTCAAACCTATCTCCTCAGACAAGGTGACTACTTTACTCGGTTTAACAAAGATTGAGACGTAAAATTTCTGCAAGACCAGCCTCGTAAAATCTAAAATTATTTATTTAATTTATTTAAAATGATTATGCTTGTTTACTGTTAATCTAAACTCAAGGTTTAGATTTTATTTCAATATTATTCGTTTTTTTCATATAATTATTCATTACTAGATTCTGCCCGCGGCTTCGCCCGCGTGAATTTCAGTTTTTCACAAATCCCAAGGGAATCGTGGATTTCCGGCTCCCGTTCCCGCTCCCTTTTCCAAACTTTATACCTACTTTCAAGGAAGTTTGCTATAGTAATCTACCTATAGCTGTAGATATATATTTCGTTTTTATCAAAATCCCGTGGGAACTGTGGATTTTTCCAGGATAAAAAGTGCATGCGCATACAGATGCATGCAACTATTGTAATAATGTGCTATGTGAGCGTGATTTACCTAAGAACAGTCAACGCCATCTATCTCGTTTTTGGAAGTCTATATCTATTTTAGTGCTACAGGAATACTTTTCCGGGATAAAAAATACCCTAAACATATAAAAATATGTTTTAAGTCAGGGCATAAACTATCTCCATTCTAAATTTCAGCCAAATCAGTTCAGTAGTTGCGACGTGATTGAGTAACAAACATCCAAACATCTAAACATCCAAACATCCACACTTTCACATTTATAACATTAAGTATAGTAGGATTAGTGGGATTGGTATTGTGATTATGTGTGATAGCTTCTGCCCGCAGCTTCACTCGCGTGAATTTCGGTTTTGAACAAATCCCGAGGGAATCGTTGATTCCCGGTTACCGTTCCCGCTCCCTTTTCCAACCTTTATACTTTCTATCAAGGAAGTTCGCTATAATAATCTACCTATAGCTGTAGATATAGTCTTCGGGTTTTTCAAAATCCCATGGGAACTGTGCATTTTTTCCAGGATAAAAAGTAGCCTATGTGTTGCCAATGCATGCAACACAGCAAACTATTGCAATGATGTGTTATGTGAACGTGATTTACCTAAGAACAGTCAGCGCCCTCTATCTCGTTTTTGGAAGTCTATATCTATTTTAGTGCTACAGGAATACTTTTCCGGGATAAAAAATACCCTAAACATATAAAAATATGTTTTAAGTCAGGGCATAAACTATCTCCATTCTAAATTTCAGCCAAATCAGTTCAGTAGTTGCGACGTGATTGAGTAACAAACATCCAAACATCTAAACATCCAAACATCCACACTTTCACATTTATAACATTAAGTATAGTAGGATTAGTGGGATTGGTATTGTGATTATGTGTGATAGCTTCTGCCCGCAGCTTCACTCGCGTGAATTTCGGTTTTGAACAAATCCCGAGGGAATCGTTGATTCCCGGTTACCGTTCCCGCTCCCTTTTCCAACCTTTATACTTTCTATCAAGGAAGTTCGCTATAATAATCTACCTATAGCTGTAGATATAGTCTTCGGGTTTTTCAAAATCCCATGGGAACTGTGCATTTTTTCCAGGATAAAAAGTAGCCTATGTGTTGCCAATGCATGCAACACAGCAAACTATTGCAATGATGTGTTATGTGAACGTGATTTACCTAAGAACAGTCAGCGCCCTCTATCTCGTTTTTGGAAGTCTATATCTATTTTAGTGCTACAGGAATACTTTTCCGGGATAAAAAATACCCTAAACATATAAAAATATGTTTTAAGTCAGGGCATAAACTATCTCCATTAAAAATTTCAGCCAAATCGGTTTAGTAGTTGCGGCGTGATTGAGTAACAAACATCCAAACATACAAACATCCAAACATCCAAACATCCACACTTTCACATTTATAATATTAGTAGGATTTCATAAAATAATCAAAGATGGGCTACTAAAAAGCTTCTGAATTCATTTTTATCCGACGATAGGTCATTACACTCCAAGTGATTTTCATTTCTTTCCACTGGTTCATTACACTCCATTAATTTTCCGGAAAACTGCTAGAGTTACGAAGAGGCCTTGTACATGTAATTTTTTCTCATACTGTAATAATCTATATACAAAATACAAAATACAAAGTATATACAAAAAATAATAATAAAAAGCAAAAAAATTTTTTTTTTCAAAACCGCGAATTTAAAACGAAAATCGATAATCACCCAAAATGGCGCGTGTTCATTGTGATGTCTCAAGTTGTGCGTGTGTGAGTGTTCATGTATACATTTTAGGGAGGCCATCTTAAGTCACGAGTCTGCCGCAAACTGTTTTATTATTATGTCAAAAATGTAATGTTGTCTCTTTCACACTTATGAAAATTTTGATAAGCTTGAGCTATTTTCCGATCTACTATTTTCTATAGGACATTATGCCAACTGTATTTATTATTTATCTCTATGTATAGAGTCAATGCATAGAGATTAATAATAATAAGTAGAGTAGGCATACCTACCTTAAAAACGTGCCAAAAATACACTCACACACGCACAATCCCCCAACCTAAAATGGCGCGTGTTCATTGTGATGTCTCAAGTTGTGCGTGTGTGAGTGTTCATGTATACATTTTAGGGAGGCCATCTTAAGGGAAGTGCAATAAAATTTCTGCCACGATCTGTTTTATTGTTATGTTTAAAAATGTAGTGTTGTCTCTTACACACTTATGAAAATTTTGATAAGCTTAAGCTATTTTCCGATCCACTATTTTCTATAGGACATTATGCCAAGTCCTCTTCTATAGGTTCATGGAGTCAATGACGTTTATTGACATCAATGCCAAATGCCAAATTCAGCTGATGAGTGTCAATCATGTGTCAATTGAGTGTGGATAGGTCGATCGCGGTGATAACTATTTATTGAAAATTTTCACTTTATTGTTTATTTATAAATAAAACTTGTAGTCCGTCGGACGTTCCGTGATTTATATTGTGGAAATCATTTATAATATTGTGTTTGTTAAATACAAGCTGTTGTTTTTGTTGAGCGCTAGTGACAGTGTAGTGATTTATACCATTTACAAAGTATATTGAATAATTTTCTGTTTGAGTTGTATGCGCACATAATAATGAACCTATCGTTCGCTGGTTGTGGGTTTCTTGGTATTTACCATGTTGGTGTTGCAGTGTGCCTCAAAAAGTACGCTCCTCACTTGCTTATAGGAAAGATTTCTGGAGCCTCCTTTGGGGCTATTTCTGCATGTTGTTTACTTTGTGACCTTCCCATTGGTAAGTTCACAATAGAAAATTACCTTGTCCTCTCGCCTATGTCATGGTATCTATACATTATACATTGTATACTGGCTACAAACTTTTTCCACATAGTTAGTTTTTCTTAATTTTTTTTTTTAAATTTAAGTATGTTACATAGGTAGGTAGGTACACATTATTTGCACATATTTACTGTTTATCAATTTAATACCTTATTGTAAAATTAATACCTTATGTTATAATTTATTATAAATATGTTTTACAGTATGATAAAGATGATAATTATCTTAAATTATTTATTTTTATTTATTACTTTAGCATTTTGTTCATGCTAGTATGTGGAGCTTCTCTAATGTTTCATTACTGTTCTTTAGCTTATTCTTTCCAAAGAATACTTAATAATTAATTATTTATCAAAACTAAATAAGTGTGTTGAATAAAAATATTGGTTGTCTGTAAAGTCAGTTTACGGACAATAATTTTATGTGATAAAGTCATAAGAAAACATTGATAAAGCCTCTCTACCACTTGTTCTGCGTTCTCTCTTGCACGCTCAGCTTGTGCAGAATGTGACAATGAGTCATGCTTTTTCGTAAGTGCAGCCCGCGTTCATCGATTTATAAGATGTTATCACGTCAAAATATCACCTTGTGTGTAGCTGATTTGATTATTTAGCTAGTAAATATTATTCACAGATACTTTGTGTTGATAAAAACAAACAATACAGTCAAGAGGTCAAATTGATGTTCAGTACTCAAACTGCGAATATGATAATTTTGTAAACAAGCTATAATTTAAAAATTAAAAAAACCCGACTGCCATGCTAAAAAACAAACTAAAAAATTAATAAACTACCACCGTACCACTTACAGTGTAATTGTTATTTATTTTGTTTTTCATGATTTGTCACTCCAAATTGATTTAAAACATATAGATTGTATACATTTTCGTACTCGCCTTTTAAAGCCCTTTATTTTGATACCCCACTCAAGGGTCTTGAAGAAAAAAATTTTTTTCAGCCCGCACATTAAAGTGCATAACATTCGCCATTTTGATTTTTTATGAATTTTATGTACCCAGTAACATTTGCGCCGTCAAGACAAATCTAATGACGTATAATTTATCAAAATAGGTTGAGCTGTTAAGTAGTTACGAACTGACATAGGAAATGGTCATTTTCTACGATTTATCACTCCAAATTTTTTCCAAATATATAAATTTATACATTTTCGTATTTGCCTTTTGAATCCCTTTATTTTGATACCCCACTCGAGGGTCTTGAAAAAAAAATTTTTTTTCAGCTCGCACATTAAAGCGCATAAAGTCCGCCATTTCGATTTTTTTTTTAATTTAGGTACCCTATAACACTCGCGTCATTGAAACAAATCTAATGACGTATCATTTATCAAAATCCGTTGAGCCGTTGATTAGTTACAAGCGGACATAGGAATGGACATACATATGTACACACAGGTGAAACACATATACCCAGTCGGGTAAAAAAGACCCACTTTCAAGGCTCCATAGCCGAAGAGTACAACGGACCCTATTAATGTCACTTTGCGGACAGTCTGTCTGTACGTCCATATATTAAGGATCTCTAGCTCATAGACAGAATAATTATAAAAATTTAAGTAAAATAAAACAAAAATCTGAAAGAATCATTAAATTATCTCAAAAACTGAAAAAGTTATGGAACTTTAAAGTAAATTTTTTTTTACTCTTTTTTCGAAAAAATCTATGGGACCATTTTGCAAACATCCTCAGCTGTCGAATAAAAAAAAATCACGCAAATTGGTTCAGAAATCTCTGAGAAATTGGTAAAACAAGAAAATATACATGATTCCAGCCTTTTTACTATGTTTGGAATCTTAATTTTACTAAAAAATTTTAATTAATTATTTATTTACCTTCCTACATTGGTGGTATAAAACCTAATTTTATTTTTAGGAGAAATCACAAGCGATGTCCTAAGTATAGTCAGAGAAGCGAGGGCTGGGTCCCTCGGACCTTTCAGTCCGTCTTTCAGTATACAAAACCTCCTTCTGGATGGCATGCACAAGTTCATTCCGCATGACGCGCACAAGATTGTCAGTGGGAAGCTGCATATATCATTAACGAGGGTGTACGATGGGAATAACGTCATTGTATCAGAGTTTGAGACCAGAGAAGATTTATTACAAGTGAGTAAAAATACTTACAAGTTTATCTTACTTACTCTTAAATGATTTGAGGATTAGCCCCTGTGAGCGGTAAGCTACCGGTTATTATATATTTTATGCCCGATCCAGACTCTTGCGAGGCGTCTCCTCGCGTCCTTTGACTCGCGCCCGAAAAACCTTGCCTCGCCTCGCTATCGGTCTATACAAAGTGGAGCGAAAGCGAGGCGAGGGAAGACCGAAGACGACGGGACACGAGGGCACCCGCCACCCTCCTCAGTCTCGCACTCGCGTTGCCTCGTGTAGCCTCGTGGAGAGTCTGAATCGGGCATTAGGATTATTATCTGTTTTAATAATAACTAGGATTGACGGCTTAATTTGCTCTCCAAGGCCCATATGGAGAGAAAAAGACAGACAAATTTGAAAGTCAGTCACCCATTAAACTACCGACTCACCGACAGCGAATGTCGCTCAATCGATCGACATTCGCTGTCGCAACTTGGCCACACGTCCCTCCTGCAACTGAAAATTTCTTGGCAGAATTTTTTTTAAACTGAGTTAGGACCTATAGATACAGCTAGCCAATATACCAACATGGCAGTTGAAATAATAGACATAATTATTATTAATTATTCAATAATAAAAGGTACAGTAGTTATCCTGTCCTACGTCAGCGATAAAAGCGAGAACGCGACGTAATACGATGCGATGCGAAAATATCAAACAGTAGCTGAGCCTTCGCAAATCCCGTGGCCTACGTTGTAGTGTAGATAAGTGCTGTCGAATTCCATGGAGTCGTATCGCATCGCATCGCGTTTTTCGTCCACGGGGATACTGTAATTTAGTCCTTCGAACCGGATATTTCTCGTAGGCGCTGCTCGCGTCCTGTTTCGTGCCGGCCGTGTTCTCGGGGATGCTGTAATTTGGTCCTTCGAACCGGATATTTCTCGTAGGCGCTACTCGCGACCTGTTTCGTGCCGGTGTTCTCGGGGATGCTGTAATTTGGTCCTTCGAACCGGATATTTCTCGTAGGCGCTACTCGCGTCCTGTTTCGTGCCGGTGTTCTCGGGGATGCTGTAATTTAGTCCTTCGAACCGGATATTTCTCGTAGGCGCTGCTCGCGTCCTGTTTCGTGCCGGCCGTGTTCTCGGGGATGCTGTAATTTGGTCCTTCGAACCGGATATTTCTCGTAGGCGCTACTCGCGTCCTGTTTCGTGCCGGTGTTCTCGGGGATGCTGTAATTTGGTCCTTCTAACCGGATATTTCTCGTAGGCGCTACTCGCGTCCTGTTTCGTGCCGGTGTTCTCGGGGATGCTGTAATTTGGTCCTTCGAACCGGATATTTCTCGTAGGCGCTACTCGCGTCCTGTTTCGTGCCGGTGTTCTCGGGGATGCTGTAATTTGGTCCTTCGAACAGGATATTTCTCGTAGGCGCTACTCGCGTCCTGTTTCGTGCCGGTGTTCTCGGGGATGCTGTAATTTGGTCCTTCTAACCGGATATTTCTCGTAGGCGCTACTCGCGTCCTGTTTCGTGCCGGTGTTCTCGGGGATGCTGTAATTTAGTCCTTCTAACCGGATATTTCTCGTAGGCGCTACTCGCGTCCTGTTTCGTGCCGGTGTTCTCGGGGATGCTGTAATTTGGTCCTTCGAACCGGATATTTCTCGTAGGCGCTACTCGCGTCCTGTTTCGTGCCGGTGTTCTCGGGGATGCTGTAATTTGGTCCTTCGAACCGGATATTTCTCGTAGGCGCTACTCACGTCCTGTTTCATGCTGGAGTTCTCGGGGATGCTGTAATTTGGTCCTTCTAACCGGATATTTCTCGTAGGCGCTACTCGCGTCCTGTTTCGTGGTGGTGTTCTCGGGGATACTGTAATTTGGTCCTTCGAACCGGATATTTCTCGTAGGCGCTGCTCGCGTCCTGTTTCGTGCCGGTGTTCTCGGGGATGCTGTAATTTGATCCTTCTAACCGGATATTTCTCGTAGGCGCTACTCGCATCATGCTTCGTGCCGGTGTTCTCGGGGATGCTGCCGCCGCGGTTCCACGGCATCCGCTACATGGACGGCGGCTTCAGCGACAACCTGCCGGTGCTGGACGAGAACACGATAACCGTGAGCCCGTTCTGTGGCGAGAGCGACATATGCCCCAGGGACCTCAGTTCACAGCTGTTTCACGTGAGTAATAAAGCTAGTACTTGAACGACTTCAAAAAAGAAGCTATGAGTATGTGCGCAATTTACTCGCTTGTGGATTAACCGATTTGAATGTGATTTGTTTTTGTTCGACGGCGGGTTTAGTTGGGATGGTTTTTAGGTATGTTTGATGAAATGAAATTAATTTTGTTCATGTCCAAATAAGTAGGTAGGTAGGTACTAAGCAAACAGCGACTATTTTGGAAAAGTTATGATAAACCCGATATTTCATTTTAGCATTTGTCGGCAACTTACAAAAACTGTTCTGGTTTTTGTTCATTGGTTTGATAATAATATAAAAAATATTTGATAAGTATTTTTCAGGACTTTTAAAGTCATTTCACTTTTTCTTGGAGTCGATTCTCTCAGGAATACATTAAATAAATTGCTTGGCTTTTCTTGTCGTTAAATAACTAAATATTGCGTTTTTTTGTGCGTTTTCTGTTACCATTTTCCTGAAAACTACGGGGTCGATTTTAATGTGGTGTTTTGCATTCTAGGCAGATTCTTTGTAATGTTTTCCACGTTAGCCAGCTTCGTCGTCACTTACCACTAACGTCGAAAACACACTTACGACGACACCACGACACGTAAGTGTGTTTCCGGCGTTAGTGTGATCGCAGTTTATGGATCGCAGTCAATGGTTGACCCATCGGCGAATAAAAAATTGTTGTTGGTGCTATTCTGTGTACTTTTTCTGTGTTCGTTATCTTTGAACGCCGTTTAAATTGAAGAAAAATACTAATATTTTGTTATGACTATTACCATATTATATACCATGAGTCATCATGAAACCGGAAATAACCGTTACTATGTAGGTAAATGAAATAATCTGCCAAGGTCGGCCGTGGTTGGGTCAAGAGATTACACGGTATATTATTAATGTATTACAAATCATACCTAAAATCTATTCTCCCTTAGTTGCCTACAAAGTTGACAAATCTTTTTTTTTTAAAGAATATTAGCCATGGATGAACATGACTAGTGTAACGGGTGGGGTTTGAACCATCGACCTTACAACCCTTATATCTTCAGTTTTATCGTAATCGTATGTTGTCGTAAATAAAATTATAACCAATTACATCACTTTTACTTTTACTTGCAAAATTGTTTTACCAATTTTGAATAAATAATTTGAATCTAATCGTAAAGTGCAGCTCGTGTTTCATTTTCATTATCTACGCTAAATTCAACCGTATATCAGAGTAAATAAAGTTCGCAATTCGTATACGCTGGCCCTGACTCGACTTTTTTTCTCAACTTCTACTTTCTGTACCAATAAATAAAATATAATACAGGTAAACCTGGCGAACACGAGCATAGAACTGTCGAAACAGAACATTAACCGCCTAGCCAGGATACTGTTCCCGCCCAAACCCGAGGTTCTGAGCAACATGTGCAAGCAAGGCTTCGATGACGCACTACGGTTTCTGCATCGGAACAACATGATCACTTGTACCAGGTACGTCGATAGCAAAATTAACTGATAAGACTTAAATCCTGGGTTCGAGACCCAGGCAAAAAAAATGCTATTGGGTTTTCTGTTTAGTAATTCTCAATAGCAACCCAGAATATGAAAGAAAAGTTTTTATTCATTTGATCACACAGTTACAAGGAATTAAAAGAAATAAAATAAAATAAACAAAAAATATAAAATAAACCTTAAGAAAGTTGGCGATGTTACCCCTGTGCTTCGGAAGTACGTAGAGAGACGTAGATACGTGAGAGTGAAGGAATGGAGATTGCACCTGTGTTTGGGCACACACTTGTTTGCGGCCTCCCTTGGATTGACCCACATGGCCGAAATATAGACTGTATATTATTTTTAATAAAATTGAATAAATTTTAGTCATCCACTAGCGGTCCGCCCCGGCTTCGCCCGTGGTACATATATAGCCTATAGAACTCAAGGATCACTTACATATCCAACGGTGAAAGAATTTTTGAAATCGGTCCAGTATAGTTCCGGAGATTAGCGCGTTAAAAACAAACTCTTCCGCTTTATTATATTAAGTATAGATTACTTTACCACTCCTAAAATACAAATCTAACCCCTATTGCCACTAGATGCCTCGCGGTCCAGACGACGTATCAGCTACAGGATGTTCTAGACGACACTACATACGAATACGACCCGGATTGTGAAGAATGCAAGACGCATAGACAGGTATTATAGTAAGTAGTAAGTCTAGGTATAGTGAAACTAGCAGGGACAGCACACACGCCCACTCGCCCTACAAAGGATTCTAATGTGCGTACGGAGACGGCGGTAGCCAATGCGGTAGGCGGATTATGACGTGATATGACAGCGAACCAATCACGGACGCTGCGCCTGCTTCGCCCCGCGAAACAGACCCAATAAATGACTTCTGCTCATTCAAGGTCATGAATATGTTAAGGAAATTATGTTTTCTGGGTGTTTCTAATTTGATCCCGGATCAAATTGTAAATGAGATCATTAGGAGAACCAGAGTTACAATATAGGTCATCGAGTCGCGAAACTGAATTGACAAAAGGCCAACACATAGCTCAAAGAACCGGTAGAGACGTTTGGGTCCTAAGTTCTCGAGTCGTGACCTCGCACCGACAAACATAGCATTGGAAGACTCTCCAGTAGTTTGACAGAAAACTACAAGAATGTCGCTAGCAGCTGCTACAAGATCATGTTCTGTGGTGATACTTAAAAGGCAGTTGACGTCTATCGATAGAGATGATGATAATGGTGATGATATAATATTATGTGACCACAATTCTTGCTTAAACACAATCACTGTTCATTGTACAAATAGATAATTTATATTCCATTGTAGGACGCTCTCGTGGACGACCTTCCGGACACGGTGATGACGATATTCCAGAACGCCATAGACTCTGCCAACACGGGCATCGTCAACTGGGTGATGCGGCAGCGCGGCATGCGCTGCGTGTCGCTGCTGACGCTGCCCTACCGGGTGCCCGTCGACATCATGTACGCCACTATCACCAAGTAAGTGATATTGTTTCAAGTGGGGATTCAGAAAGTTTTCTTAGGTGCAGCAACAGTGTGAAGATCCATTGTTATCAGTTTGGCACTATATACTACAGGTTTTAATAGGTGCTGGATGAGGTTTTTGACTAGAGTAAGTATTTCTACACGAAATTTCACCAAGTAAGTGATATTGTTTCAAGTGGGGATTAAGAAGTTTTCTTAGGTGAAGCAGGAGTATGGACATCAAGTGAAAATAATCCAGCCTTCATTATTAATTTTCACCAAGTAAGTGATATTGTTTCAAGTGGGGATTAAGAAGTTTTCTTAGGTGAAGCAGGAGTATGAAGATCCATTGTTCTCAGCAGTCGATGTAAGTGAAAAGGATCCAGCCTTCATTATTAACCGTCGTTACCAAGTAAGTAATATTATTTCAAATGGGGATTAAAGAGTTTTTCTTGATGCAGCAGTATGAAGATCCATTTTTGCCAGAGAATTGTTGAAGTTAAAAGAATCCAGCCTTACTGTATATTTATAACCATCACCAAGTAAGTGATATTGTCGATGTAATTTATATACCACCAGTACCTAGGTTTTAGTGCAAGCGTACTTAGATCGTGAAGTAATTGTTTACTCGGACCTTCCAATAAAACAATTGATAATTAATGAAATGCTAATAAATATTGATACGTTTAACACAATATTAACACGTTCAAAATTATTGTCTTCTGTTTATAGTTGTTCTCTATACTGGTAGCCCAGTGTAGTAAATACTCGTATCATTCAAGTTTATTTATATAACCATGCTTTTGCATAGGCTCTATTTATATGCTACATTAATATAGTAGAATTCCATCAATAATCATTTACGAATAGGTCCTATGTATTGTATAAATGTAATGACAACGAATGCCCAAAATTCATAGAAAAAGTCAAAGAAGTTTCTTCGCCATTGATGTTCATTGTCTCTCTCGCTCTCTCTCACTCGCCCTACATGCAGCGCCAGAAATCGTGCGGAGTGGGGTATCTTAAGGTCTCGTTTTTTTTCAAGTTAGGTACAGCCCCTGGCGCATAAGAAGCATAGTTCTAAAAAAACTGTCATATCTACATGAGGCAATTGATTTTTATTTATATATAAGATTTGAATTTATTATCTTTTTTGTGGGAACTGTTTTATCTCTGGTAACATTAAGAAACGCCAGTTTTCCAAGGAATTAAAAATCAGACTATAAACCAAAATGACAAGTCTAAATCTATTCCTATGTCTTTCACAATGTGTCCTACGGAAAAGGACAGCACCATTTTCAAACTTGTCAATTTAGTTTATATAATAGATTGTGTTCAACAGAATTAGCCACAATGTGTGTAATATTTAATTTTATTAAATAGGCACTAATGATGATCAAATAAAGTAGGTAACACAATGTAGGTGATATGTAGATATTGTTCTAATTTTACGAGTATTTGCATTGATAATGCGGGGTGGTGGTGAGGAGGTCGCGGCAGAAGTGTACACACGACTCACGAGAGAAATATTTGATTAAGTATTTGGAACAAATATGTGGTCGATAGAACAAATATAAATTGATTATATTATTGAATCATAATAATATGCAAAAGCCCGTAATCTGTCTTTGGTTTATGATATTCATTGTGCTTTTTTATCATCATACTAGCTTTTGCCCGCGGCTTCGCCCGCGTGAATTTCCATTTTTTACAAATCCTGAGGGAATCGTGGATATCCTGTTTCCGTTTCCGCTCCCTTTTCCAACCTTCATACCTTCTTTTAAGGAAGTTTGCTATAGTAATCTACCTATAGCTGTAGATATAGATTACAGGTTTTTCAAAATCCCGCGGGAACTGTGGATTTTCCAGGATAAAAGTAGCCTATGTTTTAAGTCAGGGGCCAGGGCATAATCTATCTTCATTCAAAATTTCAGCCAAATCGGTTCAGTAGTTGCGACGTTATAGAGTACCAAACATCCAAACATCCACAGTTTCACATTTATAATATTAGTAGGATTGTCATATTAGCACTTGATTTCACGTTAAGCTATGACGGAATGCTCTGACCCGGTAGAAGTATTTCGAACTCCTTCAGTATAGTCTAAGTTCATATTAAAATCTCACATTTTTAACCCCCGACGCAAAAACGACGGGCTGTTATAAGTTTGACGTGTCTCTCTGTGTGTGTATGTGTGTGTGTGTGTGTGACTGTCTGTTCTCCTGTGGCGCTCAAACGAGTGGACCGATTTGAATGCGGTTTTTTTGTTTGAAAGGTGAATTAGTCGGGAGTGTTGTTAGCTATGTTTGAAGAAAATCGGTCCAAGATGGCCGCCGCTACAAAATGGCGGATTACATATTTTTTTCACAGCTCCCTTAATGGGTATCAAATGAAAGGGCTTGACTAGTAGAATATCACTAGTGCAAATCCAAGTTGGACGCTGCCACAAAATGGCGAATGTCGGGGGTTTTTTAAATTTTTAATTTATACTTGTAGACATTATTGTCAAAAATCAGCCAAGTGCGAGTCGGGCCTCGCTCTTTCAGGGTTCCGTACATAATTATGAACAATATAATATTTTGGGTCTAAGAAATATTTAATTTCCGAGCTAGACATCGCAACAAACCGTGAAAGAAAAACCCAAAAAAATGTTCGTTTATTTTGGTCACAGCTTATAAACTATTTAATAAATCGTTGTTTTCAGTATTTGTTGTTTAAATAGAGCATATAGTACATAATATACTGAAATATCATATTCCCAACTAGTTTAGTTTTTGAGATAGCCCCCGTCACAAAAATGGTCTAAAACTGACAACTTTGATGGCCTCCCATTCCCTTATTTTTTGAGATAAAAATTAAAAAAATATATATTTGTACTCTACTTAATGAGCTCTAAACAATGATACCCCACAAGCTAGGGTAAAGAAAAAAATTTTTTTTCCGGCTCCTTTTTCATGTATGGGAGCCCCCCTGAAAAATAATTTAATTCAATTTCTAATTCAATATTTGATTTTGTGTTAACGTTTTACACTAAATACCAAAATTTCAGGTTTGTAACTCATTTCGTCTGCGAGCTAGAGACCTGTGACCGGCGGACAGACGGACAGACAGCCGAGTGACATTAATAGGGCTCCGTTTTTTACCCTTCGGGTACGGAACCCTAAAAAACTATCAAAGGTAAATATCTATCTATCTATCTATAATATAATAAAACTGTAACAGATCCAATTCTGTACATTGAAGATATTTTGAAAATTTTTATTGGAGGGCACTCTATAATCGATACTGAAACCAAAACTGCAATTTGTTTCATTTTTGTCTGTCTGTCTGTCTTTCTGTCTGTCTGTCTGTCTGTCTGTCTGTCTGTCTGTCTGTCTGTCTGTCTGTCTGTCTGTATCTTGGCCGCGCATCACGCCGAAACTACTGAATGGATTCAAATGAAACTTGGTACGATTTGAGTTTATACTCCGAGGTAGGACATAGGATACTTTTTATCCCGGAATTCAGCACGGTTCCCTTGGGAGAGGGGAAGAAAGTTAAAACGTGTATTTAGCTCTAATTCAATAACGGGTACTTCGATTTAACTCATTCTTTTTTTGTTAAAAAGGTAGTACTTTAAATATTGTCCCGTAAATATTTCAAGGTCATAGGTTTTTTATTTCAGAAATGACAGACATTTATTGGGTTCAAATAACTTGGGACCCGGATCTTTGAACGTACGGTTTATTTTAAACTGGTGTGCATTTAGAGTTATGTTTGTCGATCTGTACATTTGTTCCAGCTAATTTCCGAAACAACTAGATCGATTTTGATGGAACTTTCAATGGCAGACAGGTGATGTTATATGGAGTAATTTAGGCTACATTTAGTTTAGGTACAAAAAAGGATTATGGGATCCAATCCGATCCTATATAAAAACCTATATAACCACGCGGACGAAGTCGCGGGGGTCAGCTAGTAATATAATAAAACTGTAACAGATCCAATTCTGTACATTGAAGATATTTTGAAAATTTTTATTGGAGGGCACTCTATAATCGATACTGAATCCAAAACTGCAATTTTTTTCATTTTTGTCTGTCTGTCTGTCTGTCTATCTGTCTGTCTGTCTGTCTGTCTGTCTGTATCTTGGCCGCGCATCACGCCGAAACTACTGAATGGATTCGAATGAAACTTGGTACGATATGAGTTTATACTCCGAGGTAGGACATAGGATACTTTTTATCCCGAAATTCAGCACGGTTCCCTTGGGAGAGGGGAAGAAAGTTAAAACGTGTATTTAGCTGTAATTCATTAACGCGTAGTTCGATTTAACTCATTCTTTTTTTGTTAGAAAGGTAGTACTTTAAGTATTGTCCCGTAAATATTTCAAGGTCATAGGTTTTTTAGTTCAGAAATGACAGACATTTATTGGGTTCAAATAACTTGGGACCCGGATCTTTGTACGTACGGCTTATTTTAAACTGGCATGCGTTTAAATTTATGTTTATCGGCCTGTCTATTTGTTCCAGCTAATCTCCGAAACGGCTGGATCGATTTTGACGGAATTTCAATGACAGATAGGTGGTGTTATAAGGAGTAATTTAGGCTACGTTTAGTTTAGGTACAAAAAAGGATTATGGGATCCAATCCGATCCTATATAAAACCTATAAACACGCGAACAAAGTCGCGGGGGTCAGCTAGTAAATTAATAATAACCGCATTCGAAACCTAAATATCGATCAAGCAAAAAGCGAAAAAAATTCTCATAGGTATACCGAGTACAGGTCGAATTGAGGAACTCCTTTTTTGAAGCGTTTTAAAAATATTTTCACTGTAGTGCGGTGGAGGCGATTATTTTTATTACCGTCTTACAGTGTCTAAACCAACAGAGAAGATACCATTAGTCTAGTAGTCTGTCACGTATGTATGCGGTTTGGGTCCATTTCCGCGACTAATTAGCGACGATTTGTAAAAATTTCTACCGGAATCTCGCATCTGTTTAAATAGAGTCCTTCTGTTGTACCCTAATCACCATGTCATCGCCCTTTTTAGTTATGTCGGTGGTAAAGTAGAGATGCACGCGCTTCAGTACACGGTGGTCGGGAGCTTGCACGTTCGTAGGAAGCGGTGCGTCCATCACAACAACGTCATGACTAGGTTAGTGCTCATACGTTTTTGTGGTGGTGGTAATCGTTCATATGTGGTATGGTGTTGGATTCGTACACGGTGGTCGGGAGCTTGCACGTTCGTAGGAAGCGGTGCGTCCATCACAACGTCATGACTAGGTTAGTGCTCATACGTTTTTGTGGTGGTGGTAATCGTTCATATGTGGTATGGTGTTGGATTCGTACACGGTGGTCGGGAGCTTGCACGTTCGTAGGAAGCGGTGCGTCCATCACAACGTCATGACTAGGTTAGTGCTCATACGTTTTTGTGGTGGTGGTAATCGTTCATATGTGGTATGGTGTTGGATTCGTACACGGTGGTCGGGAGCTTGCACGTTCGTAGGAAGCGGTGCGTCCATCACAACGTCATGACTAGGTTAGTGCTCATACGTTTTTGTGGTGGTGGTAATCGTTCATATGTGGTATGGTGTTGGATTCGTACACGGTGGTCGGGAGCTTGCACGTTCGTAGGAAGCGGTGCGTCCATCACAACGTCATGACTAGGTTAGTGCTCATACGTTTTTGTGGTGGTGGTAATCTTTCATATGTGGTATGGTGTTGGATTCGTACACGGTGGTCGGGAGCTTGCACGTTCGTAGGAAGCGGTGCGTCCATCACAACGTCATGACTAGGTTAGTGCTCATACGTTTTTGAGGTGGTGGTAATCGTTCATATGTGGTATGGTGTTGGATTCGTACACGGTGGTCGGGAGCTTGCACGTTCGTAGGAAGCGGTGCGTCCATCACAACGTCATGACTAGGTTAGTGCTCATACGTTTTTGAGGTGGTGGTAATCGTTCATATGTGGTATGGTGTTGGATTCGTACACGGTGGTCGGGAGCTTGCACGTTCGTAGGAAGCGGTGCGTCCATCACAACGTCATGACTAGGTTAGTGCTCATACGTTTTTGAGGTGGTGGTAATCGTTCATATGTGGTATGGTGTTGGATTCGTACACGGTGGTCGGGAGCTTGCACGTTCGTAGGAAGCGGTGCGTCCATCACAACAACGTCATGACTAGGTTAGTGCTCATACGTTTTTGTGGTGGTGGTAATCTTTCTTATCTGTATATGGTATGCTGTTGGATTCTTCCTGCTTTGCTTTCTTGCTTTTTCTAGTGCCAAACCAGCATTTTGCCAATGTTGACTAATTTTGAGGAGGCATTTTTTTTTTTTTTTTTTAATTATTCAGTATAGACATACGCTTGGCCACTATCACACCTGATGGAAAGTGATGATGTGGCCTATGATGGTACGCGTTTGCCTAGGAGATGCCTATTCACTCTCTTTTTAAAGATACCCAGGTTATAGGTGTCAGGAAACACAGTTTTCGGAAGGGTATTCCAAACCCTAGCCATGCGTATAAGGAACGAAGACTTAAATCTCTTCGTTCGCGTAGCTGGGACATCGACGACATAGGGATGGAAACCCATCCGATGTCTTGCGGTACGGTGGTAGAAAGGTGATGGGGGAACAAGGTCAAAGAGCTCCTGAGCACACTCTCCGAAATATATCCTGTAAAACACCGACAGGCCGGCAACCTTTCGGCGATGGTCGAAACTCTGAAGTTTTCTCAGAAGAGGTGAGTCTTCGCCAATGAGTCTCCTAGCTCGACGATCTACAGCATCCAAAGCCGCCAGTTGGTGTTTTGCGGAGCCATCGTAAAGGTGACTGCAGTACTCCATGCACGACCTGACTTGAGCTTGATATAGGGTAATCAGTTGCTGAGGCGTGAAGTACCGCTTAACCTTACCAAGTATACCAAGTTTTTTTGCCGCAATCTTGGCCTTAGCTTCGATGTATTTTCCGAAGTTTATGGTTGCCGAGATGTCGAGACCTAGGAGATCGATGTGATCGGTGATTGGTACGGATATATTTCGGAAAGTGGGAGTCAGGGTGAAGGGACTCCGTTTTGCCGAGAGCAGACAAGCCTGTGTTTTAGTAGCGTTGAACTCTACCAAGAGAGGCATGAAGAATATTGGCTGGTAATATCATTCATGTGTTAGGTTTTACGGTGGTTATTTCAGATATCTTTTGGTAGCGTATATTTGGTAAGAGTGATCCTTTTTCTAGTATTCACATGGTTTTGTGGTAGTATTTCAGCGCAAAAGATCCAACTCACAGAACTTATCAATAGAAAAGTTAACCTTAACTTTTGGATTAATTGTAGGTATTAATTTATTATTTGACAAAGTTTTCTGAGTTGGATCTTTTTCTTCCAATCTGCGTACTTTTGGTGGTGGCTTTATTTACGTTGGTGGCCTTTCGTGGAATTGTTTCAGATTTGTTTTGGCAGTGGACCAAAGTTGATTTTAATATTTTTTTTTTCCTATACATATTCTATTGCATATTAAGTATTTATTTTGTATATCAGCCTTACAAGCCTTGCTTATTTAATGCTTAACAAATTTTTAGATTCATTAATTAGATTAGGACCTGTTTTACCACCTTCGGATAAGTGTCGGACAGCCTAAACGTAAGTTTTGCCACTTTCTTACTTTATGCCAAGTGACAAAGACAAAAGTTGTGAATAAGCTATCCGACACTTATCAGAAGGTGGTGAAACAGGTCCTTAGAGTTTTAAACCTTTATCTTCTGTATTGATCAGGATATTTAAATTTTCCCAAATCCTCAAAATGTTAAGCATTCCATAAGTGCCATTTGTTTGCGACTATCAGTAGGTAGGTACAACGCTACGACATTCTTTCTGCGACCTCGAAAGCAATGCGTAGCATAGTAAACCGCAATGAAATCCTATTAAAGTGAGATAACATATCCTTTAATTGACGTAATTTATTAATGTATCATTATAGTTACGTATAACGATTTCCTGTAGATATTTATCAGCATTGTTTTCAGTAGTTTTTTTTATTCTATTTTAATTGAGCTCAGTTATGTAATAACTGTGTTGTTGATTTCATGCAATAAGCTTGTTCATACCTTTTAATGATGTTTTCTTAATTTTACATTACGTAGTATGTATTCGCAGATTATGATACTCATCAATCTTGCTAAGTTAATGTTCGTTTTGGTGGCATTTTTTGGATGATTTAATTTGTTTCCTTTTTTTAAACTGGAAATTTATAAAACTGATCAACATAAAATCAACAACTTTATCCAAAATAATCGGTTTTGATAAAGTAACTGATAGTCATAATTTTTTCCTCTGCAAAGTTGCCGTAGATTTCAATTTATTAGTCTAAGGGCCTGTTTCACCACCTTCTGACAAGTGTCTGATAGCCTAAACGTAAGTTATGTCACTTTCATACTTTATGTCAAATGACAAAGACAAAAGTTGTAGATAGCTATCCGATACTTATCAGAAGGTGGTGAAAGTGAAACAGGCCCTAAATATCTTACTATTAGAAGGTTTATTGCTAGGAAGCACAGCTTTGCTGACACAGCGGTAACTAAGCGACTGAAGTGCCTTATGTTATGTGCGTAAACATCTGAAGTAATTTATAATTTAGTTTTCTGCATTTAAAGTAAGTAGACATATGTATGTACAAGTATTTAATTGAGTTAACAGTATTCTTTATACTTTTGTTAAAACATCTATGTAGTTCACTCGGAGTTAACTTTCTCTTCCAAGTAAGGCCGGCAAAGAAAACGTTCACTTGGCCAATCGGAAGCGAAACTTGACCGGTTACAAGTAAATTATATGTTACAAATCACTTGCAAACATTCAACATCGGTTTCCAAATAAAACATATTATATAAACGAACATAATTTTTAAAAACATTTTAATGCTTTATAAGTAAAATATATTGAAAAACTTAATAAAGAAACCCAATAGTGTTTTGGTTGCGTGGAAATCTTTCTGTAATTTACAGATTCTTATATGAATACTGAACTGACCGATTTCCAAAACCGCGGCGTTAATTATATCGATTGTACACAAATCGCTAGACTAAAATAATTCTCGGAACATTGTGAAATACTCGTAAAGGGCTGAGGGCAGCATGACTATTAAGTCAATTGTTTAGATATATTTTGAATACAGTAAAATTATACCTAACATCATTGACTGTACATTGCGTAAAGACAGCCTTCAGAAAAACTCCAATAATTATCTCACTATAGTTGAGCCATTACAAACGTGCACACTGAGTCATTAATCATTTTTATCGGACCTCTCGCTCGCACTTATGAAACTGGAACCTCACGCTCTGGTGTTGTGTATAACAGCAAAAGAGGATTTGTCGATAGCCGATAACAGGTTATAAAGAGCGAGGGAGAGGTTAACTAAATAATATAAAATATTGTTTAGTATGCGTTTTTCATTTTTGCTTCTAAAAATATACCAAGTATATTAAATGCAATAAAACTTCATCATATTACATCTTATAACTTCGTCATATTTATGGTTATCAGCATTCAGCTAGTAGGCATGTATGTATATACTGAAGATTCGATACTTAAAGCAAAATCAACCAGCCTTGGCAACAGATTTTCAAGAACTAAATATCCCCTTTCTGTTTATTCCTGTCAAGATTTTCTGACGAAAAATCCTATTTCTCAAGTGTCGAGTAAATTCCATCAGTACAGTTAATGCTATTTACCCCCTTTAAATTATTAACACTGAACATCACAATTTGCATGCACTGATTGCGTTATTTACCCGACTACAGCAAAGCCAAAAGGAAGCGTTATGATTTAGTCAATTAATTGTTTTTATGGTCCAGGTGACAGGCTACATTTTATATACAACAAGTATAAATTAAAAATTTAAAAAACCCCCAACATTCGCCTTAAACTTATAACACCCCGTCGTTTTTTCGTCGGGGGTTAAAAAAAGCGAGAAGCGACGCCCGAGCGGCAAACTAAAATATTATTTAGTTTCGGATAGACATAATAGATGGCGACACTAGCTGCTTGCCCCGCGCTATCTGCACACTATGTTATTATTAAATTAAATTACTAAGCGTAGTCGAGTTTTAGTTTACGAACTTTATTAGTGATTTATCTCCCCAGATTTGTGTCGTGCACGCCAAAGATGAGCAAGTCTCTGTGGAAGCTGAGCTGGAAGCTGTTGCGTCAGCTGCACGCGTTCCTCTACTCGGCGCACGACCGCTCCGAGGCCGCCAGGATATACTACAAACTCTCCATGGAGCATCGGGACGAACACCATCGATTAGACAGAAGGTATGGGTTTTAAATCGATTTTAAAGGGGATTTTGAAAGGGGACAGCTATAGGAACAATAACAGCTATAACGGATACAGGTACTGACAAAGTACGACCACAAAAAAAAAACGCAAACAAGCTATAATTTAAAAATTAAAAAAACCCGACTGCCATGCTTTAGCATTAACGAACTAAAAAATTAATAAACTACCACCGTACCACTTACAGTGTAGTTGTTATTTATTTTGTTTTTCATGATTTGTCACTCCAAATTGATTTAAAACATATAGATTGTATACATTTTCGTACTCGCCTTTTAAAGCCCTTTATTTTGATACCCCACTCGAGGGTCTTGAAGAAAAAAAATTTTTTCAGCCAGCACATTAAAGTGCATAACATTCGCCATTTTGATTTTTTATGAATTTTATGTACCCAGTAACATTTGCGCCGTCAAGACAAATCTAATGACGTATAATTTATCAAAATAGGTTAAGCCGTTAAGTAGTTACGAACTGACATAGGAAACGGTCATTAGCTACGATTTATCACTCCAAATTGTTTCCAAATATATAAATTTATACATTTTCGTATTTGCCTTTTGAATCCCTTTATTTTGATACCCCACTCGAGGGTCTTGAAGAAAAAATTTTTTTTCAGCTCGCACATTAAAGCGCATAAAGTCCGCCATTTTGATTTTTTTTTAAATTTAGGTACCCTATAACACTCGCGTCATTGAGACAAATCTAATGACGTATCATTTATCAAAATCCGTTGAGCCGTTGATTAGTTACAAGCGGACATAGGAATGGACATACATACACACAGGTGAAACACATATACCCAGTCGGGTAAAAAAAGAATAATGTATCTTTTAACAGTTCGCAATGTAATGCAATCAGCTGATGTCTAAATATTTAAAGTTGTTGGTGCCCGCTCGCTACTCGTGCTACGTACCTACAGAGTTATAATTATACGGTTTAAAAATCACTATCACTATAATATAATAAAACAAAATTATAATAAAACAAATTACCCCGCCGCGTCTATCTGTCTGTCTGTCTGTTCGCGATAAACTCAAAACTACTGAACTGATTTTCATTCGGTTTTCACCGATAGACAGAGTGATTCATGAGGAAGGTTTAGTTGTATAATTTGTTAAGATTCTGTACAAATTGGTTGAAATATGACAACTGCTACTGCACAAAACTTAACTTATACGTAAAGCATTATTGTATTTAAAAAAAGTTTTAGTTAAATATAATAAAGTAGTAACAATAGTTTGAATTATTGAATTGATTCCTTATCAAAGAACAGTGGAGTAATGTTTCTTATCGTCCATCCGATATCGCAAAATTTATACTTACAGTTAAGGTTTTATGTTTCCTGATTTGTTTAAATGTTTACTGTTTAAATATACCTAAATGTGTTATCGTTTTTATTTTACAAAAGAATAATAATTTAACATAATATGTACTTTGGTATTGTTAGTTGTATTTTCATTTTTCCGTTCATCACACTATATTATGATACATTTGTAATTTTGGGGCTGAAAAGAAAATGGCGTATTGGAAACAGGGGCGTAGCTACCGCCGTATATGCCGTATCAATTATACGGGGCCCCCAAGCCACGGGGGCCCCGACGTGCGTAAGCAAAAATTAACAAAAACTTCCCAAATTTTTGTTTATTTCAGAAATGACAAAAGTCAAAAAATGTTGTCCAAAAAGTTGTCCATAGAGGCAGAATCTTTAGAAAAACTAAAGTCATCATCAGCTAATGATTTAATAAATCAGCTTGCCAAAAAAAAGGCAAGGAGAGTTACATATATTTAATTTGAATTGTTTGTAAAAATTTTAGAAAAAGTGACAGATAAATAATTATGATGAATAAATATTGCTTTTAATATGCAATCATTTTTTTTCTTTTGTGAGAAATCCTTACCCTTCATAAGGCCCCCAAACAAATTTTTATACGGGGCCCCGCCAAGGTACGCTACGCCACTGATTGGAAATATCCAAATACAACGAATTGCATCCTTTTTGACGTTTGTAGGGACTCACTTGAAGAAAAGTTAGATGTTGAGTGTGTGTGTGTTGGCATTATCCACAAATCAATGTATTAATATTTATAATCTAATCGTACGACCTTCAGTTTTCAATAACTTATCAGTTTTTATTGCAATACTATCACCCAAAATTGTCTTCACAAAGAATGACTAAAGCATATTACCATTTAATTACATCGTTTGAAGTTCAATATTTAATTTGAAACTGCCTCGTTGGTCTAGTATCTAGTTTATTCAGCAGCGGATGATGAGGACCTGGGTTCGATTTCCAGATCAAAAGAAAGTTGTAGGGTTTTTTGTCAAGAAATTGTCAGTAGCAGTTGTTACTGTTGTTAGTAACCCGGTAGTCTTTGCTTCGGTCGTATATGATTTCTTTCCCATCGGAGTATGGGACTTAGATAATAGAAAGTGGACCTGTTTTTGTGCACACCCTCGTGCACTATAACATCTCCTGCGCAGTTGGCAAGTGCCCGTTGGGATTGAACGTGATGGAGAGAAATTATAGCAAAGTTCGGTAAGTTTCCAGTTTAAAGTGGCCAGTTCAACAAAACGGCAATTTCATAGGTAGAGAATAGAAAGTGCACCTGTTTTTGTGCACACCCCTGTGCACTATAACATCTCCTGCGTAGTTGGCAAGTCCCCGTTAGTGATTAACGTTATGGAGAGAAATTATTACGAAATTCGGTCAGTTACAGTAGTTAAAGTGCCCAGATCGATAAAACGGCAATTTCATAGGTAGAGACCTATAAATACTGAATTAATCGCCGTTAGTCGTTACAACAATAGAAATAGGTGTGATTACATATCGCCTGCACGTATCATATCACAAGAGCCGGAACAAAGTCCAAACGTATGTCCAACTTGGTGACAATGTTGACATTTAAATATTATAAATCTTATCTGTATTAATTGAAAGTTTATTGGCATTCAAACTGTATCGGTTAATCCGTAGATAGTGTCAACAACTTTGGTTGCGTCCTTTCTGAAGCAATTGTGTTAGGTTTGCTTTCCACTTTGAGGCCTTTCGCACACCATCGCGAAAGAGATAGACGCACAGCCAAATTCGTGCGTCAGGAGTTAGGACAGGCAGTTCCGCTATGGTTGCGCTTTTATTTAATTTTACTAGCTAGTCATATAGGAACACTTTATCTTGGATAAAAACTAGCCTAATGTGTTATCTCAGGGTATAATCTATCTTCATTCTAAATTTCAGACTAATCGGTTCGTAGTTGCGGCGTTAAAGAGTAACAAACATACACACAAACTTTCGCCTTTATAATAATATTAGTTTGATATTTTTTAAGCTCTCGTTGCGCTACTGCAGTCAAGCATCAGTATACCCTCAATTCAGTATACCCTCGTCAGTGCCAACACTGCACTTTCCGGTGCGAGATCGCCTTTCCAGCACCTTGGGTACCCTTTGTACTACCCCAGTCGTTCAGCTTCGCAAATCGTTGAACTTTGTCAGTTACTCTAGTTCTTCTATGGATCTTCTAATTTCTTATCTGATCAAGTAGATATAGACAACTCGGAGTATAGTTCTCTCCACCAACAGGTTTGAGCTAGGGTAGGTTGCCAAGACCACAGGCACAGTAACCTTTGCTCAAACACGGGGAACTGGGTGAAATGGCCGTAACATTGTAGGACTGATGATGCCTGGCGATGGCAGGCGTACTCTTTATAAAGTACAAATCCCTGGGTGGATCTGAGCTTTCTTATTGAAGCTCTATAGTTGGCCACCATGTCTCGAACCATGTGTCATAACTGGCAACACGAGTTGTTCGAAGACCGTTGTATTCAGGAGTTGTAAAAATGAAGCGCAATTCCCTGCAATTCAGATATTATATTCGTATAATAAAATTATCAAAAACAACTGGGGTCCTGATAACATTCTGGTCTTATCTAACGCCCTACTTCCCAGGTCTGCGTCTCTGGGAACAGTCATTGTTATTATTACTTACTTACTTACTTGAGAATAACTTTCATATATCTAAGTTTTGCGCTACTCCTTATATATTTTTTTCTGTTCTTGACAAACATATCAACTTTTTCAGTTGAATATGTAGTTCATCATCATCCTGATCAAGCAATCAACAGCCCACTACAGGGCACGGGTGTCAGAACGAGAAGGGTTCATCATCATGTCGTAGTCCAACTCGCTGGCCAAATGCGAATTTGCGTGAAGTCTCACACGCCTTAGAGAATATTATGGAGAACTCCAAATTCCCTTACGATGTTTTCATTCACCATAAAAGCGAGTGATATTTAAATGCTTTTAAAAAGCTTGTGAGTATGTAATTATTTTAAATATTCAATTTTGAAATAAATTTCATCCTCACTATCTGGATGCCTGGCATTTTTCCACCTACCGTTATTCCAGGTAATTTCTGAAAAACTCGCAAATTATGGAACCAGCTTCCATCAGCTGTGCTCCCTGAAAACTAATAGATTCATATGGAATTATTCAAGGGGCGGAATTTATTTTATGCAAGTCTTCAGACATAAAAGTACAAACCTATTCCATGAATTACTTTTTACTGTCTAAATGCTGCGCACTTTATGTAACTTCATTTTTGGTACATCTAAGATATTATTGATACCCCACTGGTAGCGACGTCATACTGATAAGAAATCTTTGTGAATTATTAGGCGATAATGTGTGTTAATAGGTAATTTTGCGTTTTGAAACTTTAGATTTCATTTTAAATTTGTCCTTGGGGGGTATCTCATATCAGTGCATTAGTTACGTACGCACGTTTTTTTATTGCGCATGATTAAATGTTAATAAAGATTGATGAGAGGAACTTAGTAGAATTTCGGATTCGTATCATATTATCTGGACATAATATCTGCAATCTCTAATCCCGGATAATTTTAAAACATTTCAAAACTAATCATAAATCTTCTCTAAAGATAAAAGTATATAATTTATATAAGTAGTTTAATATAATCATCAGGTTTTTGGAAACAAATTCACAATGCAATTATCGATATTAAATATTTTGTAGATAGAAATATACCTACATACATAATATATTATTTATTTCGATTCTCGGAAAATATTACAGCGGACGAAAATATACATCTATTTATCATTGAATACAAATCATAATTAATATAGATAAAAATATCGTTGCAAAATTAGTGCGTCAATTGGATGATTCAATTTTATTTATTGATCTTGTTGCAATCGATAAAGGCTCTTTGCAGTTTGTATTTTTCTTCTGTTTTAATACAAATATATATTGTGTTCTTTTCATTTTTTAAACTTCTCCAACTGTGCATCTTATTCTATCTTTGTATCCAGTATCGTCGTCTAAATAGATGGACGCAGTTACAATTTAAATATAAGTTATTTTGCGGAAGACATATTTTGATGCTATCAATTTTGAAGTAGGTACTAAAAGAAACAAAATAAACTTAATAAAAATGAACTCAATTGATAAATGAACAATAGACCTACTTAGACATCAAATATTCAGTTTCATTCGTACCAATTGTTGTTACAATAACAATTATTAGGTATATAATAATTGACAGTAATGAACCTCAGCATACTCATAAGTAAGAACAATATTGCATACTTATATATAAATGCAAAAAAAACCAAGTGTGTCGAGTTTCTATTGCCCAATACAAGGGTTACTAGCAAAAATTTAAAGATAAGTGGTGAGCCATTGAAAACTGAGGACACAACTGTGTTCTTGGGAATAACCCTAGATGCAAAGCTTCAATGGGGCACCCATATAGCAACACTTGCTGGCAAGCTCAGCTCTGCTGCTTACGCTGTTAGGAAGATTCGACAGATAACAGATATAGAAACTGCAAAAATTGTTTATTTTGCATATTTCCATAGTATTATGTCGTATGGACTCATACTATGGGGTAAAGCGGCTGATATTGAAAAAATTTTCGTTTTACAAAAAAGGGCAATTCGCGCAATTTATAATTTAAAACCGCGGGATTCCCTTCGAGAGAAATTTAAAGAAATAGGTATTCTTACGGTAGCTTCTCAATATATCTATAACAATATAATTTTTGTTAGGCAAAACATTCACAGTTACATTAAAAAGTGCGAATTACACGACAGGCAATTAAGAAATAGAAATAGGCTCGTGATTCCTCAGTTACGCCTCAAAAGGGTCCAAAGGTCATTTGTGGGAATGGGCGTAATGTTCTATAATAAAATTCCACAAGCAATCTTAGACTTGCCTTTACACAAGTTTAAGAACTCTATTAAAAATATGCTCATAAAAAAAGCATATTATACAATTGAAGATTATATAAATGATAAAAAAGCATGGAGCAATTTCTCAATGTCTTAAACCGAGTATTTGATTATTGGTGTTCAATTCGATGCTTTGATCATGGGTAGCCTAAGTATGTCACGCTCTCTTTAAACATTTCTGTGGTGGTGTCGTGTGGTGCGGGTTGTTACGTTCCCTCGAATATGGTTGAGCGAAGCAATGGCTGGATCATGCGTCATGCTCGTGAACGGGTGCCACCGTCGGAAATGGGGCTACTTTTGTCTGCCCTTCTTCACATGTGTAGAATTGTAAGCACCATTCCGAACCTGTGGTAGATTCATTTGTCGATTCGTAAACGCTTCCGAAAGTTTATCTGAATAAAATTATGATTACTTATATAAATGATAAAAAGGCGTGGATTTGACTCGTTCCAGCAATGCGCGAGACGGCAATTCAATCATGTACTTACCATAAAATTGTAATATTGATATTGTAAATTTGGAAAAGAGCAACCGCCGAGTTTCTTGCTGGTTCTTCTCGGTTGGAACGGCATTCCGAACCAGTGGTAGATTCATCTGACTATTCAAAAGCACTTGTAAAAGTTTATTTGAATAAAAAACTTTTCTATTCTATTCTATTCTATTCTATGACGTAAAGCGTTAATGTTTCTGCAGATATGTACGAGTATGAGCAATTATGTCGACACAGCTGACCGCGCACGCATCTGGGTTGAATTTAATCATTTTGCGCATTTCTCTTACGCAATGGAATCCTTAGAGAAATTGCATTAGACAATTTCAAGGTCCACACTTACTCTTCCATAAGGTCATGGGCTTTGGTTATTTTGTGCCAATAATAAGGCTTTTCAAAATGGCCACCGATGGAGGGGATCTCGAAGGGATTAAAGCAGGCAAGGATCCGACATTTTCAGTAATTATCGTAATATTTCAACCAATTTGCACACAACCTTAACAAAATATGGACCTACACCTTAAACCATGAATCACTCTGTCAATAATATGTGAATACCGTATGAAAATCATTTCAGTAGTTTTTGAGATTATCCCGAACAGACATACAGACAGACGCGACGGGGGACGTATTTTATAATATGTAGTGATGATCACAAGGGATCCGGGAATCCGGGTATATTTAATGGTCTGACAGCCGACGAACAAAATTTTTAGTGATTAATAACAAGCTGAATTTTCGTAAGTAGGTTCGTTTCGACGAGACGGCCAAGTTTTTTATTTATGAAAATTCTCGATGGAGGTAGCTACTCGAGTGCGCGGCTGTCTATAAGCTTGTCGTTTGATCCGCAGGCGGGCGAGCGAGCTGCGCGTGACGTACGGCGACGTGCCGGCCGACGCGGACGCCTTCGAGCACATCCTGAACGTGACGACGCACAACGACGCGCTGCTGGCCTACTACTACCTCGACAGCGACAACAAGGTACATGTCAAGGGTCAGTCAGTTCCAGGGCCCAGTCAGTTCCAGGGCCCAGTCAGTTCCAGGACCCAGTCAGTTCCAGGATCTGCTTTACTGGCCCGTTGGCGCGGTTGGCAGTGACCCTGCTTTCCGCTCCGGGGTCGCGGGTTCGATTCCCGCCTCCAGTCTGGGTGTATTTATAATATGTATGTATGTATACCTTTATTAAAATATATATGTATTTATATGTAAATATGTCTATCAGTCGGCTGTTACCTATAACATAAGGCATTAAGTTGCCTACTTTAGGAACAGACGACCATGTGTGTATGTGTGAGTATTTATTAAAAAATAAAGGATCACCCGTTTAAGAATTACGGTGGTACAGACAAACCAATAGACAGACACACATGGCGGTCAAACTTTTAACATCTTTTTGCGTTGGGGGTTTAAAAATAGAGTCATCCATCCCGTGAAATGTATAAATACACATTTTATTCCATTGGGATACTGCCAAATGTCATCCATAATACGATGGAATCACTTTATATTCTACCGAAAAACTTGTAAGTTGTAAACGTGTTAAAGCCTTTTATGTACCTAAACATTAAAGACCTGTTTCACCACCTTCTGATAAGTGTCGGATAGCCTAAACGTACGTAAATTTTGTCACTTTCTTACTTTATGTCAAGCGACAAAGATAAAAGTTGTAGATAGTTAACCGATACTTATCAGAAGGTGGTGAAACAGGCCTTTAATCTTTTATTTAAATCTTGCGAATATTTTGACGTGCTTTCTCGGAAAATAGGAAATAATCGTACAACTTATAATATTTTCACCCGCACCGCGATTTAACTCCTCTTATCTCCCACCAATAACCGTGTAGCGACCAGCGTGTCACAGTGACGTATAGGTACGCATTATCGCGCGAGAGCTCGCACGCTGCGGCCCGCGGGTTATCGCAACGGGTGTAGAAACCATCGTGCCATTTGACTCCGCCTTAGAGCTAAATAAAGAAAGATCTAGCTGCTATATTGATGGCTAGCCGATGCACACGACTTTGTCCGCGCGTTTTTTAAATTTGGAATTTTGTAAAAATCCCTTGGGAACTCTGATTATCCGGGATAAACCGCGCGGATTTAGACTTCTGTAAAAATCCCGTGGGAACTCTCGGACTTTTTAGGGATAAAAATAGTCTATACCTATTCGTCTCTAGGTATGCTAACATGTGTACTACGAGCGAGAAATTTCTCGTCGAAAACATAATAGAGATAAGACGAGAAAATGAGTTGACATAATTTTCTCGTGGGTCGCATACTAGCGCAACGCGATGTTCCAAATGAAGTGTTCCAATTTCTGCTCCAAATTTTTTCAAGACTGGGCTATGAAAGTTTTTATTTTTTCACGCTGGAACGCTACATATTCCCGGGATAAAAAATAGCCTAAATCACTCGCTATGTTAACCTCTATCTGCCTGTGAAAGTCCCGTCGAAATCGGTTAAGCCTTTCCGATGTTTAACCCATACAAGCAGCCGGACAGACGACGAAATTTTAAAAATCATGTGTTTGGGTTATTGTTTTTCAAATATTCATATGAGCTTAATGAAAAGCTGCAGTTATGTATCTCGAAATCACAGACAAACACTACGCGATTTTGTTTATTTGTTTAGATAATAATTAATATACCTAATTAATTAATAATAATATACATGCGTATCATCATATTATCAGTCACGTTACACAGCACGAGCTTTTCAAATCGTGATAGCATGAATACAAATAATCAGCAATTCTGTGATAAAATCTTTCAAGTTCGCATAAAATATAAGCAGAAACAAAGTTCTATTTATTGAAACAATTAGTTATGTAACAATGGTCTATTAAATCGATTAGTTATATAACAATGGTAATCTTTATTTAATCGATTATTATTAATGTACCAAAGGCCGGCCTCACACAGCCGGAATGAACGCCGGAATTCAGATTCTGAATTCCGAATCTGAATTCAGAAAGCCCAGAAATGCATACAATTTCACTGTTCCCCACACACATTCTGATTTTTTCAGATTCTTCATTTTTCAGATCGAGCTGACAAAATGTGTCTGAGCCCGGCCTCACACAGCCGGAATTCAGAATCTGAAATTTTCAGATTCTGAATCATTCCGGCTGTGTGAGGCCGGCCTAAGTGGAGAATCTACAAAGATCTTTGCAATTTAATCAATTAGGTTACCTGATGATGAATAAAAATAAAATGCTATGTTGTTTCGTCTATGCTGTCTGTTCCACCGTAGCGCTCAAACGGGTGAACCGATTTGAATGTGGTTTTTTTTTTGTTTGAAAGGTGAATTAGTCGGGAGTGTTCTTAGATATGTTTGATGAAAATCGGTCCAGATGGCCGCCACCACAAAATGGTGGATTACATATTTTTTCACAACTCCCTCAATATGGGTATCAAATGAAAGGGCTTGACTAGTAGAATAGCACTATGCAAATCCAAGATGGCCGCCACCACAAAATGGCGAATGTCGGGGGTTTTTTATATTTTTATATTTGTAGTTTAGTTAAGAGATGGTGTGCGGCAGAATTAGCCACATTGTGTAAGTTTCAAAATGGACTCATTCAACCAGTGATCTCTTTTGTGCGTGGGGGGCAACAGATAAGTAGCACTGGGAAGTTAAAATATTACACACATCGTTGCAGGGTACACGTTTTAATGAGATAATGTCGATAGGTTATCAGCGTTCGCTGTTTTTTACGTTGGCAAAATAAATGTTTTCGTTATATTAACAAAAAATGTATGTAGGCAGTAAAAATTGTGACGTGAACAGATAACGTTATCGAACCGTGTTTTGTGAACTTTTCTGGGTTAGTTCATTTGTATGCTTTTAGTGAATATTAATCATCATGATCAACCCATTACCGGCTCACTACAGAGCACGGGTCTCCTCTCAGAATGAGAAGGGTTTTGGCCATAGTCTACCACGCTGGCCAAGCGGATTGGCAGACTTCACACACCTTTGAGAACGTTATGGAGAACTCTCAGGCGTGCAGGTTTCCTCACGATGTTTTCCTTCACCGTTAAAGCAAGTGATATTTAAATACTTAAAACGCACATAACTCCGAAAAGTTAGAGGTGCGTGCCCGGGATCGAACCCACGACCTCCGATTAGAAGTCGGTCGTCCTAACCACTAGGCTATCACAGCTTGTGAATATTAATATTTTTATTAAACAATAGCGTTTTTTTACCAGGTTTGTGTTAAATAATATTGCGGTCATAATTTTAAAATTAAAGGTTATCGGTTATTGAATTTTGTAACAATAGTTTATCTTTAATTTTATTCTAGTAGATACCTAGTTATAAAAATAACGATCAAGTTGAGAGATGGGTTCAAATTGCGACTCTTTTATTTTATATAGGTAGAAATAGCGGTCCGCCCCGGCTTCGCACGTGGTACATAATATATAGCCTATAGCACTCAGGGATCACGTACATATTATGTAACCGTGAAAGAATTTTTGAAATCGGTCCAGTAGTTCCTGAGATTAGCGCGTTCAAACAAACAAACTCTTCCGCTTTATTATATTACTAGATGATGCCCACGGCTTCGCCCGTGTGTATTTAGGTTTGTAAAAATCTCGTGGGAACTTTGATTTTCCAGAACAAAAAGTAGCCTATCTGTAGTAAGTAGTAACCCGTCCACAAAACGGAAAAATTCCGTGGGATCCTTACGATTTCGGAATGCAATTCCTTACAGCATCAGGGTTGAGGAGTTGAACATGTACCTACTCGAGGTCATTCAACAATAAAGTATTTAATTGGTATCCCCAATATCAATTTAAATAACCGACAGTGCCTAAATCCCATTAGTTTTGGGGATCAGATCCCCTACAGCATCAGGATTGAGGAGTTGGAATCCAAATTTTTTGTAGGACAGTGTCGCAATGTTTCTCTATCGATTAAAAAAAAAATACGCAAATCGGTTCAGAAATCTCGGAGATATCGGTGTACATAGGTAGAAAAACACAACTCCTCCTTTTTTGAAAGTCGGTTAAAAAAGTAGCCTATGTCACTCCCTGGTTAATTCTCTACTTGTGTGTGAAAGTCCCGTCAAAATCGGTTCAGCCGTTCCAAAGATTAGCCCGTTCAAACAGACAGACAGACAGACAGACAGACAGACAGACAGACAGACAGACAGACAAAAATTTTAAAAACGTGTGATTCGGTTATAGTAGGTATCGTTCAAATAACCATATGAGCTTAATATGAGGTAGTTATTTCGATATTACAGACAGACACTTCGATTTTATTTATTAGTATAGAAGTATAGACTAGCGACTCGCCCCGACTTCCCACAGGTAGTAATCTATACTAATAAATAAAATTGAAGTGTCTGTCTGTAATATCGAAATAACTACCTCATATTAAGCTCATAATATGGTTATTTGAACGCTACCATAACCGAATCACACGTTTTTAAAATTTTTGTCTGTCTGTCTGTCTGTCTGTCTGTCTGTCTGTTTGAACGGGCTAATCTTTGGAACGGCTGAACCGATTTTGACGGGACTTTCACATACAAGTAGAGAATTAACCAGGGAGTGACATAGGCTACTTTTTTAACCGACTTTCAAAAAAGGAGGAGTTGTGTTTTTCTACCTATGTACACCGATATCTCCGAGATTTCTGAACCGATTTGCGTAATTTTTTTTTTAATCGATAGAGAAACATTGCGACACTGTCCTACAAAAACTTTGGATTCCAACTCCTCAATCCTGATGCTGTAGGGGATCTGATCCCCAAAACTAATGGGATTTAGGCACTGTCGGTTATTTAAATTGATATTGGGGATACCAATTAAATACTTTATGGTTGAATGACCTCGAGTAGGTACATGTCCAAGTCCTCAACCCTGATGCTGTAAGGAATTGCATTCCGAAATCGTAAGGATCCCACGGAATTTTTCCGTTTTGTGGACGGGTTACTACTTACTACAGATAGGCTACTTTTTGTTCTGGAAAATCAAAGTTCCCACGAGATTTTTACAAACCTAAATACACACGGGCGAAGCCGTGGGCATCATCTAGTTATAAATAAAAATGTAATAACTAGAGACAAAAAGAAACGTTATAAATTGTGAATAAATTTTAGAGACAAAAATAAAAAGTACCTACTTACTGAATGAACCGTTCGTAATATTTTTTTATTTTATTTATGGATCGCTATTCGCTTGTTTTTAATAACATGGAGTCCTTAGTGAGACTTTGGCCTATGATTAACGGCAACCTTTCACACTGCACCGATAGCGGGCCCTTTGTCGACCAACTGCCCGCTGTTTACGAGATTCTGATGGTTAAATGCGCAGTTACGAGCCCAGAAATACACAGCAACTGCTATGTAATGACTAATCTAATATTGGTGTCGATTCGGATGGACTCTCAAATAATCCCTACTTATAATTTTAAGTTTTAAGAATATTATGTACAAGTATAAATTAAAAATTAAAAAAAACCCCGACATTCGCCATTTTGTGGTCGCGGCCATCTTGGATTTGCATAGTGCTATTCTACTAGTCAAGCCCTTTCATTTGATACCCATATTGAAGGAGTTGTGAAAATAAAATATAATCTGCCATTTTGTAGCGGCGGTCATCTTGGATCGATTTTCATCAAATCTAATAATCTAATCTAATCTAATAGCTAACAACACTCTCTACTAATAATTCACCTTTAGAACAAAAAAAACCGCGTTCCGATTGGTTCACCAATTTGAGCGCTACAGGGGAACAGACAGACACACACACACACAGACACGTCAAACTTATAACACTCCGTCGTTTTTGCGTCGGGGGTTAAAAACATTAAGCTGTTGGTTTTCCTCAATAAACAAAATAAAATAAAAAATAATATTATAAATGCGAAAGTAACTCCGTCGTCGGTTTCCCGCCTAAACTACTGGATCCGTTTTGGTGAAAGGTACAGAGATAGATTAGACCTTCGGGAAGGACATAGCCCACATTTTGTCGCGAAGAAAATGCTTGAAAGGGTTGAAATAGGAAATGAAAATTTATATATTATGAGACTTGTAAGAATCCACGCGGACATAGTCGCTGGCATCAGCTAGTAGTTTATAAAACTGATTATGAGTTTAATAGTATTTCACACGAATGCTTTATTTTCTGTTTCATACATTACTTTAACGCAGATTAAGTAAAACCGTCTTATCACCAATTTAGTAGGTACTTAGCTTTTGCATGTGTAGTAATTGAAAAGTTTAGGCGGCTACGTAGGACGGACATGCGTGTTGTTTACGAGTTACGTTTAAATGCGCAGTAGTCAGTACACCAGGCCCATTGGTAGGTACCTCCACAAATGTGTCATATTCTATCAGACTTGTTACATAATATTACGTACTCTCGGTACGCACTTAATAATGGCATCGTGTAACTTGTTAACAAAGCGCAATTACATCTGCAATTCTATGTTAATGAGCACTTAAAAATATATCATGATCATCATGATCAACCCATTACCGGCTCACTACAGAGCACAGGTCTCCTCTCAGAGTGAGAAGGGTTTTGGCCATAGTCTACCACGCTGGCCAAGATTTGCAGACTTCACACACCTTTGAGAACGTTATGGAGAACTCTGAGGCATGCAGGTTTCCTCACGATGTTTTCCTTCACCGTTAAACCAAGTGATATTTAAATACTTAAAACGCACATAACTCCGAAAAGTTAGAGGTGCGTGCCTGGGATCGAACCCACGACCTCCGATTAGAAGTCGGTCGTCCTAACCACTAGGCTATCACAGCTTTTTTTTTAAATATATATTGAGCAAGAATAAAATTAAATATTGATAGAAAAAAATGATATAGACGTGATCAGTGATGGCATAGAGCGATTTTCATACGTAAAACTTTTATTAAATGAATTCTTAACAATAATTTTATATGCCAAAAAAGTGGACTTTTACAAACTGCCTTACCCTCTCCACAAATACCACAAACTTGCTGATGAACCCTTTCAACTACCGGGATGAAAAGTAGCCTTAAGCGGGATGAAACCACTCCTTGTACAACTCCTGCCTGTGAAAGTCCCGTCCGGTTCCGCTGTTCCGAAGATTAATTTGCCTAACAGACAGACAGAAGAACAGAATATTTAACAAGCATAAATTAAAAATTAAAAAATACCCCGACAAAATGGCGAATCCATTTTGTGGTGGCGGCCATCTTGGATTTGCGTAGTGCTATTCTACTAGTCAAGCCCTTATAGCCATTAGTCACTCCCTTGAGGGAGTGGTGACAAAATATATGTAATCCGCCATTTTGTGGCGGCGGTCATTTTGGACCTATTTTCATCAAACATAGCTAAGAACGCTCTCAACTAATTCACCTTTAAAACGAAAAAAAACCGTATTCAAATCGGTTCATCCGTTTGAGCGTCACACAGACACGTCAAACTTCGTTTTTGCATCGCGAGTTAGAAGTATCAGTTTGGCTCATTCTATCGTCCAAGTAATTATGCAACACACAAACCAACCAAAACACACTCTACGGACGCTCCACTCCGACACTGGAGCATCCTCAGGAGAGGATGCTCCAGTGTCGGAGAGAGGCGGCTACACCTATGGTGCAGGGTGTGCGTTGCACACGGGTTCAGCAGTATTAGGAGGCGCCTGGGAACTTTCACATTTTTAGGGTTCCGTAGTAAACAAAGAACCCTTATAGTTTCGCCATGTCCATCCGTCTGTCCGTCTGTCCGTCCTCGGTTAATCTCAGAGACTATTAGTGCTAGAAATCCGTAATTTGGCATGAGTATAAATATTAATCACGCCGACAAAGTGGTGAAATAAAATTTTGATAAATATTTTTTTTTAGGGTAGCTCCCCTACATGTAAAGTGGGGATGAATATTTTTTTTCTCGTCTACCCCATAGTGTGGGGTATCGTTGAATAGGTCTTTTAAAAATACTGTGGGTATGGGAACATCATAAAATTCACAGCAGTAGGGTATATAATCAATTTTAAAGGAAAACTATCACGGCTAAGTAGGGTTCACAGGTTAAGGAGTTATATCTGTTTTTCGAGGATTGTGACTACGGAACCCTACACTGCGCGTGGCCCGCCACGCACATGGCCGGTTTTTACCTATTCCATTTAGACCGCACGCTTACGAGTCTGTTCAAAATGAGAATCGGCGTGGCTAAGCAGTGAACTAACGAGCCATAATATACTCGTATTGCCCGCTAAACAAAAGCATAGCAGCACCCTCAAATCCCACGCTAAATTTTGAACAGACTTACTAGAGGGCACTAGGCTAATGATTGCACACGGGCGCTACATGGGCTAGAGACGCCTGTGCTCAGGAGATGTAGACTCTAGAATGGCACTCTACTCTACAATGGTACAAGGATTACGAGCAAAACAATGTTTATTTCCAGATGAAGATGACAGAGATATACGACGTGACGGATGCGGACACGGACGCGGTGCAGTCGCCGACGGAGCGCGACGTCAACAAGCAGCTGGAGTTCGACAACGACTGGTCCGCGGAGCTGATGCCTGACGACGGTGAGACATTTTAACCTAACCTAACTCCAAGGTAGGCCTCATCTCACTAGGACACCAGTGGTGGAGCAGCCAATCGGGCTACCAACAAAATGTAGAGGTACAACTCTGTCGAGGGTACCTCACCAGGTTTCTGTTTGGTTGCGCAACCAATCGCGCTACCAACAAAATAATGGATAAATACATCTCTATCGAGGGTACCTCACATGGGGTCCGCTTGATTGCGCCAACCAATTTAGTGACGGCGCTCAGGATCATCTGCTTGTGGCAATAATATTATAATTATGTACAGAGTTATTTGGCATCCCCTTCACTTGACCATCAGTGATGCTATCAAGGACGTACTACGTCGTGCATATAGCGAAAGCAGTGTTAACTCTTTGACGACCATTTTGAAACCTACAATCCTGGTGTCTGCTCTGGTGTTTCTCGTTCGATAGTTGAAGATACAGGTAGCGGGACCGGTGGTGTCATCATGGTATCGTAGTGAGATATTGACCTAATAATACTCTTTCTTGTTTCTTCAAGGTATCTCGGCGGACCCGAGAGCTTTTGAAAAAATTTAATGAAGTTTATGAGCGACCAAACTAAATTGTGAATCATGTGTCATATTAAGGCAATCCCATACATTCTTCTTACATGTTTGTCTCCAGTGACGTGCAAAACTTTCGAAAACCTGATTAATTATATAGGCCTAGGTTTACCGCTCTGATTGCTGAGATCTGCCAAGTTACCGACAAAGTGCGGGTAGTCTGAACTTTACGTAACTAACGTGTTGACGATTAGTGTTACTCAATAAAGTAAGTACCTCATTAATTACAGATGAACTAGACTTGGAAGCTGAAGAAGATGAACTGGAACGCAACATTTTTTCCGATCCCGAAAGCGAGTGGACCAGACGACATTCTCTCTCCAACGACTCGTCTAGCGATGGAGACCAACCCGAATCGGATAGACAGCAATCATATGTAACCTACGCAGAATAGCAGTCTGTCTCTTTCTAACAGTCATGGAATGAGAGAGACGAATGACAGAATATACAGGGATATCGCAACGCGCGTTAGAAGAGAAGAGTGACGGACCATCTAACTCCAAAGATTTCTTTTGTGGCCCAATCGAGTCTGACAGGCAAGGCTGTCTCGTTCTAACAGCCATGAAATGAGAGAGACGAACGACAGGATATCGCAACGCGCGTCAGTAGAACAGGGTGACAGACCGTCTAACTCCAATGATTCCTTTTGTGGCCCAACCGAGTCTGACAGGGAAGGCTGTCTCGTTCTAACAGCCATAAAATGAGAGAGATGAATGACCGAATATCGCAACGCGCGTTAGTAGAACAGGGTGACAGACCGTCTAACTCCAATAATTCCTTTTGTGGCCCAACCGAGTCTGACAGGGAAGGCTGTCTCGTTCTAACAGCCATGAAATGAGAGATGAATGACAGGATATCGCAACGCGCGTTAGTAGAACAGGGTGACAGACCGTCTAACTCCAATGATTCCTTTTGTGGCCCAACCGAGTCTGACAGGGAAGGCTGTCTCGTTCTAACAGCCATAAAATGAGAGAGATGAATGACCGAATATCGCAACGCGCGTTAGTAGAACAGGGTGACAGACCGTCTAACTCCAATAATTCCTTTTGTGGCCCAACCGAGTCTGACAGGGAAGGCTGTCTCGTTCTAACAGCCATAAAATGAGAGAGATGAATGACCGAATATCGCAACGCGCGTTAGTAGAACAGGGTGACAGACCGTCTAACTCCAATAATTCCTTTTGTGGCCCAACCGAGTCTGACAGGGAAGGCTGTCTCGTTCTAACAGCCATGAAATGAGAGATGAATGACAGGATATCGCAACGCGCGTCAACAGGGTGACAGACCGTCTAACTCCAAAGATTCCTTTTGTGGCCCAACCTAGTCTGACAGGGAAGGCTGTCTCGTTCTAACAGCCATGAAATGAGAGAGATGAATGACAGGATATCGCAACGCGCGTCAGTAGAACAGGGTGACAGACCGTCTAACTCCAAAGATTCCTTTTGTAACCACTGACAGATAAGGCTGTCTCTTTTTAATAACTTTGCAGTAAAAGAGACCAATGCTAGACTGGCAAGAAAGGGTTTTGCAAATCAACAGACGTCGAAAGGACGTCGAAGTAACTACTCGGAATGTCTGTCTCTTTCTATCGATATTTGAATGAAAGGGACGGACGGTAGAGTAAACGAAGTTTCAACCGATTTTTCTTTTAGCTTAGTGTGCTTACGCAGACGTAGACTCCATCGATATTTAAGTGAGATCGTTAAAGTATCGTAAGGCGCTAATCTTTTTTCGACAGAAAAATGGAAAGTGGAGGTTTTTAGCTGCAGTATTCATAAGTATGTATTGTGTTAGAAAATGACGGATGTTTGAAATTGCCATATTTATCTCGTTTCATTCATTGACGCATGTAGAAAAAACGAGATATCTCAAATAAATCGGAAAACTATAGACTCCCCTAAAAACCTTTATGAAAAATAAATTGTTCTTCTGAAAGGCTGTGAATGAAAGTGATGGGGATTATAGTTTTAGTTTATATTACTAATAATCCTTGCGGTGGAAAGAGATAGCAGTAGGTCACTTTGTTATTTTAATGTTTATAAAAGACATGTTAAAAGTTTACACATGACCTTGGAAACTATAAGGGGATTGTCACACAGCACGACACGATTCGCGGTCACGATATGCAACACGACACACCGCACACGACATGTCGTCTGAACGTTTTTTACCGTTTTATTTGTATGTATTATATTGTCTTGGGTACCTGAGGACTGAGGATGGATACAGGGTATAAGGGGACCGCTATCGAAAACTTAGCGTTATTATTATACTACCTAAACACAATCCAATACCCATAACCATTTGTCTTATACTTGTAGTATGGTTTAGTATTTAGTATATTTCAAACCGGCAATGTGCAGCGTGCACAACTCGGGGTCAATGCCCCGCGAGCGGCGGCCGTCTGGCGATAACTTTAGGTATTTAGGCGTCAGCTGATTGCATTACATTGCGAACATTTTTTAAGAAATATTTTTTTTTGTGGTATTTTGTCAGTAATCATCACTACTATTACCTGTCTTCGATTTCGATAGCGGTCCTCTCGCACCCGTTATTATTTTTATACTATTTATATACATAGAGATAAAGGATTTTTTACGTTAAGGTTTACAAGCCTATATTGATGCTAAAGTAAGACTAAATGTTACGTTAAATTATATTACTATACAAGACTTTATGTAACTTATGATAATCTTTTGAACTTTATTACCTAATTTTCAAAAAAAAAAACAAAAGTAACTTTTACTGTACTTCATGTTTTATATTTCAAAGTTTGACTTTAAAAAATAAAAATAACAATATATTTGTTGCAAAAAGACAATTATTTTAACTTGTTCACTTTTGTATCGCAAGACCACATTTTATTAGTATTTCTGAGCTTTGCAAGGATATTATTTAACCTAAAATCCTGCATAGCGAATAATTAATTATTTTTATTCTGGACCAATCAATTGTAACTCATAACTGCAGTGACTGCAAAAAAAGCCGTTAGAAACCTGTCCATAGCTTTCTGTGGTAAATTGTGAAACGCAAAAACTAAAAATAAAGAAATGTATTTCAGTTCCATAATTTACATAATTTAATTCTTTCACTATTTTACAATATTTTCCAGTCATGTTATTTATCCCTCCATTGGTAGGGAGTCCCCTGAGGCCTGAGCCTGGACATTTATACTAAAAATTTGGAAATCTGGGTACCAGCAATTGTTATCGCTGGTGAGGGGAGTTGATTGTCCCATTTTCCCTAAATTTCTCACACGCAAACAAAAAATACTCTAGGAACTTCATTATATTATGAGCTTCATTAAATTCTCTTACTACACCTCTTGAGCTATGTACAGGATTCTACACATAATACATAATATTAAATTTCTGAATTTTAAAATATAAGATATTTTAAAATTACTATCGTTACCCTAGGCTATGTCAACATTACCAAGTTATTTAGCGGTTATTATAATTAGAAGTTATTGTTATAAGTATTCTGTTAATATTTAACTTTATGAATAAAGGTGTTTTGTTTAAGGAAAAGTTATATGTATTTTAGTGTGGCAACACATTTCAGTGGGTTTCTTCATACGACTGTGCAATGTCTAGGAATGAGGCAAAGCTACAAGTCACGGCAAATAAGTCGAGCGGTGACCTTCAATGCGCAGAAGTCGGAAATGAGGTATCTCGGAGAGTGAGGGGGTCGCGGGGAGGGCGTGGGGATCGTTCCTCCCTCGTGAGCGCCGATTGGCTCTCCAATCGTATTGTGTCCCGCTCACTCGCACGACACTTGAAGGTCACCGCTTGACTTACGTGCCGGAGGTTATACATAGTAATGACGTGTCTAGCGAAGTCATAATATCATACTAAGTTTCTGAGTCATAATAGATGTAACGAACAATATTTTATGCGTTTTTATACTTAGCTCTAGTTAATTTTATATTTAGAGATTTTCAAATGTAATCAGATTCCACCTCTTCGAAAAAAGATAAAGAAATTAGTAATTAGGAGTCTTCATTTTTAACAATTTGATCAGCAGTAATTTAAAAAAAAATCAAAACCTCAGTGACTTAAACTGAAGATTTGTTTACGTGATTGGTAATTTCACCGTATATTCCTATGAGAAGATAATACGGAGGAAAGTGTTGCCACACTTTTAGTGTTGTAAAAAAAGTCACAAGTATATTTTTGTAATAAACTTTTCTTACAAAAACTGCTTTTTCTTTATTTCGTCTTGTTATGAAATCTAATTTAAGAAACTCTAATCTACATTAATTTAAGACCCGAACAGGAATATATCTAGAAGTTCTAGAATCCATCTATGCTAGGACCTCATATCCTAGGACAATGAATTTTGTTATAGATACAAGTAGTACACTGTAGTATTATTTATCGTTTAGTGTGGAGGAGTCTTTAATTGGTAAAAAAGCGCCAAATCATGAACATCCTTTCTTTAACTCGGTTAAAATACATAGGAACTCTTTGAATACAAGAGTTTTAGAGGTCTTATAAAAATTATTACAGAAATAAACTTAATCGAGACATTTGTCATTGTCAAAGCGATTCCAATTTTAAAAAATAAGCCTGTCACTGCATTTTTAGAGCAATCATATATTTTACACTAATTGTTATCGAATAAAAAATTAAAATAAATTGCGCAAATTATACTATATTGCGGCGTTAAAGAGTGACCGGATGGTTTTTTCGAGGATACATTTACTTTTTTAAGATATGGTCGGCAAAGGTGACAGCAAGAACAGCCGTATATTTACCCAATGCTATTTGAAATGTTGCAAGCTCCAGAATTTGACACCGTTAAACAGCGTTGTTCCGTCTGGTAACGGGAAGGTTCTAGATTTCTGCGTGGACAGGATAAAGTACGCGGAATGGCCGCCCATCTTGAATGCGTTGAGTTGTGACTTGAGTTTGCACTCGGTGGCTATAAGATGTCGACAACAAGTCAAAACTGGTAAGATTTTTCTGGTTGCTACGGTGTAGAAAACGCGTTTTCGTTTAGTTTATTTTTTTATTCATCTACAAGTTGGCCTTGACTACGATCTCACATGGTGACGACGCAATCTAAGATGGAGACGGGCTTAACCTAAAGGCTAAAACCTAGAAGAGGTGTGGTAGTTTTTAGGATTCGAAACGGTAACCCAAAGGGTAAAACAGGACCTTATTACTAAGACTCCGCTGTCCGTCTGTCTATCTATCCATCCGTCAGTCTCTAGGCTGTATCTCAAGAACCGTGATAGACAGTTGAAATTTAAAAAAAAAAAAATTCACAAATAATTCACAGGTATTTCTGTTGCCGCTATAACAAGAAATACCTACTAAAAACAGAATATAACAAATATTGAAAGGGGCTATATATACATACAACAGACATGATTTTTTTGCCGTTTTTATGGATAATGGTACGGAACCCTTCGTGCGCAAGTCCGACTCGCACTTGGCCGGTTTTTTATTAAACTCTCTATTTATCTAGTTGTACGTTACATTTCAATATGCTATGTACAATCCAGTGCTGGAACACATAGACTGCGAACGTCTAGCGAAGACGGTGAACAAACGAGCTGTCATCCTGACCAACTTCATGCTGAGCAACCTGATGGAGGCGATCTCGCAGCTACTCACCAACACTACGCTCTTGACAACTCTACATCTCGAGGGCTTGCCCTTGAAGATACCGTATTTGAATCCTTTGAGCGAGGTAAAAAAAGTTAAAACTGCATTGATATCGAAGATAATGCCATTAGAAACAAGTATAAATTAAAAATTTAAAAAACCCCTGTCATTCGCCATTTTGTGGTGGCGGCCATCTTGGATTTACATAGTGATATTCTACTAGTCAAGCCCTTTCATTTGATACCATAGAGATAATAATAATAAATAGAGTTGGCATAATGTCCTATAGAAATTAGTGGATCGGAAAATAGCTCAAGCTTATCAAAATTTTCATAAGTGTGAAAGAGACAACATTACATTTTTGACATAATAATAAAACAGTTTGCGGCAGACTCGTGACTTAAGATGGCCTCCCTAAAATGTATACATGAACACTCACACACGCACAACTTGAGACATCACAATGAACACGCGCCATTTTATGTCTTCGGATTGTGCGTGTGTGTGTATTTTTGGCACGTTTGTAAGGTAGGTATGCCAACTCTATTTATTATTATTATCTCTATGTTTGATACCCATATTGAGAGAATTGTGAAAAAATATGCCTAGTCCGCCATTTTGTGGCGACGGCCATCTTAGACCGATTTTCATTGAACATAACTAAGAATACTCCCGACTAATTTTTCTTTCAAACAAAAAAACCACATTCAAATCGGTTCACCCGTTTGAGCGGTGTAACAGACACATGCACTACACAGACACGTCAAACTTATTACACCCCGTCGTTTTTGCGTCGGGGGTTAAAAACAACATCGTACGTATACTTAGAACTACTTACTCTTATAAAAGAGAAGAGAATGTTTCAAAATACATTTGAATTTAATGGACTGCTGACAACTGAATTTCTGAGACCATTTCTTGCTACGTTTTCATGTTTGATTTAGAAACTAAATGTACATCTTCTAAACATTGCCTACGTCACGAATCACGATTGTTTTCGTGGCACATTGATGTGGTGATTTCCAAAGTTGCGGCTGTGGTTGCGGGTCTGGTTTGCGAACCAAATTAAAAACGCCCTATTTAAATTCACTTACCCGACTCTAAGAACTTATGAAGCTTCCCTGAATAAGTGTTCCACATTTACTTGGATGTCTATGGATGGGTACATGTTCAGGAGGCTTTCTTGCAGGTATTGCTAAAAAACAGTTCTCTACAGCACCTTTCCTTGCCAAGGTGCTTGATCGGCGACGCAGGCTGTTTAGCGATTTGCAAGGCGGTCAGGTGTCTGCCCAACATCCTCACTATGGACCTGAGTGGTTGTGAACTAACGCCGCTTGGAGCTGGGTACATAGCTGATTTAATTAAGGTAGGTAATGAAAGTATCATTCTTTAAGTTTGTAAGTTTTTGTCGATTGTGTAGAAATAATTGCTACAGTGTGACAATCACATTCGCCTCTGATTAGCCGATACTCTCGCTATTGGCTAAATAGCGGGGAATACCATAAATTCAGTCAATAACTGAGCAATGATTGTGCAGCTCTTAGACAATCGAAGTGCTAGGTCAAAGGTTTTTCTGGATTCCTGAATAAATTAAAAGTGTAAATGATAACAAGTATAAATTAAAAATTTAAAAAACCCCCGACATTCGCCATTTTGTGGCGGCGGCCATCTTGGATTTGCAATAGTGCTATTCTACTAGTCAAGCCATTTCATTTGATACCCATATTGAGTTGTGAAAAAATATGTAATCCGCCATTTTGTAGCGGCGGCCATCTTGGACCGATTTTCATCAAACATAGTTAACAATACTCTCGACTAATTCACCTTCCAACAAAAAAACCGCATTCAAATCGGTCCACCCGTTTGAGTGTCACAGGGGAAAAGACAGACAGACACACACACACAGACACGTCAAACTTATAACACCCCGTCTTTTTGCGTCGGGGGTTAATAATCTTCCTTAAAACGATTTGATGATTCTCTAAAATATCCTTGCAATTTCAATAAATACTAGATTTGTTCCGTACAGTATCAAAAAATCCATCGCTACAGCGAAAACTGGGTGCACACGCTACGCTATCGACTGCCGGAGTTGGACGCAATGGCCGGTTTGAGGAGGATCACGCTATGCGGGAATCCTCAGTTGGGTGACGCGGGGGTTAGAAAACTACTGGACGTCTTGGCTGATGATTTGTGGATTAAAGGTTAAAACTGATCTTTCTTAAAAAAATCAACTATGGCTAATATTATGCTGTGACTATAGTTAGATTCTTAAAATTCTACAAAGAACTATTAACAATACCTAAATCATCAAGATCGTTTCAAAAATTCTGTTAATCGGGATTTGAACCGCTTCAACTTAAATGAGAGATGGACATCCTCATTCCTAATTCTGAAACCGGCATTTCGCTCACTGTTCTAGTTAATATACAACATAATTGGCCTCCTTGTAGCTATTTGAAGGATGAAACACAAGACGCAACTTCTTTCTACCGTCAATTTTATATGATTTTTTATGATATACTATCTTAACCAGTATACCCTATTTTGACATTAGCGCTGGACGTCCAAAACTGTGGATTGACGGAGGATTGCGCATCTGCTGTGCTGCAGATGATGGTGTCAAACACTACTCTAGTAGTATTGGACATGAGGCACAACACGCTGATATCTGTAGAGTCACTCTCCAAGATACGGTCTGCACTTAGAGAGAACGAACGGGGTACTGGTGGACAGGTATTTGTCTTATTTAGTATTTTTAGCCCTTTAGATTTTGATAGAATTAGTCGAGAAATAGATAGAGAACTATTGTCATTGTCATTGACTTTCCAGTTTCCTGGATCCATTTTCATTTACTTTATTACTTTCTTCTAAGATCATGTTTCACATAATATAACTTCTACTTATCTGTATATTTTTCAGTATTCGTGGATAGGAGTGTGCAGTTCTTCAAGTGAAGGCAGGATAAAGTCAGTTGCTTCCAAGTGAGCGGTATAATATTTTAATTCAGGAAGAAGAATGTCACAATTAAAAAGTGTTAATGTTTACAGGAATGGAATGACCCGAGAGCGGATAGCGTCTAATGTTAGAACTGCACCTAATAAATATAACGTCAAGGCTAATACAGTTAAAAAGGAGAAGTAAGTGCTAGACACCTACCCGCTTTAATGGTTTGGTTGAACTTGAATTTGCTTGAACAATTTTAAATTATATTTATCAAAGATATAAATGAGCCATTGACTGGTTTTTGGTGTTTATGTTATCTAAGGTATGGAACTTTTTAAGTTTCTAATTATTCGCCTTCAGAAATATGTTTGGACACATTTTTTTTAATCGTCTCTAAAGACTTGTGAAGTCTACCAATCCGCATTTGGCCAACGTCTTAAACCGTTCTCACTCTGAGAGGAGTGCCCGTGCGCTGTAGTGGGCCGGTAATGGGTTGATAATAATGATTATAAATCCTACAAAGGATTTCTGTACTGTGCGCAGGCGACATGACGGTTTTAGGCACTAATTTGTGACGGTTCCTAGCAAATCGACATCGTTGAAAGTTATAAAAGTGGTGGATCTGTTGTCGTGTTGCAGAGAGTACGCCAGCGCGCTGGAGGAGCAGCTGCACGACGAGACGACGCACCGGCGGCGGCTGGAGGAGCTCAACGAGCGGCTCGTGCAGCAGATGCGCTCGCTGAAGCAGCAGCAGATGCAGCTGTGGCGGAACTCGCCCTCTTCCAGTAACTATCATATGTACATCTAAATGACTTCCAATAACTGTCATACATCTAAATGACTTCCAATAACTGTCATACATCTAAATGACTTCCAATAACTATCATACATCTTCCAAGTAATATGTATATCCATAAATCTATTATCTACATTTATTATTATTATTAAACAATCGATGTGAGGTCTCCGAGTCTACTTGACTGTATTTGCACTTGATCGTCTGTCTGTTACTGCTGTGATAGCCTAGTGGTTAGGATAACCGACTTCTAATCGGAGGTCGTGGGTTCGATCCCGGGGCACGCACCTCTAACTTTTCGGAGTTATGTGCGTTTTAAGTATTTAAATATCACTTGCTTAAACGGTGAAAGAAAACATCGTGAGGAAACCTGCATGCCTGAGAGTTCTCCATTACGTTCTCAAAGGTGTGCGAAGTCTGCCAATCCGCTTGGCCAGCGTGGTAGACTATGGCCAAAACCCTTCTCACTCTGAGAGGAGATCCGTGCTCTGTAGTGAGCCGGTAATGGGTTGATCATGATGATGATGATGTCTGTCTGTTTGTCTATTCGTCCGTCTGAGTCATATAACTCCTGAATTGGTGAACATAATTATTTCGAATTCACAAATAGGTTTAGCTTGTTTAACTGTTATACACAAATAGGTACACAATCGATGGCATAAAGCTGAAAGTTCCTTAAAAAGCTATAAAAAAGTTTGTTTGGGACAGGAGGCGCACGTAGAAGCAAATGCGGACAGAAAATATTTTTTGGCCTATTTAAACATAACCTTTTGGAATATTGTCGAAAAGAATTTATTAAACAATATTATTTTTTATATTATTTCAAAAATTGAGGATTAGTACCGGAGTCTATCTCGAAAACCGCTGAACATTAAAATCTGTAAGTTATGTATAACTTCATTCATCTGTTTTCAGGTTCAGAACAGTCGTTCCAGGGAAGTTCAAGATCTGGAGATATGTCCACCAGTTCCGGCTCGACGAGTTCAGTGCCCATCGACCAAAACACACTGTCCTACATACAGCAGGCTTTCAAGGACATCTACGCGTTCATTAAGAACAACCAGTGTCAAGGGTGAGACGACATTATCACAACTTCTTCGACCTAGTGTGTACCCGGTTTTGATTTACCCCTCGGGAGCATAGTGCTTCTTAAACAAGTTTCGAACGTATTGTACCGTTTGTACGTCATGTACAGGGCCGGATTATCCATAAGGCGGATTAGGCAACTGCCTAGGGGCTCCGCACCAACTAGGGGCCCACGGGGGCCCCGTGAGCGCCTAGTCGATGGGGGCCCTAGTCGAAGCGGGCCACGCAACAAGAAAAAAAAAACTTCATCTAACAAAACAAATTTTTTTTTTTTTGAGAAAATTCTGAATGGAGGAAGTATACAAATGTAAAAAGGAAAGGGGCCCCGAGAATTGCATTGCCTAGGGGCCCCGATAGGGTCAATCTGGCCCTGGGCATGGATTCACTAATCTGTTTAAGTATATTATTCTGAAATCATATTTGACTTGAAAAGTGAGGAATAAGCGAGGGACACTCGGCGGTTGTTATATTATCCTCTTCGAGATCTTCATCCCATAACTGACTTAGTTCTCAATTTAAGGAATTTCTCTCTTTTTCTCCATTTTTGGCTATACCGAAAGTTGGCATAAATTATTGCCATTTTATATCTTACGTCTCAAAAATTGGAGTATTTTAATGGTAAGTAATTTCCAGAAGCCTTAGAAATTAAGTTTAACTTTTACAGCGAATGTCACATCGAAAAATCGGAAGCGAAGGAGATGGCGAAACAGAAAGAGCCAGCGGAACCGATAGAAACAACCGAGATAGAAGAAGTAGAGACTAGAGATTTACGCGTCAAGATCGTGCCGAAGAAAGCGCAGAGCACGCACTTGAAACTGACGGAGAATGTGAAGATGAAGAAGATGACCAAGTCCGCGCACTTGCTAGGCGATATGCAACATCACGTGAACAATGAAATGGTTATTATACTTTTATATACTTTTATGCTCGTGGCTGTATAATTCAGATGAAACCAACTTACAATGGGAAGAAACTTGGCTTTATTTCCAGTCTTTTAAATGTAGTATAATTCAGATATCGTCCTGTGAATTATTCCAATAACAGGACTATGGAAGACCATAAGAACCAGCATTTATGATTTGATGACATTTTCCTTGAATAACCACACGAGTTTTTTTTAATCCAAAAATAGTACCCATCAATTTTAATTCAGTTTACGGCCCGTTTCACCACCTTTTAGTGTCGGAAAAGTGTTGGATAGCCTAAACGTAAGTTTTGTCACTTTCTTACTTTATGTCAAGTGACAAAGACAAAAGTTGTAGTTAGCTATCCGACACTTATCTGAAGGTGGTGAAACAGGTCCTTAATCTCAGAAATTAAGAAGACATGATTTTAGTGAATTATTCAAGAAAATTGAAACATTAAAAATTTTTACTTTCAGAATCTTGATATGATTGAGAAGCAAATGGGAGATTCGATGAATGCTCACGGCGACGATCAATGTATCTTAAAAGAAGTGATTGCAGCAGAAAAAGATAATAAAAGAGTGAGTTGTACTTTTGCAGATTCTATGATTAATGAATTGATAACCCAGCCAAAACTGATAAAATCAGTAGTAAATGGTGATCCACTGTCGTACACGTTAAAATTGGCTTCGAAATATGGATAAAGAAAGATTTGTGGAAATAACTTAAAAATTATGAACATAATTAGTGAAGCAACCAAAAGGACGGCGTCCCTTTTCCGTCCCATACAAAATGACAGATAACTTTATACACTATAAACTTTAAAAACTCCCACTAGATCCTCAGCACTTTTGAACGTCATGGTCAGTTAGTTATTTGCTTCGAAAAATTAATTTGGATTATTTTTACAGAATATACAAGAAAGTCCTTGCAGTAGCCTAAGCGACTCATCCGACACTCTTGTTTACTCGCCAAAGTCGCCTCGCCGCAAGAATGTATACCAGTCTCTGTGCGTCGAGACCGTATACAAGTCGCCTCGGCGCGAGAGTGCCACGTACCAGGCTCAGCGAAGTATCAACCTCAATCCGCGAGATGCGATGTATTCGTCCTCGGATGAAGACTCGTGATCTTTTGTATTGCCTTTATTTGTTACTTTTGTGTCAAGATTAAAGATTTGTTTTTTTTTTTTGTAATATTCTTTTTTGGTTTTGATTTTTATCTTTATCTAAGAACATAATATTATGTCATTGATTTGGATCTCAGATATCGGTAGGTCACACCCAGTGGGAGGTACCCTGGAATGTTGTTGAAAACTGACATGTCTTTGATGATAGATACTACTACAGACCACTATACTGTGGTCCCACCAGTAGTACAAATCGCTAGGACCAAGGGCCCTTCACCTCAAAAACTGACTCACAACCACTTTTTGCTTGATGTTATGAGAGAATGATAAATTATTAGTTATAACAAAAGACAATAGGTATACTCTATAGCAATTTTCACTGGCAGTACTTTATATTGCAACCAAAAAGGTATATTATATAAAGTATACTTTATTAGGTAAGTATATTATATTTGACACTGGAGACTGTGCCTAAAACATTATACTGAAGACAAGGTCATTCACTGGGCTATTTTTTCTATACCTCACACACTCTATTTAAGTAGGTGAGAACAAGACAAGGCAACTCCAGAGTCCAGACCAGTTCAAGGCCAAATTTCTTTGCTTCAACGTTTTGTTTGGATCTCAGAATCCATAGGTTCTACAATTCTGTTGCAACCAATTTCCACTGATCTTATCAGAAATCACAAACTCAGAATAAAGTTAACAATTTTATTACTACCATAAATTATAACTAATTACTATAAAATATAAAAATACAGTAAAACTTAACTCTTTTCACTTATCTCAACACTCTTCTGCTGCAGCTTGGCGATCATCATTTTTTCCTTGGCCTCTGTGCGTGCTTGTTTCTCCAACTTCTTCTGTTCTTTCTCCCTCTTTGCAAGCATCTCCTGGAAGCGTTCATCTCTAGGGTCCAGAGTGAAACCAAAGTGTCTTCTTACTTCCTCTACTAGACGCTCTTTCTTTTGCTGTAAGAAACACATAGCATACAGACCATATAAACAAGACTCCACATACCGTCAGAATTTTGTCGGATTGTATATCCCGTTCTGATGCTTACTAGTTGAATGAAACAGAAAATTTTATGACAGACAATCCGTACTAACCTGTCTGTCGCGGGCATCATCTAATTTCTGATATATATAAACACTGGAATAAATGCCATTGTTAACGAATAAAACTTTATCCTTACCTTAGCCGCCTGCACCTCAGCTGCCTTCTTAGCAATCTTATCATTTAGTTCCTTCTTCCACTGCTCCAGCTTAGCAACCTTAGCGGCCACTTCTTGATCTCTCTGTTCTATTCTCAACTGCTCTTCTCTTCTCTTCTCCGCTGCAGCGTCCATCACTTGCCTGATTGTGTAAGGGAATGCTACAGATTCGTAATGCTTCTTCTCTTCTAATTCTTTTTTTGTTGGCCAGCATAGACCTGTATAAGAGTATTTAAAATATTATAATTAATCATATTGGTGTCAACTCCTGGGTGAAATGGTTCTTATATATCACCCACTTGGCGCCGGAAGGTGTCCCCTATATAAATAAAAAAATGAGTTGTCTGTAAAATCAGTTTACAGATGATAATTTTGCATGATAACATCATAAGAAAACTCTTGTTTCGCGCTCTCGCTTAGATGCGGTACATGACAATGAGTCGTGCTTTTTCGTGAGTGCGGCCGGCATTCATCGATTTATGATGTTATCATGTCAAAAAAAATCATAAACTCAACCAATATATTATTTGTAGGGATTTTCACAATCAATGATAAATAATTTTATATTGAGAACTACATTTTAGATTTATACTGGTTTTGTTTGCCTAGTGACTAGCTTATTCAACTGTAGATCATAAGATTACTGCTGAGTCCCAGGTTGAACCGGAAAACAGCGCAGGTTTAAAACCATTGATGCACTACAGAAACGAGGCAGCCTCAACATCAGAACCTACTGAGTACTGATAATTATTATTGTAGCAAGAAGTATGATAATTTCTTACTTGGGTTAACTCCACTGGCAATGCCATACTTCCCATACATTTTCCTGTTATACTTGACTGTCAAATGGGCTAAACATTGAGGCTCTTCATAGGGGCGTCTATCGTTAACCAGGTTGTAATGAGCTGCAGATAATCTCGACTTATTTCTCTTCTTTTCGATCTCTGCCTCTCTAGCTTGGAGATCTTCCGTATCATCGATGAGTACTTGTTCGTTCTGCTCAATCTCTGGCACTGTTGTTGAGAAACGGTGAAAACCGCTAATCAGGGTGGTTCTAAATAACTTGGTTCTCACGCATATTGTGCTCATTTTTAATAAATAATTCTGTTTTCAGTATGATTTTCTAGGTTATTTTACCTGTAATAGTTTACTACACTTGACAGTTGACAGCTTGATTTGACACTTACTTGACTTGACTGTATTCTGTATCTGTATTCTGAGTTCTGACTTTTTTTTCTTTGGAATTTTGGAAAACACCAACGGACCGTAGACACCAACCAACGAGAAATTAATAGCAGTGGAGGAGCCATACCTACTTTAAAAACTAGTCAAAAATACACTCACACACGCACATAAGGTAGGTATCATACACGCACAATCCAAAAACATAAAATGGCGCGTGTTCATTGTGTTTGTGAAATCTTAGTTGTGCGTGTGTGAGTGTTCATGTATACATTTTAGGGATGCCATCTTTAGTTTTGAGCAAACTGCCGCAAACAGTTTTATTATTATGTCAAAAATGTAATGTTGTCTCTTACACACTTATGAAAATTTTGATAAGCTTGAGCTATTTTCCGATCCACTATTTTCTATAGGACATTAGGCCACCTCTATATTATTATTTTCTCTATGACAACAACATGAACCTATAGAAGAGGACTTGGCATAATGTCCTATATAGCCCAGTGTCGATAATTTTTGAAACAAAGAAAAATCACAGTAGGATGAAACCCATTGGAAAGGGAGGATAATATAATAAGAATTAAAGGAAAAATAATTTACGGGCGATCTGAGCTAGGGAAAAAAAATGGGGGGAGTTTTAAGGGTAAAAAACGGTTTATCTCGATTTCCGACAAAACTACAAGTCCTATGGAAAAAAGTCCAATGGCAAAGTTGTAGGTAATAAAAAGTTCAACAACTTTAGTATATACACTTTTTTCACTTAACCTCAAAATGTATGTGAAAAACTCAAAAAACCATGTTTTTGGTTTTTTATTATTATCTTTTATAAAAACATTTTTTTTTTCACGAAATTTGGTGAAAACTTACCTTTTCATATCCCAAATACACTGTAATTTATTTGATTTGAAATGTTTATTATTTCTCCTTATTTTGACTTAATATCGAAAAAGCACCCTAATTTTCAATCGAAAAATCATCCGTCAAAATGTCAGCTTTTTTCAAAAAGTAGGTGTGTTTTCTGTTCGTTGATATCTCTACTTTCCGATGGTGTAAAAAAATATATATATTACAATAGTAAATGTTTTCAGAAAATGCAAAAAATCGAAAAACCAGAATTCGAAATTTATTTTAATTATTATATACAATTTCATCAAAAATGTGACTGCTGCAATTTTTTTCAATTAAAAATTTGATTTATTAAATGCTAATTACATTTGTGTCATAGAAAACTTATAATATATAAAAATAAATGTAAATCGTACTATATTGAATTTAGATACTTTATTTTGATTACGGTATATAGTCATTACAATGTTTTTAAATGCATTAATCTTGTTAGTCATAAATACTTTATCTTTAATAGAATATAATATAAATGTTTTTTATTCAAATAAACTTTTACAAGTTTTACAAGTTTACGAAAAAAAAACCAAGAGTGTCGAGTTTTTATTGGCCAATACAAGGGTTACTAGCAAAAATTTAAAGATAAGTGATGAGCCATTGAAAACTGAGGACACAACTGTGTTCTTGGGAATAACCCTAGATGCAAAGCTTCAATCCATATAGCAACATTCGCTGGCAAGTTCAGCTCTGCTGCTTACGTTGTTAGAAAGATTCGTTAAAGCGGTTGATATTGAAAAACAAAATTGGTTTTACAAAAAAGAGCAATTCGCGCAATTTATAACCGCTGGATTCCCTTCGAGAAAAATTTAAAGAAATACTTAGGTATTCTTACAGTAGCTTCTCAATATACCTATGACAATATAATTTTTGTTAGGCAAAACATTCACAGTTACAATAAAAAGTGCTAATTACACGACAGGTAATTAAGAAATAGAAATAGGCTCTAAAACTGATTCCTCAGTTACGCCTCAAAAAGGTCCGAAAGTCGTTTGTGGGAATGGGCGTAATGTTCTATAAAAAAATTCCACAAGCAATCTTAGACTTGCCTTTCTACAAGTTTAAGAATTCTATTAACAGTATTTTCTCAATTGAAGATTATATAAATGATAAAAAGTGTGGTTTTGACTCGTTCCATCAATGCGCGAGACGGCAATTCAATCATGTACTCAATATAAAATTGTTATATTGATATTATTAATTTAAAAAAGAGCAATCGCCAAGTTTCTTACTGGTTCTTCTCGGTTGGAATGGCATTCCGAACCAATGGTAGATTCAATTGACTATTCGAAAGTAAACTTGTAAAACTTGTAAAAGTTTATTTGAATAAAAAACATTTCTATTCTATTCTATTCTATTCAAGATAAAGTATTTATGAATAACAAGATTAATGCATTTAAAAATATTGTAATGACTATATAGCGTAATCAAAATAAAGTATCTAAATTCAATATAGTACGATTTACATTTATTTTTATATACTTATTATGAGTTTTCTATGACACAAATGTAATTAGCATTTAATAAATCAAATTTTTAATTGAAAAAAATTGCAGCAGTCACATTTTTGATGAAATTGTATATATTATAATGATTAAAATAAATTTCGAATTCTGGTTTTTCGATTTTTTGCATTTTCTGAAAACATTTACTATTGTAATATATATATTTTTTTACACCATCGGAAAGTAGAGATTTCAGCGAACAGAAACCACACCGACTTTTTGAAAAAAGCTGACATTTTGACGGATGATTTTTCGATTGAAAATTAGAGTGTTTTTTCGATATTAAGTCAAAATAAGGAGAAATAATAAACATTTCAAATCAAATAAATTACAGTGTATTTAGGATATAAAAAGGTAAGTTTTCACCAAATTTCGTGAAAAAAAAAATGTTTTTGTAAAAGATAATAATAAAAAACCAAAAACATGGTTTTTTGAGTTTTTCACATATATTTTGAGGTTAAATGAAAAAAGTCTATATACAAAAGTTGTTGATCTTTTTATTATCTACAACTTTGCCATTGGACTTTTTTCCATAGGACTTGTAGTTTTGTCGGAAATCGAGATATACCGTTTTTTACCCTTAAACCTCCCCCCAATTTTTTTCCCTAGCTCAGATCGCCCGTAAATTATTTTTCCTTTAATTCTTATTATATTATCCTCCCTTTCCAATGGGTTTCATCCTACTGTGATTTTTCTTTACTTTTTATTATTTTTGAAGGGATTTACTCTGGTCTAATAGAAAATAGTGGATCGGAAAATAGCTTAAGCTTATCAAAATTTTCATAAGTGTGTAAGAGACAACACTACATTTTTAAACATAACAATAAAACAGATCGTGGCAGAAATTTTATTGCAACTTCCCTTAAGATGGCCTCCCTAAAATGTATACATGAACACTCACACACGCACAATTGAGACATCACAATGAACGCGCGCCATTTTATGTTACAGGATTGTGCGTGTGTAAAGATCGACCAGAATCTCATGAAAAATAGGGAAATTAAATTTTGTAGTAAGCAACACTAGGTTAACTCGGCTGCCCAAGTGATAAACAAAGTAATTACATTCAAAACACTTTACCTGGGATCGTTTCACGAAACGAAAAATCAAGCAACTGCATTTTAAATACAAAAACAAAATAATCAACATCCAATTACTTTGTTTTTGTGTTGTGCTTGTTGTTTACTTGGTTTTTGCATTTATATTCCAGGTTAGTGAGTGCAGTTACTTTGTTTGGGCAATTTAAATTTCAGTAAACGGTTCAAGTTATTTGAAATATTAAACTGTGGTAAAAAACTACTCGACATAAAACTTTTGTTAATGCAAAAAATATGCTTTTGTCAATTTCACAAAAAATGTCAGTTACCTACTTTGTTTATAGCTAGGGCAGCCGTAGTGTTGCTAACCTTGGAATTTCATTTCCCTATTTTTCATGAGATTCTGGTCGATCTATAAGTGTATTTTTGGCACGTTTTTAAGGTAGGTATGCCTACTCTACTTATTATTAGGATCCATAAAGTAAACAGACAATAGAGTTGGCATAACTACCTTAAAAACGTGCCAAAAATACACTCACCCACGCACAATCCTGTAACATAAAATGGCGCGTGTTCATTGTGATGTCTCAAGTTGTGCGTGTGTGAGTGTTCATGTATACATTTTAGGGAGGCCATCTTAAGTCACGAGTGTGCCGCAAACTGTTTTATTATTATGTCAAAAATGTAATGTTGTCTCTTTCACACTTATGGAAATTTTGATAAGCTTGAGCTATTTTCCGAATACACTAATTTCTATAGGACATTATGCCAGCTCTATTTTATTATTATTATCTCTATGTTAGGATCTCTATGCGTCAAATGTCAATTGACAATTTGTTTTGTCAATTTGACTTTGACATCTAAATTTAACACAGGGGTATGACAGCTGTAGTTCCTTTTTCTGCGTTTTGGCGCTACAATCGTTAGCACACCACAGACGTAATCACAGAAAATAACAGGTCCATAGATTAATGATAGGTTTTCCACAGATTAATGATAAGCATTTAGTTATTTTCTGTGTTTAGGTCTGTGATTTAGGTTTCAGTGATAAGTCTGAGGTCTGTCATTGTCATGAAATTTTCGAAATTTCGCGAAATTTACATTTTTCATTTCCACCACTTTTCTTTACTTTTCGTTGTTCTCATCACAGGTTCTCAATTATTATGGTGTTTTTTGTGATATTTCGTGACTACTTGGCTTTGTTAAATGGATTTTGGTGATCATATTGACTTGTACTTTGTTTTGGACTCCGAGAACTCTGTTTTACATTTGACTCCGGCTACGTTATATGGACTACGATTTGCTATATTAGCAGCAGAAAAAAAGTGTTGAATTTTGTGTAAGTATTTTGCTGATTTGCTGAGTTGAAATCCAAATTCTCTGCTGTTGTTTGATAGAAGTCAAACTGTGCTACTTTAGAGATTACGAGGCGAATACGATACGATACGAATACGATATTTGAATCGATCGTCATGGGACTATTTAAGTGTTGTGTCGGTACTTGCTACTCAACACCTAAGACTTTTAAGTTTGCCCAAGAACGACAGTGTAAGGTGGATGTCCTACGTAGTACCTACCAACTCTCTCCCCATCGAACTGCAGCTTTGTGTGTGGATATGCCTGTCACTCTGTAGCTCTTAAACGGGTGAACCGATTTGAATGCAGGTTTTTTATAGTTAGATTTGTCTCGATGAGTAGGTACTTGGTAGACACTTCATAGTGTTAAAGGCCTTATTTTTTGATTGAAGGTTGTAAGGAAGGTGATGTTGGTTGAAAGGAAGGAAGGTGATGTTTAGAGCTTTAGAAGGTTTTTAGAGAGTTGGGATGTCTTGATTTCCCACAGGTTGGGGAATATTAAAATTTTGAATTTACAGTTATTTTGCATTTTTATACTGTTAAATACTTGCAATGTTTTTGGACTAGATAATCCCTATCATAAAAAAATACATGTACCATAAACCTACGTACTTTACTCACCTGTCTATATTTAATAATTTTCAGATAATTTTCGCACTGGAAACATAAGCAGTATGGAGACTACAGCAAGCAGGAAGACCAAGGGATGGAACATGCACAAGTCGGGACTTGTTTTCAATCACAATCCCATCTACTTCATAGGAATGAGAATGTCTCAAGTAGTCCAAGTCCATATTTAGAGATCAGGTTTTGTTTCAAAAAATTAAAGTGCAATGCTCGGCATGTACACATATTTACATCATCAATGCAAATTCGCGGCATGAACTGTTGGATTCATATGTCTAACAAAAAAACCAATGTAAGAGTTGTATAAAGACAAACAGCTCTATGGATGCCAATATTTATTCATTAAAAAAAATATATAGAGAATATGAAATGTTAAAAAATAATAATTTAGTATATTATCCTAATGAAAATTTTCTAATTACATACATACTATTGTATACAGGGATGCAAGCACTTTTATGCACAATTACCATAGTGAAAATGTTTATAAGAAAAATATTGGTAGCAATTTAAACACTAGGTTTTCTTGGGGTGTTGTCCTACCCAGAGTTTTTGAAAAAATTGTTTTTAATATTAATAAATGTGTATTTGAAAAATAAGTAATTTAGATTAAGAAAGAAAGACTTGAATAAATAAGTTTGAAATAAATTTATCTTGTTTGAATTTAATTATGAGGTCTCTTGTTAACACGCCGTGAAAACTCACGTTTTGTACGGATATCTATACAAAACGTGAGTTTTCACGGCGTGTTAACAAGAGGCCTTAGTAAGAAAACCCTGTTATTTGGTTATCGATAAAACGAGTACATCACTAGTATCGATAACAAATCATCGACTGGCAAGCCCTAGCCGCAAATCTACAGTGGCGCCAAAACGCAGAAAATGGCGTAAATGGAAATGGCCCGAAGAAAAGTCACTGTCGCATCTGTTACGTAGTAACTAATACCTAATCTGTGATTTAACATCTTGATCTTTGTCATCTTTGTTAATTTTGTCTCATTACTCAGTTTTAATATTTAAGTAATTAATAATAATCATGGATGATTTCGGCGATAGTTTCGTGCAGCCCGAGGTGGACCCCGCAGCTGACTTCCTAGCTCGAGAACAGAACCAGCTCGCTGGTCTCGAGGATGACTTGGAAACCAGTGCTCCGCCCCCCGTTGCCACCTTGTCGTCTAATGGATTCGATGACTTCGTTGGTAATCCTTTTTTTTTACCTTATTATCTTTGTTTAGACGTTACATAACGTAATCAATAACTTATTTTTAATTTAGAATGTTTCACTTGGTACTTACTATGGGCTGTGGCTGAGTAATAATAGTCTTTACGATTCCACTAAGCTAGGCCACTAACCTTCTAAAGTATTGGAGAATTAACTAAAAATTTTAAATCAAGTCTTACAAAATGTCGCATTTTTTATAATATGTTTCTGTCAAAGTTGGTAACTTATTTTTTGATCACTACAGATACTTACCACATGTACCTGTAAATCATTTCAGTTAAGATGACAATACATCGTTATGGTACCATTGAGCGTGGCTGATGAGATGATCTTGGACCTGGCCACTGAAACTCCTGGATCATCATTAGAATTAGAACAGAATTTGCTAGAACTAGACAGTCAAGTTTAAAATTTTGTTTTATTTTCATAAGTAGTTTTGGTGACAAGAGCAATAGGATGAAGATGGAAGGCATAAAAGATTCTCTTTAAGTTTTTTTGATTGATGTTAAAACTTAAAAGAATGTGGCCAATTCTGTTGTACACAATTTCTAAACTAAACTAAAATGACAGGTCTAAATATATTCCTGTCTCTCACAATACTCCCTGCTGAAGGGGATAGCACTATTTTTAAACCTGTCAATTTAGTTTAGAGATTGGGTACAGCAGAATTAGCCACATGTCAATGCCTAAAACATATAGGCCTGCAATATTGCAGACTTAAGTTGGTGTTGAACGCAAGCCGCATGAGGAGATTGTTGTTGCTTTTTTTAGGATTATAATGAATTAATCAGATATTTACACCTAACGTTTCTAATATGAAAACTCAATTATAAACAGTTATCATTATCTTTTATCTGACTACTCTGTAGGCTATTCATTTAAATGTTGGTTCCAATAATATTATATTTTCCGCAGAAGTGCCAAGTGCAGCTACATTTGAAGCCAATGGCCTGATGGATGATGAGCTCGCCCCTGCACCTGCACCCGCAGCCGCACCCTCACCCTCAGTGACTCCAGTGTTCAGACAGGAGCGAGAGGAGCCCGAGAAAATCAAGTTGTGGAGAGAAGAGCAGAAGAAGAGATTGCAAGAGAAAGGTAATCTATACTAATGTAATAAAGCGGAAGAGTTTGTTTGCTTGAATGTGCTAATCTCAGGAACTACTGGACCGATTTTAAAAATTCACCGTTGGATATGTAAGTAAGTGATCCTTGAGTGCTATAGGCTATATATGTGCCACGGTTGAAGCCAGGGCGGCCCGCTAGTTGATTTTATATTTATACATGACAGACTTAAGCTAATGCTACTACATGCAAAACGGCCACCAAGCGATATAGCAAAGGCCACAAAGCAGATATATGATACAGCATATTAACACAGACTATTATTACTCATATGTTGTAATAACAATAATCAAAAGCCAATAACAAGGATAACAAGGACAATAGAAGAAAAGCTAAATATTTTCAAAGTTCAGTAGTGCCATTTTTCAGTTATCGATTTTAGTTCAGAGACTGAACACAGATGATGCTATTTTAGTAAATACACAATACTCTTGAAAATAAAATAAATTGACAGGTCACAAGTAATAAATATGTACAATGTACATATATATATTAATAAATAAAATTGAAGTGTATGTCTGTAATTTCGAAATAACTACTCATATTAAGCTCATATTGTTATTTGAATTGTACCATAACTGAATCACACGTTTTTAAAATTTTTTACTGGACTTTCACAGACAAGTAGAGGATTAACCAAGGAGTAACAACACATTTTAACCCACAGAATTTTTAAATAATATTTTGTTTCTCTTCTTACTGTCCTGGAAAATTAAAAGTTCCCACAGGATTATTAAAAATCTAAATCCTCGCAGGCGAAGCCGCAGGCACCATCTAATAATAAATATAAACAATAAAAAAAACTACAAAAATCTAAAAGGAGGATTAGGAAGATTTTTTTTGTGTATAAGCAACTAAGCAACATTATCAATTAATCATTTGCTTTTTATTATTGTTAGATGAAGAGGAAGAAAGAAAGAAGCAGGAAATGTTGAAAGTGGCCAAGAAAGAGTTAGAAGATTGGTACAAAACTCACGAGGAGCAAATTGCCAAGACCAAGGCTGCCAACAGGTAATATTTAGTTATTTGTGGCATAGTGTTTTTATATTTTGTAATACATAAGTAAATTCTATATGTAAGAAAAACTAAATAATTATGTGTACTGTAAATTCTCAATATGGTACTCTGGCCTATAACTAGGTAATGCTTATTAAGCATATTCTCACACTGGAAGATCAGTGGGGTTATTCTGTAACTTAGTTACCAACTGAAAATGGTTGCCAACAAATTAGTTCGATATACATTGCTGTTTTAATGTGTGAAATTAAATCACTGTTTATATTTTTCACACAGTAAAGCAGCAATGTACATATATTGGACTAATTCGTTGGCAACCATTTTCAGTTGGTAACTAAGTTACAGAATAACCCACCAGTTTTCAATGTCAATACAAATAGTAATCATGTTGGTACATACATACACATACATACATGCTGATTGTGTGATGTAGAAATAACAGAATCTGCACTGCTCTGTATGAGTCTCAAAATTGCATATGTGCTGATCCCATTGGTTTTCTCTGAGATGAAAACTGATTTTATTTTAGTCATCATGTGTGAAAAGACATAATAACAAAGGAGATGGATTAGATTCCACTTGGACTCAAGCTATTCAACTATAAAATATGCCTTATTTTGTAGATTTACTTTAAGATGCTTGTTATTAAAATTTAACTTAACAATTTATATATCTGTGTAGAACTTGTAATTTACTATTTTATCTTGTTTTAGGATTCTTGGTAATTGTCAATTATTATTATCTTAACATTAGTTCCCATAGTTATGTATATCTGGTGGGTTAATCTGTAACTTAGTTACCAACTGAAAATGGTTGCCAACGAATTAGTTCGATATACATTGCTGCTTTACTGTGTGAAAAATATAAACAGTGATTTCATTTCACACATTACAACAGCAATGTATATCGAACTAATTCGTTGGCAACCATTTTCAGTTGGTAACTAAATTACAGAATAACCCCACTGGTTGTAGTGTTTATAAATATTCTCAAGTAGAAAACCAGTAGTTTTGTAGTAAGTAGTAATAGACTACCATTGCATTGGAGTGCTCCATAGTTACCTACTTATATATAAAAATTATTATCTGCATTGTAATATTGCCCTACTAATTCCCCATTTTCTTTTCAATGCTGGCAGGGAGTCTGCTAAGTGAGTATATTATTCTTAAAATGTTACATCAGTTTTGGCAAAGGTAATACTAACTTGTGGTGATAATTTTTCATGGTTTTTGGCATTGTATAGTTGTTTAATAGGCCATGTCCATTTTGTTCAAATGTCTCTATAACCTGGTATTTAATATTCATTTTAAAATTCAATTCACATTAAGAGGGGTTTTCAAGTAAAAATATTTTGTAATAGATTCCAGCATAACGTGTTATGTGATACCATTACATTTATTTTTATAGTCCACCATTTTTTTGGCAAAGGGCTTTGAATATTTTTTTATTAGGTATTTTAACCTTTTTTTTTTTCAATTAACGGCCACGCATAAAGCCTACTTAAATCAATAGCCGGCATGAATACAAACAACTATTGTTACGAGACAATCTTCCAAAGTGTCACTTTTTCGAGATATAAGCTATCAAAGTTGTACTTTCGTTGTATCGTTTATAGGTTTTATGCGTGGCCATTAATTTGAAAAAAAAAGCACAATGGCGGACTGGTAGGTAGAACAAGCTCCATACAAAAATATTTAAAGCCCTTTTTTTTGCAATAGTTTTTTTGGCCCTACTTTATCTACTTTAATTTTGTATGGCCATAGTTCTGCAATTTTTTAACAAACAAAGATCATTAGATTATTTACTTATGTTTCTAAACAAATCCTACTATCCTACTAATATTATAAATGTGAAATTGTGGATGTTTGGATGTTTGTTGCTCAATCACGCCGCAACTACTGAACCGATTTGGCTGAAATTTTGAATGGTGATAGATTATGCCCTGACTTAAAACATAGGCTATTTTTTATCCCGAAAAATCAAAGAGTTCCTACGGGACTTTGAAAAAACCGAAATCTATAGCTACAGCTATAGGTAGATTATTATAGCAAACTTCCTTGAAAGTAAGTATAAAGGTTGGAATACCTGTGGATTTTTTAGCATGTGGTTCTTATAAAACATTTAACCAGGAACGCTGAGAAAGCGCTGGCGCGGGGCTCCGAGAGCGGTCCGGAGGAAGGCAACGAGTGGGCTCGCGTGTCGGAGCTGTGCGACTTCGGCCCGCGCCGGGGCCGCGACGTGGCGCGCTTGCGCTCCATAGTGCTGCAGCTCAAGCAGGCGGGCGTGCGCCCCAAGTACCCGCCGCGACCCACTCAGGTGTAAGTTACCCTTTGATAATGATTTAAGGCTTATTTCGTGGTTTACCACCACTACAGCTTTTTAACGTCCCACTGCTGAGCACAGGCCTCCTCTCTCATAGGAGAGGGCTGTAGAGCTTAGACCCGCCACGCTGCTGCAATGCGGGGTGGCGGGCTTTAATGACTATTGTCACATGATAGTAATAATAATAGGGATCGACTGCTTGACGTGCTCTCCGAGGCACGGGGGTGAAACACCGCCACCTACCAACTCTAGGCTGGCAATGAGACTTTCTTGACAGAAAAACCCTATACCTAACAATTATTTGCCTGAACCGAGAATCAAGCCTGGGACCTCGTGATCTGCAGTCGCATATGTTAACCACTAGACCGAGGCAGTTTTGTGGTTTACCGACATAGTCTAATGTAAAATTTGGGTATAAATCACGATTAACATGTTTGTTGGTCGCAGTCTCATTGTGACCACAATCCATGTAACTGGATCAAAATATCTATCAACAAACAAACATGTTTATCGTGGTATGTACCCGAATTTTACATTGGACTTGACCCTTTTGTTACTTTTGTGATACTCAAACTTTGACATAGTATGAAAATTCAACATCCTTTCAAAACGAAAAATTAAATACTTCAATATTAACAAAATAAAGAATAACTGAAAAGGGAAAAGTGTCAATATCTTGAAAACTCCTGAACCGATTTTGATGGTGAAGTTTGTTTAACTTTCAATATTTTGGATTATCACTTGTAAAGTCTTTTTGCATATCTGAAAATCTCATTTTATCAATTTAATTTGATTAAAAGACTGAAATATTGTTGTTGTTTTAATAGAAAATTAAATAATTGGTTTGTATAATATTGCTCCTTAACATATTCTTTATTATATTATGTTAAAACTAAAAAGATTACATATTTAAATAATATTTGTATTTCTTTTGTTCACAGAGCTTGAATGGATAATACACTAAGGACATAAATATTGTTATTAGCCTGAATGTAACTGTAAAATCAGTCTCAGTGATATTAAATCACATATTGATTATTACATAATTAATAAAAATTGTTATTATTAAGTTATTAACTATCCAAGTGTATAATAATATGTAAAATAATAAAATTAACTATAACAATGTTCTTGTCAGAGATTGTCATGACAAAAAACTACTTAAGATTTTTTATGGAAATCGATGAATATAAATTGTAGTGTCATACATATTTACATACAAAATAGACTGAACATTTTTGTTTAAAACAATTGTTAGTGCGATCGAGCCTGAATATTAAAACAGCTGTCATGTAACTGTAAATGTTATTTATTTAAATTTTTTATTTGAAATAGTATTACAATAAATATCATTCCAAAATCACAGCATTGCATTTTGATTTATATCTATTATAGAACCATCATCATCATCATCATCATGATCAACCCATTACCGGCTCACTACAGAGCACAGCACAGAGCACCGTTAAAGCAAGTGATATTTAAATACTTAAAACGCACATAACTCAGAAAAGTTAGAGGTGTGTGCCCGGGATCGAACCCACGACCTCCGATTAGAAGTCGGCCGTCCTAACCACTAGGCTATCACAGCTTTATATAGAACCATACAAAATGTTAACTGTCAAAGTAGTGCTGACTTGGTTGTGATGGCGCAGTGGTGAGCGCTGTGGTCTCATAAGCAGGAGTCCCAAGACTTAGATTCTATTCCTGGCAGGGACAATTTGGGAATTTATAATTTTTAAATTGCCCCTGGTTAGATCACCAGAGGCTTCAGCCGTGGCTAATTACCACCCCACCGGCATAGCCAAGTGATTTAGCATTCCAGTATGACACTGCATAGAAACCTATCAGGACTCAGGAGTATGGGCTCTGGTATACCTCATCAGGTATCATCTCTTACCATCAGCTGAAATCGCAGATCGTGATCAAGGGCTAAGCTTGTTCAGATTTTTTTTTATTCTGCTGTAATTTGTAATCAGTGTAAACTTTAAGCAGATTTGTTTTATGATATTGCACGAGTGAAGTCTGTTCTCCCCAGAACTCGCTTGTTCAGATGAATATAAAAAATTTGTTAAATAGGGAAACGTTTTTTCTAAATCATTACATTGTACTTATAAAAATAACAGCCTTTGAGAAGAATTGACTATCTATAACTTCTAAGTCCTAATCTAAATTCTAGGTCTAACCTGATAAGATGTTATGAGTTTACATGATGGCAGATGCAGATGCTCACATTATCTACACATAGAATAAAATCATATCAGAATCATTAAAAAAGCTATTTTTTTTAATATGTAGGTCCTTTGGCCCATATGCCTCTGAGGAACAGGTATTAAAAAAAAAATTTTTGTCTTCTGAAAAGTTGGAAAATGATTTCTGCCCCAATGCTTTTAACTTAAATAATTTTGTACTATTATATTGGTTTACAATTTCAAATCCCTTGCTATATCTATATGCTTTCTTTTGTATATCCTCTCAGCTAGTTGTAATAACAAATACATTAAACTTATGACTAAGAGGAATGGCCATACACCACATTTAAGATAATTTCTTAACTGTTGACCCAACACTTTGTTTTTATTCAATAAAATTCGATTGTACACTATTTCAGTTCTTCTTGTAATGTCCATCCAACTATACATTTCTCTTACCATCTTATTACACTCATACGGGCAAAGAATATTGCCAATTTTTAAATCTTCCATAGCAGTTTCAAGTCCAGTTACTATACTAGCGAGGTTTGGTTCTGTCAAATATATCATACTCTCTGGCAACACTTCTGGTATGCCACCGACTTTGGTTGATACAACTTTCAGCCCACAAGATGCTGCTTCAACAATTGCCATACAATATGCTTCAGTTAATGATGTATTTAAAAATATATCACCTTTGACTAAAACGTTCCTAACTTCAGAATGTTTAAGACTTCCTAGCAATGTGACACAGTGCTGGAAACCTTTCCGCTCCCTAACTTCTTGCAGTAACCACATCTTAGGCCCATCTCCTCCTATTATAAACCTAATGTTTGGGTATCGCGGACACATATCGGCTATCACTGCAGCCATTAAATCTACACCTTTCCTATAAACTAATCTAGATACGATAACAATTGTGACTACATTGGGGTCTCTTTGGCTTGGATCAGGTGTGAACGTGTATGCATCAACTGCATTTGGTATTACGGAGACTTTGTGAGCACGGACTTTAGCTCGTAATACTGTGTTTTCTTTGCCCGTGTGAGACACACAGATGCATGCATCACACTCGCACAAACATAGCTGTAAATACTTATTGGTTAAAACCGCTGACATATCAGCGAAACCAAACAAACTGTGGTCAGTGAAGACAGTTTTCAAACCCATTAACTTTCCTATCATGGACACCTCATGTGCAAGAACACTAAAGGCGGAATGGCCGTGAACAATTTCTATACATTCTCGTATTAAAATGTACCGGACGATTGCAATATTGCATATCATAGTTGGCAGAGCACATTGGTGGTAGAAAACTTTAATCGGCAGGTAGTAGACCTTCAAGCCTCCAGTTAAGTATCGTATGCCGACACGATCGGCGTAGCAGTGCGTTATCACGACAACTTTGTGCCCCCGTTTGATCAAACACTGCGATAGATTGTAAATGTGTTCTTCTACGCCGCCAGTGTTTGGGTAGAAGAAATCTGAAGCCATGCATATTACATGTCTTCTTTTGGTTTTTAGTGGCTCCTAGAACAAGCAGAAAGTCAGGATTTAACATTTATGTCTATTTATAGAGTACATAGTACATTATATAAACAAACCGTCAGAGTGTTCATTGTAGATTTGCAGTTGAGAAAACTGCAACTCCATGAGAATCATAACAATTTTTTAGGTTTTTATTCATTCCTTGAATAAAAATAGAATATTGAAATTTGAAATACAGTAAAAGTACGATTTGGTACGATTTTACAAATAGTAGCACAGATTACAGAATTTTTTAGGTTATTTTTATATTCCATAGACACTCTTCTCTCGACTTCTTTTTCGGTTTATCCCTTTCGGGAAAGGCAAAGATCATTGACCATGCAGCCCGGTAAGTCGTAATTAATATTAATTCCTGTGTTGTTTAGTAGATGATTAATTATACATATAGGTAATAAATAATTATTATTCAACTTCGACTATGTTCATAGACATAGCTACAAAAAATAAGCTCGTCTCTCGAATCGACATGAATCGGATCGATTCAATCCGATTAAAAATCCCAATTCCCAATCATCGCAACCATAGAGTATGATACGCCTTAAAAGACCAGCATCCAGAGTGAAAAATAAAAGTAATATTTTTTTATTTGTTTGTTTGAAATTTTAATTTTTTAGGTTACCTAAGTTTGAGTGATAAAATTTAAAGTTTTATGATTTTATTTTAATTAGGTAAAATATGGATGAGCCTAGAAAGTGTGACCGAAAAAGGAAACGATTTGCTGCGCGCCTTAAAAGTTCTAAGGGAATATTGTGCACTGATCAACCAGGACCTGTATGTTATGAACTTATGGCTTACAAACTGCTTTACACGCTTTTATTATATCTTCATCTTTAACTAACCTATGTATGTAAACAATCTTAGAACTCTAGACTCAATCTAGAAAATACCTAAATGATTTTAATTTGATCTTTTCAATGAACTAAATAAAATGAAATTTTCAAAAAACCCTTCGAATTTAGGCTCATTTGGTTTGTTCTGACAAGTCCCATTTACCTACATTATAGGTACAACTGGTGAGGAGTCAGATGACGGGGCTAAGAAGCAACAAAAACTGCATTTCATTTATTACTTAATTGTTTATGAGACAAATTTATCGCTGTATACATTTTCAGAACATTGTGCTGTATAATGTTGGTCAAGCTACAGGTTTTGAGAAATCAGATGTTCTTAACCTGCTAAAAGCTGCACCGCAAAGTGTAAAACTTTTGAAGTTTATAGCTGAAAAGGGTGAATCCCACTCGTATGTTGTGTTCAATAACACAGAGAGTGCCATATCATTCTATGATAAATTTAATGGAGCAAAAACACATACATGTGCACCAATTTATATGAGTTATGTAGATAGCGGTAAGTATTTCATGTTTGAACATCCTGTGCTGAGATATTTCAATATTGACAACTATATAAGTACATGCTAGAGTCAACTTTCTTGACATGAATATGAACCTTTTTAATAAGAACCTGTGGTAAAAACCTGTGGTAAAAACCTGTGGTAGATTCAATTGACGATTCAAAAGTACTTGTAAAAGTTTATTTGAATAAAAAACTTTTCTATACTATTCTAAAAATTCTTTCAATTTATTTAATCTCTATGACAGGTTTAACGTTTGGTTAAGATGATGCCCAAGGTAGCTATGATATGTGGGAGTAGTCGTGACTTCAACTTTTACATCACTCCTCCTGCAGCCCTCTGCACCTTAATTTATTTGATTGGCCCTATTGTTTGTTAAGTACGCAACATAGTGGTCAATTAAATACAAGGCCTGTATTTCATTGGTGTGCAATAATTTTAAGTTGGCATTTCTGCATTATTAAGTATCTTGATTTATCAAGTCAGATCTATTCAGTGTAACTTACAAAAGTCTACTACTTTTTTTCTATTACTTTTAAGTTACACAGATTTTTGCCCAAATTGCAAAGTTTATCAACACAAAAAAAATTCTTTGTAGTGCCGAACAATGAAATAATATGTACATCAGAGATTCCCAATGGCTTAAAAATAATAGAGAATTTTCTGACTGAAGAAGAAGAGAAGTCGTACATACAACTATTTGACTGGATTGATGAGTCAAACTTAAAGAACCGTCAAGTGAAACACTACGGCTATGAGTTCAGATATGGCAGTAATGATGTTGATTTGAGTGCCCCCTTATCGGAGAAGATTCCTGAAGAGTGTGACATGTTATGGACGAGGCTTAAAAGCCATGGTATTGATTTCAGAATACCTGATCAGTTGACTGTGAATAAATATAGTCCTGGACAAGGTACATGCATAATTTTTATGTTATTCACATAAGGTGATGTTTTCCTGACCAGATTATTTTTTAAGTCCTCAAATTTATTATTTTTATTAAATGTTCAAATATCACACAAATATCATAAAGGCGAAAGTTTGTGTGTATATATGAGTGTATGTTTGTTACTCTTTAACGATACAACTACTGAACCGATTTGGTTGTTTGGAATGGAGATAGATTATACCCTGGATTAACACATAGGCTACTTTTATCCCAGAAAATCATAGAGTTCTCAAGAGATTTTTAAAAAACCTAAATTCACACAGACATTGCCAATGTTGCCAATTATTATTACTATAAAAAAAATTACAAATTATAAAAGCAAGTTTACCAAATATTGGCCAGCACGCACTGCGCAGTTGTGTACTGGAGCCATAAGAATAAATAAACATAATAAAGGTACGACTAAAAAGGCATTTTATGTTGATTCAGTGTTAATTTTTTATGTTATCAGTTTAAAGCCTAAGACAAGTTTTCAACTTACCTTAGGCTTCAAGGTTCAACCTACTTAGATTTAAACTTTACTCACAACTTTTTTCACAATAAATGATTATGATTTGAAAAAAAAATATATACATAATTTTATTATTTCATTGTGTAGGTATTCCATCCCATGTGGACAGGCACAGTCCATTTGGCGACACCATCCTGTCCCTCTCCCTTGGCTCGGCTGTGGTGATGGACTGGAAACATCACAGCGGCAAATATGTGCCTGTAGTGGTGCCTGCTAGATCACTGCTTGTGATGCAGGGGGAAGCAAGGTATGTTGGTTAATACAAAATTATTGGGTTGTTTAGTACATGACAATGAAAACAAATAAATAAAAATTTATGCTAACTTACAGTTCTTAAGACAGTTATATAGACTAATTACTATGCAGTTTCTTTTTATAATAATTATTATATAAATATTTATTTAGAATATAATTTTTAGAATCAAAATGAAGTTGATGGATTTTTATTGAATAATAAAATAAAATAAAGATTAATTCCCACTGAATAGAATTTTTTTAATTCCACACAAAAGAAGCTGTGGGTGGGCGCTAGTTTGAAATCGCTCATCCATTACAATTTGTCATGCCCACTCCAAAGGTATGGATAAATGAGATTAACTTTTTATTGTGACAGAATAATTTGAGATAAATATTTCCAGGTACGATTGGCAACATGGTATCCAACCAAGAACATGGGACCCAATAATCGAAATTCGCAATAGCGACGAAAATAGCAATGAACAAGTCCGCATAATAACGAGTGACACAGTACAGAGGCACACTAGAATATCGCTAACGTTCCGTTGTACTCGTCAAGGGAGGTGTGAATGTGCCTACAAAGTGCTTTGTGATAGCGTTAATTCTGAGGTTATTAAAGATGAAACCGCAGCACGATTGGAAGAATTGCATGTGCATCAGGTTTGTGCATTTCTTAGTTGATTTTTGAAAGTACTGCTACAAAGTAAAAATATAGGAGAGTATGGAAGTGCATTTCAAAGATTATGTAGAAATATGTCAATATCTACATTCCAGTATAGTCAAAATATTTCAGGATAAACTTTCATTTGAAATGTATTAACGGAATATAATATATCATACGATTGTGCTACTTTTCATAAGCAGAAACTTGAAAATTATAAAGATAATATTTAAATAATATATGCTTTTTGAGTTTTTGATCTTAATTCGTTTCGAAATAGAAAAATGATTAGAAACAATTATTTTCCCAAGTTTTCGAAATATTGTTCCAATATTTTTTAGAAATTTTTTATTTGTGTAGATTAGATAATTACAATTTTCAAAAATTGTCATGAATTTTTTTTTTGATTATCATACTTCATCTTAGGTCATACTTCATTTCTTATACGTGTATTATATTTCATTCTTGCCAACTGTTTGTAAAAAATAAATAAATAAAATCATTTTATTTCAGGTCGGTGACCCATCACTACATAGTATAAAACAAAGTCGCTTTTTCCGTCCCTATGTCCCTATGTATGCTTAAATCTTTAAAACTACGCTACGGATTTTGATGCGTTTTTTTTTAATAGATAGAGTGATTCAAGAGGAAGGTTTATAAGTAGAAAAATTGGACCCGGTAGGTGACGCTAATAGCGGGCAGGACGACGTCTGCCGGGTCCGCTAGTATAAAATAAAGTACAATATAAATACAATATGTAAACTGACTTGAATCTTCTATATTGGATTATCATACTTTAATCATAATTTGATTTTTTGCCTGTTTCGCGGCCAACTTGCATTAGTCCTAGGTATAATATGCAATAAGTTTGGTTTTTTGTGGGCAGGTGTACGAACAAATCGCGGGTCACTTCAGCTCCACGCGCCACAAGCCGTGGCCCAGGGTGGTCGAGTTCCTACAGACCACACCACCCGGCTCCATTGTTCTAGACCTGGGAGCGGGGAACGGAAAGAATATATTGAAACGGAATGATATAATACAAGTTAGTTGTTCATGACATTTCACGGATGGCCAGAAAAATAACAAATCCGGTGTTGTTCCAATAGACTAAATGTATACTGAGACGCAGGTGATACACCATAGTAAAGACTTTGCAAAGCTAGATAATTGAGGCAGTCATACTTGTAGGCCGCGAGCACATGATGCGATTCAGCTTTATAGTGACATAGACACATGCGTCCCAGCTATTTCAAAGTACAGACAGTTTTCGAGTTGAATAGCCTGGATGATTTGTATCATACAAACAAGGGTTCGATTCCCGGCATTTGTGATCTGATCTGATGGGAGGCTTCGGCCATGGCTAGTTACGATCTTACCGCTGATGAACGCATCTTATCGTATGAAGCACACAAACCGATCAGGGATTGGGTTTAATAAAACGCTGCCGTACCTCTTCCGGGTTAGCCCGCTTCCATCTTATTCTTAGACTGTATCGTCACTTACCATCAGATGAGATTGCAGTCAGGTTAACTTGTAAATGAATAAAAAATCTTCTCAGTTGGCGGGTGAGAGGAGCTCGGGCCTACTGCGAGAGTGCAAGGCGTATACATCGGACGTGCCCGCGGCGGAGTGCGTGCGGCTCGACCTGCTGCGCGCGCCGCTGCGGGACGACTGCGCCGACCGCGTCATTTGCATAGCCGTCATACATCACTTTAGCAGTCAGGTACCCTCATTTTTAAAACTTCAAAAGAAGGTTCTCAGTACTATAGCATTTGACTCTAGAAATCCTAAAACCGATATATAACTGAATGTATGTGTATGTTTATATGTACGTACGTCCGCGTCGTACATACACGCGTCTTCGTGTAACTGACAACCGATTAGATTTTCATTAAAATCGGTTCAGCCATTTTTATGCAGAATCAAAAAATTATATAAAACATTTAGTTTTTTTTTATGTTTCCCACTGGGAAGTTAACCGTGTGGAAGTTTAATTTTATTGCGACTTATAAGTTACAACGAGGTACTTATCTGAGCTAATGTGATCTTTTTGATAACCACGAAAACATCTTCTGCTATTAGCTGTTGTTTCTTTCGCGTCATGTTCTTGTTATAATTTAATATCAAATCTAAGCATCGGCAATGGCGTTTTACAAAAATAACTAATCCATCTATTTCGATCGCGAGTTTCTCCAACTACCCCCATTATGACGAATTTCTTTTCGGTAACGATATATTCGTATTATTTCAGGCGAGAAGACTAGAAGCGATATCCACAATAGCCCGCCTTCTACGTGCCGGGGGCGAGGCCCTGATCACGGTGTGGGCAAAGGACCAGACCCGGTCGAACTACCTCTGCAAAGACAAGCCGAACCACGAGACAAGCCAACACCTCACCGTCGATGGCATTAACTTACCCGTACATGAGAACAGAACGCAATTCAAACACAACGATTTACTTGTACCTTGGAAATTGAGAAAGATCAAGGAAAACAAAATGGAGAATCAGTCGAATACGACGCTGTTGAGGTACTACCATGTGTTTGAGGAGGGCGAGTTGGATAAGTTGTGTGATGTGCCGGGATTGGTTATGGAGAATAGTTTCTATGAGGAAGGAAATTGGTGTGTTGTTTGTAGAAAAGTTTAATATAATTTAATATATTGTTGAGAAAAGCTATTGCGTTTTATTTCTTGACAATTTTACTAATTCTGATGTACAAAATGTTCAGCGTATGTCAGTGTAGCATGTTTAGATGTTTTACATCAGAAATAAAAGAATATCGCCAACTTAACAACCTTGTACTTTATTACAATAAATCTTCTACAAAACAAAAAAATACTATATAAAAATTGTATACAAAACAATACGTGATATCTAATATTATGTAACAATGGTACAATAAACTGTGGTATCAGTACAAAGGTAATTTTTTGGTTTATGAAAGTTTCTTAGGTCTATGCACAGAGTACTCTAAACTGAGGTCTATGTGAGGTCTCTAAATGCTGTAAAAATAGCAATATTAATACTTATCACGTAACCTACTTTTACTGAGATCAAATGTTCCTATTTTAAATATATAGGTACCTACTTTCTTAATTTATTAACCGAATAGCTTCGTTACGTACATCACCAATTTTTTATGTGGAAATAAAATACATCTAAGTAAAATACCTACAAGCCTAATACTCCAATAGAAGTAATATGCGCCAAAAAATCATTCCGAACTAATGTTATATGTATTCTGAGTTCTGATTCGCTTAAAAAGAAGGCTTTGAGTAATTACTTGATGAATCTGATTTTCATACATTGGGTTATGCTTAGTTATACATATTTATTATTTTTTGCCTTCTATAGGATTATTTAGATAAAGCAGATTTTTGTTTTATGCGCCAAAAGCGCCCCGCGAAGTGCACCTAAGAATAATTAGGATTTTAAATTCGGCCAGATACAGCATACAACTAGTATCTTGTGTAGAAGCTCCCGCATCCGCATTTTAGGTGTTTCCTAAAATTGTTATAATTTGCAAATATCGTTACAAAAAACTAACAGTAGGTTGTGTCAATAATGCAATACTAAGGTTTCATTAACGCTAACTGCAACAACGGTATAACGGAAATCGTAGATAAATCCGCCAAAACGGCGTCAACATTCTGTAAAGTGTTCACTTGGAAAATGTTCTCTTTTCTAAAACTAAGTATTGCGAGCGCTAGGAGTGGAAGGATTTCCAGACAATCGTAGCCGAGGATCGCATCCCACAGAAGTAAGAGTTGGTCTGGAGGCAGGTGGCCGCTGAACGCTCGCATCAGCCATTTGAATACGACACGAATGCTGAAAATATATAAGTATAGAAAAATTTAAAATTACCCGCGCACAGAGCTACTAAGGTTATTTGTCTGTGGTATAATGTGCCGCCATTTTGATATATTTTAAATAAAGAATTTTCTTGGTCGAAAAAAAAACTGGTGCTGCCATAGTGTACACATACATTATAAAGGTTTTTAAAACTAAAAGTTTTTTGAAGTAAAACTTTATTAACGTTGTGCATTTGAAAATCAGTGAAATGAAAAAGCGACACCAAAATCCTCTTTTGCGTAACAGGAGTCTTGAGTGACAGGTGAATTAGTCGAGAGTGTTGTTAGCTATGTTTGAAGAAAATTGGTCCAAGATGGCCGCCGCTACAAAATGGCGGATTACATATTTTTTCACAACTCCCTTAATATGGGTATCAAATGAAAGGGCTTGAGAATAACACTATTGCAAATCCAAGATGGCCGCTGCCACGAAATGACGAATGTCGGGGGTTTTTTAAATTTTAAATTTATACTTGTATTTTTATTCAATATACTTACGGATTGATATTGATGTTTCTGAAATGTATCCAAAGTTGGGGTTCGTTTGCTTCAAGCAGCCTCTCATAAAGAAGGCAAAGGGATACAATACCCTGAAAATTGTGCATTAATTTTTATTGATTAAAGTAAAGTTTAGAACACACAGATGATGGACAGAATAATGAGACAGAATGTTGGGTTACCTGTGGATGTGTAGAAATATAATGTAACCGATGCCAGTAGCGCATGTAGAAAGCGCGGAATATATAGTAAAGCTGAACCGGCTCGTCATACAAATAACAAAATGGAGTTGCTGAAAAAACGAAGTTATACTTAGCTTTCCATATCAATAGTTCTGTAAAGTGATTACAATAAAATGACTTTTACAATAATGTGGCCAATTCTGTTGTACACAATCTCTAAACCTAAACTAAATTGACAAGTTTAAAAATAGTGCTATCCTTTTCCACAGGGAGCATTGTGAAAGAGATAGGAATATATTTAGCCCTGTCATTTTAGGGTTTAGAGATTGTGTACAACTGAATTGACCACATTGTCTAATGAAAGTTAGCACGTGTGTTATAGGTTGCTAGGTCCAGTCTTCAGGGTTGGCAGTGGAATCTGTTGGCGGCCAGCCTTTCTTTTTACGTCAACAGAAGATACCTATCAAACGAATCGCTCGGTACTGCTGAATATAGGTGGCCCCAGACCGCGTCTGTGGGAATCTCTACAAGAGACCTATATCTGTTGGTTGACGTCAACGATGAAAGTAAGCACACTTACCATACATAGTAAACCCGTGGAATGGTATAACCCCGCTCGGTGGGAAGGCGGTGAGGCAGTCGGGGCCGTGTCGTCCTTTGACGGCCACAGTGAGCGCTGCGCCTGCTAGCGATCGGACGGCGCTAAATACTTCGGAGTCGCGCGAAAAGCACAGCATCACCTGGGTAGTCGCAAGTAAAGTCGTAGGTAAGTAAGTAAGTAAAAAAGTATTTCCCATTTATTTTACCTACTAGCTGATTCCCCCACGTGCTATTAGGTTTTTTTCAATTTTCGGGAATAAAATGTAGCCTAGATTACTCCTTGTGCAATACTATATCTACCTGTAAAAGTTCCGTCAAAATCAATTCAGTCATTTTGAATATTTGCCTAGACAAAAAGGCAAAAATTTTAAAACATGACGTGTTTCAATAAACTAGCCCAAACGGCTATGCTGTCGATAATTATTATTATCACATTATGAGCTAAGAGGCAGGTATTTCTAAATGAAGTCACAGATACAGTTTTTCTATATTTTGTAGGTTTGTTTTCTTTGTGTGACATCAACCACCCGACGCGGTATAACTGGCCCCAAGAGTTTTAAAATGATGAAATAGCACAACGTGCAGTTATTAAACTACTTTACCTGATAAAGTAAATCTTCAAATACGAAATATTGGTCGTCATTAGAAGCTGTCAGCTGCACATCCTTGAATATCAGCTTGTCGATCATCAAATCCACTTCTAAAACACTTTTCTTCAGTTGATTGAAGTACGATGTTTGCTGTCGTGAAATAAAAAAATTAGTCTTACGAGCCGAAAATCAGGCTACGGTATACTTAATAATTTTTGTAAATATATACGCCTACTAGCTTTTGCCTGCGACGTCGCCCGCGTGACTTTCAATTTCTCACAAATTCTGAGGGAATCGTGGATTTTCGGTTCCCGTTCCCGCTCCCTTTTCCAGCCCTTATACCTACTTTCAAGGAAGTTTGCTATAGTAATCTACCTATAGCTGTAGATTTTGGTTTATTCAAAATCCCGCGGGAATTGTGGATTTTTCTAGGATAAAAAGTATAAGCATATGTGTTAAGTCAGGGCATAATCTATCTCCATTCAAAATTTCACCCAAATCGGTTCAGTAATTGCGGCGTTAAAGAGTAACAAACACACACACACAAACTTTCGCCTTATAATGTTACTGTGATTATTTCAGGACCATGATTGGGTTCCAAACTAGGCACACACCAACAAATGGCTGATCCATATTTGCAATTTGATAACATGTTATTAAAAATTCTTTCATTCAATTCTCACCTGTTGTTTAACCTCGGCGTCTAAAACCTGTGACCAGAGTCTAGCCCTCAAGCATTGTGGACTTCCCTTTTTCAAATACTCCTGTATGACTGGCGCATAGCCCAATGCCGCCACTCTCTCACCGAGCCCTATTCGCTCCGCTTCAAGGGTAGTGAACCCTGAAACCGCACTTGGCATGTTTGGATTGACTCCCAGCAGTGGCTCACCGTTTGCCCATTCGGCGTATGTTTTTCGCTGGAATCGTTCATGTTTTGTATAACAAGTGTAAATTTAAAATTTAAAAACCCCCGACATTCGCCATTTTGTGGTGGCGGCCATCTTGGATTTGTAGAGTGCTTTTCTACTAGTCAAGCCCTTTCATTTGATACCCATATTGAGGGCGTTGTGATAAAATATGTAATCCGCCATTTTGTAGCGGCGGCCATCTTAGACCGATTTTCATCAAACATAGTAAACAACATTCTCGACTAATTTACCTTTCAAACAAAAAAAAAACCGCATTCAAATCGGTTCACTCGTTGGAGCGCTACAGGGGAACAGACAGACAGACACACACAAACACATACACACGTAATTCGTCTGCCGACGGACGCGCTAGGCGTGTTACGAACTGTCTTTATGATTATGACTGCGCATCAACCGTCATAGCAAGTCCGCCTTAATAGTGCGCTAAAGTATGAAATTATTTCGAATTATCATACGAAATAATTTAATTATAACCGTAAATGTCATAGTAAGTGATTTCATACTTTCAGATTTCAGATAAAAGCTATCATGAAAAACTCAGTAATGAGCTGGTAAAATCCAAGCTATACCATACCAATTGGTCCAAATTTTTTACTTGAAGAGGTAGATGCGCGAATTCCCATTTAGGTTCATCCCTAAAAAGATAAAAAATGTACACTAAATTTATAAAACATAATAAATTATGTTAGAGAACATATTTTTTTGTTCTTTTAGTTTTTTACACTTACTCTCTCGTGAATGGCACATATCCGGATAACGTTAGTAAAACATCTAAAAAGTCTTTTGGTGCGTACACTGGTCTATATTTTGATAAATCTAGAAAAAATATATGTGGTTTAATTAGAAAGGTGTGCAGAATTTGTTAAATTATTAATAATATACCTACATTGGAATCAAAGAAGCTGACCTGAATTACCTAAGCTATAAGTGCTTAGCTCACTCCATTTTTCTGCAAGCTCCTCTTGTTCGGACTGCGGACGAATTTTTGCCAATGAAGTTTCTAAATCTGAACACATTGAATTTAAAGATTTGTGAATCCGTTTCTCCCATTGGGCACTGGCTTTTGATAAAGACGTTAAAGGATCCAGTTTCTGAAATCGAAGACTGATTCTTAATATACAAGAAGCGTCCTCAAATTATCGATATAGTTATAAATAATTTAATATCAACAACTCAAATAGTCATTCATACCTGTCAGCATTTTGTATTTAATAGTGTACACTTTGCCTTAAATCAACCACAATCATAGCTCTTAGAATTTTTTAAAACTGTTTGTTGGATGAATCAGCTAGAGATACTTTTAAATAAACATCACAATTAAGAAAACTTACATTTTTGTTTTGTGTTCTGACCCAATGAAAAACTGTATTTCTAAGCTTCGTGTCCAAACCTTTTTCCTTCATAGCTTGTTGTAATGTTTGTTTGAAGTCTTCTTTCTTAACATTTGGCGAAGAAACCAATTTCTGTTGAACATTTTTCAGACAATTACGCAATGAATATTGTTTGAAACATCCAAACATAATATTTATTATCACTTACTTGTACGTCGCTATAAAATGATTTATAAATTGAAAGATTCTTAATTTCTTCTGCAAGTTTCATGGCTGTGTGATGTATTGCATCGTCTTTTATGTCTTCCATTATCACAAAAGTATATTTAATTTAGTAATTTCTAACAGAAAAGACTGTGTTTACGTTTTTTATTTAAAAAAAATATAGGTACTTCACTTGATAACGGAATAGAGTTGTTTTGTTTCCATGGTAACCCATCAACAAAGTGATAGATTTATTTAAAGCAAATGCCTACTTATAATGCTATCCTATTTGGAAATCCTCACCTCTCTTTTTAAGTTTCTAACTAAAGTAGGGTAGAAACATTTAACTCTCAAAATGAGTGCACAGAATATCAAAGTTAACTACACTTTGCATTAGGTTATTCATCTTTGGATTGTTTATTTTCTAATCTGTGAAATGGTCAAAGTCAAAATAAAATTGTCATTTGTCAAAGCTACGTCAAAAAAGTTATGTATTTTCGTTTCCGTTTCACAAACACAGAACAAAAATACTCTCTAACGAGAGAAGAATGTAAACTCCATAGTAAAAAAATGAGAACAGTTCAGCGCCATCTAGATTCAGCCCACCAACAACTCTGACGGCGGGAGATTCTATACCTACTTATCCTAAATAATATTTTTAGATAAGGCATTTTGACTCGAGAGAGAACTGGTGAAATAAAATACACCAAGTTCTCTTTCGAGTCAAAATGCCTTATCAATAAAGTTTTAGTTAGGATTCAAAATAAAACAACAGGTTTTCTTTCTAACAATTCACATTTATTTATGTGTAAGGATTTTTTTTGAGTGTGGTGGCTGACACTTCTTCTGAAAACGATCTATTTTCCAAATACATACAAAATCATTTTAAACATAATATGTATGAGACACTATTTACAATGCTGTTAATATTTTCATATTCAATTACATCACATGGAACAGCAGTTCTTTGTAACTTCCGTTTAGTACAATCAGTAAAACCTCTGTTCAATCACATACTTAGTTCAAATCTGAAAAGAAACAATTTTGTTGATTCATCATGATCAATCTATTACCGGCTCACTAGAGCACGGGTCTCCTCACAGAGTGAGAAGGGTTTTGGCCATAGTGTACCACGCTGGCCAAGCGGATTGGCAGACTAGATTTTGTTGATTAATTGGTACTAATTATTACAAATAATATATACCATAACATATAAGTATTTTTACTACCCTATATGTACCTAATAAATAGTAAACACTAAGGGTGGGCTACCAATATTATTTTTCCTAACTAGTATCTACAATGTCTGGAAAATGGTTGACAGTAACACATCAGTATATTAGCAGGAAACTATAGACATAAGCAGTAAGCACGCCTGTTGATATCACTATAAATATCAAAATGTGTGCTTGTGTCTGTATAAAATTTATAGAGAATGAATTTTAGTAAGTAGAGATCGACCAGAATCTCATGAAAAATAGGGAAATTAAATTTTGTAGTAAGCAACACTAGGTTAACTCGGCTGCCCTAGTGATAAACAAAGTAATTACATTCAGAACACCTTACCTGGGATCGTTTCACGAAACGAAAAATCAAGCAACTGCATTTTAAATACAAAAAAAAGTGATCAACATCCAATTACTTTGTTTTTGTGTTGTGCTTGTTGTTTACTTGGTTTTTTTATTTATATTCCAGGTTAGTGAGTGCAGTTACTTTGTCTGGGCAATTTAAATTTCAGTAAACGGTTCAAGTTATTTGAAATATTAAACTGTGGTAAAAAACTACTCGACATAAAACTTTTGTTAATGCAAAAAGTCAATTTCACAAAAAATGTCAGTTACTTTGTTTATCGCTAGGGCAGCCGTAGTGTTGCTAACCTTGGAATTTCATTTCCCTATTTTTCATGAGATTCTGGTCGATCTATATAAATCTACTAAGTTAGGTTAGGTTATACGTACCATGCAAGATTCCTTATGCAGGTTTTAGGAAATCGAATCAACTTGATGTTGTCTTTACCGGCGAGTTGTTGCTGTTTTATTTGTCAGGTCAGATAATGAAATAAAACATACGAGCAAAGAATTCCACATATGAGTCTTGTTTCAATGAAACAGAATCAACGTCTCAAATATAAATAGCACTACACTATAAAACACAAACAGAGTAACAGAAGCTCGACTCGACGTATTTAAAGTTTATAATATGATCGCAAGAAATCTAAATATTTTAATTGTTACGAAACTTATCCACACAATAACAAAGACGCCATTTTGAAAAAAACAATTATTACCAACATTACGTACTATTACGTCAGTGACTACCAACTTAAAAACACTTAATTGACCATGAACAATTGAACCTATGGAATTTGCAGAGCGATTCAGAACACTTCGATAACTTACCGTGTCGATACGACTTGGTATCGATTTTGTATCCAAATTTTTTTTCGTGCAATTCAGAACGATAAAAGCATACAATTGGATATCGATTACGATACCGGTATCGATAAGATACATTGCGATTAAGACATGTGCATTTATGAAGTATGTTATTTTACCAAAATTTTACATAATATACATTCATATTAAGCATTAAAAAATAACTTTTAATCATCTTGAAGGTAATTAAAGTCATTATTTAAAATGATAACATTAAATTATTGATTTAGAGAGAAAAACGTCGAAGTGTACTACAAAAGTATTATTACAGCTATTCTCGTAAATACCACACAGATGTCCGTACCCAAAGGGTAAAACGGGACCCTATTGCTAAGACTCCGCTGTCAATCTGCCTGTCTGTCCGTCCGGACAGACGGCAAGCAATATACTACTCTCTACCGAGAGATATATTATGGCATTGGTTGGTAATCATGTACATACCAAAAATATAAATCTACATGATTACGTGTTGCCTCCTGTAATGCCCCCTCTTATTAGTTAGTAAAATTAACGCAAATTCTGGCAAAAGTTTTATTATATTTTCCCATAAAAGTTGAGGCATTTGCCTCAAATGGGTTAAAGGTATCAAGCAATGTCCATAGATACCTACGTCTCTTAAGAATCCTCTTCACCGCGTCTTCTTCGCCTCGGTGATTTACTGCGGCTATTGCTATCTATTTTAATTGCGGCTCCGAACATATTTTTCACGAAATAACAGTAAAAGTACCTATCTGACGAGTAGATGAACAAAAAGATTAGGATATCGAATGCCCTGTAGCTTTCGATAAATAATCGTAAAAAAATATCGGATGTTCGGAAAATATTATTCGATAAAGTTGTTGTGAATAGCTTTTGATAGCGTTTGATAAAGTTGTTGTGAATAGCGATTATGACAATCGAACGATATCTACGTCGGTTCGATTCGGTTTCGGTTTCGACAACTTCCCGGTTGATACGGTTATTCTGAATTGAAAATACATCTTATCGTACGATAACTTACCGAATCGATTGATGATTATGTTATCGAAGTGTTCTGAATCACCCTGCCGAGCTTCAAACAAAATGTTGAAACAAAGAAATATGGCCTTGAACAGGCTTTATCTCGTTCTTAACTACTTAAATAAAGTGGTAAGTAGTAAGTAAAGGTACAGAAAAACTAGAGAGAAAAAATAGCCCAGCTGAATTATGGACTTTGTCTTTCCTACATTGTTTCAGGCGCAGACTCCAGTATCTACATAAAGAATTATAACCGTCTTGGATATGACTTTAGAAAAGTTAGTGTTGCAATGCTTAAAAAATGTACAATTATCATCGGAATGTTTTAACAATGGCAATTTCAGCCCCCGTAGGTATAAATTTTCTTCTAAGAGAGTTTACACCCCCTGTTCACAAAGGAATTAAACAGAAATGGGAAAAATATTCCTAGATCATATCGGAGGCACCCGATTATTCTCATGTGCGGCTTGCGATGTAGTGTTGACGAATCGTTCTGAACTGATTAGCACTAGATTTACTGGAGCTACAGGTCTGTAATGTTTTCTTTGGGATCAGCTGTTTGCCACAACAAAAGATATTAATTCTATTTGTTTTAGTACATTTAGATCAGCTAACTATAAAATAGTTAATTTAACTTGGTCTAATAAAATGTAAGGAGACTGAAGCCCTTTTATGGCACAATTAGATTGAACCTACCCCTTAGCATGAAAGTTGTGATTAAAACATTGCTACTTTCTCCTGGCTGAATTTATGATTTTCATGTTGCAACAATGCATTTTAGCCCATAGCGAGAGAATGTCGGCCAATAAGAGGTGAATCGTAACACTGCAGCAACCATTTTTAACCCCCGACGCAAAAACGACGGGGTGTTATAAGTTTGACGTGTCTGTGTGTGTGTGTGTGTGTCTGTCTGTTCCCCTGTGGCGCTCAAACGGGTGGACCGATTTGAATGCGGTTTTTTTTTATTGAAAGGTGAATTAGTCGAGAGTGTTCTTAGCTATGTTTGATGAAAATCAGTCCAAGATGGCTGCCGCTACAAAATGGCGGATGATATATTTTTTCATAACTCCCTTGATATGGGTATCAAATGAAAGGGCTTGACTAGTAGAATAGCACTATTGCAAATTCAAGATGGCCGCCGCCACTAAATGGCGAATGTCGGGGGTTTTTTAAATTTTTAATTTACACTTGTTAGACAATCTGTACACTGCAGCTAAAGTCACACCATATAGGTACTATATAGACAGTTTTATCTACTACTACTTTCACTGAGCCTTCTACACAATATGTAGCCTTAACTATCATTCAACATCAACAATAATTATGATTTAATTACTTTATTGACTTAAATACACTTTAAAAAAAACTAAATATACTTTAAATTCATTCAGTAAAATTCATCACTCCTTTGTGACCATGATCACCACTATTTCATATTTTCCTTGAATGTATAGTCTCCTTAAGATAGAATATAAGAGTTTCCCTAGAGCTAGTAGCCTGAGCTTTTTTATTATTATTCTACTACGAGTTAGCCCTTGACTGCAATCTTACCTGATGGTAAGTGACAATACAATGTAAAATGGAAGCGGGCTAACTTAGAAGACGTATGCATACCTCTAATCGGTTCCTAAACAGCATCATACCAGAACACTAAATTGCTTGGCAGTACGGCCTTGTCGGTAGGGTGGTGATCAGCCACGGCTGAAGCTTCCCACCAGACCAGACCAGAGACAATTTAGAAATAATAAAATCCTAAATTGCCCCTGCCGGAAATTGAACCCGAGACCTAGCACTTATAAGACCACAGGCCAGGGAGGTTGTTAAAAAGTTGATAATATGCTGGAAGTATGAAAGATGTTCCACTCTTCCTTGCTCCACTTATATCGTGATTACGTGATTGCAGGTCGGGCATTCCTGTTTCACAAAGTGGTCAACTTAGTGTACTCTGAAGTGCAGGACAGAGTGATGCTGACAGGAAGGCACATGGTACGCGACGTCTCCTGCAAGAACTGTGGCACTAAGCTGGGCTGGGTGTACGAATTTGCCACAGAGGAGAACCAAAGGTGATTCGGTTCATGACAATTCTAACTGGAAACCCTTGCAATGAGTTTATAAATCGTTTAGCCAGTGTTACTTTGAAAGTACATATTTTTACAGAAATCAGACAAACCATAGACACAGATTCTAAAGTAAATTCACAGTTTCTAAAGTATGTTTACATTTACTGGTTATTTCAAATCAGAATCAAAACTTCTTTGTCATGGTGCTTGTTTGGGAGTTTCTTTGATTTGTTGTAGAAAAAAAAACTAAGTGAAGATGGTTTTATTCTCAGATTGAAAACTTTATATTCATTATCTTTACTTTTCAGGTATAAAGAAGGCAGAGTTATCTTGGAGCGAGCATTGGTGAACGAAACTGAAGGGATAGAAGAAATTCCAGTTAATAATGATGACTAAATTAACTTTATGACTATTTTAATTACCTGTTAAATTTTTGAGTTTGTTAATTTTTGACTATCACTGTTTAGCAACCATACAGTTCGGTAATTTACCTACATTGATAGCTGCTATGTTTCATTAACATTTGACAGCCTGCCTGATAACGGCTCTTACGAAATAGCTAAGTTACCATTTCTGAAGTTTATTTGCCACTGTTTATGTGAAAAGTTTGTTTGCCAAGCTGTAAAAAATTCTATTGCACATGTACAGAAAATTGTCTGTAGTTCAGTTTTTTATGAATTCTGCAGAGAATAAAGAGAAAGAGTGAGGACTTTTAACTTGCACTCTTTGTATGCAAAACGTGGATAAGTTTTTGTGGATGATCTGAATATAACTACCTACTTTAGATTTGTTGTGATATAAGTAACGTGGTGTCGCCAGGTATGGACCAGGCACCAGTAGCTGACCACCTTCACCGTTGTTAACAAAAATAAGAGCTAGATTAGCGTTTTACCGCTGGCAACACTTAAACCATGTAGAATAGGGATCTGTTTGTCATATTGACAAATATCATATGTAACGGCCATTTTGTTTTAAAATGGCAAGGTGAACAAAATTTCGTGTGCAATATCTTTCGATTTCAGTAGTTTTCTTAAGCAAATCGCTAAGAAGGTAAGAAAAATATTTTGATCGATGAATTCTCGTTTTTGATTAAAATATAAATTTTCAATGATTAAATCACTTAGTTACAAAATTTAAAACATGCTTATGAAGAAGTAAATGCGACATAAAATTGTTTTCAAGTTTTAGAGGGGGTGTCCATTACGGGATCGGAAAATCATCAAATACCCAGTCATAGACACCTGTCGATTCTTATCATTTAAACACAATTACAAGTAAAAATTAAATTTTTATAGATTAACTAGCTTCTGCCCGCGGCTTTTCCCGCGTGAATTTCGGTTTTTCACAAATCCCGAGGGAATCGTGGATTTCCGGTTCCCGTTCCCGCTCCCTTATGCAACTTTTATAGCTACTTTCAAGGAGGTTTGCTATAGTAATCTACCTATAACTGTAGCTATAGATTTCGGTTTTTTCAAAATCCCATGGGAAACTGTGGATTTTTTCAGGATAAAAAGTAGCCTATGTGTTAAGTCAGGGCATAATCTATCTCCATCAAAATTTCAAATCGGTGCAGTAGTTGCGGCGTGATTGAGTAACAAACATCCAAACATCCACACTTTCTCATTTATAATATTATAATAATATAATAAATAATATTAATATATAATATAGTAGGAGTAGGATTGCATCTTAAAATATTTCTGAAAATTTAATTGAAAAAAAAAAACAAATGACTTCTAGTTATAGTTTCGACGACCTCCCTGGCGCAGTAGTGAGCGCTTTGGTCTTATAAGTGGCAGGTCCCAGGTTCGATATCCAAAAGGAAGCAATTTGGGATTTTATAATTTCTAAATTGTCTTTGGTCTACTGGTGACTGACTGACAGTGACTGACTGATAGTGACTGACAGTGACTGACTGACTGACTGACTGACTGACTGACTGACTGACTGACTGACAGTGACTGACTGACTGACTGACTGACTGACTGACTGACTGACTGACTGACTGACAGTGACTGACTGACTGACTGACAGTGACTGACTGACAGTGACTGACTGACGTCCATACTTAGCGCCAATGGCACGCGCAAACTGCGGAACGAAGCAGGAACCCGCGGCCGCTCGCATCGTCAATTCGCGCGATGATCGCGTATTCGCGTTCTATTAGGCCACCCAGTTTAAGTCATCGCAAGAATACGTGTTGATCGCATCGCTTATTTGACGAACATTCGTCGTTTCTACGTAACTTTGATATTTGTACATATATTATTCGAAATAATCAACGGGAGGATCAACAAATTCTTTAAAAGCCGGCATTGGTTCCTTTCGTGCTGCAAATATTCACGGTAATCACTTAACATCAGGTGACCCGCTTGCTCGTTTGCCCACAATCCATATAAAATAAAAGAAGAGATAAAGTTCGTAAACTAAAACCCGACTACTCATAGTAGTATACAAGTATAAATTAAATATTTAAAAAACCCCCGACATTCGCCATTTTGTGGCGGCGGCCATCTTGGATTTTACTATTCAAGTCTTTTAATTTGATACCCATATTAAGGCAGTTGTGATAAAATATGTAATCCGCCATTTTGTAGCGGTGGCCATGTTGGTTCGATTTTCATCAAACATAGTTAACAACACTGTCGAGTAATTCACCTTTCAAACGAAAAAAACTGCATTCAAATCAGTTCACCCATTTGAGCGCTACAGGGGAACAGACAGACACACATACAAACACACACACACACAGACACTCAAACTTATAACACCCCGTCGTTTTGCATCGGGGGTTAAAAATAATAATTTAGAAAAACGTGTATTCAATTGTGTACTAATGGAAGAAAGGGCGGGGCAAGCGGTTAGTGGCGCCATCTGTTATGTCTATCTAAAACTAACTTAATATTCCTGTTTAGCTGCGCGAACGTCACTTCTCAATTTTTTCGCATATAAAATGTAGCCTATGTAACCCCCGAACTATAACAACGAATCAATTAACACCTCATTCATCAGAATTAGCCCAGTAGTTTAGGAGCTTCGGTAGAACAAAAAATTGGATACAAACATACATACATAGACTACTAAAATCATAACCCTTCCTTTTGGCTTTACCGTAGTTGGGTAAAAACGAACTGTCCATCACTGGGTGTCCATAACTGGATTTAGACTGTCCATCATAAGCATTTTTACATATTTCAGTTGATCGTTTTTAGGTTTCCATATTTCAAAACTCATTAGACTATTTCTAGATTTTAGTAGTTAGTGAGAAGCTCTATAAATCTGAGTATATCATTGTAAAATTATAACACTCAAGATTCAATAATAAAAAAGTTATAGCTCCTCATGTTTGACTCGGCGCTTAACCCTGTCCATAACTGGCGCCATCACGTTAGGTAATTTTGCTAAATTATAATACTATAATGTGGCTAATTCTGTTGTACACAATCTCTAAACCTAAACTAAAATG